>CM050167.1:310225442-310825442 GCA_027410445.1 Discoglossus pictus
TTACTTTTTACTGACAATTATATGTAGTCATATCTATCTCCATAGTTCCATCCTTCTCTGGCGTCTCTTCTTCCCCTCGCCCACTAACTGTCGGCATGCCCCAAGGTTTAGTCTTAGGCCCCCTTCTTTTCTCCATCTACACATCCTCCCTCAGTGCCCTAATTAAATCTTTTGGATTCCAGTATCATCTATATGCAGATGACACTCAAACACACCTAGGCACCTGAACTATCCCACTCTCTGCTAACTCATGTTGCCAATTGCCTCTTGAGCATATCCTCATGGATGTCCGTCCGTCAACTTAAACTCAACATGTCTAAGACAGAGCTCCTCATCTTTCCACCCTCTTCCACAACTCCCACCCCTCACTTATCTCTTACTGTTAATGCCATTATCACTCCAACCTACCAGGCCGGCTGTCTTGAGGTTCTACTGGACCCCGTCCTCTCTTTCATTCCTCACATTGAATCACTCACAAAATCTTGTCACTTTCACCTAAAAAACATATTCAAAATATGTCACTGCCTTACACAAGACACAAAAAAATTCTAATTCACGCTCTCATCATATCTCGCCTTGACTACTGCAACGCTCTCCTCGCTGGCCTTCCTATCACCCGTCTCTCTCCACATTAATCCATATTAAAAAAAACGCATCCACTAGACTTATTTACCAAAAACAACAAGTGTCTGCAGCTCCTCTCTGTCAGGCACTCCACTAACATATAGAGCCCTCCACAATAGTGCACCCTCCTACATCTCTGCTCTCGTCCCAAAATACACTCCCACCCGCCCTATTCACTCTGCTAATGACCTTCTTCTCTCCTCCTCTCTCATCACCTCCTCTCACTCCTGCCTACAACACTTTTTTCGTGCTTCCCCTATAATTTGGAACTCCTTGACTCGCACCACTAGATTATCCTCATGCCTCAAAATCTCTTTTAAAAAAACACATCTTTTCAAAGAAGCCTATCATCTTTATCCTTTACATGCGCTATTAATCTATCACTCTCCTGTACACCACCCACACCCTTTAGAATGTAAGTTTGCGAGTTCTCAATCTCGATAGGTGCTTTAGGGAAAGCACTGTGTATGTCTGATTGAAATCTCAATAACAGAGACCTCCATCCTGCACGGTTTGAAATTGTTCTGGACTTGTACTTAACCCCTGTATAGCACTACAGAATATGTTGGTGCGTTACAAATAAAGGATAATAATAAAATAATAATAATAAAGTTATGGATCTGGTAAGGAAAAAATAGCCATGCAATTTTTAATCTTAATGGAGCAAATCTCGGTGTATCAGATATTGAAAGAGATTTGGGAGTGCTTGTGTACAACCACCTAGGTAACAGTGCTCAAAGCCAAGCAGCAGCTGCAAAGGCAAATACAATATTAGTATGTATTAAGAAGGGTATAGAAGCCAGGGAAGCAAATATAATTCTGCCACTATACAAATCTGTAGTACACCCTTATTTGGAATATGGAGGACAATTTTGGGCACCACTTCATAAGAATGACATTTTAGAGCTAGAAAAGGTACAGAGAAGGGCAACAAAACTAATAAGGGGAATGAAGGGGTTAAGTTATGAAGAAAGACTAATCTAAATTAAATGTATTTTCTCTAGAAAAAAGGTGTTGAAGAGGAGATATTATTACATTATATCAAATACATCCAGGGTCAGTATAAAGATTTGGCAAGTGAGCTTTTTGTGCCAAGAGGTTTTCAACTGAGAAGAGGACGCCCCTTGAGGTTAGAAGTAAAAAGATTCAACCTTAAAGAAAGAAAAGGGTTCTTTACAGTAACCGTGGTTAATCTGTGGAATTCTCTACCAGAGGAGGTGGTGACAGCGGATTTGATAGATAACTTTAAAAAGGGGACTGGATTTATTTCTAATTAAAAAGGGAATTCAGGGTTATCCTGGTTAATTAGAGAGAGAGTATTGATTGCCAGTATCTGGGGTCAGGAAGGAATTAATTTTGTTTCCCCTTCGAGACAATTTGCTAAATTTCATTGTTTTTTTTTTTCTATTTGCCTTCCTCTGGATCAATTAACAATTAATCTGCATATTGCAGATCAGAGGAGATCTTAAGAGGTTGAACTTGATGGGCTAAAAGTCTTTTTTCAATCTCAATTACCATGTAGGTAAGTAAAATTATATATATATATATATATATATATATATATATATATATATATATATATATATACAAATTTTAAGTCTAAGAGCATAATTAACCAGGAAAAAAAGCTATGTATGACTATAGAGGGTTCCATGACACATGGGTGGAAGTTGTGTGTGTGTGTGTGAGGGGCGTTCACATTTCTGCAGAACTATAGTTGCATTGAATGATGCAACGTGTCTGTTTCTGAGCCATTGAGGGAGAAGGGGAATGGTTTTGATTTCAGTCTTATCCAGTTATCAAACAAAGACTGTTCAATCCTCCCTCGTTGCAATGATAACTATAAACACACTTCCCCTATTATTCAGCTCTAGTATACAATTTAGATTGGATGTTTGGGAGTTTTCAATCTTGTAAGGTGCTTTAGGGATGGTACTGTGTATATTTGATTTTAAGCTCAAAGACAGGGTCCTCCATTCTTTTGCATTGTGTTCAAAATTGTTCTGACTTGAACTTACCCCTGTATAGCACTGCATTGTATGCTGGTACATTACAAATAAACGATAAGAAGAAGAATGTAACAAACATAAAATAGATTCTGTACTCTAATAAAGACTTAAAAAATTAAAATGTTATCAGAAATTACTTTAAACCCGTGGCTTACACAGCTGCTAATATTATTGTTAGTTTGGTATATACCTGGCAACAAGTGACATTTTTCTTGAATTGCAGTCCTTAGAAAAAGTTTATTATATTGGTTTTACCTTTCTAAAACAAAATGCTTTTCCGATTATCAATACTAGCTGTTGCAAATATCCTAAAACCTTTATTTTACATTAATCAATGCCCCTGTACCCTTGCAAGTGATCTAAATACACCTTATTTTTAAATAACACCTAAACAATGATACTGTTGAAAGACAACTGTTATATAAAATTTGTAAGTAGGACCTTTATGAATTCTTATTAATTCGTTATTCGAGTGCAGACTGCAATCATTTAACAGCATGAAAGTCAAATTCATTAATTACTTCAAGTCCGCAGTAAGTAGAGCCAACCCTGCCTACAGAGACAACCTATAGATAAAGACATTCATTGTAGGAGTGTACGTAAAATGAAAAGAAAATCTAAAAAAAAGAAACTTTAATGTTTTCTTGCAAAGTTCCTTAGGTTCCTGGATTTGCTATAACACTTTAAACACAAAACGAAAATTAATACTATATAAATGTAATACAGGCACTCCTCACTTAACCACCTGCTGGACTAATGACAAGCTCTATGACCTGTCGTGGTGTCGTTTGCTGTACGAGAACTGAACGGTCACGACCTCCAAGACTACGTGGTCTATATAGCTATATTTTTCTTTATTGTGCACCCCATAGTACAAGATGTCAGAGAAAAAGAAGAGCATGACTTTAGGAGGAAGCTCCAAGAAACAGAGGAAGGCTATCGATCTTCAGCAGAAAATGAAGATCATAAAAGAATATGAAGCTGGGAAGATACTTAAACTGATAGGGCCTCATTCAATTGCAATTTGGCCAATTGAATCGGCCTCTAAATAAGCACATAACATATATTTTTTAAAGAAGTTTTTAGTTAGTAAGCATCTATCCAAAAGCAAGGTTTTCACTAACTAAAAACTTCTTTAAAAAAATTATGTTATGTGCTTATTTAGAGCCCTATTCAATTGGCCAAGTTGCAATTGAATGAGGGCCATAGCATGTAATGGGCGGCTCCTCGCTTAGCAATTCATTCATTCATTCATTCAGCGACCAAGTCGTAGGAACACGGTCATTAAGTGAGGAGTGACTGTACTGAATCTTAACTGATTTTATATCTATGTTTTTAGAAAGCAAATAAAAAACTAAACACAACCTTTACATTTGATCTGTATATACCCAATGTCACGAATAATATGTGGAAAAGGGTACCGTAGTTACGTTTTTCAGACTTACTGAATAACATAAAGGACTATGGCATGTGTGTTACAATGCCTTAAGTCCGTGCTAGCCCACTCCCATTATATTAGGGGGCGGTATCACAAATAATATGTTAAGAGGTAAAACTTAAGGTCGCAAAGCAGTTAAATATTTATACACGGCTATACATTCCTGTTCCAAAACTCTCCTGAAATTCTTCCACCTGATAATTTGAACTAACTCAAATGATTTGGGTCATTCTGGTTTTAATAATAAATTGTGCTAATTATCATTGTAAATCAATTTATAATTCTTGTGTTTGGATTGATTGTGCATTTACATATAATATATTAATTTTAGCTTTATCTGTGTTCTTAAGAACTTCATGCTGTGTGTTTTACAAATATACAGGGTCCTGTAGGACCTTTTCCTGCTTTCACAACATATATTTTTCATGACCCAGTGGTCCCTTATATTCTTCTTTGTGATCAAGTTGCGGTTTTGTTTAGTTCGGGGTACCTAGCATGGGTGTAGGAGCCAAAGAAAATCTGGGGGGGATACCGCATATAGTATAAAAAATACCACACAACTGCTTCTCTACACAAACACTCACACTGAAATATCCTGCCCCCCCCCCCAGTTCCTAAACCCATGGTACCTAGGCTCCCAATGGTAGTAATATCTTAAATTACGTTGTTTATTTTGAGGTGTAAGTCGATTGGATTAGCGGTTTTATGATTAACCCTTTTTTCATACATACCCATGACAGAGGGACATGGGTTTGACGGACACCCTACCTAATTATTTCTTACAGTAGGCATTCATTTATTTATTATATGATCCTATCTTGCTACTTCCTCAGGAGGATGTGCCCTTGTAAACTAATGATAATTACATTACACCTAATACATTCGCTGGCAGTTGTAGATGTCACATTCCCATTGTGTTTATACAATCTTCCTGTTTATTCAATTAATCCTTCCACCAGAGGTATAAGAACAACAATCCTAAAGCAGCATAATGTCAAATGAAAGCAGTAAATTAGAGACTGTGTTTGTTTAGTTCTTCAAAAGAGTATATTTTAAATATATGACCATAATGGACCTTTAAAAATGTATAATACAAAAATAATCAAGCCAAGGTGTGTAATTATTTCTAGAAATCATCTCATAAATGGTTGCATTGGGGTTCCGCCTTTTTAAAATAAATAAAACTCATAATTGAGGTACATATAATTGTCCGTTTTATCCGCTCCCCTAAAAGCCTCATATCTACATGAAGCACAGTATAAACCAAGCAATTAGATATTCAGAATAGATTTCTTGCTCCAATCTACACCGAGACACCATTGTTAAAGTGGCAAGTCACAATTTCATACATTTCATACACCCACCCCCCATGAAATAAAAAAAAGGAACATTGTTCCTACTGCTTATAACAAAGAATCAAGGTCTTCAATACAACGCCCACATGGCTACAACATAATAGTACAGCACTTAATGGCAGCCATTTAGGTGAACTGAAAATACAAGAGCAATGGTAATGGTTTTAATTCCAAGGTAGAACATGCATACCATAAATACCTAATTAACATATTATTATGGCTAATTACTACTGTAATAAGACAGGAAGACTCTACTAAAGACCGCTTACCATTAGGTAACACACAAAAGCATAATGGGGACGATCATCAACTCTCTCAATTCTATTCTCTAATGCTGTAATAAATGTTCACTCTATTATTTATGATTTGTCATACTACAGTTCCTTGTGGTGTCTGCAAACATAACATACAGATGTAATGATTTGAGGTTGTATTGATATTTTTGTAGTCGTCTAGGTAGGGGAAACAAGTCATCAAGCTAGTTTTTAATACAAAAAAAGAATGAATCCTTTGCTGGACCCTGGCAGCATCCATGGTGGAAGTTGTGTTTGTGAGAGGGGTCCATGCATTTCTGGAGAGCTGTGCTTGGATCTTCTAATCCTGTGATGGGGGAAGTGGGCAATATCAGCTTCAATCAGTTCTAATTACCTAACTACTCTCGCCCTTTCCCCTCCTCCCCTGAGAGATAGAGATACCCTCATGATCCAGCTCTCAAGAAGTGATGCAGCAGTCTTCAAAAGTTCTGATTTTATCCAACAACAGTGTCATGGCTGTAGCATGCCAATGCACAAGCTGTGCAATACCTAACAGACTGATTCCCTCAGCCTTATAATATAAGCTTATTGTGCCAGGGGAAAAGGGCCACTGAGATGGGTTAACATGGTGGATATTGTGATTTGTGTGTTATTTCTTGGTATGCCTGTTTAAAAGATTCCTGGGTGCCACTGGGCCCATACTATGATACCCATGTTTATAGTTGGGGTGTGCATATGGACATGATGGGAGTGATGGGATGTATGTCTGTGTTGTGCTGGGGGGGGGGGGGGGGGCTAGCACTCACAAGGGAAATATTGTATATGCCCAATATTCCATAGTACCAGACTAGTCCCTTATTAACAAGATTAGGAAGATAATTGAACCCTAGGAGTCACATGACAACCGTATCTCTCTATCACAAGCCTCAGCCTGGTGTCTATATGGCTATTGTATGTAATTGCCCCTACCAAGAATACAGCACTGGAAAGGAAAAACAATGGGTGATTGTCTTAGGCCTGCAGGCATCGGTGATAAACGTGAGCTAGAAGGTGATTGGGTGTAACCATGGATGCACATTTGAATTGATTGGTCTTTCCTTGCTAAGAGTGCGGTATAAATATGTCTGATGGTTTCAGTAATAAGGTTGTTATACTGCTTCACATAATTAAAGTTTGATTTTCGTTATTGATTCTGGATGCTGGTTCCTGGAGTAAGTTATTTTCAGAACTGCTATACAAGACCTCAGACAACTCTAAGTGTAACCCAAGGGCTGAAAGTTCTTCCTGCTGTACAGAAGTAAAACGAACCGGTCACACCTGTGGGGAGAGGTTTGGGCAATAGGCTCTTATCATACCCCATTCAACATACAGATTTGTGACAAAGTTTATGTCTATGGCTTACTAAAAGTTTGTCACATAATTCCGAAAAAAGTGATTTTGTTTCTTGTCCTACAATGGTTGATATCTTGAACATGTTTAAGGGGCTTTATAGCATCGTAAAATATTAATTACAAACGCACCATAAAGCTTCATCCTGTGGCAGCAAGTTCAAATGCTTTACAGTGATAAACCCATATTGCCCATTTCTACTGGATCAATACCACTTAGAGCTCCAGAAACTGAAGACCAGATCGGGGTTTCACCTCATATGACAATTATTAAATGTTTCAGTCTTCTTTCTTTAAAAAAATATTCTCTGCTGAATTGTTGGTTGCTATATACCCCCTTCTTTCCCAAAGAAAACAAATCAGTACATGAAATGAGTATTGTTACTTCATTTTATTTATAAAATAGTATCCTTTTCCTAAGCAGTAAAAAGGGATAAAACAAACATGCAGGTTTTCTAAAAGCCAGGGAGAATATTCATGAGTCAGGGAGGAAGTCCATTCATCAAGAAAACATGTTTCAAGGAAATACTTCGAAGTCAGAAGCAAACTGTACAAGCCTAGGTTTCTACAATGTTGGAGCCATACTTTCAACAAAACAAATTTGAACAAGATACAAAAAAATGGAGAGAGGGTCTCTGCTTGAGATATAAATAAAATGTAGTATTGAATAGAAATGTAAAATGTTAACCTCTTGAAAATGTGCAAGGAACCCATCAAAACAGGGTACCTGCTTTTTTTCAAGATCTCAGAGTAATTATGTTTTATGACGTCTCACACACAAATATTGATATATTAGAAATTCTAAGGTTAAACAATCCACTATAAGGTGCCTTTAAATGGCAATCACAGGCCAACTCTATGGAAGAACTCACGTTGTTACAGATTGGTCTGTAGTCTAATAAAAAAAAAAGTGTGTATGGGCCAACGCTCAATATTAAATACAAAATTCTATAATGGTTTCATAAACGTAAGAGGTGCATAAGCAATTAGTATAGTATCCAAAAAAGAAAACCGGTCACTAATCGAATATATCAAACTATTACACTTTCAACATTATTTATAATATATGTGAAAATATAGCAGATTCCAAGAGCTGTGGAACTGAGCAACTTTCAACTGAAAGATGTATAAGTGAAACAGAAATATACAGCCCATTTCTTCTAACATATTTAACATCAATTGTAATATATAATGGATATCACCTTGAATGGAAACATGTTAACATAATAAATAGGGTAATACATATTGTGATGTCTTTTAAAATAATGCATTCATCCACACAGTGTAGGAAGTTTTGTTTTTATGTATACTCAAAATCATAATTATATAGTGTTAACTCTTTTAAACTTTCCTTTTACCCACAGTTGTTTTAAAGCAGGTTTACCTAAAGTAAAAGTGCTCCTTGGCATTCATTACTTATATTACATACTAGCTACTTGCCCGTCAAAAATGACGGAATTTTTTTTTTTTTTTAAGCCTGCCAATGTTGTTTTCCACCCAACGTGAGCACCTTTGGCACTCATGGTGAGCCCCGCACTGAGCGGCTTTGGCGCTCATCGCGAGTCACCTTGTCCCCCCTCCTCTCTCTTTGCCCCCCTTGGCCTCTTCGGGATGCCCTCAGGCACCCCCACCGCCTCTTCCGGATCCCCTCACTGTGTGTGAGAGAGCTAAATTAAAGAGAAATAGATCGATAACATTAGTGTGTAGAGAAAGTGAAGTAATATGGGGTATAGAAAATGGACTGTGAGCAGGGAAATAATGGTTCCAGGATCACAGCTCACTAAACATTACTGATAGACAACCTATGTAGATGCAAATTCCTTGGTGACAGAAAAAAAAAAAAAAAGAATCAGATAGAGGAAGTTTTTGAAGGTGAGGAGGCAGATAAGTAGAAAGTAGAAATTAAATTAAAGGTTCACGGTCGTTAAAAAAGTACTTTGATTTCAGAGGTTGTCAAGAGGAGGGATCCTTCTTCTACATATGGTGGACATGACCTGAATAGCCACATAGGTAAATGTGGGAAATCAAATACCTTGAGTTTACAAGCTGTTAAGAATAAGCTTAACTACATTCTCATAAATAGAAGAATAACCCACATTCGAGATGACACTCACAATTCATGCTTAGTTGGGATCCGTGGATAACTTCACCCTACACTATTCCCTTAGTTTGAAAAAAAATGAGGCTTTAAGTGTACTTGAGATCTGGGGGAAGAAGGAGCTGGGGGGGGGGTCGCCTCGTTGTCAAAGCCGGAAAAAGGTAACTGGAGATGCCTCCATTAAAACCAAACCATGGTTTTATTCAGAGAAATTATCCTGGTATAACTAAGTTGTTTCCTTTTTTCTAGTTGAATTTACCTTTTGTCAATTACCCTTTGTTTGGATAAATGAAAAAATTAAACAAAAAGGAAAAAAAAAAATTGCGTAGGCACCGGAGTCTGATCAAGCTTGTGATGCATGGGGAACCTTTCTGCTCTCCAGAATCTTTGGTAATCATTATATGTAGGTTTGATCATATGTAAAGCAAAATTAGATTGTATAATGGATAGAACGGATTGTAAATGCTTGGTTGTAAATGTGCAATTTTTTACGCCTCTGCTCAATAAAAACTTATTGCGAAAAAATAAAAATAAATAATTTAGACTAGTTTGTATCACACAGTTACTATATTATTAGTTTAAGTCATGGACACAAAAAAAAACACAAAAAAAAAATCAATTATTTATTTCTCATTATCAGTACCAGAATCCAAATTTGTGATTGCTATATTACATCCTAATGAGGATGTGTGCTTTGTAGCTACCAGGGGAGGGAGGGTTATAGGAGTAAGGACCAGAGACAAGCCCTATGCCCTATTCTCTCACACTCCCTTCCTTCAGAAGTGGAAACAATGTTACAAAACTCATAAAAGCTTTACAATGCTGCTTAGAATTTGCAAAGTAAACAGATAAGATTGAAATTGATACTATACCCCTTCCCACCCACTAGCCCAGAAAACACAGACACACAATTCCCTCAATGCGGCATGTATCCCTCCAGAATTATGCAGGGGCATCCAAACATGACTTTTTCCTGTTTAAGGGGATATGGAAGATTTCACATTTTTAATATTAAAATAAACCACCTAAGTGTTCGCATCTAAAACTCAATTTTTATTGACAAGTGTTTAAAAGCTCTGTTTTCACTCCCGGAAAACTTCCGAATAGTCCCAACATAGGTCTGGCCTAAGCAGCTCATGCATACAGTATTTCTGTTGGTACTAGGTGTACTAGCCAGTCACAGACGCAACAGTATGTTATAAAAAGCTGCTATGGAGCAATTGGAAGATTTCATAAAAAAAAAAAAAAGAGCTTTTAAGCACATGTTAATAAAATGATCTTTAGATATCCAAACACTATTATTTAAATAATAAAAAACAGAGAACGCTCCATATCCCTCTAATTAAATAATATATACAGTGGCACTTTACATATGATGAAATGTTAACTTCATAGAAAAGGAGAAAATACAGAATGACAAAAAACAACAGAAACAACAAAAGCACAAACTAATGAAGATTAAAAAGGCAGAAACAAATAGAGAAGAAGTAGAGGAAGTTAAAATAAGTTTGGTTGAGAACACCATGAGAATAGCAGTAGTAAGGGAGGAAATATGGATAGACAGAAGAGGAAGAGAAGGAGGGATGTAAAGTAACTACAAGAGAAGTAAGAGTACTCCTGGATGAACTAAGAGAACAGAATACATACAGTATATCACACACTTTTCTCCCATATCTTTCACATTCCCTTCTTCCTTCAGAAGTGAAAAACAATGTTCCAGAACATTAAACCCACTAGAACACATAAAGCTTTACAATGCACAGCCTCTAATTAATATTCACTTGAGCTGATGATCGTATAAGCCTCAGGCAGGTGTGGATTGCCAAGGAACCAATTGTTATTCTTCTAAAATGCCTGCAAGGCTTTATAAAGCACTCAGGACTCATCTGAAAACAGGGGGTTTTATGGTTACAGTTTTCAAGATAGTTAACCTGACAGTACAAATCATTCAATAATTATATTGCTAAAATCATCCTTGTCAGCCTTAAAGAAAGCTTCACCAAAGACATACTGAATAATAAATAAGTACCGACAATCTGCGGTATAAATGCTGTACTAATGTTATGGAAAAATAATGATAGATAAAAAAAAAAAAATTAAATGCGTCCACAAAAGTATTCCTTACCAAATGTACTTATTGTAAAGCACCTAGTTTCTAAAACCAGCAAAAATAAATAGATGTTAATAGAATTAAATAATACTTCCTTCTAGAAGTAGTTCTTGCAATGATCCCTCCTCTTAACAACCTCTGAAACCAAAGTACTTCAAACTAAATCATTCACATTTTCTGTGGCTTGAGAACACAAGGAACGTTTGGTAGAAGTACTGAAATAAAAGTTATGACTAAAAGGCAAGTCTTAACCCCTTCCCATGAGACAATTTCAAAAGGGTCTTTTTTTTTTGCCCTTCTCTGGAGTCTGGACCAATTGACATTTCAAAAACAAAGATCTGAGGAGAATTTGATAGACTAAAACATATTTGGCAACATAAATTACTAGGTTAATATGTTGAATTGCACAGGAAAATGTCAAATGTATTGACAACATATTAAATACAAATAAAGTTGGACATTGTAACAAATTTTTTTTTTGAGCCTCACAAAAAATTCATATGTTCCGAAAATTGCCAGGGCAAGTCTACATTTCCTACATTCTAGACTCCAGTTTGATAATGTACTGCTGTTTGTACTTACTGATTCAATGCCTACACACATACCACTACTAAAGAAATGTCGTCATAAAACTGGTGTGAAGAAAAGGTATACATTATTTTAAGTTTTGATTAAAGGGCCAGTGTGAGTGTTTTTCATGATAAAAAAAATAATAATCTAAAAAATTGATTCATTAAACTTTTATTAAAAACTTTAAAAAAGCATGTGCAAACATTAGCAATGAAAAACTTTGGCCAGAAAAAAATAATTTAAAAATACAGTGTATTAATGACTGCAGTTTAACTGCTCTCCACTCTTGTTTCCAAGGTCCTTACTAAAAAGGACGAAACATTTCATGATAAAACATTAATTAGGCAGGGTGGATAAAGTGGAGGATGTTCACTTTTGAGATGCAGGGTCTTATAGGATTGTAACCATAGTCCACTTATCCGACAATGCTCTAGGACCCTGCCTAATACATGTTTTATCAATTGAACTGCTTAATGTCCTAAGCACTGCTAAAAAGAAAAAATAGAGACGTGGGAAGGGGTACAGCACTAATTAATGTATTTTCAAAGGTGTATGGAAGTTTCCATGTTTTTAACTTTTCCTAATCTAACACATACTGCTTATATCAGAAAGACACATTGTATTGATTATTTTTATACACAAAAATATTTATTTTATTTCCACTCCCCCAGAGTTGCTTGCATAGGCACCTGTACTAAGCAATAGAAACACTGCATTCAAGTATGTTTTTAACTCCATACTACCTGTCCAGCCAACAGCAGCACAGTGCAGTGCAGAGATCCTGTTGGAGTTACTTCCTTCCAGGGAGGAGAGAGGTGTTTAGGGGTAACAAAAGATTATACATCCCATGAAGCTTCGCTGCAGAGACTGAATCCCCATACTTGCTCCAATACTGTAGCAGTCTATGATTGGCCAAAACAAAGTTATGAATTTAATGCTAAAATTAGCTTTGATTTTCTGGGGGCATGTCTTCTCAAAATCAACTGACTAAAAACGCTGGCTAAAGCTTTGCTACTGTTTGCACATGTATTTTAATATTAATTAATGGTGAATTAGAAAATAGATTAAAAATGGAAACCCTTACACTGGCCCTTGCAGGTTCCGTAACAGGAAATATTTCTGCAAATAAAAATGACAGGCTAGTGGCTACTGTATCTTCTGAGTAATGCTCTATCACAAAAACCTGAGGGTTTTTAAAATTGATATCATAGATCTAAAGTAGAATAAAAAAAATGTGAGCTACTGTAACTAAAATGAAAACATCCACGAGACACACCTAACCAGGTGGATGAGACCGTGAACTCAACTCCACAAATATAAAAATAATAACCTTGGTTGGTTTATTATTCCAAGTTTTAGAATGAACATATTTATATTGCATTGAGTAGAAAATTATCAATAAAAATGTATGCAATAAAGAGGAAACCACTATTTAAAAGAAGAAAAATAATTAAAAGGATAATTTATACATATATATTTATTTATTGTAGCAAGAAGTGATTCAAAGTTGTGTTTTTCCTTCATAAAATCCTATCATTTGTACGTTTTTGGGTCTGCTCTCTGTAGCTTGAATACACAGACTGTGAAGTGCAGTATTTCAAATTAGTCTGTCAATGACCTCTCTCAATGAGCATGTTGCAGAATGTTACCTCTGATTGGTTTCTTAGAGAAAGGGCAAAACCTATATTTAGAAGTAACCTGTCTTCATGAGCTGCAGAGAGGAAAACCAGTTAGGAACTATTTGTAAGATTTTAATAAAAGTGAATAGGTATTTTATATATATATATATATATATATATATATATATATATATATATATATATATATATATATATATATATATATATATATACATACATACATACATATATATATATATATATATATATATATATATATATATATATATATACACACACACATACATATATACACACATACATATATACATATATATATATATATATATATATACATATATACATATATACATATATATATATATATATATATATATATATATATATATATATATATATATACACACACACACACACACATATACATACATACATATATATACATATATATATATATATATATATATTTATTTATTATATTCCTAGTGAAACCTTCCTTGTTGACCAAGATTCACATATTCCTTGATCTCTGGCCATTGTGGATTACATGTGAATGTAATGAATAAATCTGTTTTTCCAATAGTTCTGGCTATGATACAGCAAAAAAAAGAAAATAAAAATAACTGACACCAGTGGTCCCGTTGGCTTGAAGGTTAGTACAGTGTTAAAAAATATACTTGAATGTAGTGTTTGATTTTAAGCTCAAAGACAGGGCCCTCCTTTCTCTTCTCTTCCTCGTGTTTATATAGTTTTGACTTCAACTTACCCCTGTATAGCACTACGGAATATGTTGGCGGGTTACAAATAAAAGCAAATAACAATAATAATAGTGTTTAAATGCGTAGGTACCAGATGACTATGGGCCCGATTCAATTGACAAATTCATAAATTTATACACACTTAAAATCACGCTTAATGTTACTACATATTCTGCAAATATTGGTTATTGGCACTAATGAATTCTTAAGTCCATAAAATGCATATAAACATTTATAGAAAAATAACACCCGAAGCCAAATATATGAGTTCAAGGCATGTGCAAATAGCTAATAGAATATGGCCCTGTGTAAGCAGCTCTGGGGTGTGGAAACCAATTTATTTTTTTTAAATAAAAAAAATCTATATGTATATAGAATGACTCCATGCAATGTGTGTTTCTGATATAGGCAGCAGGTGTTTTACTTTTTTTTTTTTTGTCAAAGTAGGGAAAATTCTATAATCCTTTAAATACAACACCAAAGGCAACAACGAACAAAAATTAACTTCCCATGGTCCTTTACATTATATTTTCAAGAATCAAAAATAACTATTTATTTCTAATTAATTTCTCCAACCCTGCAAGGTAATCCTTCTGGTTTGTTTGAGAACCCATTTCCCAAAATATCAAGTGTAAAGGATTTTCATTTTTCTTGTAAAATATTAGACACAGATACCACCATAAACCAAACCAAATCCTTTAATGCAGGGCTCAGATCCAGCACATTGAAATTACTAAACCACGGTGATGTATGAAAGCTGCTGCTTGCTTCCTTGATAAATCTTCTATTTGATAAGCAAGCTCTGATGAAATAAATCAGGACTTCAGCGTAGTCTCTATCAGTTCTGGCTTTGCACCAGCGTGAAGAATATATGAATGTCATTGTTTCTCTTGCGGCATTCTCATTCAATGCTCTGCAAACGTACAGAACCCAGTCATCTGACTTCAAGCGATAGGAACAGGACTATTGATTATGGAAAATTACACCCTGTTTTATATCCTACTCAAAAAATCTCTGCACTAAGGTACAAATAAATTTATAAATAACTGGTGACATAAAAAAAAGTGGATTTCTGAGCATTTTTTTCTCATTCCATTTTATGTATTAGAAGAAAATATTGGCAAAAACATACAGTTATAATATTTGTTGTTACATATATAGGAATTGTCAAATAAAGTTTTAATACATAAGGTTATATATAAAATTGTTATTCTTAATTTGATATATTTGCCAATAAAGATTAACTATAATAAAACATTTTTATTTTAATAATTTTTTTCTGTGTCCTTTTTTGTTATCCAAACTACACCTGCATCGCCATGCCTCCAAGCTATGTTATAGTATTTGGGTGAATTTTACAATAACGTGGGAGTTATCAATGCATATTTATGTACATTAGATATTGGGAGTGTGAGAAAACTCCTTAAGATTGAATACTCCTTGTAGTACATATCATTTTGGTTCAATTGTAATCATGTATCCCTCTCTTTTGGAAATTAAAAAGGTGTGGGAGTGTATTAGGAGGAATGTGACTGGAGCAATTATATGAAGATGTTTGGGTAGTAGAAGGTATGAGACATATAATCAAAAACAGATACATATATTAAACTCTATGTTATCTGGCACCCACAGGGACTGCCTATTGCTGGATAAGTGTAGTTGCAGGTTAATCGAGAGTCCCCGAAAAAAAAGGGTCCAAACGACCCCTAAAACACCCTAAAAAAGCCTTTAAAAAAATGCATTAGCCCCTAAACTGGGCCATTTAGGCCCAGAAAATTCAATTTGAAAAAAGTTTGTATTTTTTTTTTGCAGTCTCGAACTGCCGAATGGGGAATTTATGCCGGTGCTGGTTGCTTGAGAGGCCCTGTTAGCTAGGTGCTGGATAACCGGGATTCTACTGTGTTTGTGACTATATAATTTTACCATGTTCTGATAAAGAACAAGATTTCTTAATGGACAGATGGCCTTTGCGTTGTTTGCGCACATGGTTTGCCACATGGTTTGGTGATAATATTGTAAATAGCAATGAAAATCTTCTTTGCATAGAAGATTCACTAAAAACTGACAAATGTAAAAAAACACAAAAGCAATGGCTGATTACAGTAAAGCACAACTGAATATAATAGCTAATAAATTAAAGATTGTACTTAGTCTTTTAAGATGGTCTGCTTATAACAAAGTCTCAGAAACATTATTATAAACATGGAACTTCATCGAAACAAAAATGTTTGCAATATTTTAACTCATGTAAGGAAAGCAGTCCCTCACCTTTGCATCAGGAATTTAGCTAGATGGAACAAATTTACTGACAAAATTTGCTAATGATTTTGCTTTATTGCTCATTAGGGAGGGAGTGAACATAAACTAGGCACCAGAAGCACCAGTAGTGCCATTTTCCAAAGTGAATATATAAATATTGGACTACAATGGTCATTTAAAATCCTATAACAGGATGTTTTATATACTGAAAATTGTGCACATAAGAACCAACCAATCTATATAGGCTGCACTAAGAAAAAACAGTATTTAGAATATGCACTGGGTTTTTATTGAATTCTTTAAATAAATAATATCATTGGGATCTATCCCGTTGTGTATGCGCCCCCCCAAAAAAAGTATCCGCTAGATGGCGTTGTCAGGTTTCAGGGAAAGCCTATAATTATTCCTCCCTCCGACGTGGCGCAACTTGACGTCGCTGAATCGACAGTGAGGCCATCGCTATGTTCGGCGCCGGCACTCGGCCTTCCTGGGCGCCTCTAATAGCTCAAGGCCTCTTCTGTTGGCTCGCCTTATATGCAATGTGCAGCAGTATTCCGAAAATCGGTAGCGCCATCTAGAGGTTGGCAGCGGCACTGCTGCTCCCAATCTTTTGCGTAGGGGAAGAGTGAAATAACCTATCATTGTTTCCACCTTCTATTCATTTGTTGCAGTGTCTAGATATTTTTCCAGTATTATTTTACTTGTCACTATTACTTGTGACTTGATAAAGTTAGGAGGCACCACTAGAAAGCCTTCTATTGAAATGCATTGTCAGTCCAATACAAAAGATCATTATATATTGCAATACTCATTACTTTTATATTACCACCCATCATGCTTGCCCTGTTTAAGCTTCCACCCCTTCCCACCATTTCTACCCTGCTAGATCATTGTACACCCATGACCATTATGCAAATTCCGGCCCACTGACCAACTCAACAAAACTGCTAACTATTATATCTTAGCTCACCTGAACTATAACTAAACTATAGTGTTTTTTTACTTTTCTAATTTTTTGCTTTACAAAATTGCAGAAAAATACAATTAGCCATGGTGATTTTGATGAAAGCACTATATAAAAATACAGAAAAATCCTGTTTATCCGGCACCTAACCAACCGGCACTCTAGCAACCGGCACCGGCATCAATTCCCCATTTAAAAAAAAAAAAAAACTCCTGCTAAACCGGCATAAATGGCCCAGTTTAGGTGCTAATGCCTTTTTTTTTTTTTAGGGGGTTTAAGGGTCGTTTAGACCATTTAGGGGGGGACTCCAGATTAACCGGCAACTACACTTATCTGGCAATAGGGAGTCCCCGTGGGTGCCCGGTAACGGGGAGTTTACTGTATATGGAAATAAATATATCACAATCTCTGGACTAAATGGCTACTTAGTCTAAAAAATATAGAAAAATGTTTTATAATTGCATTAAACAATATTGAAATATACACTAGAATATATAGTTTCAGATGGTATAAAATTCTGACTAATATTCTGTCTTCCACAGCAAAAGAAACCTGATTTAAATGCAATAATGCAGGTTATTCAAGGTCTAATCAGCACTAGCTGTTTACAAAGTGCAGAATGCAGTATTCCTGATTGAGTAATCAGTGGGGTTATTAGTGCAGAGTGCTTACGCTCACTGTCATGCTGGCTTTATCCAACGCTGTGTCATTATATTACTTCCTGCACAACATATAGGGACAGTCACTAGAGCAAGATGGCCATTATCACTCATTTAGGGATGCTCAAGTGAATAACTGTCAATGAGCTATAAAAAGCTACTGCACATTACTGAACATACCCCGAAGAGCTATAAACTAGTCCTACATCCAGAATATAAGAGAGCGGCTAATGCTGCCCATTGCTTAAAGACTAGCAAGAGTCATCGCAGTGTGTCCCACTAAAAATGAGAAATTGGCTGCAGCTCCACAAGTCTGAGCAAAATCCATACAAGTGGCTGTGCTTTATGGTCAGAACAAAAAATACCAAATTTGGACACTAGCTCCCTTAAAGGGCCACTTTATTGGTCTTATAAAGGGATCTCTAAGAGTTAGGTAGGGTCTGCTATGAAACAAAAATTAAAAAGCATTTAAACAAAATTATTATTTTAAAAAGTATGGCCCCTGGCATTATGAGCTTCATATCTCTCCACCAACAAAATTATGTAAGGTCTATGAAGTAGCATGCTCATGAAACAGTTCTTATATGATAGAGTAGTATCATATTGGGAGGACACTAATTTAAGTACATTGCTAGCAGCCCATATTACACTACTGCCTGATACTAATGTGTGTTTTACAGAGTGGTCACAAAAGGGTATCAATTTGGTACTTCCCCCTCTGTGGCTCTAACGCCAGAGACAATACATAATTCAGGCAGATCTGGAGCCTATTCAGCCTGGGGCATGATTAAAAAAAAAGTGTACACACTGGAAAAGTTTAATAAAGCTTTTATTTCTTAGCAAGTCCTACCTAACAAGCCCTTTATAAGAGCACAAAATTACAGAACCCTGTGACAAAAAGCACACTACAGTTCTGTTATTAAACTGAACTGTTGGGGTAGTTTTTAAATATGCATTATTCAGAAAGAACAATCAACTATAAAAAGGGACATAATAAGTTCTTCTGCTTGAACATTTAAAGACTAACTATATACAGTATATGTAACTTATCATATATATGTTAAAAGACCACTGTGGGTGGTCTATCTTTTTTTTCTATACAGCCTTTTGAATAATTATTAATAAATGCATTTAATAATAAACTTGATAATTGACAAAATGTTTTTCAAAGCAAAATAAAAGCCCCACAAAGCCATTCCATTGTAACTTATACGCAATTATTTAATACTGTAGTGTTCATTTTTTTTTTTTTTCTTCGAGCTGTTCTTGTTCTTAGCACGTTATTTCCTTATGAAGGAATTACAGTAGATATGTGGGGGGGGGGGGGGGGGGACCGCTGACATTTGAACTGCCATATTTTCATTGATCAGCAGGAACTCATATGGTCAAACAGCTGCATATACAAAACAAAAAATAAATAGATTGTAATCCGTTAGGGACCAAGTTGTTACCAAATTAGAATTTACCATCTCTCTTACTGAGCAGAAGCTTTTTGTCCATCTCACCTGTGTTTATAAGATTTATGTGGCTACTGCAGCAATAACGAAAGATGCAAAAATATCCGCCAAATCTATAGACTTTTATCCACAGCAATATGATGGAGTGTTCTTGATCTACCTTCACTATAAGAGAGCATTAGGGAGACAAACAACATATCCCATATTTCTACACAGTATCCATATGGAAAGGGACGGTGCATTCACTTTTCATGCTAAACCTGTTTTTTTATTGACAATTAATTAATATTAAAAACATACATGTGGGCAATAGCAGCAATGCAAATATTTAGCCAGAAAATATCATTTAAAAAAACAGTTTACCTTATTAATAGTCACTGCTGTAACACTTCATACCTCTTTCACTGCCCTGAGCACTACTGAAAGGAAGAAAAAGATTTCAACTAGACTAGGTTGTCTTGGTAATGCTCGATCAATTCTATCGCAGTTAAAATCTTCCACTTCCTTTCAGTAGTTCTTACGACAAAAAGGTAGGGAGAGCGGAGGCAGTTGCAATAGATGAGGTAAACTGTGTTTTTAAATATTTTCTAGCAAAAGATTTTGGTTTGCGGCTGTTTGCAGATTTATTTTGAATCAATTCATGGAGAACTAAAAAATAAGTAACATGCAAATCTCTTACACTGGCCCTTTAAGAAACGTTGGAGCTATTTTAATGTCCGTTTAACAACAGTTTAGTCTGTGAAATAGATAACTATTGGAAGCATTTAACTGTAGAGTACGAGGCAGGTGGAACCAGCAGGGCAGATAATTTGCTTGCTGCGCTTGGTCCATCTCTGTAGATTAGATACTGTATTTGGACATAGGGTTAGAATCCTTCATGGAACGTGGATGTGATTCACACTTGAGAACAGGCTAGCGCAGTAAGAGAATGGCACTGTACCCAAGGTCAGATAAGCAGCAATGACTCATGGGGAGACTTGAGCCTAAAAGGAACTGAACCAAGCTCATTATCAGGCTTCGGGCTTCATTTTTTTTTCTCGTTTGGAATAAAAAAGAAAAAAAAAAAAAAAGAAAAGTATGTCACAGCCAAATGATTGCCAGAATACATTTCTGAACAACCTTGCTGATTTATTTTGACAACAGTTAAAAAAAAAAAAAAAAAAGGTTACAGCAGCATTTTTCAGACTCATTGTTATTCCTTATAAAGCCATGTCTAGGTTATGTCATACTATTAATCCAGCTGTATACTACTAATGTAAGCATATTTATTTATATCAGTCTTGATCAATGTACATGCTGGAAATTTTCCAGTGCAAGACCACAGAAAATAGAATATTTACCTCTAATAACATATTATAGATAAGGAAGTACGACAGCGAGACTTTCATCACCTACATATGTATTTAAATCACATTGGGGTGAAATGAATGATTCAACTGCAGGTCCCTGAAAAGAAAGGAAGGGGTGACCATCCATATAAGTTACTAACCGTATTGGTCCGAATATAAGCCATACCCGCATATAAGCCGCACCCATAAAGTTCAAGTAGAAAAAATAGAAAAAAAGATAGTACTCAAATATAAGCCGCACCCGTAAGATTGGAGAGAAAAAGACTCTAAAAGTGATCAGCCATTGCAAGAAACAGGCTTTCTAATTAGCACTGTAGCTTTTTTTTTGCAGGTTACAGGCCTTACAGGATGTTAGAATCACTAAAACCGTAAATCGCTAACCAATACCGCAGTCTCAACCACGAAAATCGGCACCCTTAACTCGCAATTGCGCAAAATCGTCAGTCATTTTGCGTTCGTGAATAGAAGCCGCACGCCTAACGAGCAAAGTTCGCAAATTGGCAATGATTTTTATTACGGCCGCGAATATAAGCTGCACCCGTAACTCGCAAACTCAAAAATCGTAAACAAGGTGCGGCTTATATTCGGACCAATACGGTATATATTAATGTGAGATATCCATATATAGTAGGTTATTAATTAAAGAGAAATAAGGGTAAAAAAAAAAAAACTTGGAACTTGGAACTTTTTTGTTGTTTTTTTGGGGTGCCAGAGAAAAGAACAACTTTTGGGAATGAGAAAAATGTCAAGACAAAAATGTTTGCTTAGCCCTGGACTAATGCACTGCAATTTTGAAGCAGATCTATACCTTTTAATGCTGCAATCTGGTAGCTAAATTTCAGCTGTTAAAGAGACATTGAGTGCAAATTTATAAAAAAAAACAGCATGTTTTAAATGTTAAGATTTTTTCGACAAAAAAGGAAATTTTGTAAGTAAAACATGTTTAAATGCCACCGGAAATACCTCTGTGTGAGACGGGAGTATGCAGGATTCTATAGCTCATTGGCAGACAATTATGACTCATAGTGCTATATTGCTGCACATTAGCTGACTGGGACAATCCCCCAAAGACAGTTATAACCCCATAGCAATATATTCTGCTCAGGGTATCATTTTCTTTATCAGTTGAACTCTTTCAGATGCAAGAAAAGAATGCCTTCAGTGGCCCTTTTATTATCTCCTCCTGATGAAAATGGAGTGGCAACCATACGGTCATACTTAGCCCTGTTCAAGTACCAAGTATTTCAATGGAACAAAAAAGCCGCAGACGCACTCCTACTAATGTTCATGAGGTGAACTGCCTTTCACAAAAATAAAAATTATATAAATATTCAATATGGAGAAGTCGGAGTTTCAAAGTGTTGGGGACCCAGAAAGAAGCAAGTAGTAAATCTTGTAGAAGACCTTAGATGCAGATATACTTTCAGCTGCATTCTTAAGTATCTTCAACAAAACTAAACATTCCCGCCCCCAAATCAGGTTAAAGGATAACATTATTTCTATATGGTGGTTAAGAAATAAGCTTTAAGAGACTGCTTTTACATCTGCTCTCTTGTAAAGTTGTGTCCTTTTTAAACGGATATAGTTTCAATTAGTAATCTTGAATGTACTGATCGTTTTAGCTGCCACATTGCCATTGTGCAGACAGAAGCTCTCTCAGCATTGTGTACTTCCACCTCAGTAAGTAGCATAATTGTCATGCCCAGGGCCCGACTGGACTGTTTTGGACTATGGCTTGGGCCTGGAAAGGGAATAAGTTATCCTGTTTATGGTTAAAATGATGATTTTTTTTTATTGCTTATGGTTAAAGTATGATTACACTGTTATAATGTATGTATGTTGGTTTATGTATTATGTTTCATGTTATAGGAATGGTTGTAAAGAAAAACATTAGCTAGTCTGCAGGCTATTGCACCAGCCTATTATGCTACAATGTTGTTATCTGGGATAACTCGCTCAGCCCACCTAAATATTATCAACAGGATGAGATTAAGATCTGATCTCAGAGGTACAGGGGTTCCAAGTTAGCAGGGGGCAGCCTATTATGTTACAATGTTGTTATCTGTGATAACTAACTCATCCCACCTATATATAATCAACAGGATCAATTATTCTATTGTAGGACATATACAGGCATCCAGCAAGCTTTGGGTTTGCAATTAGTGCGACCTTCCAGGTAGAAGGTACCCTGTATACCTCCTACTGTTCTGCTATGATACGTACATTTTTGTACTAGAGACAGCGAGTCCGGCTATAGCACTGTTTTAATGTGCTGGTTGAAGAACTTTTATTTAGTTAAAAAATATATATTTTATTTCCTTGGGGGGGGGGGGGGGTGACTGAATAAGTGGGTGTTATGCACCAAACATTTTAAAGATTCCTGCATGACAATTTAGGATACAACATTTAAAGCTGAATAGCTTCCCGGAGGGTTAGTTGCGATATCTGCATAAATGCACCACTGCAGGGATTAAATACTCGCTCCCCCATTTACCCTGCAATACTGATCATAAACCAGAACTGCAAGCATTGATTGTATCTGTTGTATTAATATGTGCCATATATTTATATTTCGACCTTGTCTGCCTCACACATATTCCCTTACACCATAATCTCTGAATAAGGTTCATGCAAAATCAGAGATCTTCCAAAAATCCAAAAAGAAAGGACAACAAGCGTATGAATTCATACCTCCAATTATTCTTACAATAAAACAACTGGCACCAGTTTAAAGGAGTTCCTAGTTTATTAATTCAGAATTACAAATACTAAAGCATGCATGTGGGATTGCCAAAAACTCCCTCTAATTGGTTTCTGGAAAGAGTAGCAGACTTTCTAAGCATAGTAAAAATACATTTTGTAATATTAATGTTTGATTAAGCACTTCTGCTTGTAGCATGAATACACTACTTTAAACGAATATGAAAGAGATGATTAAATAAACAAACTGTCAACTCAATGAAAATGACTGGGCTCTAGTAAATGTAATTATTTTGATGCTAAAGTAACGGCATCCTGATGAGAGCGGTGAATCACTTTGTTCTTCTAGAGAATAGTCACAACAAAACGGTTCTGAAGAAGCAGTACAGAAAAATGCAATAAAAAAATCTTAATAAATAAAAGCTCAGAAACTTCAAAAGTTCATAATGAAAGAATAAAAAAAAAAAAAGAAAAGAAAAGAAAAGAAAAAATGGAAGCACTTTTTCTACATGCTTTTTTGCTCCCTATCTGATGGTCCAAAGCATGCCAATTTTATTGACCCTTAATAAAGGAAATAAAGGTTTCTAGACTTAACTAGGAATACAATATACTTATGTATCTCTACTTTTCTGTACTTTATTTGATTAAGAAGTGCTTATAACTTGTTTTTTTCTGCCTAAAATCTTACAAATAGTTCCTAATCGGTTTCTCCCCTCTGCAGCTCATGAATATTATGTACTTCTAAATATAGGGTAAGCAGTGTCTCATAGTAACCAGTCACTGGCAACAATCTGCAACATGCTGCTTGAGAGAGGTCACCAATTAGCCAATTTAAAACCATGCACTTCACAGTTTGTGTATTCATGGGCTGCATTAGCTACAGAGGGTAGACCCAAACAGGTAAAATTGTATGGGTTAGGCAAAAGAAAAAAAAATGCGCTTTTTAATAAAATAAAGTACATACAAGTAAATAGGAGATTTCTGGAATATAATGTACCTATATATCTATGTCCCTGTAAGGTCAGGGGAACCTGACATACTTATAACAAGTGCCTGGTTGTCTATACTTACATCATTATCTACAGACATCTTCTAGAAATTACTGTGCGTTTAATACAAAAAGGTCAAAACTGAGAAAAAAAGAGAGAATAAGAGGGAATATATTTTTTACAGTACTAGAAGAGCACTCATTTTAACTCGTTTATATCGTATATCTCTTTACTAAATAATCTTCCAAAGAAATTCTTCTGAAATAGCTTGCTTTTTATGTGTTACTGGTCCCCTTTGGGAAATCAAACCATCCTGCCATCCAGGCTGTACTCTCATAGCCCAAAAGGGCATTTGAACCAGACACAGCAGTGTCCCACGTGAAGAACCATTAAACATGAAATAAAGTATTTTATTTTGGCAATGTGGGATCTTGAGAATGTTGTGCTTTTAATTCTAATGTCACCCATTGTGTTCCCCATCATTAACAGTGCTGGACAATTTTAAATTTGCATTTAAAGTGCTCCGATTTGTTGGGCTTGAACCACGAGTCATGTGCTTGCGTCCGCGATCATGCTCAAGCCCACAAATGCCACTGTCCAAAGCATGGTTTCTGATTCTCACGAATGGTGCCTAACTTGCGGGCCCGGCCAATTGAACAGCAAAGTTAAAGTAGAGCAATGTGAGCATGCAACTTAAATCGCTGAGTTACGGCCCCGAATTGAATAAGGCTCTAAGTATATTAAGTCCTACAATTGGGAATCACTCTTCATCTACTTCATTAGTGTAGAACAGGAGGCCATCAGAGGCTTCCTATACAGCCTCCATTATGTTCACTAACTGGAAACAGTGCCTTTATTCCTCAGGAAGCAGCCAAAATCAGGCGAGAAGCTGTGATGCATTGGTACCGGTTTATTATTATATATTTTTTGAATGGTGCAGGGTTAAAATTCAAACTGTTACATTACTTTGGCATTATCTCCAGTTTAGCTGCACAAGCTTATGGAGAGAAAAAGCTGAAAGCTCCCTGTCATGAAGGGACAATAAGTTACCTTTAAGTGATTATATATGATCAAATGTAATTTGTTATAGCAGAAAGTGAATTTGGACATTTGCAGGATGCTTGAGATTTTCTGTGGTTTCAAACCTGAAGACATGTCAGTTTTCATTTATAGTAAAAGTCCTATGGTGACAAACACACAATCATTGTAAAGACAATTCTGGATTCTGTGATTGGGGTAGGAGGGGAACCTCAAGGAATTCTTGAAATAGAGCTGGCAGGGATGGAGCAAGCATTCTGAGCTGCATCCATAATTCACCAATATAGTGAATTTAGAGCAAGTTAAAGTGACACAATGGGGGGTTTCAATCTATTAACTTCATGTAATGTGTTCAGACTGCAGAGAGTTATTTATCTAATGTTATTCCGATTACGTCCAGCCTTTTTTTATTTACACTTAAGCACAGCAGATAGATAATGGTCAAGAATTGCTGACTACCAGTGTTTTAGTCAGTGCTTTTTAGGTTCATTTCCAGATTAATAAATAAAATAAATTCATTTCCAAAATAAAAAACACCTTATGGTCCTTTTGAGTATGCAGTGGTGGAAAGATGGTCATATTAAGGAAAGGAGTTGCTACCAAGTTTTGGAAAGCCAAGCATATGATCTCTAGATTCTTCACACACACATAAAAGAAAGTAACCAAGAATATAACATTTGTCAAATTCCTCTAGCCAATATATCCTTTTTGTCCCATACTCAAATACACTGTTAAAACCATGCATCTCCAGTAGATTAGTTTGCTGTATTTAGAATAAAAAACAAACATACAGTTTAGGCCAATGCGGAAAGGAAATATTTTAATATTTTGAAATAGTAGAAAAAAGGTAGCTACAGCAACAATCTTTTGATCCAGATGTCTGGAAATATTCAGCCCCTAAAAAGCTTAATCACCAAGTGCAACCATGTTTAGAAGAAAGTCAGTAAACTGGTTTAGCATGCCCAATTGCATTAGCCAATTCAGAAGCTATAGTTCATTAACTCCTAGAAAAACAAATAAAACTATTTAATGTTCACTCAAAAACTAACGGCGTTCACTGAGAATGTATAATGTGAAAGGTCTACAAACACACACAGTACCCCTGCACATTCTTTCATGTTTGTATTCATTCTGTTCCACAATTTTTAATTCTGTATAGGAAAGTTTTACTGAATTTTTTTACTTTTGAAGATTACGCAGAATGCCTTTCACGTTCCCAGCCCACACAATTTGGAAATCGATCTCAACAAGTGCTCAGAGCAATCTATCGTTCTTTATTCATAGAGTTTCACATGTATTCTGTATCAGTTTGTCAATGTGTACACTTCGTAATTAACAGCATTATTAAATTGCGATTCGGACCATTGAATAGGGCTCTATTTAAGCACATAGCATTTTTTTTTTTACAGAAGTTTTTAGTAGGTGACTTCCTATCCAAAAGCAAGGTCTTTGCGAACTAAAAACTTCTGTAAAAAAAACAAAAAAAAAACTGCTCTTTGCTATTCAATTGACCGAATCGCAATTTAATAAGGCTTTAAAGAGGTATGGAACACACATATAGTCTAGCATGTTGGGAAAGAGACAGACAACACTTATAAGATAATGTCCTCTAATGTGCAGGGTCAAATTTTGCTCACTTGTTCCATTACAAAGGATATATTTTCTAAAGTATTTCAGACTCATTACACCAGACCTAAAATGCCATACAAGTCTCTTCCACAAGGGAGATCCAGGATATCCCAAACACACCTATTACCGTATATATAAAGTCAAAACTGGCTTATGTCAGTAAAGTGCCACTGATCTCCCTAGAAACAATGGCCTCCATCCACTTGCAAGCCCATAATAACCTTCATTCAGGCCGCATGTCTGAGGGTTAGAAATTTGTTACAATTCCGGCTGTATTCGATTGACTCAAGCCTGCAATTACAGGGCTAAAGCCCAAAACCGTAAACCATGAACCCGTAAGTAACGATTCAGGGCAGGATCATCATCAATTAAGCAAGCCCGACAGTTACAATTTAGAAAGAGACAATAGTAATAGTAATCATCATGACATCAGCAAAACATGGAGTTTAAACTACAATCAATTAGTGTTCAGAAGTCCAATATGCGATAATATTCACAAATCACGAAATTTAGAAATCAATAAAAATAAATTAAGAAAATGTGCTAGTCCATGTGGGTGGCCTGATATGTATTAACTCCTTGATTCCCGGGATTGATAGAACACGGAAATTAAACGTAAACATTTTTTTATTTTTTTTTATTGCGGATTTGCGAGCTTGAGACTGTTGTGCAATTAATTCTAATGTCTTTCATTACTTTCCCAGTATTTTAAAGTACAGTAAGTTACTGGTAAAATTTACGAGCTTGAAAAAAAAATCAAAAGGAATAGATAGAACAGAGCTACGTTTTTTAAACCGCAGTGATTTTGAGCCTGTAACTCGCAAATGGATTGCAAGTAGCAAAATGTAGCCAATTGAATATCAGTAACTTTTACGGGCTACATTACGGGCTCCAGTAATTAAAATTTGGCCAATTGAATGGGGGGCAATGTCTGAGTTGCCCTATATAATTTAAAGTAGCTATTAAGGGATATGCACACACACACAAAATACTCATTATCACGCATGGTAGGCTATTAAGCAGTGTATCAGGTGTGCAACCTCTCACACTTTCTGTTTGTGTATGCAAATACCTTGGGGTCTTCCTAAGATTGA
Organism: Discoglossus pictus; assembly: GCA_027410445.1. Lineage (NCBI taxonomy): Eukaryota > Metazoa > Chordata > Amphibia > Anura > Alytidae > Discoglossus > Discoglossus pictus. The sequence continues at coordinate 310,253,825 of CM050167.1, forward strand.
GACACTGTGCCTATGGAGGTCAGTTGCACCTATGTGACTAATGCAATGTTCATATGGTGGATGATGTTTAACACTACCCTATTTAACAAAGTTCAATATAAAGTTCTTTGTGTATTATGGTTCTGGCCTGCCATTAGAGGCGGGAACAGTAAGACATTCTTTAAGACAGTTCTCCTCACTGATGGCACAAGCAATCAAAAACTCAAGAGACTGCACCCACAGGGCATAGTATTAAGCCACATCTATTCTCCGGTGCGAGTTTCACTTTTTATTAATGGCCTTCCCATTTCCAATTCTCAAAAAGTGATTATACTCCCGAAATTGAAACGCTATCCTAATTATGCTCTTTTTTCAACACAGCCTGCTCCCTCTCTTCCTATAAGGTTTTTACCCTTTATTCTCCATAATTCTCTTGGCAATTTTGACCAATACGCTTCACCTTTAGCAATCCTTTAAGTGCCACCCTCCGGCACACCATATTTTGTACATTACTGTCCCACAGCAAACCTTTAAATGGTGGCATCTATAAAAACAAGGCTTCTCAAAACATGCATAGCTTTTTGCAAGTGAAAACTCAAAAGCCCAGTGGTTAGAAGACCTTCTGATCAGCAGTCCAAGTGTAAAAGTTTTGTGATAGGGAGGAGATTATGAGAAAGAAGACAAGGGATCTAAGATTGGAAAGTAAATAAAAATGATCTTCCAGTTGAAAGACAGCAATGATGCCAAGATCATTAGGAGGACCTATAATTACATGGGATAAGAGCATCCATCCAAATAGAAGCAAAGCTTCTTGCATTAGAGTGTAAATGCATGTGTCACTTGTTTATGCCTCTTCACGATTAAGGATATTGAACATTTCCCATAAATAAATTGATGTGGATGAATTCCCCAATATTGTAATAATTAATAGCAGGAGGCATCAAAATCCAATAATTTGCAAAGCTGGAAATGTAAGATATTAGACAATTGTGGAAGGAGGGATTGTTTATTAAGCAAATGAATGCAGCATATTAGAACACACAACACATTTTGCACTTCAGGAACATAGCAGAGCAGAAGAGATGTAGTGAGTACACAGGCAGCCCGAGGAGCCTTCAGACCTTTAAGTCATGCATTGCCTTAATCAAAGTGACATCTGGTTTGAATTCCTTTTGATTCAGTGAATATCAATTTAGATCTTTGCAGCAGAAGTAGGATTCTCATTTGCAATTTATTTGTCTTCATTTCTTCTTTGACAATCTTAAAGATTACATGGAATAGATATGTCTAAAAAATATGATTCAGTAAATAAAAAACTGCTGCACCGGAAATAAATCATTAGAATACATACTTAATGTATATGCCTTGTTTTTGTGAGGATAGTTAATGATTGTACACTCTATGCAGCTTTAGATCATTTAAGCAATTCTAGTATTGGCGATGCCCACTTAAAGGATCATTTAAATACAGTGTTCTAAAGAAATAGATTTGAAAATAGGAAAATTATTTTTGTAAAAAAAGACAGCTTTAAAATTGTAACTTTTTATGTGCATTTATGCTACTGTGCAGTCTTGCATTCTGGTTTCTGAGTTTGAATTCACACAAATGCACAATGGGAATGTGGAAGCTACAACTGCTTGTACTTTCAATGGAACTAATGAAAAGCTTATTACCGTAGTTTAAGAGAAAGAATGCCCTCTAGGAAATCAGCAGTAGAATCAGCTGAGACACAAAAATGCAACCCCACAATAAAAAGAAGAATTGTATAAAGTTAAAAACATAAAGATTGTATTTAATTTTTTATTTTTGTTTTCCAAAATTATTTTGACCATTATAAAATTATTTAAAATGTCTGTAATTGTAGAGAAGTAATCAGCAGCTAATACATTTCTGTTCTATAGTATGGATTTCTTTATAATGTTTCACCGCTGTATTTCATTGAGTTTTGAGAACCCTGTCTGCAGAAGATGAATAAACCAGATAGCCTTTCAAGAGAATTTGTGGTCTCTTACATCATAAAAATGCAAACTAAATAAAAAGCATTATTCTATACACATAGTATATCATACACAGACCTAGATCAGTCCCTGCATCATCTGCTCCAGTGGAAGAAGCCTGTACTATCCAACTAAACTCAAGGGAAGGAGAGACAATGGGGGAGGGGGATAGAGAGAATGGAACAGGAAGGGATAAAGATAGAAAGAGAAAAGAACACCACATCAATGTAATGGTCATAATTGCCATTTAGTGGTGGCAGAATTGTTTTACAACTCTGAAAGCTTTAAAATGGATTTTAAAGCAATTAAAAATTGTATATTTTTTTGTCTCCGCATCCGTTTAAAAAATAAAATAAAAATCACATTTCGAACATAAAGGCTTGTAATAAAACAGGGAAATCCCAAGTGTTATCTCATCCATTTAAAGGCACCCTGACAAGTGGTTTCAGTAACTAATGTATGAATTCTAATAAACAAAAATAATTTTCGAATATGTATGTATGGTACACTATAATGGAAGCTCTTTTAAAACTTAATTTGTACTAGGTCACTTTTATATTTGTTCAGAATTATTTGTTGGGACAGAACAAGCCCAGATAATCCTCAACTGCTGACAGTGATGATCCCAGAAAGGACTGGCTTGAAAATCCAATGTGACAGTATTGAAACAAACAAATGATATTTTCCTATAAGAAACACTGAAACGGGAATGGTATTTTGCCTATAGTTATTACATTGAAATATAAAATGTTTACCTAGGTGACTTTTGTATCCTCCTCAATGTAACCATGATTTAGAAATTACATTTTACTTACTTACAAGAAGCCCCCAGAAAACCAGTTTCTAGGACGTCCCCTTTTCTTCCTGCTCTCTCTCATGTAGGGTGTTATGTAGAACAGCTTTGAGAAAGAACAGGAAAAAAGGTCCTCTAAAAGCTGAAATTTCAAACAATTTTTATAGAACATTAAGGATTATAAAATTAATTAAGTCATCTAGTCAAAACATTAATATTTTAGAAAAAAATGCCTAAAGGTGTCCCATTACCATGTTGCACTTAAAGTTTTTGTAAGGAACACTAAACATTACCAATTGCAATATCAGCTTAGTTTATTTTGCCGGTGGAGCAGGAAGACAACAGCTTGTATCCCAAGTGCATTTCCCCTTTGTTGCCTTGGAAAAATGTGTTCACCGTCTCATGCCTCAGTGTGTCAGATGACAATTAAACAATATTAATACATGGTTACCTCCGCAGATCAGAGAAATGACTGTGTGCCTACTATTCTATTCCAGACATTACTTTCTGAATAATCAAAATGTTTTGATACCAAAAGTTTTGGCTTATATTCCAAAAACAATATATTAATAAAAGGTTGTTACATATATTGATCCAGTTAAGAAGAAACATTAACATTTGATAAGAGGCATGTTTCTTTAAATAAAAAAATAAAATAAAGAAATTGAATAGTAATTCTGTTAAACTAGGTTTTTTTTTTCTTGATGCATTTTCTAACTTTAATTGATGTAGAAATAGTGTATACTATTCATAGTAATATTTTTATGAAATATAATCAGTACACAGGGATATAACAAATAATTGCCTTTGTAAACAGACTTTAAGTCATGATTTAATTGCGCCATCAAAAGTGTCTGCAAATTACATTTTTTTTGATAATTATGATAATAGATTTAGTAATATTCTGTACTCGCTATTATACAAGTTTCCTCGTAAAAATTGGCTCCCAGATCTAATGCAGTGATTGGTAAATCTCCTAGATGAAAAAAAAATAAATAAATTGCTGCAACGGCTTTACATTATAATGCAATTTATTTTCTTTGTGGGGAAAAAATATATATATTTGTGCTGTCTGAGTTCTTCATAAACTGAGATACCAAGACTCTCTCCATGTATGTTTATCACCACTTCAGGCTATCTGTAGGGAGAGAGAAAAGGGATGTACAAGGAGGGGTTGGGTAAGACTAAATCTAAATCATTTAAAAGTACAGTCATTTGTTTTGCTTGAGGAATTATCAAATGATATGACCACATAACCAAAAGTCATGCCCAAAACATTTATCTAAAACTCATCACGCTTGGTAATTGCAACAAAAGTATACAATTTTAGATGTTGATAATGTGGTATTAGTGCAATAATTATCATTTGCAATAAGTATCAGATTATAACAATTTATAATTTCTTGTTCATATATACAGTGCTGTTTAGTCATTCAGTCGTATACAACTCTCCGTGACCCTATGGACCACAACACGCCAGGCACAACTATTGTTATGTCTCTAGTCAAGATACTGGAGTGGGTTGCCAGTTCCTTCTCCAGTGGAACACGATTTGTCTGACAGCTCTGCTATGAACTGACCATCTCAGATGACCCTACATGGTATAGCTCACAGCTTCACTGAAGTATGCAAGCCCCATCACCACAACCAGGTAGAGAACCAGAAGGGAATATTCCTTAATTTCTGTTTCATATTACCGTAAAGGAAATTCCATGCTGTATAAGTGGTTACATTTTCTCTTGTTTGTAAACACTTTTTATAGTTATGGGTAACCAAAAGCACCCATAGGTTGTTACATCTTGAAATGGCTTTGAGGGTGACTCTACCCAGGGCCATTAATATATCCTCACAGTGGGAGAGAGTACAATGTGAGAGTTACCTGGGAGAGTGAGGTAGGTCCTTTATAGATGGATACGTTTATGTTAACATTTTTTTAATATGTTTAGTTAATGAAGATTTAAATAGAAACAAATTGAAATTATAACATAAATATTAACATGTGATGTGTACTTTTTTATTTCTAAGTTGGGATATTTGCAGTGTCACTTTATGAAGGTCCTTGTTGTCCAATTAGAATCTATATACAACTGTTGGCGTCCAAGGATCGTTACAAGAAGCCGCGCCCACTAAGATAGTACAAGGGGAGAGGTGGGTGGTAGGAGCATAGCTACTCAAAGCTCTCTACAATATGTCAGTGTTTCACCATTATATAAACTTTTACCAATTCTCCTTTTTATGCAAAAAAACTCCTTAAAATAACTCTTTAAACTGACAATGTAACTGTACAGCAATGCTAACATTTCAGTACAAAATAAAACAATGTAAACAACTTCACATGCATTGTAGTTGAAAAAACAAAAATATAGGTTTTTGTGACAAAACAGGCATAGAATATTGGGATCTATTCCTCTTTGCCTGGGCATTTCTTCTAAAGGACTGACAGCTGGAGTTACAGGTACCGTCCGACAGAGGGCGGTGTGAGTTTTCGGGCACCATCAAGTTCCAGGGAAGGCAAATAACTATTTTCCCCTCAGACGTGGCGCAACTCGACAGAGCTAAATCAACAGCGCAGCCATTGCCATTGCTATGTTCGACGCGGGCACTGGGACCCCCCAGGGCCTCGGGCGCGCCTCTCATAGTTCAAGGACTCTTCTGTCGGCGCGCCTTATATGCTAAACATCTGTCGGCCGGAGGCGAAAGTGAAGCCGTTATATTTTGCAATGGTGAACAGGGAAAGGACCGAATATTGTTCCTTATCATCTGGAACATGCTAATCCCCCCCCCTCTCTTTTTCGGTCTGTTGTAGAAAGCAGAGTGTGCTAGTTAGATTGGACTAATCCAAGATGGCTCTTATTGTTCAAGGGGACACACACCTTGGAAGGGGGCATCGTCCCGGAAAACATTTATATTATGTGCGGAGATGTTTCACCACTATATGTGCTGATAATGTAATGGCTGTCTATTGGAGATGGTGAAAATGTGTGTGTGTGTGTGTTGAGTTGGAGGGGCCCTCTCTATTACGTCTGTACTATACCCCATTATTTCTGATGACAGCCCTGTTCACAGGAAGGTTTGAAATCCATGTATGAAAAGATTTTGTTAGACAAAGCTTTATAGATCGTTATATAAAACTATAATTATGTATTATTGTCAGAATCCTTTAATCCATGACTTTTCTTTTGATTCACCTGCTGTAGATAATTTGCCTTGTTCAGCCCCATCTTTAGTTGATGAACGGCTGATATAACCTCCCAAGTATGTAGAAGATGATCACGCTATTAACTGTCAACCTAACACCCTGCCTACAGAATATTAATACACAGGATATAATTATAAAGCTGTAAACTTGTCACTTGATAAATGGTAATATAAAAAAAACAAGCTTCAACTTTATAGCGTTGGTTGACTTTTTAATTCTGCACAGAATCAGCTTGTGTAAAATTAATGTGGTATCATTTAGATTAATAATGGAATCTGTTTGAAATGTGGTTTTCATCTACACTAATGTTTTAATGTGTTTAGGGTCATGTCATTAGGCAGGAATAAAAGAACACTGTCCCAAATGCCATAGAATCTAATATACTGTGATTACAGATAGCAATGCCAGAGCCGTGCCACTTATTAATGAATCATTTATTGGATTCATATTTAACAGGCTGGGACTGGATTCTCCCAAAGCAGTGACAGCTTATCTTGCATACCTGTTGCTGCAGTTCTGTCAGTGTCTGCCCTGGGACATGGCGACTATTCAAATATTCCTGTGAACTGCCAGGGTGAGTCTAAGGTCTGCTGTAAACGCTTGACTCCAAGTCAATAGACATTACAAGTGAAAAACAAGAGAGGGAGAGACAGCGAACTAAGTGGATCAGCTGAAGTGTTTCTGAGGACTAAAATAGACCCTCAGGTCCACAGTAACTGAGTAGTGTTAAATACGCAAGTTACAGAGAAAATGTTAATGTATTTGGGTTTATTGAATAGACCGTTATACTTCAATACTGACAGCATGACTCATGAATTCACGACTGAAGATAAATATTATAGGTACATCGTTCACATAGCTCTTAGAAAATGTTTGCAACTAATGTGGTAACCCACTTATAGGGATTTGGCTAACTATTCCTAAAAAGTATACAAATCAGCAGCTAGACATTTGTAAAATGCCCAGTTTGACACAAGACTGGAATTATAGAACAGTGGCTCAACAACAGGCTCAGGGACTAGTGCCAGTGTCTAAAATCTTATCTGTGGGCCCTCACACTATTTAAACATAATATTACAGCTACTCATACCTTTAGAAAGATTGGTGAACTGGTCTGCAGCTCAGTTAAAATGAAACCTATCCAAAGAAGTATAAAATTAGAGACATTTAGTGGTAGTGGTCACATGTAGTTGAACTATATTAAACAATTACGAATATCAAAAGTGGTCCCCAGATCAAAAAAGTTCAGCGTTAAGGATACAGAGATTAATGGATTAGGCCCCAGCATTGCAAGAGAAAAATAAAGAAAAATAATATTAGTTCCCAGTAGGTAAATGCAACTCCCTGGGACATATGTACTAAAGGGTGAAGTATTGTAGATGACAAATCTCCGTACAAATGCCCTTTCAGAATGACAAGGTTCTCCAACACTTCACATATATTCCGCTTTAAGACACTATCCCCTTCCAGTGTTTCTTATACAGCTTGTGTAAACCCTCATCCAGATGCACTATACCTCTCACAATCGTTTCAGTTCCTTCTTTACTAGTAGGTATCAACACATCAATCTCCCTGCATCCGATTTCTACAGCACCATAGAGCGGGTCTGCCTTTCCATGAATAAAAGATAAAATAATCATTACAGTGAACCTAAATAAAACCGCAAGTGAAAGTAGGCCCTACTTGTTAAAATATTTCCTCAAAGCTATTAATAAAACAATCAGGGTCTCCACATTACTTGTATATAAAACTTGTAATATTTAGTACTGCATCCAGAAACTATAATTTAGAAAAGGACCATGGCCTGTAGTTCAATATCAAAACATACATCAAGGATAGACCCATCATGTCACAGATATACTGCCAGACTCTCTGACCTCCTTGCATCAGCAGTCTCAAACACTTCAATATTTTCAACGATATTTGTAAAAGTTTGGTTCCAACATTTCAGTAACTTTGAGGAGAGAGAAGAAGTGAGATGAATAATTGCACACTTTGTTTTCAAAACCATGCTGCAAATATTTCAGCTCAATTGTTCATTAAAGAAGCCCTGTATGCATATTTACATTCTACTTTTTTTTTAAGCTAGACTTTGTAATGGGCAAACTGTTTTAAGTGTAAACAAATAGCCTTTTTAACCATTATATGAAATTATTCTGTACTAGGATTTTTTGTTTCACTTTATCTGCTTTTGCCAATACTGTTACTTCAGTTGAAGTGTGGCAATACTAAGTGCCAGTGTGGAATGTATTAATTGGAAAAAGTACTTGATCATTGTTAAAAATAAAATGTATACAGTAGTTAAAGGCAGGTTCATTTCTAAAAACATTTATTCATTATCAAGTTTAGTTCTTCACAAGAGCATACTGTATTTATTTTTACCTTTTCACTAGTTGTAGATTGTTGTACGTGCTTGGCAGAGAGAGTTAACATAGCACTAGATTAATGATGCACATGCTGAGCTGTAATCATGGAGAATGCTAGATGAGGCAGAGAGGAAATTAAGTTAAGACTTAATTCACAGGTGTACTGCGGAAAATCATTACCCAATGTATATATGCACAGAATAATTCAAAGAAAAAAAAAAAAAAAGGCAGAATACAAGCTAAGATGCAATTCCTCCAGGAACACACAAAGTCTATAGAGTAGAAACATGCGGTCAAACTTATTAGTTGGGACAAACAAACACCTAACCGGCAAACGACAAGGTCTAAAATAGGGTTGGTGTTAATCGCCAAAGAGGAACAAAATAAATAACTTGAAGCCGAATATTACGGTCACATGGTAAAAAAAATATATAAATATCAATGGCAACATTTCCAAGTATCTGAGAAAAGAGAATTCTAGGTCTCAACTAGACTCTGAAATGGAACCAATCTTAAAAAAGGACCAGTGAGGCATCTTATTATTGGTATACTCTTTTCAAGTATTTTATAATAATAGGCAGTATTCATATTCAATTCAAAACTAATTTTAAATGTTGTAAGCTCCTTAACAAACATATGAAGGTTTCCTAAACTGCAGTGCTCCTTTAAAACAGGTTCTCAAGTGCCAATTTTTGGGCACATAGTTTTTTTTTTTTGTTTTTTTTAATAAAGGAAAAAAAAATTAAAAAAAATAAAAAAGCTAAAATTGCTTGACATTTAGAAAAAATAAATAAACTTACATTAACCACCTGTGTGAGATAGAAATTGTGGTAGTTTGAGTAAAAGAACATTACAGTCTTTAGGTACGAGCATTGTTGAAATAACTGTGGGTACGGTCTATGCCATTGGTACCATCACAATGCAGTTCCTAATTATTCCAATACAAAGAAAAGGAAGTAAAATAGAGAGACTGTGTATAGATTGCAGAATGGTTTCTGGTAACCATACAACTGCAATACCAAGTACATATACTCTGAGGCTCTAAGTAGAAAGAGAAAACTAAAGAAAGGTAATGAAACATAAATGCACATCAATTTCACATTAACTCTCCACTCATTCAGAGTAAACATAATTCTGCTTGCACTGGTTCTTTACTAATGATTCTACATCATGAAAACCTAGAGCTTAAACATCAGATTCACAGTAAGCACTGTAGTGCCTGAACATTTTCAATTTGTAATTAACCTATGATTGCAACATTTATATTCAGTTATTTGAAAAAGGAACATTTATCAAATAAAGTTTACTTTCAGACATCAGTTTCTGGCCTCAGATTGAGCGGTTAGTCTCCAATGAGGTCATGAAAGGGGTTGGTGTGTGCTAAATGCTGAGAAGGGAATGGATGTTCTTCACTAGGTATGTTAAAATGTGTTCCTTGGTAACAAACACCTTATGAGCTCTGGTTGAGAGGCTGGCAGGGGATCGTGAGCACTGTCTCTATATAAGTTTGTGCATGATCTTTTAAAACTGCCTCACAGCCAGAGCCGATTCCTCTCCACGATAACCTCATGGGAGTAGAGTTGACCAGTTTGGTAAAAGGTTGATGTTTGAAAGTAAGTTTAATATCACATATATAGTTGTGAGCGTACGAGTCGTTGCTCACGCTTGCGGGCTCGCGTAGGGAGCCCGCGGCCCTCGCGAAGCGAGGGCCGTGGCTCGCGAAGCGAGCCGCGGCCCTCGCGTAGCGAGGTCACTGGGCAAGGGCCTCAGTTGCTGGCATGGAGCGCCGAAGGCGCTCCATGCCAGCAACTGAGGCCCCTCGCGAAGCGAGGGCCTCAGTTGCTGGCGAGGTCACTGGGCACGGGCCTCAGTTGCTGGCATGGAGCGCCGAAGGCGCTCCATGTCAGCAACTGAGGCCCCTCGCGAAGCGAGGGCCTCAGTTGCTGGCGAGGTCACTGGGCAAGGGCCTCAGTTGCTGGCATGGAGCGCCGAAGGCGCTCCATGCCAGCAACTGAGGTCCCTCGCGAAGCGAGGGACTCAGTTGCTGGCGAGGTCACTGGGCAAGGGCCTCAACCACTCGCAAAATTCACGTCGCTACTCAAAAAACCCGACACACAAATTACGACACTCGCTAAATTTTAAAAAACCCGACACACAAATTACGACACTCGCTACATTTTACCAGGAACGCAAACAACCTACGAAACACGTTACCACACATTACGACCTCGCAAACATCGGACGCAACACGCCGACATACAAACATTTAAAACACAATACATACACACAGCACATACATAAAAAACTTACCTACACCAAGAGGGAGCACCCAGGACCTCAAAAAAGCAACTTACACCTCGATTTTACTCGAAATAAAACAGTTTAGAGACTAAAAAAAAATCTAAGCGAGAGAAAAAATGGCCGCCGAACAAAACGAAAACGAGGCTACAGCACTCTAAACTCGCAAAACACCACAAGAAACTCGCAAAACACCACAAAACACCTACGGATATTCCGATACAGACCTATACCACACATTACTCGCCATTTTACACCAATGCGGAAGTACACGACTACGCTAACGGTTTGGTCTCGCGCACGCACAGTGTTACACTGCACACATTCAGCATGCTTATACAGCACCTCCACACCACTAATGCTGCAGCAACATCAACACAGATTGCAGATCTTCAACACAATGCTTCAAAATAGGTAAAGTATATTCATTTATTAATGTATTATATATTTTAGTATTACACACCAAGCAGCATTAGCTACCTTACGATTTGATTGCCGTCATTTTTTGACGGGCAATTCGCTAGTCAAATATAACTTTAAGTCATTGAACAGGATGGTTTAATGACAAATGCGTAATAAAAGCATCCACCTCTTGTTGGATAGATCAATCACATTTATACAAGGTAATTAAGATATGTAATGTATTTATTTATTTATCTATTTATTTATTTAAAGGGATTCCAGTGCCAAAGACGACTTGCTTACTACTAGAGTACATTGAAAGAAAATAATTTGTAAAAAAATAAATAAAAAGTGCTGTGGTTAATTAGCATAGCATTTAAATAAGTAAAAAAGGAGGAGATTTTTTCTTTACACACATCCATGTTTCAGACAGACTTTTTTATTTAAATAAATCCTACAGAATCACAGGAGGGCAGTTCACTGTAAAGTAAACTCAATAAATCAGCTTTTCCATCAAAGTAGGTATTAAACATAAATGGCAAGTATATTGTAAGGGCTTACATTTATATTGTTCCAATTCCCAGTACCCTTGGGGAAAGCAACAACACTGGAATACTCTTCCTAGCACAACCAATACAATTTCCTACATGCTGCAATATAAATACAATTATTAAAGAGACATGGAACACAATTGTTTTTTTTTCATACATTTAAAAGAACATGTTTTAAACATTACAAAGGTTGTTTTGTGCATGGAAATATAAAGCATAACCTATTTAAACGTCAAACTAACAAATGCAGAGTCTGCAGATCTCATTGGCTGACAGAGGGCAAGCCTGCAAAAACAGATACAAGTTTTTGTGCTCTGAGACCTTAATTTGACAAAAGAAAAAACAAACATACTGTGGCACATTATCAAATACCCACTGTCTGAATTAATAAAATAAAAATACATAAAATAAAACAAGTATTTCCATGTCCATTTATCATATGAAAATAATTCATTAACAATGAATGCTTTGTTGATATGCTTGGGGGAAAATCATGTATTTTATCATTGTTGCAATTAATCACAATTATTTTGAAAATGTATTTTTCCCAGTCATGCCAGGATATTATTTGAGTGGAAAAGCTTATGACTAGATTTTACACAAAATAACTCTGTACTAGAATCTAGTACCATCATATAATACGGTACATCATCTGAGACTAGGATAAGAGAATTCCCAATGCCTAATATTCATTATCTATATCCAGAACAAAAAAAACAAAAAAAAATTCAGCAAAACTGCATTTTATTAGCACACAGATGGCCCTTTATAATTTAGTGTGAATATTAATTGGTCTAATATTGTTGTATTTGAAGATTAAGACTTGTGCTTTGTGACACCTCTGACTTGTGTTGCTATGTACAATACTCCCCAATCTTGTACTCTAACAAAAATAGTTTATTTTAATTGCTATGTTTTGTAAAACCTGTGCCAATGATCAGAGACCATCTCTAAAGACTCCATCATCAAGAATAAGATTGTGGTGTTAAAGATCAACAATTCAGCTCTTATCACAATCACATATAATAGTTGTCAAACTACGAAACGTTGTCACACTATGCGAGCTCGAGAAGGTGGAGGCTCCAACCTCAGCTGCGATGAGCCGAAGGCTCAATGGTCCGCATTTGTGGAGGTGGAGGCTCTAAGACGCCTCACAAGGAGTTACAAACAGCCACAGAAGCGGGACTTTGACAAAAAAAAAAAAAAAAAGTCTAACACGCAATTACAAAATACGGACATACACTAAAAAAAAATATGAGCCTCGGGACTTAGAAAAAAAAACATTACATACTCGCAAAAATACGACCTTAACGGCCAAACCACGATCAGCGGAAAACATAAAAAAAAAAAAACACGAAACCCCCCCCCAAAGACAGGGGTGGGGGGGGGTCAGAGAGACGACACCCAGGACATCTGGAAGTGAGGTTACACCTCAATTTAAGTCCAATTTACCGAGTTTAGAGACTCGAAAATCCCCTAAGCAATAGAAAAAATGGCAGCCGAAAAAAAAAACGAAAACGAGGCTATACAACCCCTAAAGCCGCAAATCCCCACCAAGAACATACGACTTTTCCAAAAAGCCGTACGAGGCACAAAATAAACTTTTAGCCAGGACGCTAAATCATCCGCAACCGCGTACCACATACACATTCGCCGCCATTTTACAACACTTACAACACGCAGCCTATTTACACTACACACTGCACACATTGCTGACACTTACACCTCAGCTCAACAACACTGCAAATCTACATTGTATGCTGCAGGAACATCAAAACAGATTGCTAGCTCTTCAGCACACTGCTTGCTGCATATATTAATTACAAATAGATAAAAGTATATTCATTATCATAAAAAAGACATATACACAAAAAAAAAAAATAATAATAACACTATCGCAATAAACGCAAAAGCCCTTCACTGCGCGCTCACAACGAGTGTCAACGGTGCGCATAGCAGACAAACTACACCAGGGGACAGCCTTGCAATAAGCGCAAGAAGGACATCAGCGCCGACCTTACAATGACAGCAAAAGCGCCTCTGATAACAAAATATACACCAACCAAGAAGCTCTCAATGAGCGCGGAAGGCAATGATTTCAGACCACCAAAACACTTACTGTCTGTCGCAAACAGCATTACCTCCCTTACATTTTTATTGCCCCGTCATTTTTGACGGGCAAGTCGCTAGTCTTTATATAAAGCGGATAATGGCAGAATGCTGTAAGAATACCCACTGTCGATGAACAATTAGACGCTTGCCAAAATGCAAGCTTTTTTTAACTAATTATCAAATACAAGCCCTATTAAAAAAAGCAAAAAAGTTACTTAACATATAAAGCTAGTCAGATATCCAAATCAATAATTAAATTATTTGACCAGCCTTCCTTAAATTGTAAGTTGTACAAATCAGAATGAACATATTTTCAATGTACTGTGAATTAAAATGTCTTACCTTTTGTGATAACATTTATACAGAACATATCTAGTTTTCAGTCATATTGAGGTTTGATATCCTGGCTGTCACAGTTTGTTAAAAGAAAAAAAAAAAGAGGACATCAATTCCCTTAAGTGGTCTCACGGCTCTACAATGCAAAACACTGGATCATTTACTTAGATTGTGTTGCACTACAATGAGGCTGATGTACGGCAATGTGCGGCACACTCCGCCACAATGCCAAACAGTTTATAATAGATGGGAGGAGTCTCAGGAAACATGAAAAGGAAACCACCGAATTCTAATGGAAAAGTTGATTTGTTTTTTTTTTGTGGGCACAGATTATTAAGATAAATAAAATGTAAGAAATGTTCTTAATTTTTAAACTGGCAGTTTTCTTTCAAGCAGAGCTGCTTATCTCATCCTACCTGTGCCTAGCAGGGACAGTGAACAACTCTGCCTGAGAGCTGGACTAAATAAAAAATAAAAAAAAAATCTGGTTCAGACTGAGCATGTTCAGTAAAGGCCTATGGGCAGCTGCAAGCAGGTTATGATGCACCTGCTATCTTTGTGTAGAGAATGGGGGCAGAGCTATGATGTCACAGGGTGGGTGGGTTTCACTGAGGGCATAGCCCAGCTCCATGATGGTCCAGCCTCCTGGTAAAGCTGATCACGTCACCTGGAATAAGGGATGAGGTAAAAGGGAGCTCCGTTTGAGGTGAAAACAGACAATTTAAAAAGAAAAAATATTAACTTTCATACCGTGATTAATAGTTTATGCCCAACAAACATATGAACCGTCTTGTAAATGTGCTATAGTGGTCCTTGAAGTGACAAATGATAAGCCATAGGGTTAAGTTACCAATATAAATGTCAAATGAGACTAGAAGCCTGGCTTCCCCATTCTTATGGCTAATTCCATTTCTACATCCATTGGATAGAACAATAAACATTAGACAGTGGCAACACAGGAGCAGTTTATATTAATTTAGGATTTAAAAAAAATCCACAAGAGTGTTAGCAGTACAGAGAGCAACAGATTATCAGAAGTACTCAACACTGTGAAACTCAATCTGCCAGCTCCATTAAGCACCATTATTTTGCTATGCTGCATTAAATCTTTGCAGATATGGTAACTCTATAGGTGATATACAGTTTCAGCAGAAATACATTTGGTGTCATCAGGCTGGGATGCTGAGCACCATAGAACAGTCACCTTGAAAAGAGGGATGTGTAAATAGCATGCAGAACGCGTCAGTTATCACAGCGAGACTGGGAAAACGCTTAACAATGGAATATATTCTAGCTGTAATTATGACAGTAATTACTTTCTAATTAACCTACGTACTATTTCAATTTGGAGTTTTAGAACAAAAAGTAGAATGTGGTTTGAATCAAGTATGAAAATAGTAGCAAATTCATTTGTGTCCAACATTTGGAATATTATTTTCTATGCATTTTGGAAGAAAAGAGCTTCAATGACAGTGGCATATTAAACTGTGAAGCTTCAAATAGTATGTACTTTAAAAATGATTCAACATCATTAGGTTATTTTGCACTAAAATAAAAATAAAAAAAACACATAAAGCTCACTTACAGTAGTCTCATTAATGTACATGGAATGCACACATTTTCTCTTCTGCATGTAAAAGAGCATGCTATAAAAATTATGGAAGTTTTTCTTGAATTAAATAACATTAAAGGTATATCTAGGTTTCCATTTGTACCTTTTTCTAATCCAACACATAATGCTTATATCAGACACACACATTACATTGAGTCATTATATACACATACAGATTTATTTTGTTGAAACATAAACATTTGTTTTCCGCACCCCCAGAGCTGCTTACATAGGCACATTGTACCCTCCAATAGAAACACTGCATTAAAGTATGGATTTGAACCCTTCACTAGCCTTCAATCCAGCAGCAGCTCAATGCAAAGAACTACAGATCAGTGTCTGACTCTTCCTACTTTCTTCTACAGGCGGGCCACACATCACGATTCTTTCCTCCACAAACTGCCATCACTAATTGTTACAATGTACTAAAATGTATTAGATGCCTGCGATTATGAATTTTATGCTAATTTTAGGAGGGTTTTTTAGGGCTGTTAGCAAAAGCAGCTGCTTGCAAACTCAAGAGATGTAGCAAACATCATGGTTAATTTGTTAATGCTTATTTTGGTATTTTTTCATGCAAATAGATGTTTGCATACACAACTGATTCTTCTCCATCAGAAGCACTCATAATCCAGGAAACTTAGAAATGTCTTTAAAGGGTCACAGAGTGGTTATACAAATGGGTCTGTTTGTTTACTAACCAAGAATCAATAAAAGCCCTATTTGAAGAAAATTAAATGCAATTTAACTTTAAAATCTTACATTTGAACTTTAGGGATGTGCTTATTGGCTTTTCTCTAACTCTATTATTAGGTGTCCAGGAGGTTGTCTAGATTTTTTTCTGACCAGTCTAGGTTTGCCTGCAGTGACCACTACAGGGAGGAAACAGATAACCATTACAATCAAGACAGCCTTCTGGGCACCTGAAAGACGTTTGATAGAATCCTATCTGTTGGAGTCTATAAAATTAAAGTTCAAATATAAGCTACACCGACTTATTTCTTGTTGTGTTTGTAAACTAATGAAACACTATTGCAGGGGTAATCAATAGGTGGACCACATCAGGACCTCCAATCACTTTCTTCTGAACCTCCATTTCATTCACATATCTCAATGGAAGCTTTCAAGTGCTTAAAAACAATATCAGTTCCATGTTATTTTCCTACGGTCCCTTTTATATATAAATATCCTTCTCGTGCCCATCTGAGTGCCATTCGATATAAAAATGTGTATCCTTTAAAAAATATGGATTTAGGACCGTAAAGACCTTCGGACCTTGGTAAATTGCTTTCATTATAGTTAAAGACATGGAACACAACTGTATTTTTTTTCAATAATTGAAAAAGAGAGCATGTTTTAAGCATTACAAAAAGTTTTTTTTTCCCTCAATGAAAAAAAATATTAAGTGAAACCTGTTTTGACTTCATTGAAACCGACAGGAAATGCAGAGAGCAGATTTTAGATCTCATTGGCTGGCAGAGGGCCCCCAGCAGCAGTTAAAATTGTAAACCTGTTTACACTAGCTGGACCATCCTAGAACCCCTTCCACCCCCATCCTTTACTACCTACTCCCTGTATTTTCTTAAAATTACCTAAAGCTAAGAATATGCTTCTCTAAAATTAAATTAGATTATTTTAACCTGCTGATCTACTACTATACAAAATAATTATATCTTAATTTAGTAAAATTTAGACTATTTACAATGTTTATATTTACTGTTTACTAAAACTTTAGAATTAATAAGAAACTAAAGGATTTTAAATATCACAAAAAATACTAATAAAAAAAATTGTTGAGACTATAATATACTAATACATTAAGATCTGAAATAGATGACAGTCTCTAGTATTCAACTGAGAACCTTAAATATTTATGTATATTTATGTCACCAACTCCAGCTTTTAGACCTGTATAAATTGGATATATTTTGATGTTGTAATATTTACTGATTGTCCTCAATAAAAAAAGATTTAAAATAAAAATGTTATGCATGTTTTCAAATGCAACACAAAAAAAAGTCCATGTTCCTTTAATATATTAATACTTTTAATGTAATACTACTTTGTTTCCTTCAATAGATATATGATGTATGGCTGGGAGAGTCGTCTAGATCTTATTTCTAAGCCAAGTTAGTCAGCTAGTAGTAAGAACAACATAGTCCTACTCTAGGGGATGTCGTTTTAGATTAGGGCCAAGCAGCAGCAAGCCTCCAACAGCATGTTTTCTTTCAAACATTTAATGATTATAAATACACTGCAGCTCCAACTGATGGATTCACAGTTCATTAGGGAGACTTTCTACACATTAAAACATCATCTCTGATAGCAATAGCACTTTACCTGGGTTAAGAAGCCAGTATTAGAGATGTACCTCAGGCTGTAAATAGCTTGGATACAATTATTTTATAGCTCAAGATGCAGTGGGGCCCTCCCATATTTAATTTTTTTACTCCCAAAAAATCCTAAAAATGTCCACAAAACAACCTTTCCCACCTGAGAAGAGAGTCAGACACTTAAAAATATTAACAGATATTATATATTTCTAGAAGCTTTTTCATTCTTTCATTTCTCAAAAGGTTTTTTTGATTAGTGCTACATTAAAATGCCAGCTTTGGTTGTGCATACTTCAGTAATTTGGGTAACAATAACTCTTAATGAATGGAAGTACAGTATGCGGTACCGAAAGCAGAACATTTGTAACTTGTTTTTTTTCTACTTAAATTAGGAATCAAAAACAAGTTTTGTAGAATTATTTTACTTAAAAGTTAATTTCAAGCAGGGTCTTGTATTTTACAGTTTATATTATAGAGGGAAATTGGCAAAGCCAGTGGCCTGGGTGGTATGTAACTGCTATCAAACAAGCGGATGGTAATTCATGTAGAAAAGATAAGTATACAGCAATACATCGGATAGGCATTTTGAGATTCCCTGTCTGTATTAATATAGTAACACTACACAGGCTGAATTTTGCAGCAGCTGTCAATGTCCAGTAATACAAGTGAAGAATAAAGGTATTGGAATAATCAGCAAAACCTGTTTTATTGCAGAAACAATTTCCTTTAGAGCGACCAGCTTTCCAGAGAATGCAATCCGCTTTTTCAAGTGAAAACCAATATAGGTGTTGTATAATGCAATAAAGATATTATTGTATACTGCAATGTCCCTATTATTCAATACATAGGCTGTATTATGATTGGTGCAGATGTTTATATTTCCCCCCCCCAAAAGTAAGATAACTGCTGTCTGCTAGAGAACTTGTTTAGTTGTGTCCGACTGTGACCATATGGACTGCAGCAGGCCAGGCACATCTGTCAGTCACTGTCCCCTGAGCTCTCTCAAGCTCATGTTCATTGCTTCAATTACCTCAGCTATCCATCTCCGCTTCTGCCATCCTCTTAAATCTTCTGAGCATCATTGTCATCTCTATGAAATCCTGTCTTATGATATGGCTAAGATATTTGAGCATCAGCCTCATGATCAAACCCTATAGTTAAACAGTTTGTCTTGATTTCCTATAGTATAGTTTGGCTGGATCTTCTTGTAGTCCACCACAATTCAAAAGGCGTCAATTCTACAGCACTCAGCCTTATTTATAGTCCAACTCCCACATCTGTATGTTTTTAGTAGGAATACCATAGTTCTAATTATGTTGACCTTTGTTGAAAGTGTAGTTACTTTTTAATAGCTTATCCAGACTTGCCATAGCTTTCCTCCCCATAAGAAACCTTCTTTTAATTTCATGGCTGCTGTCACCACCTGCAGAGATCTTCGATGCCAGGAAAATAAAATGTATCACTGCCTCCACTTCTTATCCTTCTATTTTCCAGGAACGGAGACATTTGCCATGATCTTTGTTTTTTTTTAATGATCAGCAGCAGGCCAGCTTCTGTACTCTCTTCTTTCACACTTATCAACAGGCCCTTTCAGCCATAAAAGTAGTATCTGAGGTTGTTGATATTTCTCCCGGCAATATTAATATATATAATCCTACAGTAATATAAATTCTAGACACTATGTACAACTAACAAAAAATAAAATGTGCATCAGACGTAGTAAGATGAGATACTTTGAGAGCCCTCTGAGCATCTTTTCAGTCCTTATGTTATTCTGGAGGGAAAAAAATTTGACATTTCCAGGAATTCCACTCACCTTAGCACATATAATAAATGTGCCTTAAAACAAACATGCTTTAAACAGTATTTACGTTTCTTTTTGAATGAACAATGAATATTTTGAAGTCCAGCATTTTTACTTGTTATTCTCTTTGTAGGCAGACAGAAGTGTCTCCCCCTTCTCTAATGTTAGCAACACGCAGCGTATCAAAGTGGACCGATGTACACAAGCTAATAGGCTTTACAAATAACAGAGATTTGTACAGGCTGTAGACAAACACCATTCCTCTGTGTGTTAAACTAAATGAAGGCAAAGGGGTACTGCAGAAAGTAAGAAGGGAGGATTTTTAGGTACTCTCTTTTTATTCAAGGACCAAAAGTTGGAATCTGAAATCTGTAGGTGCAAAAGTAACAATATAAAAATATTTCAATGTCCCTGTCCCTTGTGGATCACCTATCCAGCGAGTTTACCACACACTAAAAGTGTTTTCCTTGCTCTGGTACCTTGTTTCCTCTATTTTTTTATGCTTCTGCAGACTATAAAAATGCATCATAGTCCATTTATGTTGCAACAATAATTAAGAAACCTTGTCATTAAATAAAACAGAAGCAGCGCTTGGTGCATTTTTGTGAACGTCAGATCATGTCTTTTTCATGAAAGATAAAAAAGTAACAGGTCCAGAAAGTTCCCTCCACTACATAACCATCCTAACCTCCCTCTTTATGGCTACCATTACATTTCTCTGATTATCTTTGAGCCAAAACCTATACACTTAAAGGACCACAAATGTGGAATATTTATAATAACTAAGATCTTATCACCGATGATACAGTCATCTAAACATAAGACTTTCCCTAAAATGCTTTTATGTTCCTGTCTTGCATAAATACTAATGTTATTGTTCTTTTACGTACTTCACCAGCAATGTGAAGATTTTAGCAAAATTACAGTGACCCTTAAACTAGCTTTGAATCCAATCCAAGACTCTACTAAAATAGGTTTATTCTGTGGGCCAGTGACAAATGCGTTAATATAAATATGTATAACATTACATCTGAATAACATTAGCAACACTTAAAGGAAGTCTTCAAGCAAATAGTTTTTGGTTTTATATAAACCATTTTAAATAGGGGACTTATTTAACTTTCTCCTTTTCAATATGTATGTCATACATAATCTACACTCCAATTCTAAGAAGCCCCCTGAGTCATTTTCAATCAGTCTTCCTGTTCATGGTAGCTGCCATGTTACACAGCTGAGACCAAAGGCCACAACAACAGGGAGGGGTTTTGCACTACCTTTGTCTCCTCATACTCAGACTCACAGAATATCCCTATTTACACGACCAATGTCTCATTCTCTCTGTTGATGTAACCTTAAGTCATTACTGCAAAACATGACAGCTATCATGAGCAAGAACAGGAAGAAAAGGGGAGGTTCCAGACATTGAGAATTTGTTAGCCTGTGGGCTTCTATGAAGTCAAGGGTAAAGTTTTCACCTAGTTAAAACTATTTAAATAAAAAAAAAATCAAAAAAAAAAAAAAAAATCACTAGAGTCCCTTTAAAACATGCAATTTCAAACAATGGATGTTCATGTAATTTTAAGCATAGAGAATTAAAACGATTTAGTATCCATAGATCATACTCCACTGTGTTTATTTGAAAGTATACACTGCCATGATTTTTTATGATAGCCTAAAATTGTTGATGTACGGTCGATCACAATTCTTATCTTTATTACAGGCTTACTGGGTAAGGTTTTCTGTTGAAAACATGTACCCCTCTTTTCAGCTATAGTGCTTTCCCTGACTCCCCTCACCCTAATGGCAATATAGAGAGCTCATCTTAACTTTGTGTGGCATTACCCCATAGATGCCTCTTATTCTTTAATGCGCAGAGATGACAGTTTAAAGGACCACTGCTGTTAGAGAATAAACACACTTGTTTGTCAAGTATGTGCAAACCAACAATATTAGCAACTGTAAAAGCCATAGACATAAAACACTTTAGGAGTATGGGAATCCACTTTGTGTTTGTTACATCACATCCCGAGAGATGGATGATGTGGTATGTTTTTACAAATCAGTGGATGGTGGGTGTGGGTGGAGTTAAATGTAAAATTGAAATTGACACCACACCTCTTCCACTCACTGGCGAGAAGCAGACAGTTTGCATCATTCAATGTAACCATAACTATCCAGAAATGTAAATGTAGGTTCCTCCAGGGTACTGCAGAGGCATTATATTTTTTTTATTTTTTTTTATTGAGAACTAGTTAAATAATTTTTCTACTGATTAATTATGCTGTTAGACAAAGTTTTCAAACATATATTTCCATTGTGCAGTGGTCCTTTAAACTATCACTCCTAATAGTAAAGAACTTTGGCTAGTTCTTTACTATTCAAGTAAGTCTGTAATAAAAGATAAAAATAATAATTATAAAGCTTACCTCTACAATATCAGGGTAATTTCCAAACCAAAAAACTTTATTTTATTTAAACAGGTCACACATTTTACAGCTAATTATCCACATCAATAGAAAGAATCACCTCTATAAAGTAAAGTAAATTGAAGTACTATATTTTTAATATTTTAGAGAATTAACTGGGGAGGCCGACAACATAAGATGCCAACCTGGAATGACACAAAACATAGCAAGGCACACTTAACTTGTCAGAGATACTTTTTTTCGGATTTTGAGACAAGATAGCGGTCAGTATAATAATGATCCACAATGTTCTTATCTGCAATTACACATTCCAAGGTTCTATGATAAAACCGAGGATAAACATTTAAACTAATGATTAAAAATGCATTAGTCTAGTTGGAAATAAGGCGCGTCAGTTTGTTTAGGCGGAAAGAAAATCCTTCATAGACATGGTCTGAGCTGAACTTCACCTCAGAGACAGCAACCCAGGTCTCATCAGCACTTAATAGTTGTCATCACACCGCACAATCCAGATCTGCCGCTCTGTGTGTGGAAGATGCAATAACTCACCCAGACCCGGGCAGGGCACAGTAAATGCAACACGACAGCAACAATACACAGCTACTCTCACATAAATCATTCACTTATGGGTCAAGCAGACATGCTAACTGAGGCCTTCTAGGCCGGAAAAGGAACTGAAGTATTGGTATATGGGAGGACACTTCAGTTGTAAGGCAGGAGTATTAAAAAAATAAAAACATTTTTTTGAAAATTAGACAATTATAATATTATACAAACACAATAATTTAAGTAAAATATCAAAAAGACATTACTGTATATGTTAACCAATTACCATTCACAAATTGGTACATAATTACCAATATTACAACAGCTCTGACACAAAAAAACATGCAAGTGAACAGGAATAACAGTTTAATATTAGTTCTTATTTACAAAGAGCATAGTATAATATGCAGTTTCAACCATTTTCAAATACACAAGAGCCTTATCACTGCCTATTAAAGCAAAAGAGAATATATATTCAATTTGTATACGTTATCGCTTATCAAAGGGAAATGCCCAGTTGCCAGTACATCCCATTTGGGCATTCATTTCTTACTAGTATTTTATCAGAGAAGACTGAAATGACCTGGTATTTATTTAGTTGAAATCACCACTAGACTTCAAGAAATAATAAGACTGGGAACTTACAGGGCATGTCTTACAAACTAAATACATAATATGCACAATGCTGAGGTTATGAAGCTTTCGAGCACCAGCCATAACCATCATTGTTAGATGAATGGAAACATGTCAAGTCACACATACACTAGGACTAAACTCATTCGTTTGCAGCATTAATACTTAAAAAAAGTGACAGAACAAGTTCCATAAACACAATTGCAACTGGTTAGGTGTAAAAATCTAAATTAAACATATTAATATAAAGTAATTGAACGAATCTCCCTCTGAGCCAATACTATTATCAACAGCAATTAACAATGGGGAGATAATAACAGCATGCCCAGTTGGTATAAATATGTATGGTGACACAAAAAAATAGTAATCAAAGTATACTTTTCTAACTGGGCACGCATATCTGGTTGATCAAGCCTTGTGCTAATTTTAATTGCTGTTCATAAGCTTATCTCAGAAGGTGGATCTTTCTGCTAATTGATACATAAAATATCTAACATTTAAATACATTTTAAGGCTCTTTCATTTAGAATTTTTAATTTCAATCAATGCCAATTATGTTTATTTTTAAATTGCAAATTTCTGTACCATGACAGACTCGTTCAGTGGCACTTTATAGAGTGCAAGCACTAACTCTACAATAAGACACACAAACACTACTGCCCTTGAGTGCTTCTGGTAAAAGGCAAGTTAGTACCTACACTGGGTGCAGGCACTGAGGTGCAGGGAGTCCCTATACAAGTTGCAGGCACTGAGGTGCAGGGAGTCCCTATACAAGGTATAATGAGTTCCCTATACAAGTTGCAGGCACTGAGGTGCAGGGAGTCCCTATACAAGGTATAATTAGTTCCCTATACAAGTTGCAGGCACTTGGGTGCAGGGAGTCCCTATACTATGTGTAGTGAGTCCCTATACAAGTTACAGGCACTGAGGTGCAGGGAGTCTCTATACAAGGTGTAATGAGTCCCTATACAAGTTGCAGGCACTTGGGTGCAGGGAGTCCCTATACTATGTGTAGTGAGTCCCTATACAAGTTGCAGGCACTTGGGTGCAGGGAGTCCCTATACAAGGTGTAATGAGTCCCTATACAAGTTGCAGGCACTTGGGTGCAGGGAGTCTCTATACTATGTGTAGTGAGTCCCTATACAAGTTACAGGCACTGAGGTGCAGGGAGTCCCTATACTAGGTGTAGTTAGTCCCTATACAAGTTAAAGGCACTTGGGTGCAGGGAGTCCCTATACAAGGTATAATGAGTTCCCTATACAAGTTGCAGGCACTGAGGTGCAGGGAGTCCCTATACAAGGTATAATGAGTCCCTATACAAGTTGCAGGCACTTGGGTGCAGGGAGTCCCTATACTATGTGTAGTGAGTCCCTATACAAGTTGCAGGCACTTGGGTGCAGGGAGTCTCTATACTATGTGTAGTGAGTCCCTATACAAGTTGCAGGCACTTGGGTGCAGGGAGTCTCTATACTATGTGTAGTGAGTCCCTATACAAGTTACAGGCACTGAGGTGCAGGGAGTCTCTATACAAGGTGTAATGAGTCCCTATACAAGTTGCAGGCACTTGGGTGCAGGGAGTCCCTATACTATGTGTAGTGAGTCCCTATACAAGTTGCAGGCACTTGGGTGCAGGGAGTCCCTATACAAGGTGTAATGAGTCCCTATACAAGTTGCAGGCACTTGGGTGCAGGGAGTCTCTATACTATGTGTAGTGAGTCCCTATACAAGTTACAGGCACTGAGGTGCAGGGAGTCCCTATACTAGGTGTAGTTAGTCCCTATACAAGTTAAAGGCACTTGGGTGCAGGGAGTCCCTATACTATGTGTAGTGAGTCCCTATACAAGTTGCAGGCACTTGGGTGCAGGGAGTCTCTATACTATGTGTAGTGAGTCCCTATACAAGTTACAGGCACTGAGGTGCAGGGAGTCCCTATACAAGGTATAATGAGTTCCCTATACAAGTTGCAGGCACTGAGGTGCAGGGAGTCCCTATACAAGGTATAATGAGTTCCCTATACAAGTTGCAGGCACTTGGGTGCAGGGAGTCCCTATACAAGGTATAATGCGTTCCCTATACAAGTTGCAGGCACTGAGGTGCAGGGAGTCCCTATACAAGGTATAATGAGTTCGCTATACAAGTTGCAGGCACTTGGGTGCAGGGAGTCCCTATACAAGGTATAATGAGTTCCCTATACAAGTTGCAGGCACTTGGGTGCAGGGAGTCCCTATACAAGGTATAATGAGTTCCCTATACAAGTTGCAGGCACTTGGGTGCAGGGAGTCCCTATACTATGTGTAGGGAGTCTCTATACAAGTTGCAGGCACTTGGGTGCAGGGAGTCCCTATACTATGTGTAGGGAGTCCCTATACAAGTTGCAGGCACTTGGGTGCAGGGAGTGCCTATACTATGTGTAGGGAGTCCCTATACAAGTTGCAGGCACTGAGGTGCAGGGAGTCCCTATACTATGTGTAGGGAGTCCCTATACAAGTTGCAGGCACTTGGGTGCAGGGAGTCCCTATACTATGTGTAGGGAGTCCCTATACAAGTTGCAGGCACTGAGGTGCAGGGAGTCCCTATACTATGTGTAGTTAGTCCCTATACAAGTTGCAGGCACTTGGGTGCAGGGAGTCCCTATACAAGGTATAATGAGTTCCCTATACAAGTTGCAGGCACTGAGGTGCAGGGAGTCCCTATACAAGTTGCAGGCACTGAGGTGCAGGGAGTCCCTATACTATGTGTAGTTAGTCCCTATACAAGTTGCAGGCACTGAGGTGCAGGGAGTCCCTATACTATGTGTAGTTAGTCCCTATACAAGTTGCAGGCACTTGGGTGCAGGGAGTCCCTATACAAGGTATAATGAGTTCCCTATACAAGTTGCAGGCACTGAGGTGCAGGGAGTCCCTATACAAGGTGTAATGCGTTCCCTATACAAGTTGCAGGCACTTGGGTGCAGGGAGTCTCTATACAAGGTATAATGAGTTCCCTATACAAGTTGCAGGCACTTGGGTGCAGGGAGTCCCTATACAAGGTATAATGAGTTCCCTATACAAGTTGCAGGCACTTGGGTGCAGGGAGTCCCTATACAAGGTATAATGAGTTCCCTATACAAGTTGCAGGCACTTGGGTGCAGGGAGTCTCTATACAAGGTATAATGAGTTCCCTATACAAGTTGCAGGCACTTGGGTGCAGGGAGTCCCTATACTATGTGTAGTTAGTCCCTATACAAGTTGAAGGCACTTGGGTGCAGGGAGTCCCAGCTCTGCCCGCCCCCCATGCACTCTCACCTCGCTCCTGCTCAGCTTGCAGGCAGATGGGGATATTCTTCTTCCAGCCCGGCATGTTCCAGGTGTTCAGCTCTTCTTCAGGGTTTGCTGCACCTTTGGCACATAACAAGTCAGAGTCCTCCGGAAAAGCAGCGGGAGGCAGAGGGGCCACAACACAAGAAGCTGTCGGTGTACTGAGAGATCCCGTATCCCCAGCAGAACCTGTATCACTCTCATGCACCAGCACTCAGTGCCTGGCCCCGCCCTCCGCTATCACTGCCTCTCTATCCTTGTGTCACTTAAGGTGGATTAGCTCACTGCCTCTCTATCCTTGTGTCACTTAAGGTGGATTAGCTCACTGCCTCACTTCTTGTGTCACTTAAGGTGGATTACCTCACTGCCTCTCACCTTCTGTCACTTAAGGTGGATTTACTCACTGTCTCACTTCTTGTGCTCACTTAAGGTGGATTACCTCACTGCCTCTCACCTTGTGTCACTTCAGGTGGATTAACTCACTGTCTCACTTCATGTGCTTATTTAAGGTGGATCAGCTCATTTATTGCTCATTTATTAGCTCATAACCAAGCAAGTGAAAACTATAGTAGGAACAGTTTTAACTTCTGGCAGTAAATCACACCCTGTGTTCAGTGTTTAGCAAACGCTACTTTCAGGAGGATAAAATAATATAGCAAAATATGAGTTATTTTATAAAGAATTAAGCAAAGCTAACAAAAAATAATAATATAAGTTACATTGTATACATAACAAGAGCTGCTGTGTAGAGTGGTACTATATGCATATAGGGCTCTGTATGTGAGAGGTGATCTCCTGACTCTGTGCCTCATGGGTATCAGGTTCCAGACATAAGGAAGTCTGTGCAGGGCTAGAGAGGTACGCTAGGAGGAGGGGGCTGTGTCTCAGGGATACAAGGCTCCAGGCAGTGGTACAAGTGCAGGGCTATAGAGGTACACCAGGAGGAGGGGGCTGTGTCTCAGATGTTCATGGCTCCAGGCAGTGGTACAAGTGGAGGGCTATAGAGGTACACCAGGAGGAGGGGGCTGTGTCTCAGATGTTCATGGCTCCAGGCAGTGGTACAAGTGGAGGGCTATAGAGGTACACCAGGAGGAGGGGGCTGTGTCTCAGGGATACAAGGCTCCAGGCAGTGGTACAAGTGCAGGGCTATAGAGGTACACCAGGAGGAGGGGGCTGTGTCTCAGGGGTACAAGGCTCCAGGCAGTGGTACAAGTGCAGGGCTATAGAGGTACACCAGGAGGAGGGGGCTGTGTCTCAGATGTTCATGGCTCCAGGCAGTGGTACAAGTGGAGGGCTATAGAGGTACACCAGGAGGAGGGGGCTGTGTCTCAGATGTTCATGGCTCCAGGCAGTGGTACAAGTGGAGGGCTATAGAGGTACACCAGGAGGAGGGGGCTGTGTCTCAGGGATACAAGGCTCCAGGCAGTGGTACAAGTGCAGGGCTATAGAGGTACACCAGGAGGAGGGGGCTGTGTCTCAGGGGTACAAGGCTCCAGGCAGTGGTACAAGTGCTGGGCTATAGAGGTACGCCAGGAGGAGGGGGCTGTGTCTCAGGGGTACAAGGCTCCAGGCAGTGGTACAAGTGCAGGACTATAGAGATACACCAGAAGGAGGGTGTCACAACCTACAATGATGATGGAGTATAGAGGATCCTAGTCCTCTTATCTCCTGTAGATTTTAGACCTAAGATTTGGGTGACTCAGACCAATGGACCTTCTTTGTGGATACAAGAGCATAAGTCCCAGCTTTTGGTAGTGTGCCTGGGAAAACCTGGCATGGAGTCAGAAACGATCTCCTATTCCAGCATATGCCCTTGGGTCAAAAAATACACCTGCACACAAAGTCTTGATGAAAATTATGAACAACTTCTTTATTTTTACACAAGTATTTAAACACCTCACAAAAACAGTACAGGAAGTGGCTACCCCTTTGTCCAACCCTTATCTTCCTCTTGGCCAATGGGGTAATCTCCAGAGTAACTTGATTACCTCTAGCCAATGGACTAGAGGTAAGCTCTGGGAACTTCCAGATCCCTCCCCTGGGCCGCCCACTAGGTGTGGCTAACAGAGTCATTTGGATGCTGGCAGTCAAGAGAGACACATCTCTTTGCTATGGCCCAGGCCCCTGGATCTGGGCTAGGGAAACCCCAGAGGCCCCCTGGATAGATGGTGCCCCTATGTCTGTTGGGACCCTATTGTTCCTGACTTAAGTATGTGTACTTAAAGGATTAACCTTGGTGGCCAGCTGGGGTCCTTCTCCTGTTGCAAGATGTATGTGGCAATGTATCCAGCATGACTACCCCATACTATCATATACATATGTGTACATATTCCACACACTGTCAGTCTATTTAAGTACAAGCGTAAAAGCGCACCCCACATAAAACCACCTAATGTCCTCATAGTATATGGGATTGGGGCAGGGTTTCCACATCAATCCATCTCATGCATTATGATGACTTTTATTGATGGCGATGGGAACCCTGCTCATTTCCTTAGACAATAATCATAATAATATAACAGTATAACCGTATAACAGTATAACAGGGTGTCTGGGAGCCCCAAACCTTTTGTTCTTCCCCATGGCAACAGCATGTGGAAGATAACCCAGCCCAAAATGGCCACTGCTGCCAGTCACAAAATGGCCCCAGCATAGTTCACACCAAATCCAATATGGCCACTGGCTGATTCATGACAATCCTTCCCCAAGCGGGCGGAGAACATCCAAGATTTTCTCAGCTACGCTGATAGTCATGAATCTGCTGGTTTGGCCAGGCCCGCTGCATGCTAGGCAAGTTCATGTCGGTGCGCACACAGTCCCAAGGTGCAGAGTAAAGACCTCCCCCAGCCCTTGGCCTTGCTCCCACTGTATAGAGCAAATTGCTCTTGCCCTGCACCCCCACCCAAAACAGTCCAGGATCCCAGCTCTCTGTTCTTGGCAGCAGCATGGAAGTCTCTGGGGACACAGTGGGTTGCACCCATACATTCTTCTGAGGCAAAACCGTATTTTTGGGAGCCCCATAAAACAACCCCTGTCCCATAGCAACCCCTTTCCCTCCAGCCAGTCCCCACAGCTGGGCTGGGGTCTCTAAAAAAGTCTCTGGGCCTATGGGATTGCAAGGGGGCAGTCCAGTACTTCCCTCAGCAAAATTATTATTGTTGGGAGCCCAATAACACCATAACTGCAGTAAAGTACATAACGTCTGCGCTTGACTCCAGCGTCCCTGATGGAGTCCGGACTTGGATGCTCCCTTTGCTCTGGCTCCTGGAGATCTGTATCTTTGGACAGACCCTCCTGGTTTTCTTCCCCTGGGTCTGTCTGTGTTGCAGCCTGGAGAACTACGCTGTTCCCACCCAGGCTGTGCTTTGGGGCCCTCAGCTGACCATCTTCTTTTGCCTTTGGTTGAATGACTGTGCTTTGGCTCTCTGATGTAGGCTGGGGAGTCTCGCAATTCCCACCCAGCTGGTTCTTTGGGGCCCTCAGCTGACCCTCTTCTTCTATGGCCTTTGGAGCGGTGTCTGTTCCAGTGGGCCTCTGGACATTGGTTATCCAGGGTATCTCCCCACTTGGTTCACCCTCTACTATGGTGCCACACTGCACCCACGGCTCCTTTGCCAAGGCTGGCAAGCTTGCTGCCCCTGTCGGGCTCTTGGTGCCCCTGGCACTCTCTTGGTGCCCCTGGCACTCTTGCTGTGTGAGGCCTGGTTCCCTGTAGCTAAGAACCAGTTCCTTTCCCTCCCCAGAGTCCATTACATAGCCCTCCTGGGCTCTGTGCTTCACTAGCACCTTTTTTAGCAACTCTCCTGGGGTGTCAGAGTACAGATTTTGGTTATCTGTTGTAGGCTGGGGAATCTTATCCTTCCCACCCAACCTGACTTCTACGGCCTTCTCCCCAGAGTGCATTACATAGCCCTCCCCACAGTCTCTTGGGTGGCTATCCTGAGCCCCTGGCTCCATTAGCAGTTCTGGCCCATACACATTGCCTAGAACTTCTGAGGGCAGACTTAGTTCATCTGGCCCTACCTGTTGAGCAGTTACTGGGGTTCCTGCCAGGATTTGTGCTGGAAGGTAGTCCTCAGGTGAGACCTGTTTGGAGAAACTGTGCTCTGCTAGCATTTCCTCTGGGATTAAGTCTCTTGGGGTATCAGGGGACAAACATGGGTTATCTGACCCCACCCAGGGAACATTCCCCTGGGTCTCTGGCTCTTGGAGCTGGTGATTTGGTCCCAAGCTGACTTTATCATCCCTTCTAGGCTCTGACACAGTCTCTATATTTTTTAACGGAACGCATTCTCCATCACTATGTTCTCCCCAGACCCCTTGCACACAATCACTTCGGTACATACTATCACGACCCACTCTCTGGCTGGGGTCTGCTGACTTGATTTGGGTTACTCTGGACCTTGGAGCCTTTTTGATTACAGGAGCATCATGTCTCAGCCCTTGGTTTAGACTGAGCAATATTGACAGTAAGTCTGACGAATCTTACTGCAAGCATATGTCCCCGGGTAAATAATACATCTACACACCACGTCTTGATGAAAATTATGAACCAAGTTTTATTTTAGAACAGCATATTTAAAACCTTGCACAACACATTATAGGGAGTGGCTACCTTTAGTCAAACCCTCATCCCCCTCTCTCTGGCCAATAGGATAACCTCTACAGTAACCTAATTACCTCTGTCCAATGTAGTAGAGGGAGGCTATGGGAACCACCAGACCCCTCCCCTGGGCCAACCCCAGGCGTGGCAACCAAGCTCATTCTGACCCAGGCGGTCCCAGGGGAAACTTCCTGTTTGCTCCTAGGCCCCCCCATTGTTATCTAGGTGCCTGGCTGTCTGGCAAATCTCTTTGTTTAGGTTCTGGCGACACCCTGTGAGGTTTATCTTGTTTAGGATAAACCCATTTGGCTCAGCTCCTGCCTCAGTGTTTATACAATGGGGGAGGGTTGACTAATTAAAATATAACTATCACTCCCCAATACAATATACAATATAACACTAACATATTATCCCCCATAACACAATATACAGATGGTGGCGATTGGTATATAACAGTCCAGTCCCAATATAGGCCACTGCTGCCAGTCACAAAATGGCCCCAGCATAGTTCACACCAAATCCAATATGGCCCCTGGGTGATTCATGACAACACCTCCCCAAGCGTGGCAGGAAACATCCCTGATTTTTCCAGCTACGCTGATAATCATGAATGTGCTGGTTTGGCCCTCTGTATGCTATGCCAGTTCTTGTTTGTCCCAAGGTGCAGAGTAAAAACCTCCCCCAGCCCTTGGCCTTGCTCCCACTGTATAGAGCAAATTGCTCTTCCCATTCACACCCACCCAAATAGTCCAGGGTACCTCCCCAATAATCTGGTATCCCAGAGTACAACAGGTGGGCCACAGTTTCTGTCCCATAGCAACTCTGTTCCCCCCAGCCAGTCCCCACCGATGGGCTGGGATCTCTAATACAGTCTCTGGGCCTATGGGATCGCAAAGGGACAGCTCCTCTTGGCTTCCTTCCTCTGGTCCAGCTGTTTCCGTTGCTGCTTGGGGAGCTACGCTGCTCCCACCCAAGCTGTGCTTACACTCCTCCAGTGCCCGGGGTTGAGCAACTTTATCCCAGTCCTTTCTGTTGAACTGGGTCTTTGGAGTGGTGTCTGTTCCAGTGGGCCCCTGGACAATGGTTATCCAGGGTATCTCCCCACTTGGTACACCCTCTGTCATGGTGCCACTCTGCACCCATAATGCTTTTGCCAAAGCTGGCATGCTTGCTGCCCTGGCCTGGCTCTTTGTGCCCCTGGCACTCTCTTGCTGTGGGAGGTCAGGTTCCCTGTAGCCAGAAACCAATTCTTTTCCCTCCCCACAGTCTCTTAAACAACCCTCCTGGGCTCTGTGCTTCACTAGCACCTCTGGGGACAACTCCCCTGGACTGTCAGGGTACAGACAGTGGTTATCTGATGCAGGCTGGGGAATCTCATCATTCCCTTCCAGCCTGGCCTCTAAGGTTCCCTTCCCACCGTCCATCACATAATAATCCAGAGCCTCTGGCTCCATTAGCAGTTCTGGCCAACACACTTTGCCTAGAACTTCTGAGGGCAGACTTAACTTATCTGGCCCTAGCTTGTGAACAGTTCCCACTTCCTCTGGGATTAAATCTCTTGGGGTATCAGGGGGCAGACATGGATTATCTGACCCCACCCAGGGAACATTCCACTGGGTCTCTGGCTCTTTGGGCTGGTGACTAGGTCCTGACACAGTTACTGCATGTTCTAGGGGCAAACATTCTCCATCCCCAGGAGTTGGCAAAGGAACAGTGTTTACCCCTTCCCCCTCCTCACTTTGTTTACAGTCTAGAAATGCCTCTCCCCAGTTCCAGTGAGCATACTCACTCTGGTACATACCGTCTGAGTTGTAAAAATACTTCTTGGGTATCGCATCCCACAATTCCACATACTCAGCCTCCAGTTGCAGCTCTTGCTGAATCAGGGGTTCCAGCAAAGGAGCCTCCGGGAACCATGCTTCCAGTCCCAGACCCCGGCAGCGTTCAACAAACAAGTTATTATGCCTCCTTGCCATGCCACATTCCGGATCACCATTCAGAATCTCACCGACCCCATATTCTAGATCCAAACGAAAATAGAGATCCTCTCTCCGGCCACCCAAGGACTCTATCCTGGCAAGGTACTGTTCCTCCAAGTTCATCTCTTTCTCTACCAGTTCCTCCAACCAGCTTGCCAGCTCATGGCCATGCCATAATTGCATGAATGCCATCCATTGATTTAGCAGGAGTAGTCTGTAGTCCTCTGCTTCCATCTGCTCCATTTTCTGGTCCTTCTCAGAGTACCCCACCACTGTGCCACCAATTATCACGACCCACTCTCTGGCTGGGGTCTGCTGACTTGATTTGGGTTACTCTGGACCTTGGAGCCTTTTTGATTACAGGAGCATCATGTCTCAGCCCTTGGTTTAGACTGAGCAATATTGACAGTAAGTCTGACGAATCTTACTGCAAGCATATGTCCCCGGGTAAATAATACATCTACACACCACGTCTTGATGAAAATTATGAACCAAGTTTTATTTTAGAACAGCATATTTAAAACCTTGCACAACACATTATAGGGAGTGGCTACCTTTAGTCAAACCCTCATCCCCCTCTCTCTGGCCAATAGGATAACCTCTACAGTAACCTAATTACCTCTGTCCAATGTAGTAGAGGGAGGCTATGGGAACCACCAGACCCCTCCCCTGGGCCAACCCCAGGCGTGGCAACCAAGCTCATTCTGACCCAGGCGGTCCCAGGGGAAACTTCCTGTTTGCTCCTAGGCCCCCCCATTGTTATCTAGGTGCCTGGCTGTCTGGCAAATCTCTTTGTTTAGGTTCTGGCGACACCCTGTGAGGTTTATCTTGTTTAGGATAAACCCATTTGGCTCAGCTCCTGCCTCAGTGTTTATACAATGGGGGAGGGTTGACTAATTAAAACATAACTATCACTCCCCAATACAATATACAATATAACACTAACATATTATCCCCCATAACACAATATACAGATGGTGGCGATTGGTATATAACAGTCCAGTCCCAATATAGGCCACTGCTGCCAGTCACAAAATGGCCCCAGCATAGTTCACACCAAATCCAATATGGCCCCTGGGTGATTCATGACACATACCATCTGTGTTGTAAAGATCTGGCGACCAGTCCTCTTGACTGGGTTGTTCCCCTCTTGATGGGCAAAATGTCTCCCCATAGATCTCGTCCCACAACTCAAAATACTCCTCCTCCAGCTGCAGTTCCTGCTCAATCAGGTGTACCATTAAATTAGCCTCCATGGACCACGGTTCCAGTCCCAGACCACGACAGCGTTCCACAAACAAGTTGTTGTGCCTTTTAAAGGTTCCTATGCCCCCTTCAGGATCACCATACACAATGTCTTGGAGGCCAGAATCTATCTCCAAGCGGAAATCAAACTCCTCTCCAAGGCCACCAACTATTCTGGCGTGAAAAACGTGATATTTGTTCTCCAAGGCAACCTCTTTTCTTACTAGTACTTCCAGCCAGCCCATTAGCTCATCGTCCTGCCACAGATTCAGAATCGCCATCCATTTCTCTAGACGCAATGTCTCTCTGTAGTCAAGTCTTTGCTGAGCTGGAGTTCTCGCTCCATTGCGCTCCTGCCAGATCCTCTGGCAATACTGGTCTAGTACGTTGGACACCTCTTGTGCGGTCATCTTACTGGGGTATAAGTGCCTGGCTGCTTTAAACCGTCTTGTTGCTTCTTTGGTGATATCCGTCTGTTCCATTCTTGGTCTTTCTGTAGAGTCTCCCACCACTGCCAACAATTGTCACAACCTACAATGATGATGGAGTATTGTTCCTGACTTAAGTATGTGTACTTAAAGGATTAACCTTGGTGGCCAGCTGGGGTCCTTCTCCTGTTGCAAGATGTATGTTGCAATGTATCCAGCATGACTACCCCATACTATCATATACATATGTGTACATATTCCACACACTGTCAGTCTATTTAAGTACAAGCGTAAAAGCGCACCCCACATAAAACCACCTAATGTCCTCATAGTATATGGGATTGGGGCAGGGTTTCCACATCAATCCATCTCATGCATTATGATGACTTTTATTGATGGTGATGGGAACCCTGCTCATTTCCTTAGACAATAATCATAATAATATAACAGTATAACCGTATAACAGTATAACAGGGTGTCTGGGAGCCCCAAACCTTTTGTTCTTCTCCATGGCAACAGCATGTGGAAGATAACCCAGCCCAAAATGGCCACTGCTGCCAGTCACAAAATGGCCCCAGCATAGTTCACACCAAATCCAATATGGCCACTGGCTGATTCATGACAGAGGGGGCTGTGACTCATGGGTACAAGGCTCCAGGCACAAGTAAGGCTGTTCAGAGCTATAGAGGTACACCAGGAGGAGGCGGCTGTGTCTCAGGGGTACAAGGCTCCAGGCAATGGTACAGGTGCAGGGCTATAGAGGTACACCAGGAGGAGGGGGCTGTGTCTCAGGGGTACAAGCCTCCAGGCAGTGGTACAAGTGCAGGACTATAGAGGTACACCAGGAGGAGGGGGTTGGGTCTCAGGTGTTCATGGCTCCAGGCAGTGGTACAAGTGCAGGGCAATAAAGATACACCAGGAGGAGCGGGCTGTGTCTCAGGGGTACAAGCCTCCAGGCAGTGGTACAAGTGCAGGACTATAGAGGTAAACCAGGAGGAGGGGGCTGTGTCTCAGGGGTACAAGGCTCCAGGCAGTGGTACAAGTGCAGGGCTATAGAGGTACACCAGGACGAGGCGGCTGTGTCTCAGGGGTACAAGGCTCCAGGCAGTGGTACAAGTGCAGGGCTATAGAGGTACACCAGGAGTAGGGGGCTGTGTCTCAGGGGTACAAGGCTCCAGGCAGTGGTACAAGTGCAGGGCTATAGAGGTACGCCAGGAGGAGGGGGCAGTGTCTCAGGGGTACAAGGCTCCAGGCAGTGGTACAAGTGCAGGACTATAGAGATACACCAGGAGGAGGGGGCTGTGACTCATGGGTACAAGGCTCCAGGCACAAGGAAGGCTGTTCAGAGCTATAGAGGTACACCAGGAGGAGGCGGCTGTGTCTCAGGGGTACAAGGCTCCAGGCAATGGTACAGGTGCAGGGCTATAGAGGTACACCAGGAGGAGGGGGTTGTGTCTCAGGGGTACAAGCCTCTAGGCAGTGGTACAAGTGCAGGGCTATAGAGGTACACCAGGAGGAGGGGGCTGGGTCTCAGGTGTTCATGGCTCCAGGCAGTGGTACAAGTGCAGGGCAATAAAGATACACCTGGAGGAGTGGGCTTTGTCTCAGGGGTACAAGCCTCCAGGCACTAGTATAAGTGCAGGACTATAGAGGTAAACCAGGAGGAGGCGGCTGTGTCTCAGTGGTACAAGGCTCCAGGCAGTGGTATAAGTGCAGGGCTATAGAGGTACACCAGGAGGAGGGGGCTGTGTCTCAGGGGTACAAGCCTCCAGGCAGTGGTACAAGTGCAGGGCTATAGAGGTACGCCAGGAGGAGGGGCTGTGTCTCAGGGGTACAAGGCTCCAGGCAACGGTACAGGTGCAGGACTATAGCGGTACACCAGGAGGAGGGTTCTGTGTCTCAGAGGTACAAGGTTCCAGACACAAGGAAGGCTGTGCAGGGCTATAGAGGTACGCCAGGAGGAGCGGGCTGTGTCTCAGGGGTACAAGGCTCCAGGCAATGGTACAGGTGCAGGGCTATAGAGGTACACCAGGAGGAGGGGGCTGTGTCTCAGGGGTACAAGCCTCCAGGCAGTGGTACAAGTGCAGGGCTATAGAGGTACGCCAGGAGGAGGGGGCAGTGTCTCAGGGGTACAAGGCTCCAGGCAGTGGTACAAGTGCAGGACTATAGAGATACACCAGGAGGAGGGGGCTGTGTCTCAGGGGTACAAGGCTTCAGGAACAAGGAAGGCTGTTCAGAGCTATAGAGGTACACCAGGAGGAGGCGGCTGTGTCTCAGGGGTACAAGGCTCCAGGCAATGGTACAGGTGCAGGGCTATAGAGGTACACCAGGAGGAGGGGCTGTGTCTCAGGGGTACAAGCCTCCAGGCAGTGGTACAAGTGCAGGACTATAGCGGTACACCAGGAGGAGGGGGCTGTGTCTCAGTGGTACAAGGCTCCAGGCAGTGGTATAAGTGCAGGGCTATCGAGGTACACCAGGAGGAGGGGGCTGTGTCTCAGGGGTACAAGCCTCCAGGCAGTGGTACAAGTGCAGGACTATAGCGGTACACCAGGAGGAGGGGGCTGTGTCTCAGGGGTACAAGCCTCCAGGCAGTGGTACAAGTGCAGGACTATAGCGGTACACCAGGAGGAGGAGGCTGTGTCTCAGGGATACAAGGCTCCAGGCAGTGGTATAAGTGCAGGGCTATCGAGGTACACCAGGAGGAGGCGACTGTGTCTCAAGGGTACAAGGCTCCAGGCACAAGGAAGGCTGTTCAGGGCTATAGAGGTACACCAGGAGGAGGGGTCTGTGTCTTAGGTGTTCATGACTCCAGGCAGTGGTATAAGTGCAGGGCTATAGAGGTACGCCAGGAGGAGGGGCTGTGTCTAAGGGGTACAAGGCTCCAGGCAACGGTACAGGTGCAGGGCTATAGAGGTACACCAGGAGGAGGGGGCTGTGTCTCTGGGGTACAAGGCTCCAGGCAATGGTACAAGTGCAGGGCTATAGAGGTACACCAGGACGAGGCGGCTGTGTCTCAGGTGTTCATGGCTCCAGACAGTGGTACAAGTGCAGGGCTATAGAGGTACACCAGGAGGAGGGGGCTGTGTCTCTGGGGTACAAGCCTCCAGGCAGTGGTACAAGTGCAGGGCTATAGAGGTACACCAGGAGGAGGGGGCTGTGTCTCAGGGGTACAAGGCTCTAGGCAGTGGTACAAGTGCAAGGCTATAGAGGTAAACCAGGAGGAGGGGGCTGTGTCTCAGGGGTACATGGTTCCAGGCAGTGGTATAGGTTCCGGGCTATAGAGGTACACTAGGAGGAGGGGGCTGTGTCTCTGGGGTACAAGGCTCCAGGCAATGGTACAGGTGCAGAGCTATAGAGGTACACCAGGAGGAGGGGGCTGTGTCTCAGGGGGTACAAGGCTCCAGGCAACGGTACAGGTGCAGGACTATAGCGGTACACCAGGAGGAGGGGGCTGTGTCTCTGGGGTACAAGGCTCCAGGCAGTGGTACAGGTGCAGGGCAATAGAGGTAAACCAGGAGGAGGGGGCTGTGTCTCAGGGGTACAAGGCTCCAGCCAAAGGTACAGGTGCAGGACTATAGCGGTACACCAGGAGGAGGGGGCTGTGTCTCAGGGGTACAAGGTTCCAGACACAAGGAAGGCTGTGCAGGGCTATAGAGGTACGCCAGGAGGAGGGGGCTTTTTCTCAGGGGTACAAGGCTCCAGGCAGTGGTACAAGTGCAGGGCTATAGAGGTACACCAGGAGGAGGGGGCTGTGTCTCAGGGGTACAAGGCTCCAGGCAGTGGTACAAGTGGAGGGCTATAGAGGTACACCAGGAGGAGGGGCTGTGTCTCAGGGGTACAAGGCTCCAGGCAGTGGTACAAGTGGAGGGCTATAGAGGTACACCAGGAGGAGGGGTCTGTGTCTCAGGGGTATAAGGCTCCAGGCAATGGTACAAGTGCAGGCTTATAGAAGTACACCAGGAGGAGGGGGCTGGGTCTCAGGTGTTCATGGCTCCAGGTAGTGGTACAAGTGCAGGGCAATAAAGATACATCAGGAGGAGGGGGCTGTGTCTCAGGGGTACAAGGCTCCATGCACAAGGAAGGCTGTTCAGGGCTATAGAGGTACACCAGGAGGAGGAGGAGTCTGTGTCTCAGGTGTTCATGGCTCCAGGCAGTGGTACAAGTGCAGGGCTATAGAGGTACACCAGGAGGAGCGGGCTGTGTCTCAGGGGTACAAGGCTCAGGTAGTGGTACAAGTGCAGGGCAATAAAGATACACCAGGAGGAGCGAGCTGTGTCTCAGGGGTACAAGGCTCAGGTAGTGGTACAAGTGCAGGGCTATAGAGGTAAACCAGGAGGAGGGGGCTGTGTCTCAGGGGTACAAGGCTCCAGGCAGTGGTACAAGTGCAGGGCTATAGAGGTACACCAGGAGGAGGGGGCTGTGTCTCAGGGGTACAAGGCTCCAGGCAGTGGTACAAGTGCAGGGCTATAGAGGTACACCAGGAGGAGGGGGCTGTGTCTCAGGGGTACAAGGCTCCAGGCAGTGGTACAAGTGCAGGGCTATAGCGGTACACCAGGAGGAGGGGGCTGTGTCTCAGGGGTACAAGGCTCAGGCAGTGGTACAGGTGCAGGGCTATAGCGGTACACCAGGATGAGAGGGCTGTGTCTCAGGGGTACAAGGCTCCAGGCAGTGGTACAAGTGCAGGACTATAGAGGTACACCAGGAGGAGGGGGCTGTGTCTCTGGGGTACAAGGCTCTAGTCAACGGTACAGGTGCAGGGCTATCGAGGTACACCAGAAGGAGGGGGCTGTGTCTCTGGAGTACAAGGCTCCAGGCAACGGTACAGGTGCAGGGCTATAGAGGTACGCCAGGAGGAGGGGGCTGTGTCGGTGGGGTACAAGGCTCCAGGCAATGGTAGAAGTGAGGGCTATAGCGGTACACCAGGAGGAGGGTGCTGTGTCTCAGGGGTACAAGTTTCCAGACACAAGGAAGGCTGTGCAGGGCTATAGAGGTACGCCAGGAGGAGGGGGCTGTGTCTCAGGGGTACAAGGCTCCAGGCAATGGTACAGGTGCAGGGCTATAGAGGTACACAAGGAGGAGAGGGCTGTGTCTCATAGGTACAAGGCTCCAGGCAGCGGTACAGGTTCAGGGCTATAGTGGTACACCAGTTGGAGGATGCTGTGTCTCAGGGGTACAAGGCTCAGGCAGTGGTAGAAGTTCAGGGCTATAGAGGTACACCAGGAGGAGGGGGCTGTGTCTCTGGAGTACAAGGCTCCAGGCAACGGTACAGGTGCAGGGCTATAGAGGTACGCCAGGAGGAGGGGGCTGTGTCGGTGGGGTACAAGGCTCCAGGCAATGGTACAAGTGCAGGGCTATAGCGGTACACCAGGAGGAGGAGGCTGTGTCTCAGGGGTACAAGGCTCCAGGCAGTGGTATAAGTGCAGGGCTATCGAGGTACACCAGGAGGAGGGGGCTGTGTCTCAGGGGTACAAGGCTCCAGGCACAAGGAAGGCTGTTCAGGGCTATAGAGGTACACCAGGAGGAGGGGTCTGTGTCTCAGGTGTTCAAGGCTCCAGGCAATGGTACAGGTGCAGGGCTATAGAGGTACACCAGGAGGAGGGGGCTGTGTCTCAGGTGTTCAATGCTCCAGGCAGTGGTACAAGTTCAGGGCTATAGCGGTACACCAGTTGGAGGATGCTGTGTCTCAGGGGTACAAGGCTCAGGCAGTGGTACAAGTTCAGGGCTATAGAGGTACACCAAGAGGAGGGGCCTGTGTCTCAGGGGTACGAGGTTCCAAGCAGTGGTATAGGTGCAGGGCTATAGAGGTACACCAGGAGGAGGGGTCTGTGTCTCATGGGTACAAGGCACCTGATATAGGGACTCCCTGCCCCAGAGTGCCTGCACCAAGTCTAGGGGCTCCCTACAGCTAGTGTATATAGCCCAATCTTTGTAAGCTGACCATCCTTCATCTTAGAGATGTGTCCTGCCCTGAACCCTAAACCATAACCCTAACATCCGATGTAGGGAATTGGGCCCCATTGCTGCCTCGGAGTCAGTCCCCAGAGCCAATATCAGGTGCCTGCTCTACTATGATCACGGATTAGTCTTCATTTATCTTAAATCTACACTGAATGTATACTCTTTTGCTATTTATATTGAGATTTTATCAGTGTTTAAAAGGACAGAGTAGGACATTGAGTTTATTAAACAACCACTAATATAACAAAATACCTGGCAGGGTTGTGTATGGGGAGGATGCTGCACTTTATACACAGATCATACCTGGCAGGGTTGTGTATGGGGAGGATGCTGCACTTTATATACAGATCATGCCTGGCAGGGTTGTGTATGAGGAGGATGCTGCACTTTATACACAGATCATGTCTGGCAGGGTTGTGTATGGGGAGGATGCTGCACTTTATACACAAATCATACCTGGCAGGGTTGTGTATGGGGAGGATGCTGCACTTTATACACAGATCATGCCTGGCAGGGTTGTGTATGAGGAGGATGCTGCACCTTATACACAGATCATGCCTGGCAGGGTTGTGTATGGGGAGGATGCTGCACTTTATACACAGATCATGCCTGGCAGGGTTGTGTATTTGGAGGATGCTGCACTTTATACACAGATCATGCCTGGCAGGGTTGTGTATGGGGAGGATGCTGCACTTTATACACAGATCATGCCTGGCAGGGTTGTGTATGGGGGGGGATGCTGCACTTTATACACAGATCATGCCTGGCAGGGTTGTGTATTTGGAGGATGCTGCACTTTATACACAGATCATGCCTGGCAGGGTTGTGTATGGGGAGGATGCTGCACTTTATACACAGATCATGTCTGGCAGGGTTGTGTATGGGGAGGATGCTGCACTTTATACACAGATCATACCTGGCAGGGTTGTGTATGGGGAGGATGCTGCACTTTATACACAGATCATACCTGGCAGGGTTGTGTATGGGGAGGATGCTGCACTTTATACACATATCATGCCTGGCAGGGTTGTTATGGGGAGGATGCTGCACTTTATACACAGATCATGTCTGGCAGGGTTGTGTATGAGGAGGATGCTGCACTTTATACACAGATCATACCTGGCAGGGTTGTGTATGGGGAGGATGCTGCACTTTATACACAGATCATGTCTGGCAGGGTTGTGTATGGGGAGGATGCTGCACTTTATACACAGATCATGCCTGGCAGGGTTGTGTATGGGGAGGATGCTGCACTTTATACACAGATCATGTCTGGCAGGGTTGTGTATGAGGAGGATGCTGCACTTTATACACAGATCATGCCTGGCAGGGTTGTGTATGGGGAGGATGCTGCACTTTATACACAGATCATGCCTGGCAGGGTTGTGTATGGGGAGGATGCTGCACTTTATACACAGATCATGTCTGGCAGGGTTGTGTATGGGGAGGATGCTGCACTTTATACACAGATCATGTCTGGCAGGGTTGTGTATGGGGAGGATGCTGCACTTTATACACAGATCATGTCTGGCAGGGTTGTGTATGGGGAGGATGCTGCACTTTATACACAGATCATGCCTGGCAGGGTTGTGTATGGGGAGGATGCTGCACTTTATACACAGATCATACCTGGCAGGGTTGTGTATGGGGAGGATGTTGCACTTTATACACAGATCATGTCTGGCAGGGTTGTGTATGGGGAGGATGCTGCACTTTATACACAGATCATGCCTGGCAGGGTTGTGTATGGGGAGGATGCTGCACTTTATACACAGATCATGCCTGGCAGGGTTGTGTATGGGGAGGATGCTGCACTTTATACACAGATCATACCTGGCAGGGTTGTGTATGGGGGGGTGCTGCACTTTATACACAGATCATGCCTGGCAGGGTTGTGTATGGGGAGGATGCTGCACTTTATACACAGATCATGCCTGGCAGGGTTGTGTATGGGGAGGATGCTGCACTTTATACACAGATCATGGCTGGCAGGGTTGTGTATGGGGAGGATGCTGCACTTTATACACATATCATGCCTGGCAGGGTTGTGTATGGGGAGGATGCTGCACTTTATACACAGATCATGTCTGGCAGGGTTGTGTATGGGGAGGATGCTGCACTTTATACACAGATCATGTCTGACAGGGTTGTGTATGGGGAGGATGCTGCACTTTATACACAGATCATGCCTGGCAGGGTTGTGTATGGGGAGGATGCTGCACTTTATACACAGATCATACCTGGCAGGGTTGTGTATGGGGAGGATGCTGCACTTTATACACAGATCATGCCTGGCAGGGTTGTGTATGGGGAGGATGCTGCACTTTATACACAGATCATGCCTGGCAGGGTTGTGTATGGGGAGGATGCTGCACTTTATACACAGATCATGCCTGGCAGGGTTGTGTATGGGGAGGGATGCTGCACTTTATACACAGATCATACCTGGCAGGGTTGTGTATGGGGAGGATGCTGCACTTTATATACAGATCATACCTGGCAGGGTTGTGTATGGGGAGGATGTTGCACTTTATACACAGATCATGCCTGGCAGGGCTGTGTATGGGGAGGATGCTGCACTTTATACACAGATCATGCCTGGCAGGGCTGTGTATGGGGAGGATGCTGCACTTTATACACAGATCATGCCTGGCAGGGTTGTGTATGGGGAGGATGCTGCACTTTATACACAGATCATGTCTGGCAGGGTTGTGTATGGGGAGGATGCTGCACTTTATACACAGATCATGTCTGACAGGGCTGTGTATGGGGAGGATGCTACACTTTATACACAGATCATGCCTGGCAGGGTTGTGTATGAGGAGGATGCTGCACTTTATACACAGATCATGTCTGACAGGGCTGTGTATGGGGAGGATGCTGCACTTTATACACAGATCATGCCTGGCAGGGTTGTGTATGGGGAGGATGCTGCACTTTATACACAGATCATACCTGGCAGGGTTGTGTATGGGGAGGATGCTGCACTTTATAAACAGATCATGCCTGGCAGGGTTGTGTATGAGGAGGATGCTGCACTTTATACACAGATCATGTCTGGCAGGGTTGTGTATGGGGAGGATGCTGCACTTTATACACAAATCATACCTGGCAGGGTTGTGTATGGGGAGGATGCTGCACTTTATACACAGATCATGCCTGGCAGGGTTGTGTATGAGGAGGATGCTGCACCTTATACACAGATCATGCCTGGCAGGGTTGTGTATGGGGAGGATGCTGCACTTTATACACAGATCATGCCTGGCAGGGTTGTGTATTTGGAGGATGCTGCACTTTATACACAGATCATGCCTGGCAGGGTTGTGTATGGGGAGGATGCTGCACTTTATACACAGATCATGCCTGGCAGGGTTGTGTATGGGGGGGGATGCTGCACTTTATACACAGATCATGCCTGGCAGGGTTGTGTATTTGGAGGATGCTGCACTTTATACACAGATCATGCCTGGCAGGGTTGTGTATGGGGAGGATGCTGCACTTTATACACATATCATGCCTGGCAGGGTTGTGTATGGGGAGGATGCTGCACTTTATACACAGATCATGTCTGGCAGGGTTGTGTATGGGGAGGATGCTGCACTTTATACACAGATCATACCTGGCAGGGTTGTGTATGGGGAGGATGCTGCACTTTATACACAGATCATACCTGGCAGGGTTGTGTATGGGGAGGATGCTGCACTTTATACACATATCATGCCTGGCAGGGTTGTGTATGGGGAGGATGCTGCACTTTATACACAGATCATGTCTGGCAGGGTTGTGTATGAGGAGGATGCTGCACTTTATACACAGATCATACCTGGCAGGGTTGTGTATGGGGAGGATGCTGCACTTTATA
Organism: Discoglossus pictus; assembly: GCA_027410445.1. Lineage (NCBI taxonomy): Eukaryota > Metazoa > Chordata > Amphibia > Anura > Alytidae > Discoglossus > Discoglossus pictus. Next base: position 310,298,583 of record CM050167.1, read on the forward strand.
CACAGATCATGTCTGGCAGGGTTGTGTATGGGGAGGATGCTGCACTTTATACACAGATCATGCCTGGCAGGGTTGTGTATGGGGAGGATGCTGCACTTTATACACAGATCATGTCTGGCAGGGTTGTGTATGAGGAGGATGCTGCACTTTATACACAGATCATGCCTGGCAGGGTTGTGTATGGGGAGGATGCTGCACTTTATACACAGATCATGCCTGGCAGGGTTGTGTATGGGGAGGATGCTGCACTTTATACACAGATCATGTCTGGCAGGGTTGTGTATGGGGAGGATGCTGCACTTTATACACAGATCATGTCTGGCAGGGTTGTGTATGGGGAGGATGCTGCACTTTATACACAGATCATGTCTGGCAGGGTTGTGTATGGGGAGGATGCTGCACTTTATACACAGATCATGCCTGGCAGGGTTGTGTATGGGGAGGATGCTGCACTTTATACACAGATCATACCTGGCAGGGTTGTGTATGGGGAGGATGTTGCACTTTATACACAGATCATGTCTGGCAGGGTTGTGTATGGGGAGGATGCTGCACTTTATACACAGATCATGCCTGGCAGGGTTGTGTATGGGGAGGATGCTGCACTTTATACACAGATCATGCCTGGCAGGGTTGTGTATGGGGAGGATGCTGCACTTTATACACAGATCATACCTGGCAGGGTTGTGTATGGGGGGGTGCTGCACTTTATACACAGATCATGCCTGGCAGGGTTGTGTATGGGGAGGATGCTGCACTTTATACACAGATCATGCCTGGCAGGGTTGTGTATGGGGAGGATGCTGCACTTTATACACAGATCATGGCTGGCAGGGTTGTGTATGGGGAGGATGCTGCACTTTATACACATATCATGCCTGGCAGGGTTGTGTATGGGGAGGATGCTGCACTTTATACACAGATCATGTCTGGCAGGGTTGTGTATGGGGAGGATGCTGCACTTTATACACAGATCATGTCTGACAGGGTTGTGTATGGGGAGGATGCTGCACTTTATACACAGATCATGCCTGGCAGGGTTGTGTATGGGGAGGATGCTGCACTTTATACACAGATCATACCTGGCAGGGTTGTGTATGGGGAGGATGCTGCACTTTATACACAGATCATGCCTGGCAGGGTTGTGTATGGGGAGGATGCTGCACTTTATACACAGATCATGCCTGGCAGGGGTGTGTATGGGGAGGATGCTGCACTTTATACACAGATCATGCCTGGCAGGGTTGTGTATGGGGAGGGATGCTGCACTTTATACACAGATCATACCTGGCAGGGTTGTGTATGGGGAGGATGCTGCACTTTATATACAGATCATACCTGGCAGGGTTGTGTATGGGGAGGATGTTGCACTTTATACACAGATCATGCCTGGCAGGGCTGTGTATGGGGAGGATGCTGCACTCTATACACAGATCATGCCTGGCAGGGCTGTGTATGGGGAGGATGCTGCACTTTATACACAGATCATGCCTGGCAGGGTTGTGTATGGGGAGGATGCTGCACTTTATACACAGATCATGTCTGGCAGGGTTGTGTATGGGGAGGATGCTGCACTTTATACACAGATCATGTCTGACAGGGCTGTGTATGGGGAGGATGCTACACTTTATACACAGATCATGCCTGGCAGGGTTGTGTATGAGGAGGATGCTGCACTTTATACACAGATCATGTCTGACAGGGCTGTGTATGGGGAGGATGCTGCACTTTATACACAGATCATGTCTGGCAGGGTTGTGTATGGGGAGGATGCTGCACTTTATACACAGATCATGCCTGGCAGGGTTGTGTATGGGGAGGATGCTGCACTTTATACACAGATCATGCCTGGCAGGGTTGTGTATGAGGAGGATGCTGCACTTTATACACAGATCATGTCTGGCAGGGTTGTGTATGAGGAGGATGCTGCACTTTATATACAGATCATGTCTGGCAGGGTTGTGTATGGGGAGGATGCTGCACTTTATACACAGATCATGTCTGGCAGGGTTGTGTATGGGGAGGATGTTGCACTTTAGACACAGATCATGTCTGGCAGGGTTGTGTATGGGGAGGATGCTGCACTTTATACACAGATCTTGTCTGGCAGGGTTGTGTATGGGGAGGATGCTGCACTTTATACACAGATTATGCCTGGCAGGGCTGTGTATGGGGAGGATGCTGCACTTTATACACAGATTATGCCTTGCAGGGTTGTGTATTTGGAGGATGCTGCACTTTAGACACAGATCATGTCTGGCAGGGTTGTGTATGGGGAGGATGCTGCACTTTATACACAGATCATGTCTGGCAGGGTTGTGTATGGGGAGGATGCTGCACTTTATACACATATCATGCCTGGCAGGGTTGTGTATGGGGAGGATGCTGCACTTTATACACAGATCATGCCTGGCAGGGTTGTGTATGAGGAGGATGCTGCACTTTATACACAGATCATACCTGGCAGGGTTGTGTATGAGGAGGATTTTGCACTTTATACACAGATCATACCTGGCAGGGTTGTGTATGAGGAGGATGTTGCACTTTATACACAGATCATACCTGGCAGGGTTGTGTATGAGGAGGATGCTGCACTTTATACACAGATCATGTCTGGCAGGGTTGTGTATGGGGGGGATGCTGCACTTTATACACAGATCATGCCTGGCAGGGTTGTGTATGAGGAGGATGCTGCACTTTGTACACAGATCATGTCTGGCAGGGTTGTGTATGGGGAGGATGCTGCACTTTATACACAGATCATGTCTGGCAGGGTTGTGTATGGGGAGGATGCTGCACTTTATACACAGATCATGCCTGGCAGGGTTGTGTATGAGGAGGATGCTGCACTTTATACACATATCATGCCTGGCAGGGTTGTGTATGAGGAGGATGTTGCACTTTATACACAGATCATACCTGGCAGGGTTGTGTATGAGGAGGATGTTGCACTTTATACACAGATCATACCTGGCAGGGTTGTGTATGAGGAGGATGTTGCACTTTATACACAGATCATGCCTGGCAGGGTTGTGTATGGGGAGGATGCTGCACTTTATACACAGATCATTTCTGGCAGGGTTGTGTATGGGGAGGATGCTGCACTTTATACACAGATCATGCCTGGCAGGGTTGTGTATGGGGGGGTGCTGCACTTTATACACAGATCATGCCTGGCAGGGTTGTGTATGGGGGGGATGCTGCACTTTATACACAGATCATACCTGTCAGGGTTGTGTATGGGGAGGATGCTGCACTTTATACACAGATCATGCCTGGCAGGGTTGTGTATGGGGAGGATGCTGCACTTTATACACAGATCATGCCTGGCAGGGTTGTGTATGAGGGGGGGGGGATGCTGCACTTTATACACAGATCATGCCTGGCAGGGTTGTGTATGGGGAGGATGCTGCACTTTATACACAGATCATACCTGGCAGGGTTGTGTATGGGGAGGATGCTGCACTTTATACACAGATCATACCTGGCAGGGTTGTGTATGGGGAGGATGCTGCACTTTATACACAGATCATGCCTGGCAGGGTTGTGTATGGGGAGGATGCTGCACTTTATAAACAGATCATGACTGGCAGGGTTGTGTATGGGGAGGATGCTGCACTTTATATACAGATCATGTCTGGCAGGGTTGTGTATGGGGAGGATGCTGCACTTTATACACAGATCATGCCTGGCAGGGTTGTGTATGGGGAGGATGCTGCACTTTATACACAGATCTTGTCTGGCAGGGTTGTGTATGGGGAGGATGCTGCACTTTATACACAGATCATGCCTGGCAGGGTTGTGTATGGGGAGGATGCTGCACTTTATACACAGATCATGCCTGGCAGGGTTGTGTATGGGGAGGATGCTGCACTTTATATACAGATCATGTCTGGCAGGGTTGTGTATGGGGAGGATGCTGCACTTTATACACAGATCATGCCTGGCAGGGTTGTGTATGGGGAGGATGCTGCACTTTATACACAGATCTTGTCTGGCAGGGTTGTGTATGGGGAGGATGCTGCACTTTATACACAGATCATGTCTGGCAGGGTTGTGTATGGGGAGGATGCACTTTATACACAGATCATGTCTGGCAGGGTTGTGTATGGGGAGGATGCTGCACTTTATACACAGATCATGTCTGGCAGGGTTGTGTATGGGGAGAATGCTGCACTTTATACACAGATCATGCCTGGCAGGGTTGTGTATGGGGAGGATGCTGCACTTTATACACAGATTATGCCTTGCAGGGCTGTGTATGGGGAGGATGCTGCACTTTATACACAGATTATGCCTTGCAGGGCTGTGTATGGGGAGGATGCTGCACTTTATACACAGATCATGCCTGGCAGGGTTGTGTATGGGGAGGATGCTGCACTTTATACACATATCATGCCTGGCAGGGTTGTGTATGGGGAGGATGCTGCACTTTATACACATATCATGCCTGGCAGGGTTGTGTATGGGGAGGATGTTGCACTTTATACACAGATCATGCCTGGCAGGGCTGTGTATGGGGAGGATGTTGCACTTTATACACAGATCATGCCTGGCAGGGCTGTGTATGGGGAGGATGCTGCACTTTATACACAGATCATGTCTGGCAGGGTTGTGTATGGGGAGGATGCTGCACTTTATACACAGATCTTGTCTGGCAGGGCTGTGTATGGGGAGGATGCTGCACTTTATACACAGATTATGCCTGGCAGGGCTGTGTATGGGGAGGATGCTGCACTTTATACACAGATCATGCCTGGCAGGGTTGTGTATGGGGAGGATGCTGCACTTTATACACAGATTATGCCTTGCAGGGCTGTGTATGGGGAGGATGCTGCACTTTATACACAGATTATGCCTTGCAGGGCTGTGTATGGGGAGGATGCTGCACTTTATACACAGATTATGCCTTGCAGGGCTGTGTATGGGGAGGATGCTGCACTTTATACACAGATCATGCCTGGCAGGGTTGTGTATGGGGAGTATGCTGCACTTTATACACATATCATGCCTGGCAGGGTTGTGTATGGGGAGGATGCTGCACTTTATACACATATCATGCCTGGCAGGGTTGTGTATGGGGAGGATGTTGCACTTTATACACAGATCATGCCTAGCAGGGCTGTGTATGGGGAGGATGTTGCACTTTATACACAGATCATGCCTGGCAGGGCTGTGTATGGGGAGGATGCTGCACTTTATACACAGATCATGTCTGGCAGGGTTGTGTATGGGGAGGATGCTGCACTTTATACACAGATCTTGTCTGGCAGGGCTGTGTATGGGGAGGATGCTGCACTTTATACACAGATTATGCCTGGCAGGGCTGTGTATGGGGAGGATGCTGCACTTTATACACAGATCATGCCTGGCAGGGTTGTGTATGGGGAGGATGCTGCACTTTATACACATATCATGTCTGGCAGGGCTGTGTATGGGGAGGATGCTGCACTTTATACACAGATCTTGTCTGGCAGGGTTGTGTATGGGGAGGATGTTGCACTTTATACACAGATCATGCCTGGCAGGGCTGTGTATGGGGAGGATGTTGCACTTTATACACAGATCATGCCTGGCAGGGCTGTGTATGGGGAGGATGCTGCACTTTATACACAGATCATGTCTGGCAGGGTTGTGTATGGGGAGGATGCTGCACTTTATACACAGATCTTGTCTGGCAGGGTTGTGTATGGGGAGGATGCTGCACTTTATACACAGATCATGTCTGGCAGGGTTGTGTATGGGGAGGATGCTGCACTTTATACACAGATCATGTCTGGCAGGGTTGTGTATGGGGAGGATGCTGCACTTTATACACAGATCATGTCTGGCAGGGTTGTGTATGGGGAGGATGCTGCACTTTATACACAGATTATGCCTGGCAGGGTTGTGTATGGGGAGGATGCTGCACTTTATACACAGATTATGCCTGGCAGGGCTGTGTATGGGGAGGATGCTGCACTTTATACACAGATCATGCCTGGCAGGGTTGTGTATGGGGAGGATGCTGCACTTTATACACAGATCTTGTCTGGCAGGGTTGTGTATGGGGAGGATGCTACACTTTATACACAGATCATGTCTGGCAGGGTTGTGTATGGGGAGGATGCTGCACTTTATACACAGATAATGTCTGGCAGGGGTGTGTATGGGGAGGATGCTGCACTTTATACACAGATCATGTCTGGCAGGGTTGTGTATGGGGAGGATGCTGCACTTTATACACAGATTATGCCTGGCAGGGCTGTGTGTGGGGAGGATGCTGCACTTTATACACAGATTATGCCTGGCAGGGCTGTGTATGGGGAGGATGCTGCACTTTATACACAGATCATGTCTGGCAGGGTTGTGTATGGGGAGGATGCTGCACTTTATACACAGATCATGTCTGGCAGGGTTGTGTATGGGGAGGATGCTGCACTTTATACACAGATTATGCCTGGCAGGGTTGTGTATGGGGAGGATGCTGCACTTTATACACAGATCATGCCTGGCAGGGTTGTGTATGGGGAGGATGCTGCACTTTATACACATATAATGCCTGGCAGGGTTGTGTATGGGGAGGATGTTGCACTTTATACACAGATCATGCCTGGCAGGGCTGTGTATGGGGAGGATGCTGCACTTTATACACAGATCATGTCTGGCAGGGTTGTGTATGGGGAGGATGCTGCACTTTATACACAGATCTTGTCTGGCAGGGTTGTGTATGGGGAGGATGCTGCACTTTATACACAGATCTTGTCTGGCAGGGTTGTGTATGGGGAGTATGCTGCACTTTATACACAGATCATGCCTGGCAGGGTTGTGTATGGGGAGGATGCTGCACTTTATACACAGATCATGTCTGGCAGGGTTGTGTATGGGGAGGATGCTGCACTTTATACACAGATCTTGTCTGGCAGGGTTGTGTATGGGGAGGATGCTGCACTTTATACACAGATCATGCCTGGCAGGGTTGTGTATGGGGAGGATGCTGCACTTTATACACAGATTATGCCTTGCAGGGCTGTGTATGGGGAGGATGCTGCACTTTATACACAGATCATGCCTGGCAGGGTTGTGTATGGGGAGGATGCTGCACTTTATACACATATCATGCCTGGCAGGGTTGTGTATGGGGAGGATGCTGCACTTTATACACATATCATGCCTGGCAGGGTTGTGTATGGGGAGGATGTTGCACTTTATACACAGATCATGCCTGGCAGGGTTGTGTATGGGGAGGATGCTGCACTTTATACACAGATCTTGTCTGGCAGGGTTGTGTATGGGGAGGATGCTGCACTTTATACACAGATCATGCCTGGCAGGGTTGTGTATGAGGAGGATGCTGCACTTTATACACAGATCATGTCTGGCAGGGTTGTGTATGGGGAGGATGCTACACTTTATACACAGATCATGTCTGGCAGGGTTGTGTATGGGGAGGATGCTGCACTTTATACACAGATCATGTCTGGCAGGGTTGTGTATGGGGAGGATGCTGCACTTTATACACAGATCATGTCTGGCAGGGTTGTGTATGGGGAGGATGCTGCACTTTATACACAGATTATGCCTGGCAGGGCTGTGTATGGGGAGGATGCTGCACTTTATACACAGATTATGCCTGGCAGGGCTGTGTATGGGGAGGATGCTGCACTTTATACACAGATCATGTCTGGCAGGGTTGTGTATGGGGAGGATGCTGCACTTTATACACAGATCATGTCTGGCAGGGTTGTGTATGGGGAGGATGCTGCACTTTATACACAGATTATGCCTGGCAGGGTTGTGTATGGGGAGAATGCTGCACTTTATACACAGATCATGCCTGGCAGGGTTGTGTATGGGGAGGATGCTGCACTTTATACACATATCATGCCTGGCAGGGTTGTGTATGGGGAGGATGTTGCACTTTATACACAGATCATGCCTGGCAGGGCTGTGTATGGGGAGGATGCTGCACTTTATACACAGATCATGTCTGGCAGGGTTGTGTATGGGGAGGATGCTGCACTTTATACACAGATCTTGTCTGGCAGGGTTGTGTATGGGGAGGATGCTGCACTTTATACACAGATCTTGTCTGGCAGGGTTGTGTATGGGGAGAATGCTGCACTTTATACACAGATCATGCCTGGCAGGGTTGTGTATGGGGAGGATGCTGCACTTTATACACAGATCATGTCTGGCAGGGTTGTGTATGGGGAGGATGCTGCACTTTATACACAGATCTTGTCTGGCAGGGTTGTGTATGGGGAGAATGCTGCACTTTATACACAGATCATGCCTGGCAGGGTTGTGTATGGGGAGGATGCTGCACTTTATACACAGATTATGCCTTGCAGGGCTGTGTATGGGGAGGATGCTGCACTTTATACACAGATCATGCCTGGCAGGGTTGTGTATGGGGAGGATGCTGCACTTTATACACATATCATGCCTGGCAGGGTTGTGTATGGGGAGGATGCTGCACTTTATACACATATCATGCCTGGCAGGGTTGTGTATGGGGAGGATGTTGCACTTTATACACAGATCATGCCTGGCAGGGTTGTGTATGGGGAGGATGCTGCACTTTATACACAGATCTTGTCTGGCAGGGTTGTGTATGGGGAGGATGCTGCACTTTATACACAGATCATGCCTGGCAGGGTTGTGTATGGGGAGGATGCTGCACTTTATACACAACCCTGCCAGACAAGATCTGTGTATAAAGGGTGCTGCTCTTTATTCTGGTGTCTGTCTAATGTCCTATCCCACTTGTGCTGGACCAGTCTGTAGAGGGGGATAGCAGTGATACTCAGCATAGACCTTCCTCTTACCGGCTTTACCTCTTCCTGAGCATGGTAAAGATCTCATCCCATTCATGCCTGGAGAGTAAATCCTCCCATGTGCTGGCACACGTAGCTGAGCTACAGCCTGAATAAACCCCTATCCTTGTCATCCCATAGGCTCTACCTATTAAACCTATTTAACCCTTTTATACCTATGCATATATCTCCTAATAAACCCACTTGATATAATTGCTTTCCACATACATGGTACCATCGTCCCACACCCCGACACAATGTCTCAGAATACAGCACCTGCTGGTTTTCAGGTCTTTTTTTGACGGTATCTCCGATTTATGACATATCTCATAGATTCTGAGTGTTATATTAGTGGGCGTTTAATAAACTCAATTCCCTACTCTGTCCTGTTAAAAACTGATAAAATCCCAAGATAAATAGCAGTAGAGAATTCATTCAGTGTAGATTTAAGAGAAATGAAGACTAATTGGTGATCACAGGAGAGCAGGCACCTGATATGGGCTCTGGGGAGCTGACTCTGAGGCAGCAATGGGGCCCAATTCCCTACATTAGGTGTTAGGGTTATGGTATAGGACAGGACACATCTCTAAGATGAAGGATGATCAGCTTCCAAAGATTGTGCTGCATGGTGAGCTCACCACTGATATGCCCGAAGAAGAGGTACAAGGACTTGCTGAAACAGTCCCTTGTAGCCTGTCACATTGACCATCATCGATGGTTAGCTTTGCATCACAAGGCCTGGAGAAGCACCATTCACCCGGCTGTCTCCTCTTTCGAGAGCACACGTAGGGCTGGTCTTGAGGACAAACGGAGACGGAGGAAAAATCATGTCACTGCAAGACCCAAACCAGAGCAAGCCTTCCTGTGTAACCACTGCAATCGGGTCTGCCAATCCCACTTTGGCCTCCTCCGCCATCAGAGAGCCCGCAAATGTAGAAAACATCCCTTTTAAATCTTTGTTCGCGAAGCCAAGCCAATTATTATGATTACATTATTAAACTAGCAACCAAGAGAGTTTTTTATTCAGTCTTATAAGAAACAAAATGTAATACTTATTTATCCATTAAACATTCATATTAACACTCTTACGAAAAAAGTGGCAGATTCTAACATAGAAACAAATAGGAAGATTTTGTTTTTGTTAAATGAAATTTTGCTTTATGAGCAATTTTTTGAGAACATTATGATTGTATAATGAGGGATCCATGTAAATGTTTGGCAGAGAATGCAGAAAATATTTTTTTTTCTAATTCAGGGGTGGCTCATACAGTTGGAGCTTTATATACACTTTTATTGTGGATAAAAAAAATTGTTATCCAAAATTAATATTTTATTACTGAAGGTCTATAGAATTTCCTTTCCTTGTTTTTTTTTTGTATGTTTTTCACATATTTTCATTCTGGATTAGCAGCACCTGTCCAAAAGTATGTATTTTGCATGTGAAGTGTCTTAGGTGGGGCATTTCTGAAATCACTCCATCACTGTAAAATATATACTGTACATCCAATTGTTTTTTACATTTTGCTAATTCCAAATCCAACTAGGAGCTGCCCTGAAGGGAGGGTGTCCAAACCTGATTTGTATGTCCTCCTATTTACCTATGTTGTAATATAAATTTAGTTTAAAATCGGTTAATATATTAAGCTAGGAAATTGCCTGTCAAAAATTATGAGAATAACATTGCGTGGCAAACAGCATTTCCAGCCTTACAATGTGAGGCTTTTTCTCCTCTGAGGCATCTTCGGAGCTCATTGCGAGCCTTTCCTTTCTGCCTACTATATGGCCCGCTCATTGTAGGGTGCATTAACCTGCAAGTTTTGTGCTTGGGAATGCCATGTGTCTCTTTCTAGTATCTCCCCCTGTCCCTTCCCTGTGTCTTTCTCCTCTGTGTATCTGCTGAATCTTTGCGTGGCACACGCTGACTGATTTTATTTTCAAAGTTCTGCATGCCTGCTGTTGTTGGTGTAATTGTTAATGTCTTTGCGGTCATGTCTGGTGTTGCTCAGCCTCATTTGCATCTTGTTTCAGAATTTTAACATTTTTCAGCCGCCATTTTTTTCCTTGCTTAGATGATTTTTGATTGATTAAAAATGCCAAATATGGCTCAAATTCGCTTGCAACTTCACTCCCCAGCTTCCTGGCTCTCCCTCTGTGTTTTTTATTTTTTTACGTTTTTTTGGGGGGGTTCGGGTTTTTAGAGTTACGCGGGCCGTGAAAGTCCTGTGCCGCTGGTGTTGAGCGCCGCTCGCGGTGAGCGCCTGCAGCCTTTGGCGCTCATTGCATCCTATTGTCTGCGCCGTTAGCGATTAGCGCGTGCGGCGCTCATCGCTAGGCCTGCAATGAGCGCCTGAGGCGCTCACTTCAGCCTACGTCCCGCGTGCCTTAACTGCTCGCCTCGTTTTGCGAGGCTTGCACTCAACAGCTTCACGAGGGCTGCAAGTGCGTTACCAACATCGCAAGATCCACAACTATATATATGATAACCTGTGGATATTCTTTTACTTTTCAAACAGTGTGGAAGGGTTTGTCCCTATACTGAATGCAATAATTATTTAGATAATATGCCCCAAGCATTTAATTATTATTTTATATTTCTAGATTTTGTGGAGACTCTCTGACTTACAACTGAACACTGACATTAACCTACTTTTGGGTTAGTATTACAACAGCTGCATTCATTTGTAGTCACTGAACTTCTCAGTGTTCAGATAACCTTTTATAAATATATTATAAATTAAATAAATCAAGAACAATTTCCTTGCTACATGAGATATGAGGAACAAACCCATGCTTTCTCTGTCTGAACTAATATTGCAATTATCAATTTAGTCCTTATGATATCTAGTTTCTTAAAACTGTGGACACAGTTATAAAATCCATGTATCAAAATATTATAGGGGTTTTAAAGTAATTTTGCAAGAGAAGCGGACATATTCATTTATACCACTGCCTCAAACATGTATGGAAGGAGCAACAAAAGCTAGTAATTCTAAAAAGGCCATGTCATTGCACTTTCTCACTGTATAAGGCCTAGTAAGAAGCAATACTGATTTAACAGAGTTTAAATATATTAATTTTAGCAAAGTTGGGTTTTTCACTTTTTATTCATTATATTTACTGAGACAAATATGCCAGTATATGTATTGAATATATTAAAATATACTCTGTTGGAGAATTATTCATATTAGCAAAGTTGTTTTTTCACATTTTATTTAGTATAATTATTGAATATATATTTTATATATATATATATATATATATATATATATATATATATATATATATATATATATATATATATATATATATATATATATATAATATTAAAATATACTATTTGGAAGAATTCAACTTAAAATAACAACTTATTATTGGAATGTAAAAAAAATAAAAAATAATAATAAAGTCTTTAATTCATTAAAAAAATTTATGCTCAATGAAAATTAGTATTTTGGGTTCTGCTGAATTACTTACTGAGGTGGGAGAACAGTTTGAATACAAATTTATAATGGGTATATGGCAACCAAAAAAATACATTGCTTTTAATAGGACTAATGAAAAATATACTTACTGGGGCACAGTTAAAGCGTAATGAAGGCGAGATATGTAAACCAGAATAGATACTCATATAAAGTTGTAGATGACTGAGTTTCGGAAGGTAAATGCTAAGCTTCTCGGAACAATTGGGTTTCCAGAGAATATTTGAAGACTAGGAGAGAGTCTTAGAGAACGAACTAGAAAATTTAAAAGAATGGGGCTGACCTTGAGAAGTTCTGTAGGAGATAATTTGAGAAGGTGATGGTAGAGGATGAGAGGAGAAAATCTTGGGCACAGATGAGAGGGCACTTTTGAATGTACAGTGAGTGCAGAATTATTAGGCAAATGAGTATTTTGACCACATCATCCTCTTTATGCATGTTGTCTTACTCCAAGCTGTATAGGCTCGAAAGCCTACTACCAATTAAGCATATTAGGTGATGTGCATCTCTGTAATGAGAAGGGGTGTGGTCTAATGACATCAACACCCTATATCAGGTGTGCATAATTATTAGGCAACTTCCTTTCCTTTGGCAAAATGGGTCAAAAGAAGGACTTGACAGGCTCAGAAAAGTCAAAAATAGTGAGATATCTTGCAGAGGGATGCAGCACTCTTAAAATTGCAAAGCTTCTGAAGCGTGATCATCGAACAATCAAGCGTTTCATTCAAAATAGTCAACAGGGTCGCAAGAAGCGTGTGGAAAAACCAAGGCGCAAAATAACTGCCCATGAACTGAGAAAAGTCAAGCGTGCAGCTGCCACGATGCCACTTGCCACCAGTTTGGCCATATTTCAGAGCTGCAACATCACTGGAGTGCCCAAAAGCACAAGGTGTGCAATACTCAGAGACATGGCCAAGGTAAGAAAGGCTGAAAGACGACCACCACTGAACAAGACACACAAGCTGAAACGTCAAGACTGGGCCAAGAAATATCTCAAGACTGATTTTTCTAAGGTTTTATGGACTGATGAAATGAGAGTGAGTCTTGATGGGCCAGATGGATGGGCCCATGGCTGGATTGGTAAAGGGCAAAGAGCTCCAGTCCAACTCAGACGCCAGCAAGGTGGAGTACTGGTTTGGGCTGATATCATCAAAGATGAGCTTGTGGGGCCTTTTCGGGTTGAGGATGGAGTCAAGCTCAACTCCCAGTCCTACTACCAGTTCCTGGAAGACACCTTCTTCAAGCAGTGGTACAGGAAGAAGTCTGCATCCTTCAAGAAAAACATGATTTTCATGCAGGACAATGCTCCATCACACGCGTCCAAGTACTCCACAGCGTGGCTGGCAAGAAAGGGTATAAAAGAAGAAAATCTAATGACATGGCCTCCTTGTTCACCTGATCTGAACCCCATTGAGAACCTGTGGTCCATCATCAAATGTGAGATTTACAAGGAGGGAAAACAGTACACCTCTCTGAACAGTGTCTGGAAGGCTGTGGTTGCTGCTGCACGCAATGTTGATGGTGAACAGATCAAAACACTGACAGAATCCATGGATGGCAGGCTTTTGAGTGTCCTTGCAAAGAATGGTGGCTATATTGGTCACTGATTTGTTTTTGTTTTGTTTTTGAATGTCAGAAATGTATATTTGTGAATGTTGAGATGTTATATTGGTTTCACTGGTAAAAATAAATAATTGAAATGGGTATATATTTGTTATTTGTTAAGTTGCCTAATAATTATGCACAGTAATAGTCACCTGCACACACAGATATCGCCCTAAAATAGCTAAAACTAAAAACAAAGTAAAAACTACTTCCAAAAATATTCAGCTTTGATATTAATGAGTTTTTTGGGTTCATTGAGAACATGGTTGTTGTTCAATAATAAAATTAATCCTCAAAAATACAACTTGCCTAATAATTCTGCACTCCCTGTATCTGAAAACAAAAGTTGAGATTTAGGGAGGTACAATGTTGTTGAGGTGTTTGTGAGTTTTAAGATTTTGAATGTTCGTCTTGAGGCAATGAGGAGCCAGTACAGGGACTGGTAAAAGAGGAGAAGCAGATGATGAGCATTGAGTAAAGAAGACGAATATGGGGGAAACATTCAGAATAGACTGGAGTGGGGACAGACAGTTTAGTGGAAGGCTAGTTAGGATGGAGTTGCAAAATTCAACGGTAACATATAGCGAGTATTAATTAGTGTCTTGGTTGAGGAAGAGATTAATTTTGGAGATGTTTGGAGAAGGCAGGATTTGATTTTTCATAGAATGTGGGAGATGAAGGAGAGGGTTGAGTCAAGTGTGACACCAAAGTATCTAACTTGAGATGTGGGGGTGATTTTTGTTGTGAAAGTGGCAGTAAATAACAGCTCTGGGAAGCACCATATCAAGTTAGTTATTCAAAACACCAAATAAAAAATAAATAAAATCAGACTGGTCATCTAAAAGTGTTAGCGACATTTACTTTCTCTGGGTAGCATATTATGCTTCTTTGTGGGATACTATGCTAATTAGTGACATAGTCTGCTCATTAGTATTTGGGGTGGCTACATATTATACCCATTCTGTTATCTTTTAGTTCACATATAGCCTCATTCAATTCGCGGACGTAACTCCTTTGCAGCCAGCAGATTGTCTGCGATTGAGTTGTGTGCTCCAGTTGCTCTACTTTTGCAATGCAATTCAATTGACCAGGCCAGCAAGTTAGGCACCATTCGCGAGAATCAGAAACCATGCTATCGGCAGTAAAATTTGCGAGCTTGAACAGGATCAATTAACCAAGGCCGTAACTCCCGAGTTAGAAACAGCCAATGGAAACAGAGATCGTCATTATTACATCAATGAAATATGGAGGTTGTATTTCAAAGTCCTGCGGGCTTCAATTACGAGTTACAATCTGACCCACATTCCAGAAATATTGTAATATTGATAAAGCCATAAATATGATATTCTATTACATGTGAGTTCCATTATATGTATTAACACATTGATTGCAGGGATTGATATAACACCAAAATTGAACATAAAATAAAGTGTTTTTTGAGACGGATTTGCGGGCTTGAAAATGTTGTGCTATTAATTCTAAAACCTAACATCACTTTCACTTTTAATAAAAGTACAGTATTGCTTTTTTATTTGTTTTTAAAGTGCTACGATTTGTCATTAAGCCCTTTGCGAGACCTCCTTGGTACCAGTAACCTGTGGTTCTAGTTTAGCCATTTGCCGGCATGACAGAGTGGTTCGGAAGGGAGAATCGGAGGAATTGAATAGGGATTTGCGATTTTAGTGATCGCAACTCTTGCGGCCGTGAAATATCAAAGGCTTTGAGGGAAGTAACTTGCGATTTGACAAATCGCAAGAAATCGCAGCTCGGAGCCCGTAACTCAAATGGATAGCGCAAACGAAAGGCAATTGAATAGCAAAGTAGCTTGCAACGTCTACTTGCGACCCCCGCAAAAATCGCAGCAATTGAAGGAGTCTAATAGTTAGGTACTTCTCACAATAATCAAATAAACCACATAATGAATTAGTATACTGTGTCACACAGATAAAAGAGTGTAGCTGAAGATATATTTATATTACGAATACATGTTATGCTGTTACATTATTTACGGGTATAAAATATATTGCATGTGTTATCTTGATGAGAAGTTCTTGCAGAGACTGCAAGGCTAAATAATCTAATACATGCCAATAATGGAAATGGATCCACTACTCAATTTGGTAAATTTTGCTGCCAATTTCTATGGTTGGTTCTTGAACCAACCACAAGAGACATCTTGTGATGTCAACTCTCTCACTAGTATTTTGTCTATCATTGCTGAAGATCCAATCACAGTTGCAGCATGATTGCCCAGAAGACATAGGCAGAAGTCACTCTTCTTCCATGTGAAACCCATTTTTAATAAATGATCAACTTAAATCAATCATTAATGATTCCTAATCATTACCATGCTTTTCTTTTTTAAGGAAACAATTTCAGCTCTCATTTAAGTGAACTATTTTCAAACTGTACATCCATTTTGTTTCAAATTAAAAACATAAGGTATGTTTTGATGTTGACATCTTTAGTTAATACAAACAACGTGTTTGCAAGCTTAAATTCTGGTCATTCAAATAATGGTAATTCAAATAAGGTCATTTAGCTGTTTAACCTTTCAGAGTGCGATGTTCTCTTTCTCGGAAGTGAAGAAGATATTTGTGACTACTTCAAGAAGTAGGAACAACTTTATCAACACATTATTCAATTTGTAAGATTTCTTTAGATAACAGATATACACATAGTCTCTGTTTGAAATGTGTTGATAAGAGACAGCATTTGTTGATTAACTGGACATTGATTGATGGTGTACTTTTCCATTCAGGTTATCAGTTTAAGGAATTCACCTTGATAGAAAACACTACAACTCTGCCTGAAATACATACTGCATTTGAAAAGCTTCACTGTATGGCAGAAGTTACCTACTCAAGGTCTTGCAGGTCCTTAGGCAATAGTTTGACAGGGCCCCTTTATGTTATGCAGATACATTTATGAAGAATGTTGACTTTATTGCTGCTGAGAAAGCAAAGTTTTAATGTTTCTTGCAGCTGCAGCAAAATAATGTCCAATGATTCAGGAAAATCTTTTGAACATCTGCATACCTCCCACCAAATCACATGGCCAAAGAGGGACAGGTATATTTTTGATATATTAGGTAGTGTTGCCGCCATTTTGTAAGATGTGTAAACTAACTTTTAGAGATACATACTGTCATAATTCAGAAGCTCTGTTCTTCGGTAATGCACTCTGTGGCTTTAAGTATAACCCCTCTAGTGCAGCATCTAAGGGTGTGCTTAGTACAATTCAGACACTGTTCATCCAGTCCAGGTTTTACTTTCGCTGACCCCAATCCAGTTGCTGCATTGATCATTTTTACTACAACCAAGGAGGCAACACACATCCTGATTTAATACTTTGGTTTGAGTTTTGGACTGCTGTGACTTTAGTCTCCCTTTTGATCTCCGCCTGTTTATTGGCTATTCTCTGTCTGGTGCCTGCACCCACTCCTGACCTGATTACGCTTATGATCCTGACCCTGCTTATTGCCTCTGCCCCATTTATTTTAAGTTGGTATTAATTGCTACTGGGCTTCTACCACTACAGGGTTACCTGACACATACATGCACAATGCTCAATAAATATAAAAATATATTCTGTATAACTGACACTCTAAGATTTTCCCAGACTTTGAAAAAATAAGCAGATGTTTGAAAATAAGTTTAATATTGAATACTTCTGTTTTAAAACACTGAATATAAATTGTATTTATGATCAATGCCTAATATAAGTACATATCTCAGGTTCTTAGGTCATTACAGTGCGGGTTTAAGTTTCTTCAAAAGACTTGTAGAATTTCAGTGGTCCTGACATAACAGAAGTCTTCCCTGTTCAAGAAGGAAGGTGTGTAGTAGGTCTAGCACGGATTTAGGCTCCAGTGCAAATGCTTCTGAGGAAGTGCCTGGTATGGAGAAGGTATCAAAAACTACAATCTGATCTGACTATATCCAACTAGAAAACCCTATATTACAAACAAATTCTACTAAGATGCTCCTGACTTGCAAGTGATGTTTTCCCAAAAGTCCAACATGGCAATGGCTTTGAGTGGCAGGTGATCAAGAAGTAGCAATGAAGACAGTTCCTTATATTTTTGTTGCTTTCACATTTCTAGTCTCTTCTCGTTATCCTCCATCTAACACTCTTTCATTTCCTCATTTGTTCCCTTCTCCCATGCTTTTAACATACCTCTCTCATTTCACCCTTTCAAGCACTGCACTGGTGTTTGACCCTTGTAAGGCTTCATGAAAGAGAAGTCAGGTTATCATATGTTGAGTGCTATCTACTTGAGGAAACAGACAGCAGAGTACACATGTATGAGCTCTCAAAGCAACATGGCTATTTTAGGGAATTCATAGGAAAGAAATGCACTGGAGGGAATACTTTTTGTATGGCAGCACTTTTAATCAGAGTGGCATTTCCAGGCTACAAAGTACCTTTATTCTATTTTCTTATGAGTTTTGAAGATTTTTGAAGAACACTATTGTTCCATGTTTGTCTTGTAAGCTGCAGATCTAATACTCTGTACTAAGCAGAACAGGACTTTACAATTCTCAAACAGGAGAAAACCAATATAATAACATTGCTTTTCTTTAATTCAAAGAAACAAATGTACCGGATTGATGCTGACCCTCCCTAAGGTTAATACCAAGCAGAATCCCCTAATAAGCCAGAAATACCATGGGCTACATAATCCTCAAAATATGTACACTGAAAACAATATCCTTAAGGTTGCTGAACTGACATTGCCAGAGCTGCTTTCTGTACTTTACAAAATCTACTATTTTTGTGGCATTTAAAATTCCAGCTCTTGAAACAGGAATAAGGATGATGAAAAGACAATGATGCCTTCTAGCATTCCTTCATAGGAAAAGAACGAAAAATATAAAAATAAACACAATGTACTAATATCTCATTCAAATCCATGTTATAGAATTTTCTTTTTTTACTGTTTAAATATTTCTGATAAAGCAAAGAAATCCTGTTGCCAGCTATTGACTTTATGCACAGAATAATGATTCTTAATTGGTGTAATTAGAATATCAAGCATAAAATGCAAATACTTCATCAGTAGGCAAAGTGTGGAATCTGAATGCAAATTATTAGAACTCAAGAAGGAAAAAAACAGCCCCAAAAAGCTTCTAGTTTTCCGCTGGTATTTTTCCCAGTGGCACTTGTAGGAGCTCTATATTAGAAGAAGTGAATGGGATTTTAAGAGAGTTCTTGGTAATTTAAAGATCTATTTGGTAATCGAGATTTCACTAAATGGTATACCATATATATTTTTATCACAGGTAGGAAGCTGTCAGGTATGATTAATTAATACCTGCACTAACTGCTGAGCAACTATGTTGTACTAAATGTCATATACACACTTTAGGGGCGCATCTGATGACTATGTTGCTGAAAAGACACACACCACAGAGACTGGAAATTACTGAAGAACCATTCTCTACATTAAAGACATCCAAGCATTTTAAGTGTTCAAAGAGGGACACACATTATTGAATACAGATGAGCTATCTGGTAGTGGAACCACAATTATTTAACAGTAGCAGCAGATTGATCAATGTGTCTGAGTAATTGCAAAACTTAATAGTCTTTTTAAATCCCCTAAACAGGGAGATACATAAGTACGTTATTGATTCTTGACATTTATATGGATATATTATATTAAGTGATTGCAAATTATTTCCCATAATATTTAATGGCATCACTTCTGAATTTTTTACATTCAGCTTATAGTTTGACACTTCACGATACTGACTGATGATTCCTTGTAAAGTTTCCAATGATTTACTTGGCTTTCCTATCATTATTATAACATCATCAATGTATAGTGATATTGTATGTTTTTTTTAACCTATTTGTATACCCTGTATTCCTTCAGAATCCCTTATCACTATAGCCATAGGCTCTATAAGTAGGGCAAATATAAGTGGAGATAATGTGCATCCTTGTCTGTTACTATTTAATACACTGAATTTGTCAGAACAGAAACCATTTCCAGAGGACTTACTATACAAAGCCTGTACCACTTTCGAAGCAAACTCACCTAAGCCATATTTTGAGAGGGTGAGGGACACTAGTAGTATATAAAAAACAGAAAATTAATAATAAATACAAATAAAGTAACAAGAATGACACAATTGATGCCATGACACAGTCTTTATTATCCATGGGACTCACAGCCATACTATGTTTGTCTGCATTGATAGGTTTGTCCTGATGTACATTACTGGATGATAATGTTATTCTTTTGTGTTGACTTAGCTGAGGTAAACTTTAATGGCATAGGTGTGTGTATCTTGTAGAGGAAGCAATGGGGTAGTCTAGTGCTTCAAGAATCTGATGGGTGCTGACCGCATACAAGGGTTTGGAAGGCAGCTTTAGTTTGCTGTGATCGAGATGAACATTCAGGGTAAAGGCCTATGAGGGTCTGTGAGAGCATACTATAGAGAGGAGTACATTTTCAATAGCATCCAGCGGTACCGAGGTAGGATATGTAGGCATTTGAAAGCTTGAAAGCATTTTTGTTAGAAATTTTCCATGTAAAAAAAATTATGTTTTAATTATACAGTGGAAGATCTGAGAGTGTTGTCCCATAATGTAGTTGTACTGCAGAGCATAAGGAACTATTAAACATCAAGATACTAAAACACCATTTGAATGTCATTCTATTAATATTTATATGATTTGTATATCCGTTACATACGTGACATTAGATTAGAGATACAGTATACAACATTTATAGACTGAACTTTTAATCTACTGTATTGTTAATAATCGCTAAATTATAGTGGGTAGTATTACTATTTGTTACCCTAATTCTTGTCTCACTAGAAATGTGACCCCCTAAAATGTGATATTATATAGTCAGTGCCTGTATGTTACATCCACTATAATACTCCCTATAAGTAATTCTGCAATAAATATTATTAATAAGTAAGGATAGAGACGGGTTTCAAAATTAAAACCACCTTTTAAACTTGTGATGACAGGTACTGACATGTCTGTAGCAATGTTATTTGGTGTTTCATGGAGAATAGGTAAGTTAAGGTCGTAAGCCATCAGTAAAATTTCCAAAATAACCATAAATTATATATCTATATATATATATATATATATATATATATATATATATATATACACACACATACATGCACATATATATATATATATATATATATATATATATATCTATATATATATATATATATATATATATATATATATATATCTATATATATATATATATATATATATATATATATATATATATATATACACATATGTACCGGTGTGTGTGTGTGTATGTATATTTATGTATGTATATATATATATATATATATATATATATATATATATATATATATAGTAATTTAAGGTTGAAAAAAGACTTAAGTCCATCAAGTTCAACCTTTTAAGATCTCCTCTAATCTGCAATATGTGGATTAAATATTAATTAATTAGTTGTTAATTAATTAATAATCAATTATTGAAATATTTATTTTTTATTTTATTTTTAATTATTAATTAATCCAAAGGAAGGCAAACAGAAAAAAAAAAACCAAGTGAGACTTAGCCAATTGTCTCAAAGAAAAAAAAAAATTAATTCCTTCCTGACCCCAGATACTGGCGATCGGATTTCTCCCTGGATCAATACTGTCTCTCTAAATATCCATGATAGCCCTGAATTCCCTTTTTAATTAGAAATAAATCCAGTCCCCTTTTAAAGTTATCTATCGAATCCGCTGTCACCACCTCCTCTGGTAGAGAATTTCACAGCTTAACCACCCTTACTATGAAGAACCCATTTCTTTCATATATATATATATATATATATATATATATATATATATATATATTATACTATTTCGGAAAATCCGTAGGTGTTTGGTGGTGTTTTGCGTCTTTAGAGTCCTGTAGACTCGTTTTAATTTTTTTTTCGGCAGCCATTTTTTCTCTCGCTTAGGGGACTTTCGGGTGTCTAAACTCTTTTATTTCGAGTGAAATTGAGGTGTAACTTCAGTTTTCGAGGTCCTGGCTGCCTCCCCTTGCTGTAGGTAACCTTTTTATGTATTTGTTGTGTGTATTTATTGTGTTTTTAATTTTTTCATGTGCGCGGGTTTAGGCCGGGAAGGTCGTATTTTTGTGAGGTTGTAATGGGTCGTAACGTGTCTCGTATTTGTTTGTCGTAAGTCCGTAAATTTTGCGAGGTCCGCAGTTGCTGGCAAAGAGGGCCTTCGGCTTGGCGAGGGCCGCAGGCTCGCTACGCGAGCCCACCGCGTTAGGAACAGCCCGCATGCTCACAACTATATATGTGATATATATATATACACATACATACATATATATATATATATATATATCTATATATATATATATATATATATAATATATATACATATACATTCATATATATATATATATATATATATATATATATATACATACATAGATAGATATATATATACACATATATATATACATATATATATATATATATATATATATATATATATATATATATATATATACATTGTATATGTATATATATATATATATATATATACATTCACATTCCGATACACAAATATATACATATATATATATATATATATATATATATATATACATATACTGTATATATATATATATATATATATATATATATATATATATATATATAATTACTTTTATATGTATCGTGCCAACATATTCCGTAGCGCTATACAGGGGAAAAGAACAAGGAAAAATACAATTTAAAAAAAACTTCAGAAAATGGAGGGCCCTGTTTTGAGCTTAGTATCTTTGCAGAAAGTGTTTTTTTCCAAAGCACTCTACAAGATTGAAAACTCTCTACTTAGAATCTAAAGGGGATGGAAGAGGCAGATAAGAAATAGCAAGGGTCTGGAAGAAAGTGAAGTTTCATTAAGTAGGAGGGTATGCAAAGTTAGAATGTTTTTTTAATGTTTTATATATATTTATTTATATATATATATATATATATATATATATATATATATATATATATATATATAGCAACAAATGATCAAGAATTACTGATCATTCTAGACTAATAGGAGGTGCCCAACACCAAAATTAATAATAGCAAAAAATACTAAAGTCCTTATTAGAGCATTAAGCTCAAACAACGTTGTATAAAATCAGGAAATGATCCTAGATTAGAATGTCATAAATGGGGTCGCATAAAAAAAGGAAGATTTATCATTGACTTCTATATATCAGCATATTCATATATATATATATATATATATATATATATATATATAATGTGTGGATAGCTATATATACTTGAATGAGTTCCTAATTATGATGGTAACCATGATATATGTAAGGTAATCCTCATATAAGCACAAACAATCATAGGATATATATATATATATATATATATATATATATATATATATATATATATATATATATATATATATATATATATTAGTTAGTCTAAACCCTTAGAATTATTTAGCTACCTTGACAAGCATTATTTACTTCAGCAATCATTTCTCTTAATTAACTTTTATCCCCGCAAAGAAAGCTGAAATAAGGATCCCTTAAAACATTAAGTGCTTGTAGCCGATATTCCATGATATTCAGTGAGGTAAAAGAACAATAGTTTTGAGGAAGTTTTAACACATAAGTAATCTGTAATTTTGCCTTATATTATTCAGATATCATCTTGTGTATAGATGAAGTCACAAGTGATTATTTAAGTGAGACTGCCTATTGCATTAGTAGAGTACACTACATTACAACCAATGTATTAAGTGTCACATTATGGCACTCTTTCCCCTGTTTACTTGCTATATGTAAATAAGGAATCATTTTGTCATATTATGCTGGTCAGCTTCTTCCTTCCATTCTCTGTAATATATGCACTAAAGCAAAATAGGAGAAAATCAGATTAATAAAGCACAGCACTGTCAGCATTAGAATTGGCTCACTTTTTTTGAAGACATATCACAACTTACACTTCAAACAAAACTCCTGTTGTCTTATAGTATCCGTGATGCTCAAACTGCCTATGATTTAAAAGGCCTTTGAAAGAATCAAACACGTGAATTGATTGAGGTGACATTTTGTATTGTGTGATTTCATGGTGAGCTTCATCCAGTGCAGGATGTAGAACATCACAGTTCTGGAATATTGACTCAATAAGATATTCCACTAAAAAAGAGCTGAGGCACAACACTAAAAGCATCATTATAAATAGTATTATTTTTTATATCAATTTGATATTATTTAACCCCATGCAGTATAAGCAATATTTTTTTATATATTTTTGTTATTAAAAAGCAGATATTATAATATTACATTTCACTATATATATATATATATATATTTTATATATATATATATATATATATATATATATATATATATATATAAAATAGTAAATAAATAGTACATCTGTGTTTACATTTGAATGTCTAAAACAAGTTAAAAACCTGCTTCCAGTTCAGAATTCCGAGAAAAACAGTTATCACACTGCATTCTGGGATGCTGAGCTGGGACATGCAAATGTGCCCACAAATGTTTTGCTCTTCAATCCATAGCCATTATCAAACATGGCTTCCTTTAAGCTTATGGCTGCTGTATTACACAGTTTTAATGCAATATATATATATTTACAAATATGTGTAAAACCCCATACACATTTGTCAGCCACTGCCCCGATGAGTTTCATAAAGCTCATGCTCATTGCTTCAACAAGCTCATCTATCATTCTCTGTTTTTGACATTTCCCGCTTTGTGTGCATTGAATCTTTCCTAGCATCAGAGTCTTCTCTGTGGAATCCTGGTGTCTCGTGATATGGCCAAAATATTTGAGCTTTAGCCTCATCATCATAAGTTCCAAGGAAAAGTTTGTCCTGGTTTCCTGTATTACTGATTTATTGGATCTTCTTGCAGTCCAAGGAACTCAAACTAGTTTTCCCCAACACCACAATTCAAAGGCTGCAATTCTACGGTGCTCAGCCTTCTTTATGGTCCAGCCCTCACATCTGTATGTTACTACTAGGGATACCATAGTTCTAACTATGAGGACCTTTGTTGATAGTGTAATATCTTTGCTTCTTAATTGCTTTTCCAGATGCCTGTGCGGAACCCGGCTTGTACATCTGGTAGTTCTTGGTTCGTATACTGCTGGAGTCAAGCTTGCGGGATCTTAAGCATTAATTTGCTGGCATGTGAAATAGGTGCAATTATTCAATAATTGGAACACTCTTTGACACTGCCTTTTTTGGTGATTGGGATGTAAACTAAACTACTGCCCATTGTTTTCCAGATTTCTTGGCATAAGCAATTTTACTAAACTACTGCCCATTGTTTTCCAGATTTCTTGGCAAGCAACACTTTCAAAGCATCTTCTTTTAGAATTTTGAAGAATAGCTTGGATTCCATCAACTCCCGCAGCCTTATTATTACCAAGGCTTCCTAGAGCAATTTAACTTCAGTCTCCAAGATGTCTTGTTCCAGCTCATTGGACAAACAGTTGAGGTTATCAGTGTAGTAAAATAATGGTGGTCACACAAAATATTCACACTTTGGGCCCAATTTGTACATTTCCACTTAGGGGTGAACTCACTTTTGTTGCCAATGGTTTAGACATTAAGGGGACAGCAAATGAGCACTGTTATACAGGCTGTACACTTGCTACTTTACATTGTAGCAGATTGTCATTTCTTCAGTGATGTCACATGAAAAGATATAATAAAATATTTACAAAAATGTGTGGGGTGTACTCACTTTTGTGACATACTGTATATATATATATATATATATATATATATATATATATATATATATATATATATATATATTTCTCTGTGTTTGTTTCACTTATAGGCCTGCAACAAGTAAATATAATCCAGTTCATCGGCTGCCCCTCCTCTACTCCAGGAGCTGGCTTAAATTGGGGTTTCACAGGTGCAGCTAATTAACTTTGCAAAGAGGTTAACTCCTTCAGCCCTCCTGTGAGAACAGATATTTACAGTGTCTGTAACTCACATTGACACCTAGTATAACTTTGTCACACATCCCCCTCCCCAGCTTAACACCACAGGTTGCGCGACCAACGCTGTGAGGCAGTATATTTGGGATAATGCATATGCACTACCATGTTGACTGTCAGCTCTGTGGATGTCTGTGAAGCGGAATGGTTGTAAAGGCAAGACCACCCATATAACTCTGCTCTTCTTCTCCTTGTTCTGCTACATCTACCTCAGTGGGGCAAGGTCAGGTACCAGGCGACTTTTCTGTCCAACATGTAATATCTAAGAGCTTCAGTTGCGCATTTTCTGAACAGGTATTCTTTCTCCTCTACTGAGTATCCCTGCTCCAGAGTCAGCAATTTTCTGCTGAAAAAAAGCATGGCATGCAGACTTTCGATCATTAAAAGCTTTCTCAGCCTCTTTGCTCCTCTTTAACATCTCAGAAATTCTAGTTTTAGTCACATAAGTTAATGGGACGTCTCTTGTGTAGACATGGGGAAGAAATATTTTATAGTACCACTCAATGCTAAGAAAAGCCTTCACTTGAGTCTTCCTCAAAGGTTGTGGCAAATTTTACAAGGTTTACCATGAACCCTGCCTGTCTAAATGTTACCAGTACTTCTATTACGTTTGTCAGATATGTTCCCCAATCAGTAATGTGGACAACAATGTCATCTAAGGAAGCAGGCGTGTATTAATTCATAGGTCTCTGGAACAATGTCGGAGCTCCATGTAGTCCAAATGGTAGGAATTTATACTAAAAACACTTTTTTTCACTTTTGCCATTTCTGTCAAGGGTATCTGCCAATATCCCTTTGTTAAATCCAATGATTTTAAGAATCTTGCCTCTTTAAGCCACTGTCAGTTTATCCACTTGTGGGATGGGATAAGCATAATTTGTTTTCAGAGGTCATTGCAGAATCTAACAGTTCCATCATGATTTGGAACAGTAGGACTCACCATTCATTAGGATTCTTCAATGATTCGAAGTTCCATTGTTTTTGAACTTCTGCCGTTATCTCTAGCCTTTTTGCCTCATATATGCAAAAGGGTTTAACCCTTACACTTGGTTTAGTAGTAATACCATTGTAAAAGGCAGTAATACATGCTGGTCACGTATAGAAAGCATCCTTATTTTGTTAGAACATCTTATAGCTTTCTTCTTTTTGTTCAGTGGTCAATTCCTCAGTTTTCATGCACTTTAACTTGTGCTGACTCCAAGGATTCTACACAGCAGTTTTGCTGTTATCTTCTGACTATTCAGCCAAACCCACATCCACTGACTGCTCCCTCCATGGTTTTAGCATTTTATGTGGTTGATCTGCTCTGTTTTGTGCTACTCTGGTTATTTCGCTTTATAATTCACTTCTCCTATAGCCTCAGTACTCTTAGAAGGACATAACACTAGCTTGGCACTGTTTGCTTATCATACCAGTGGCGGAGCTAGTGCATGGGGGGCAGTGAATAGTGATACCTTTTTTATTGGACAAACGTATTCATAATAAAGCGACGAGCTTTCGAGAGATAATGCCTTTCTTTATCAAATCAAAAAGCGAAAGCTTGTCGCTTTATTATGAATACGTTTGTCTAATAAAAAAGGTGTCACTATTCACTGCAATAATCGTATTATTCAACTGGATTACTGGACATTCACGGCTACTTCACTCTTCATATATATGTGTACATATACATATAACATATTTATATATATATATATATATATATATATATATATATATATATATATATATATTCCCACCCTTGAATAAAGTTGTATGAGTTATTTAGCAATGTTCTTTGAAGTTTCTATGTGCAGTGATATAGCGTCTGGATATCTTGTGGCACAGTCCAGTATCATTAGTATAAACTGATGTCCTCTGGCTGGATTTTCTAGAGGACCCACAAGATTCATAGCTATACTCTCAAATGGCTGCTCAATTATTGGTAACTAGTACCTTACCTGTCAAAAATGACGGGATAATATTTTAAGTGTCTCTACCCCCCTCTCCTGTGTCTCTTCCCCCTCCTCTGTTTATCTTCCTCCCTCTCCCTCCCCTGTGTCTCTTCCTCCCCTCTCCTTCCCATATCTCTTCCCCCTCCCCTGTGTCTCTTTCCCCTCTCTCCCTCCCCTATGTCTCTTCCCCCTCTCCCTTCCCTGTGTCTCTTCCCCCTCCCACCTCTGTGTCTCTCAACTCTCTCCCTCCCCTGTGTTTCTTCCCCCCTCTCCTTCGCCTGTGTCTCTTCCCCCCTCTCCCTCCACTGTGTCTCTTCCTCCCCTCTCCCTCCCTGTGTCTTTCCACCATTTTCTTGCGTCTTTTCCCCTCTTCCCTGTCCCTCTCCCACTCTCCACCGTCTCCCCTGTCTCTCCCCCTCCCTTTCCCCATGTCTCTCTACCACCCCATGTCTTTCTCCCCCTCTACCCTGTCTCTCCCACTCCCTCTCCCCTGTCTCTTCCCCTCCCTCTCCCCATGTTTGGCAGCGCGCTTTGAGCATGCGCGGCTCATGCCGAGCTTTGCACATGCACCATTGTTAAATATGCGGCGGGAGAGTTACACACTTTGACAAGTATTATATGTGATGGCATCAATGGGGCCCTAATTTTTCAGGTTGAGGTGTGGTCATCTGGAGTCCTGGGCAGGATGCACAATACTGAGCGGACCCATTCTCGTAAAGGAATATTTATTGAAGGAATATTTCTTAAATAGTGACCCGTCACCAGCAGTTTTGTAATTCTCACTGGTCTATTATTTTCATGATACAGACATATTTGTGCTGGATGCAGAAGATCAAACATCTGTGAGCAAGGAGGTCTTCCTGCCTGAAAACTTCCATGATTGGAATGTTTGTGCTCTGACTTCTGACATAGCTATTGAAGCTGTAACCAACAGTAAGTCGAATCAACCCGACAACCACGATTCGCGATCTACGAGGAGGCTAGTCGGCGTCTAACGTCATCAGGGGAGGTTCCAGATCTGTTCAACGCGCGTTTCGCGATAAACGCTTTCTCAAGCTTTTTGAGAAAGCGTTTATCGCAAAACTTAGCTATTGAAGCTATAACCAACACTATGCACTTTACAATGGAATGATTCAAAAGATACGTTATATTGTTACCAAGAATATGTACATTGAATACTGTGTCTATATGTTGCACATAGAGTGATTAAGACATAATTGATATTTGTTACTAAATATTGTATCCTATATTGTGTGTTACATTGTCTATTAGAAACAGGTTTATTAATAAAAGGTGCTACTTGGCAAGATATAACATGGGATAACACCCTCTTAGATATAATTTTCGTTATACAAAATTCAATATTGTGCCTCATACTGTGTATTATACTGTTCATTATTAATAGGTTATTAATAAGAGGAACTACGTTGTAGCATAGATATTACATGGCATGATAACCCCTTTTTTGGATGCTACTATTTTGCCCTCATGATATTCAAAGCTCAATGTTTCTAAGCACTATTCTGGCACAAATATAATATATTGAGAATATATATCTAGGTCACCAAACAGGACATATTCTATTCTTTGCCTGTAATCTTTTATGAGATAATTGGAGCTAGACCTCCTAGCGGGTTACCAGCATTATTCACTTCTTAAAAACGGATTATATTCGCCCTGATATAATCACTAAGCACTTTTTAGAAGTATATATTTTTACATATTTATCTTTCACTTTATTTATTTTTCCAGCACTTTTTTCTGTATGGATGTGACATATGAGCCTTCTGGGCGCTTTAGCTCAATTAACTCAGTAAATAAAAGTCTGCTGGGTTACAATATAATTATTAATATTATATTTGGGATATAAACAACATTATCAGGGGAACACCTAAATATATTTTGATTATGATTGGAATATATTAATATGTTAAATAAAACTGTGTTTTTAAACTTATCCCTTCTTGAGGTTATTTAACTTTTATGGGAACTCTGACTTAGAGTGTCTTTTTCTCTCCTTGTTTTCATATACTGGTTAAACTCCCTAATTAGTCTTCATTACTTTTACAATTTTTAGATTAAGAAACTTTCCCTATATAAAGAGAGTATCTGTTTTCTGTTTGTTTAAGTGTCAGGTACTGCAACTGATCCAAAAGTAATTGGCTTGTTTCCATGTGAAGTTTCTTTCTTTTTGCTGCTTGTCTCAGCAACTGCTGTGTGGTTTCTTGCTGGCATGCAGTGCCTTGTACCATGGCTTCCACAAGTTCCTCCATCTTAAATCCACTTCTAACACAACATGTGACAAATTACCAGTCTCTTCTGGATTGGTGCTTCTGTTTCAGGCACTTTGATGGAGGAACACAATACAAGAGCCTGCATATACTTTTCCATTTTTTACAAGATTTTAGCTTGTGAAAATATTCATAACAAAACAAAACAAAGAAAATAATAGGCCTAACTTATACTGAATCACTACATAAATGAATAAGCAGTTTGTTACCCAGCTAACCTGGGTGTATAGTAGCTAAAACAATTCACAAGTCCATATATTAATTGGCTTGTATATTTCTCCCAGACCTTCAGTTGTTCCACTGTTGCCCAAAGTGGTCTTGCAGCCGCATTTGCAGCTACATTAAATTTGAGCACCGTAAGTGCAATGTGAGACTCACAACGGCTGCGGGCTTGAAATTTGGCTGAGTTACTGTGCTATTAAATTTGAACGGGCTGCGAGTTACGAGCTTGAGACGCAAACTTGTAAACCATTTGTCGTTCATCGGATTTGCTGCATTGTAGGTGATCAATTAAACAAACCCGTAGTTACGGGTTTAGATGGAGCCAATGGAAACAGAAATCATCATAATTGCGTCACAGAAAAATGGAGATTGGATTTCAAAGTCCAGATATAATGCAATTTTTATAAAGCCGTAAATATGATATTCTATTACATGCAAGTTCCATCATATGTATTAACACATTGATTGCCGGGATCGATATAACACAAAATGTAAACATGAAATCACGTATTTTCGTGGGACGATTTGCAGGCATGAGAATGTTGGGCTATTAATTCTAAATTAATTCTAAGACCTTACATCACTTTCCCTTTTAATGAATGTACATGTGTGGTGATATTTGCACTTAAAGTGCTACAGATTGGACTTTAACCCCTTTAACCCCTTGCGAGTCCTCTCCAGCACACGTTGGGATTTGGGCTACATTTGCGTGTTGCAGGCTTGCTGGCGAGTGACTTAGTTGCAATTTAATAGCATGATTGGACTACCCGCTTGACAGATTTACAGCTGCGAAGTTCAACTTTTCTCATCCCTAGGCTTTGTTCGCACCAAACCCGCAGATCAGCAGCGACTGGATTTACAGGGCTAATTTATTAGCCCCATCCGTAGGTGTTACTTTCTACAATATGAGCTATGGTGTTACACGTAGCCCAAATTTAATAGGGCTGATAGGCTGCGGGCTGCTGTCTCTCTCACTGTTTCTGTGACTCACAGGTCTGCAGCAACTGAATATAATCCAGCTCATATCCTTTGTTTTTTAAGAACTGAAGATTATTAATGCTAATATTTTCATATTATTTCATTTATATAATTTTGCATTATATTACACTAGTCGTTTGCCCGTCGTAAATGACAGGATAATATTTTAATTTTGTGCGTGGCTAATGTTGTACTGTGTGCATGCACGGTTGATGCTGTGATGTGCGGCTGAAGCCGCGCATACGCACTGGGCAATGTGCGGAATTCCATACATAGCTTCTAAACTGCGCATGCGCTCCCTCTGGAGTGTTACACACAGTTTAGAAATTATATTAGTGATATCAAATTAATATATTACACTTACTAATATAGATAATTTATTTAGTTCAGATACTAATAGTCAAACACTATGTTTACATTGGCAAAGACTATTAAACATAAATTTAGTGTTTTAAAAAATATCTTCTCATGTCTGTCAGATCTTTTTAGCATTTCTTAGTAAATTATGCTGTCAGTGTATTAAATGTTCATGGCACATATATGTCTAGTAACTGATGCTGTGGCTGCATACATTTGTGTGACTTTGAATTATCAGTTAATGTGATTTTTTTTTCCTTCTTTATCCAATTATGTGTAGTTTACACCTAATCTCTTTGATTGAACATGGACTTGCATTATACCATAGTTTCGTAAAATCTGCACATACCTGCTAACAACATTAAAAGTTGGAGTAAGTTCAGTAAGCTTACAAGGCCAACACTTGACCTATGCGCAAGAGATAACCAGTAATAGTTTTTGTGCGCATATAGTGACGTCCCAGATATGATTAAGCACAAACTGCATGCATCCTATTTTTATTGGATATCATAATGTAAATAATCATTTATTGGCTGTTGGTGGGGATGTCTCATTTTCCTAGATGGGTGATAATGAATTGCACCATTCTCTGTATGTAATTACTATAAAAGCTGTGTTTGTTTATATTTCTCCCCAGTCAACCAGTCAGTAGCAGCCATTTTAGGTGTTTTTGTTGCTGATGTTGCTGACCCACATTTTTGCCTAAATAAAATCTAATAAGAAAATGATCAGAGGACTCGGATTTCGGAGTAAAATGTGGTCTGTGGGTATGTTTTTTCCCAATGTGCATTATTGTTAAAACAAAACTTAATACAACAGTTAAAAATTAAATACTTCTTATTTATTTTAAACCGTGTAAAACCTTTTCCACATTATCAAGTCAAGCTCTTGAAAACAGCATATTATAAATATTACACTGTAGTGGTCCCTTAACACCAAATTGGTTCAATATAGAAAATCTGTACTCTAGGTACACTCAGTATCAAATTAGATATAGTTCAATTTGTTCTGGTGTAAAATCACTGAAGAACAAAGGAAGGAAATGCAAACAGGACTATGTTAGAAAATACACAAGAGATATTTATTGTTAAATCCACTTGGTACCACATTAAAATAAAACTCATGATGCATTTTATACATATTAATTTTTAAGGAAGCAAGTCACTGCATAGCAACAGCTGGAAAGTGGGCTAAATCCCACTGTACATGAAAGAAAACACTCCTCTTTATGGGCTAAGGATAAAATATCAGTGGGCAAGAATTCTGAATATTGAAGACTTCTGTCATCAAGAAACTGAATAATAAACCACAAGGAAAAATACAAGAGAAAATGTTGCATGTCCTTAAATCAGCGGTGAGGAACTGTTTTTCTGCCAAGGGCCATTTGAATATTTATAAAATCATTTGAGGGCCATACAAAATTATCAACTTAGAAATGTGCCTGATATATTTGGTCAAACATTGAATTAACTCACCCCTAATGTGATGGCTAGAACTGCTATCATCTGTCTCTTTCTCATCAGCTCTTCCTATCACATTATCTGTGTCATAAGCACTTTCTCATTATCTTTTTCATTGGTTATGGAATAAGGAGAAGGGCCACATCAAATGACTCTGGGTGCCTTATACGGCCCTCAGGCCTGACGTTCCCCACCCCTGCCTTAAACTATCAGAGAAAGCAATGACTATTTAAAAAAAATCAATCTTATGGAAAAATAAAGCACAAACAAACCCCCCAAAAAATTCAAGACATGTTCAGCACCCCATATTTTACTACATAAACACTTCTGTCTTTCTAGTGCACAATTTATAAATTTAACAAGAAGTATAAAATGTACACCATGTGTGTTATGTATGTTAATTTGCCACAGAAGACATTATGTAATTATCTGCTAATAAAAATATTACCATCACACAGTAATAGTGTCCTAAAACATACCTATGCATTTATTTA
Source organism: Discoglossus pictus (assembly GCA_027410445.1). Taxonomy (NCBI): domain Eukaryota; kingdom Metazoa; phylum Chordata; class Amphibia; order Anura; family Alytidae; genus Discoglossus; species Discoglossus pictus. The sequence continues at coordinate 310,332,232 of CM050167.1, forward strand.
TTTAAAATAGGTGGGCTGTAGTACACTATATCTGTGTGGTGGCCATAGGAAACAAATAATGCATTCACATTTGGATGTCTAAAATAAGTTAAAAAATGTATTTCCAGCTTAGAGTTTAGAGAAATACAATTATTGCACTGTGCTCTGGGAAACTGGAAACAATGCATTCTCACTTTTGGCTCCTTTTAGCATATGCATGCTGTATAACATAGCTTTGAAGCAGGAGGATTATGCAGAAGTTCGGAGCCCTACCCACAGTGTGGGGCTGGTAACTAACTCATGTTATTGATTTTAATGGAAGGCTATTAACCACCCCCCATTTAGCTTATGTTGGGCAAAAGAGTGACAGAAACCCTCCAGTGTACAGAGTACAGTAAATAAACATATATACATTAGTATCAGTGTGTTTAGTTGATCCAGGACTTTCATTAATAACTTAACATTTTATTTAATTTATATGTATGTTACATTATATCTTTTAAATGTGACATACAATACAAATAATAAACATACATCAGCAAGAAAGCCTAACTTGTGGTGGAAAATACATTTGTGCTAAATGTACATGCCATGGAGGTCCTATAGGGACCTCTGTGGCATGGGGACATAGATTTAGTGTCATGGAGGTCCTGCAAGTGTGGGAGGGAGGAATCTCTGGTGTAATCCTATTTACTGTACTGTAAATGGTGGGAGCCCTGGGAATCCCTCAGCCAATAGGGCGTAGGGGTATTTTGGGGGATCTATCAGATCCCCCAAGTATGTGCAGTGTTTGGGTGCATTTATTAACCCCTCAATTGTGTTTGATATAAAACAAAATTAAAGTCTTATATGTAACTTAATTAAAGAGTTATGGTGTTTTTAGAGTCAGATCTGATGCTCAAATCTTTTTTGGAGGCATTTGTATGCCTCTTTGGGTGGAGTTCTGTATGCATAAGTTTGGGGAGTAATAACGGGCTTACGCAGAGTATACTACTTGTGTATATCCATATTAAAAGCGATTGGAATGTCTTGAAGGGAAATTTAAAAATTATATGTCCTTGTAATTGGCAAAATCTGCTCATGTTTGCCTATTCAGCAGTGCTTTTACACAGTGCTGAACATTTGAATGAAGTTACACCATAAGTGCCTGAGCAAAAGATTATGATCAAGTTCTACGTCTCCAGCAATGCTAAGCCTTCCTTCTGACAAAGTCAGATTAGTGTATATTAGAGCAAATCAACAGCCAAGTTATGTAGACTGTCTGACTAGGGATTGCACTTCTATATTTGCCAGAACAATGTACTGACACTGTTGCAAAGGTACATTACTGCTACTATTTTTTTTTAGGTTTGCAACAGTCTGCTCAACTAATTGAATGCTAGACAGTTATGTTAATCCCATATCCCTGAGTTGGCAGAACAATCAAGTACTAAATTATTGCTAATCAGTTAATTTCTGGATATTACATTCTTTTTATCTATTATTATATTTTACTAGCGACTTGCCCGTCAAAAATGACAGGGGCAATAAAATTTGAAGCCATGGGAATGCTGTTTGACACACAATGTAAACCTTTTTGTACTCTGAGGACCTTTGGCGCTCATGGCGAGCCTCTTGTCTTGTCTATTTTTGCTCCTCTGAGCACCTTCGGCACTCATTATAAAGAGAGATATATATTCATCTATATTTACTTAATCAATAATTAATTAATTATTTCTTGAATAAATTAATATACTTTACCTATTTGCAATTTATATATTCAGCAATCAATAGTCTGAAGAGCTAACAATCTGTTTATATTTTCTGGCACCATACAAGGTACAGTGAGTGTTGGTGCTCTGATGATAAAGTGTAATGAATGTCCCAACTGTGCATTCAAAATGGTTTGTGTGCGCAAGGGAAATCCGTGTAGTTGTGTAAATCGCCAATGTAGATTGGTAATGTTATTAATGTGTTACGCGTCTCGCATGTATTTTCCGTATTTTATAATAGTGTATTTTGTATGTCATTCGTTGCTGTTCGAAAGTGCTACGCATTTGGCAGTGTTTTGCATGCTCCGGGGTCGTGTAGCTTTGTTTTAATTTTTTTCGACGCCTATTTTTTTTCTTGCTTAGGCCACTTTTGTGTGTTGAAAGCCGTCAAAATCGTCCTGGCTGTTCCCCCGTGCTGTGGGTGATGTTTTTGTTGTATTTTTTGTGTGTTTTTATTGTTTTTTTGTTGGTCGCGGTTCAGCCGTTAACCTCGTATTTTTGCTCTGTCATATTTTATTTTCTTCAAAGTCCTTCGTCTCGTAATGCGCCATGGTAAAGCGCTAAGCATTTGGCAGTGTTTTGCGAGGTCCAGGGTCGTGAAGCCTCATTTTCTTTTTTTTTCCTCTGCCATTTTTCTTCTTGCTTAGCCGATTTTCGTGTGGTGAAAGTCGTTGAAATCGGCTTAAATTCATGTTGCACCTCACTCCCAGACATCCTGCCTTTCCCCCTGTGCTGTGGGTGATATTTTTGTTGTATTTATTTGTATTTTCTTTGTGTTTTTTGTGTTTGTTGGATGTTCGCAGTTCGTCCGTTAACCTCGTATTTTTGCTATCTCATATTTTATCTAAGTCCTGCGTTTGTCAAGTGCATGAAGACTAATGCGAGTGCGCATTTACTAAGTCCTGCGTGTTTTATTGCCTTCACAGCTCGCCTCGCTATGCGAGGATCGCGGGCGATGATCGCCTTTGGCGCTCATCGCCAAAGTGCTACATTTTAACGACTTGCCTCGCTTTGCCAGGCTCGCAGCGATGAGCACCTTCGGCGCTCATCGCCTAAGTGCTAAGTGTTCAAGGCTCGTCTCACAGTTTGACAACTATTATATGTGATATGTTGAGTGCCAACGGATTCCATAGTGCCACATTGGTATAGAGTTCTACAATCTGACTGAACAACCCCCTTCTTTGTGTTGCTTTAATATACAGTTGATAGGTACAGTTTTGCACATAAAGTACATGCCGGAATACATTTATAAACATATCACTGTGTCTGACTTCACAAAATACTGCATTTACATTGTGTTGGCTCTATGAAATATTCTTACTGCAGTGACTGCAACGTCTTTGCGTAGCATGGAAGTGCTAATATTTTTCAATACAAAATATTGCACAGTATGTGTGATTAATTTGACTTTTGATGCAAGTTAAAGCTGCAGGCTGTTTTTTTGATAGCATAGTATAAAAAACAAACTGTATTGCTTGAGTTTAGCATAAAATTATTGTTGAAGTATCATGCTCACTCTTCTGTTTGTAATGAGTGAATCAGAGAAATTGTTGGCGCTAACAGGGCATCATTAACCTTGCAAAAATGGGAGCAGTTTGGTAATCAAATATAAGTCTCTTTAGTTAACAATTGTGAAACTAGAGAGGCTTCCATTGTGCTTTCTTTCTAAAAGTCAGCAGTATATCCAAGTCTACTTTAGTGATTATATTTCTATACAAAATAGTTGCAAAGTATTTTTGGTTTAAGAAAACTGTGCTTTCTTGAACATACAATCCTGTTCACCTGTTCTTTTTTCTGTTTTATTTTCACTAACAGGTAGCTTAGGAGTAACTGGTAGGCATTTGGCAGTTAACCATTAGATGTGGTATGACAGTACTATTACCTATCCTGAGAACAATGGGCCCTATTCTGTTGCCCAAATCGTAAACGTATACACACTTGAAACTGCTCCTAATATTGCCACATATAGTAGGTACTTGCAATCCAATTACGAGTTACCCGCCCACAATCACTACTGGCCAGCCAAAGATGCAAATCCAGCCTTAGAATTCCATTGGTTTTAGCACAGCTCTAATATTACTAGCTCATAATAATGTTATACAAAATCGATATTCTATTAGACCCGTAGCTCTAGCTGCAAATAAAGTCTGACCTGCAACTGAAAAAAGTATCACATTTCTGTCAAACATATTACTAAATACTAAATAGAACTCGCAAAGGCTTTTTCAAACACTGAAGCAGCAAATTAACACACAATACTGTACTTTAAAAGCATGGGAAGGTATGGAAACATAGAATTAATTATACAACAGTCTCAAACCTACAAATATGCAATTACATTTTTTTTTTTTAAATGTTATTTCTGAGTAATATCAATCCCAGGACTCAAGGGGTTAATACATATCATGACTAAATACATATCACATAGACTAAAACAGATGCTCTAATGCATTTTATAGAGTGCTTAATTGCGAGCCCGATCGGCAAATATTAATGATTTGCACTAATTCATTCTTAGTCTCCTATTGCAGATTCCATGATTTACTGATGTCATGATGACTGTCTCATTTACTATTGGCTGTGTCTTAGAAGTCAATTAAAGGTTTGCTTAAATATTGTCAGATCACATGATCGCATCATGCCCCCTGAAATCACACTTAAAAAGGCAGGGATTACGAGTTCAGCCGTGGGGTCGGAATTTACGAGCAGGAGTCAATAGAATAATCTAAACATTTGTAATAAAAAAACACTGCAGCCAAAAATACGGGTTTGAGGCATTTACAAGCAACTAATAGATTGTGTTCCAATGTACCTTTTTTTGTGTATTTTACTAATAGATCTTGCAATATTCTTTTTTTCTTAAATTATATTAATCTTTTATTACCTTGTGATACTGTTTATTGATTAAAAGTAACTCCTGTTATAGAAACAGCTAGATACTTCTGTTTTAATGGGACAATAGTACACTATCTTCATGAGCTGCTGAGGGGAGTAACCAATTAAGAACAATTTGTAAGATTTTAAAACACAATTAAATTAAGTACTTCTTAGTAAAATAAAGTACAAAAGTAAAGAGATACATAAGCATAATATATTACTAGTGAAATCCAGAAATCTTCCATGCCCCTTTAAACACTCTGTATCATCATAATAACTTCACATGAACCATCAAGCATCATGGTGGAGAGGTGATTATTAGGGCCAGCTTTGTAGCCCCGGGCATCTCACAATCACTGACTCCACCACGAATTACTATCTGTGGTAGAGCATTTCAATTAATATGTGAGACAACCTATACAACAGCTACTGCTTAGCTGAAAGTAGATCATGCAATCATACAACAGGACATGCCGTAAAACACACCACTAGATCTATGACTACTTGGAAATTGCCCATCAAAAATGACGGTAGTAAAATTGTAAGGCTAGCAATGCTATTTGCCACACAATGCGAGGCTATGGGCCCTCTGAGCACCCTCGCGGCTCAGCCTTTCCCCCTGTGTAGTTTTTTTGTGCTTGCGCTTGAGTGTTACTGTCTTGGGTTGTGTTACTGCCTTGGGTTAAGTGTTAGTGGCTTGGGTTAATTTTTCTACCTTTTGTTAAATGTTAATGGCTTAGACTAAGTTTTACTGTCTTCCGATAAGTGTTACTGCTAAGGGGTATTTTTTACGTCATTCGGGCTAGTTTTAAGTCCTTGGGCCTCGTTTTCATCTTTTCGCGTTTTATCGGCATCCATTTTTTGTCTCGCTTAGGCGAATTTCGATTGTGAAAAAACAGCAAATATGCATCAAATTAACTTGCTAACTGACTCACAGGCTCCCTGCCTCTCCCACTGTAGTGTGTGTAAGTTAATTTGAGGCATATTTGTTGTTCTTTTCATGTCTTTACAGTTCAGTGGTTCTGCCATTAAAGTCGTTATTTTGCGAGGCGCACAGTGTGTGTACAGGTTTCGGTCACAAGTCATACAGGTCATAATTCCTGTGTGTCTTAACTGCTCGCCTCACTTTGCGAGGTTCACAGTTGCGGCTAAGTCCCACGGGCCTTACGATGAGCGCCTGCTCATTTGCTGCCTAAGTCCCGCGTGCCACAACTGCTCGGCTTGCTTTGCAAGCCTTTGCAGTGCAATCAGTACCTTTGGAGCTCATTGCAGCTTAAGTCCCACATGCCTCAACTGCTCGCATCACTTTGTGAGGCTCGCAGTGGTCGACAGCTTGCCTCGCAAAGTGTGACCAACATAGTAAGCGTTCCGGACACTGACAACTTTTATAGTGACTAGCGACTTGCCCGTCAAAAATTATGGCAATAAAATTCGAAGCCTGGCAATGCTGTTTGCCCCACAATGCGATGTTCTGCCCCTTCTGAGCACATTCAGCGCTCATTGCGAGCCTCTCCTCCCATCTATTTCACTGCTCATTACAGGCCTCTGTGTGAAAGATCCATCTGCATAGTATAAATATTAAACGTGTATGTACCCCTAGACATGGATATATCCCTTACAATGTCCCCCCATGCATGATGTTTATACTCATTTTAATGAGAATCAGGTGATAGACTCAATGTGATGGGTGAGTGGTATGTGAGTGGCATGCCGGTGAGTTATGGGAACAAATATGAAAATGTGTTACAGATTAGTACCAGCCCCATCTATGAGCGGGGAGTCACTGTTGCCAGATGGTTGGACGGCAAAGGTTATCTAACATGCACTGCAGAAGGTCAGACATACAGGCACCAACTATATGGCATGTCTACAGGGTTTCTCTGCCCCAGAACCAGGGGCAGAGAGAGAGAGAAATACATGTTCTTCCTTCTCCTACCTGTGCAAAAATTAATTAGGTTGACGCCCCTAAAGGCGGACCCGGGGGCGGAGACTAAAAGTTCCCACGGATTAGCCCCGTCTGATTAGACAGAGGTAATTAACTGATTGTAAGAGTTACTCCATTGGCCCAGGGGGGATGGGGGTTTGGCTAAAGGTAGCCACTCCCTGTAATATGTTGGGCAAGGTTTTAAATAAGCTGAACCAATTCAATAAAGTGTTCTTAATTTTCATCACAACTTGAGTAAAGATGTATTATTGACCAAAGGACATGCTGGTAGTAAAGATCGTCAGACTTACTATCCAGGCTGCCCAGCGCACACTACCCAAATGCTGGGACATATAGGTCTTTGTACCTTAAGACTGGTGGCTAGTGGCGGGATGACCCTCATCGCCCAGAGAGACAACTATATCCAAGATTAATGGAAAGACAATACCAAGGGCTGAAAAGAGCTACACTTAAAGACCTACTGGAACAAAGAGGCAGACAAGCCAGTAATCTCAAAAAAGGGGAGATTATTGCAATGCTAAATGAAATGGATGAAGGAACCAATGGGCCCAGCACAGCTGACAGAACCCCCGAAGAGGCAAGCTTTGACCGGGCGGTAAGAATCAGACTGGCTCATTATGGTCCCAACCCGTCTCCAGAGATCATCAGCCGGGTCATGGACGCTGTGGATGCCAACTTGCGACGCCAAAGCGGTGCTACAGCAGCTCTAGTTCTAGCATCCCCGGTGGAGAAAAGGAAGGTACAGTTTGCAGCTTTTAAATCCTTCATTGAAACAGAAGGGGAGATTGATGGGTACCTTGCTGATTTTGAGCGGCAATGTGCGATACACAAGGTACCCGCAGAAGACTGGGTTACTATATTCTCTGGAAAGCTATCCGGCCGGGCCAGTGGCGCTTTTTGGGCCATTCCTGATGAGGAGATCGGGGATTATGTGGCTGTAAAGGAAGCTTTGCTCTCCAGGTATGCTGTTACACCGGAGGCATACCGGAGGCGGTTCAGAGACACTGCCAAACTAACTGGGGATTCCTACGTCGAATGGGCATGTAAAGTACACCGCACAGCCGCTAACTGGATGGCAGGGTGTCAAGCCGTATGCGGGGAAGAGGTGCTGCAGATGTTCCTGCTGGAACATTGTTTTGAGAAATTATCCCCAGGCATCAGAGAGCAGCCCGCCTGGCAGATGAGTACACGGATGCCCGTAAACTGGACAGTGCTATTGTTAAGACTCCTGCCAGAGTGGAGTACCGACCAGCAGCACCCCCTCCAGCTAATAACTACCATCAGCCGCCCCGGTCTAATTCACGGGACTACTCAACGCCCATCCGGTGTTTTTGGTGCAAGCAGCTGGGGCACAAACGACCGGAATGCCCGCTGAATACAGCTAACCAGGCCCAGTCTTGGAGGAGACCCACCAGCGGAAACCAGCGCAACTCTCCACCTGCTGCCCACTGCGTAGAGGAGAAGGAATGTTGGGGCGTCCTGCACGAGGCAGACCCCGTCCACGCTGCCCACCGACATAACCGACAACAACACCGGCAACTCGTCAAAGTGAACGGGAAGGAGGTCAGTGGTCTGCGGGATACCGGTGCAACCATGACATTGCTCCAAAAGCCCTTGGTGTCTGAGAACCAACACACCGGAGACACTGTGGCTATGAGAGTAGCCGGAGGAGCTGTGTTTCGACATGTGAATGTGGGGATCATGAGGGATTTACCAGCTGATGTCCTCCTTGGAAATTACCTGGCCCCTCTTATCTCCGCATACGCTCCCATGGGTCCCGCCGAAGTTAATGCTGTGACGACCCGGGCACAGACCTGTGCCGCTGAGACCGACCCACCTGCTGCTGAGACCCAGGTAAGACGCTCTACCCCGACTTGCACCTTAGATCAGACCCCCTTAGACTGGGATACCCCAGAGACGTACGGGAGGGAAACCCGGGAGGACCCGAACCTGGAAAAGTACAGGGCTAGGGCAAAGGCTGGGGAAGAGGGAGTAGATGGTGAGCGTTACGTGTGGGTGGGGGACAGGCTGTATAGGATCCCTAAACCTTCCCAGAAAAAGAATACCCCTCCGCAGAAACGGCAGCTGGTGGTGCCTGCGAAATACCGACAGGAGATTCTGCGGATTGGTCATGATGTGCCATTAGCTGGACATCTAGGCACCCCTGCTGCACAGCTCATAGGATCACTAAAAATTTCTTTTGGCCCAATTTTAACCGAGATGTGCGGGTATACTGTAGCACTTGTGACACATGTCAACGGGTGGGTAAACGGGGTGATCACCCAAAAGCTAGGCTTATGTCTATGCCTATCATTGGGGAACCCTTTTCCTGCATAGCCGTTGACATTGTGCGTCCCCTGGCCAGAGCTAGCCCATCAGGTAAGAAGTATATTCTTACCGTGGTGGACTATGCCACTCGTTACCCAGAGGCAGTAGCGCTGTCTAATATTGAGGCCGAGACAGTAGCTGATGCACTGGTTAAGATTTTTACTAGGGTAGGGTTCCCTCAGGAGATTCTCTCTGATCAGGGAACTCAGTTTACCGCTAGGCTCACCCAGCAGCTGTGGAAGGTGTGTGGCATTAAACCGCTGCTTAGCTCACCATATCACCCACAGACTAATAGTCTCTGCGAGCGATTTAATGGCACCCTCAAGCAGATGTTGAGGACCTTTACTGACACTTGCAGAGACTGGGAGCGATTCCTGCCTCATCTGCTATTTGCATACAGAGAGGTGCCTCAGGAATCTACTGGGTTCTCTCCCTTTGAGCTACTCTATGGGAGAAGGGTCTGCGGACCCCTAGATCTCATTAAAGGACACTGGGAGGGAGAGACAGAACAGGAAGGAACTCCCATCGTGCCATATGTTCTGGAACTCCGGGACCGCATGGAGAAACTGTCCCTAATAGTAAGGGGGAATCTCCAGGCGGCCCAGGGGAGACAGAAGAGGTGGTACGATCGGGGTGCCCGACAGCGGGTCTTCCAGGTGGGGCAAAAGGTTTTAGTGCTTAAACCTGTGAAGACGAACAAGATGCAAGCATCTTGGCAGGGCCTGTATAAGATAGTAGCTCAGGTATGTGATACTACCTACCTTATAGCCAGCTGTGCAGATGAAAGGATTCAGCGATCCTTCCATGTGAATATGCTGAAGGAGTATCAGGAGAAACCAGAAGATGTTGCTGCAGTGTGTGCACCGGCTGCAGGCGACCCAGAGAATTTACCCCTGCCTGACTTATTAGAGAAGGACCCCCAGACTGACCTCCCCAGCCTTGTACAGCTAGGGGATCGGTTAAGCCCCACGGAGAAGGTACAGGCAAAACAGCTTCTGTGGGAGAAGCAGGCGACGTTCTCCCAAGAGCCAGGCTACACTACCCTAGCTGTACATAAGGTAGAGACCTCCGGACAGAGTCCCTTACGACAGCCACCATTCCGTATCCCTGAAGCAGTCCGAGAAGGAATGCGGAAGGAGATACAGGAGATGACGCGGCTTGGAGTCATTGAACACTCGGACAGCCCTTGGGCTTAGCCTGTAATCCTAGTGCCTAAGAAAGATGGGACCACCCAGTTCTGTGTGGACTACAGGCGGCTCAACGAGCGGACCACCACTGACGCCTATCCAATGCCCCGGGTAGACGAGTTATTAGACCGTATTGCCAGGGGACGCTATCTGACCACCATAGACCTGTGTAAGGGCTACTGGCAGATTCCCCTGGCCGGGGATGCTATCCCTAAGTCGGCCTTCGTCACCCCCTTTGGCCTGTACCAGTTTAAGGTCATGCCATTTGGGATGAAAAATGCTCCGGCTACCTTCCAGCGTATGGTGGATAGACTTCTCGATGGCTTCCAGGAATTTGCTTGTGCATACCTGGATGACATTGCGGTCTACAGTGAGTCCTGGGAAGAACACCTGGTACATGTAGGGGTGGTTCTGGACAAGATTCGGGCCGCTGGCCTGACCTTGAAACCAGACAAGTGCCATCTAGGCATGGCTGAGGTACAGTACCTGGGTCACCGAATGGGGTGTGGGAGCCAGAGACCAGAGCCAGCGAAGGTAGAGGCAGTGGCTAACTGGCACACACCTATCACGAAGACCCAGGTGCTAGCCTTCTTGGGGACAGCAGGGTACTACCGATGTTTTTTCCCAGACTACAGTACTATTGCCAAGCCCCTGACTGACCTGACGAAAAAGAATTTACCTAAGCAGGTCCTGTGGTCTCCAGCTTGTGAAGCCGCGTTTCAGGCACTGAAGCAGGCTCTTGTGAATGCCCCTGTCCTGGCTGCTCCAGTCCCTAACAAATGTTTTCTTGTTCATACAGATGCTTCCATGTATGGACTGGGGGCAGTGCTGAGCCAGGTCGGGGAAGATGGAGGAGAGCACCCTGTCGCACATCTCAGCAGAAAGTTATTACCTCGGGAAGTGAGCTATGCGGCAGTGGAGAAGGAGTGTTTAGCCCTGGTCTGGGCATTAAAGAAGTTGAGCCACTATTTATACGGACAGGAATTTTCCCTTGTAACGGACCACGATCCCCTTGTCTGGCTTAACCGGGTCTCAGGAGACAATGGTAGACTGCTGCGGTGGAGTTTAGCCCTACAACCTTATAACTTCACCATCAGCTACCGACCCGGTAAGCAGAACGGGAATGCTGATGGATTGTCCTGGCAAACGGACATCCCTACCACCTCCTAGTCTGGTCATCCCCAAGTTGACCCGCCAAAGGGTCAATCCAGGACTGCCGGAGTGTCCCACATGGAGGGAGCCGTGTGAAAGATCCATCTGCATAGTATAAATATTAAACGTGTATGTACCCCTAGACATGGATATATCCCTTACAATGTACTCCCATGCATGATGTTTATACTCATTTTAATGAGAATCAGGTGATAGACTCAATGTGATGGGTGAGTGGTATGTGAGTGGCATGACCGGTGAGTTATGGGGACAAATATGAAAATGTGTTACAGATTAGTACCAGCCCCATCTATGAGCGGGGAGTCACTGTTGCCAGATGGATGGAGGGCAAAGGTTATCTTACATGCACTGCAGAAGGTCAGACATACAGGCACCAACTATATGGCATGTCTACAGGGTTTCTCTGCCCCAGAACCAGGGGCATAGAGAGAGAGAAATACATGTTCTTCCTTCTCCTACCTGTGCAAGAATGAATTAGGTTGACACCCCTAAAGGCGGACCCAGGGGCGGAGACTAAAAGTTCCCACGGATTAGCCCCGTCTGATTAGACAGAGGTAATTAACTGATTGTAAGAGTTACTCCATTGGCCCAGGGGGGATGGGGGTTTGGCTAAAGGTAGCCACTCCCTGTAATATGTTGGGCAAGGTTTTAAATAAGCTGATCCAATATTATATATATATGTATTATTGACCAAAGGACATGCTGGTAGTAAAGATCGTCAGACTTACTATCCAGGCTGCCCAGCGCACACTACCCAAATGCTGGGACATATAGGTCTTTGTACCATAACACTCTGCTACTTGTAAGTTGCCATATGTCTCTTTCCACCATCTCCCCCCTGCCCCTTCCCTGTGTGTTTTCTCCTCTGTGTCTCTGCTGAATATTTGCAAGGTGCATGCTGACTGCCGTTGGTTTTATTTTCAAAGTCCTGCGTGCCTGGCGTCGTTGGTGTAAGTGTTACTGTCTTTGCTGTTGTGTATTTCCGTGTGCCTGGCGTCATTGGTGTAAGTGTTACTGTCTTTGCTGTTGTGTATTTCCGATTGTCTGGCGTTGTTCATCTGTATCCCGCGTGCCTGGTGTTGTTGGTGTGTTATAGTCTTTGCCGTTGTGTATTTTCTAAGTCCTGCATGCCTGCGTAAGTCCCGCGTGCCGGGGTTGTTGGTGTAAGTGTTTCTGTCTTTTGTGTGGTGTATTTCTTTCGGCCGCCATTTTTCCCCCCGCTTTGGCGATTTTCGATCATTCAAAAAGACAAAATATGCCTCAAATTAACTTGCAACCTGCAACCTCACTCACCAGGTCCCTGGCTCTCGCCCTGTGCTGCGTGTAAGTTAATAAGTGAATTTGAGGCATACAGTGTTTGTGTGTTTACGTTTTTTTTTTACAGTTTGGTGGTTTGGCCGTTAAAGTCGTATTGTTTGCAAGCTCGTGCCTCAACGGCTCGCAAGTGTGACGACAACTCGCAGTTTGACAACTTTTATATGTAATATGCCTGGAAAAAGAAAAGAATCAGATTTTGTAATGGCCAGTCAACATCTGGAAATCAACCCTGTTCAGATGCTCTGGTGGACCTAAATAGAGCTGTGCATCAATAAATACACTCAAACTACACTAAAGATGTTTTGTATGGATTAGGCCAGAATCTCTCTATGACTATTTGAGACTGATAAACATTTACAGAAGAAACTTACTTCAAGTCACTGCTGCTGATGGAGGTTTTATGTGTTACTGAACCATATGGTGCACTTACTTTCCTACAAGGCTACTAAATTATGGTTGGTTTTCTTGTTTAATAATTACAAAGTAAAACGTGTGTGCGCACTATCTATCACATACACCATATGATGGATGCAGGCCAAGCATGATAGTTAGGGAGCAGTTGATCTACACATTGAATAACAAGTACGTGCAGATAAATAGAGAAACTAAAAATATGAAAGATCATTACAATAATTTACTTCAAGATCTGCCAATATCAGCTTGATTAACCCACCAGGGAAAGTAATTATCAAAATGGAGATGCTCAGACTTGTACGTTAGGATATTAACACCAGTTCTGTTGCTCATACAGATTGGTGCTCTTTATAAAGAATTGTGGTTTCATAATGCAATTGATGTATCTAACAAGGTGAAGTTCATATATGTATGGGTCCAAACAACATACACTGTATGAATCAAAGAAAAAAAGTCAAGCTGAAAGCAGTACTATGTTTGCTCTCCCACATATATTCGTCAGTTGTCTCTGACCCCGTACACTATAGCACTGATGTCTCCTGTCAGACTTGGATCATCTCTAATAAATATAGGATGATGATAATAATACCTTGTACTGCACAAACACATATTTTAATTGAGACATGGCTGCATTTTGTCCAGCTGGTTGCTCACAATGAATATACAAGTATGTTGCATGTAACTGTAGCAAGAGGAGCAAAAAGCAACGTTCAAGAAGTCATATTTTACTCAAGTAGCCCATTGCACACTGGAACAGTACATACATGCAGTTCCAGGTAACACAGCACTATCTATCGCCATCGACCCCCGAAAATACCAATTCACCTTCCTGCAAACTGCTCATACTAATATTGTGGGGTGCAGAGACAGAAAATTGCACTGGCAGAGATCCCTAAATATGTTGCTATATATATATATATATATATATATATATATATATATATATATATATGTATGTATAAAAAAACTATTATATGAGTATATATTATGTACAGAGCAAACTAAGGTAAATGGAAATAAGAGGAATAGGGGGGGAGCAGTGTTAGGATACAGTAGAGAGGAGAGCGGAGAGCAGGATAGAGGGGGCAGCATATAATTATGTTGGTAGAAAAGGTAGGGCATATAACATGGGAGGGAGAGCAGGGAATAAGATAGAATATAATTGGTAGTGCAGGTACAAGTGGGGTCTAGGATTGAGTAGTAGTAGTAGAGTTGTGAAAGTCAATGATATATAGCAGGAAAAAAATTGGATTTATAGAGTAGAAATGAGTAGTGGAGGGACATAGGGTAGGATAGAGTGGAGATGGAAAAGGGAAGCAAAAGAAGTTATGATATTCCACTGGGAATAGAGGGGATAGTATAAAGTACCATAGAGGGGCAATTGAAAGTAGGATGCAGTAGGAGAAAAATAAAGAGACTAATCTAGAATACAATGAGCTAGAAGGGACAGTAAAGAGTAATAGGGTGGGGGGCACAGTATAGGGTGGGATACATTATAAGAGCTAGAAGACACAGTATTAACCCTGAACAGATTATTATGCTTAACCATTCGAGAACCACCCATCTCGGCTAAGAGAATTACATAACATTACTGAATTGACTCCTTTAGTCAAAGGCCTATATGATACAATTAAAGCACTGGTCAACTCAGACACTAGATTACTGCACTTCAGGTTGTTGCAGAGGGTGTATTACCCGCTAAGGATAATGACAGAAGACAATGGTAAATTAATTTCTCATAGCCCACAATGCACTATATTAAAACCTTTATTAACCCATTGTATCTGGGACTTCTCATTTACCAAAATGCACCATAAAAAAACTTTGTTGACATACTGCATTTGAGACTGCAGCCCAATCCAAGATTTGGAGCCTAATAATAGATTAGATTTTGCATCCGACCTTGATAAGAGTAAAATTACAACCAGTACCATGCAGTAATGAATAATTTGATATAAAAGATAATAAATATAAATGCAGAGTTTCGTTTTTTTTCTTTCAGTTATCAAGTTTACTTATGCAAAGAACTGTAGAGAAGAAAATTGACACATTGGTCCCTTTAACAATAGTCTTCTCTACACATTTAAAAACATGATAAAAGAAGATATTTGATAATTTTGTGGGATCATTACATACTCCATACCAACTTCTGTGTTCCATATGATTTTATGTTAGTAAAAATGTTACCGTAATTTGGCAAGGTGACTGAATCAAATATCATACTTGATATGCATGTTAAGCTTTTATTCCCTTTTGTTCTGTTCTATAACATTTTTGCTCAGTTTTCACTTTGATTTACAGATCTGTGCTTTTATTTTTAGCTCTGGATTAATAAACAATAGCTGACATATCTACAGAGGAATGCTGGTCAGAGACTTGACAGTCTGCCACATTCATGTGTCAGCCTGCCTGAACTTACTGAATATCCAACTTCATCTCTTACCTTGAAGCACTTTAAGAAGTAAGGAAAAACATCTCGTAGTACAAAAACTACTAGTATGAATGTATATTTCTAAACATGGATAGAAGAGGTATTTGTTGTGTTCTATGCTGAATTTAACAAGATTTTCTACCTGAATTTTGCACTCTATATAAATACATTTACTGTATATAACTGCTGATATTAACAAAATAGCAATACAAATTGGTAGTTTTTTTGAGGGATTGATTTCCCCTTTTTTAAAAGCAAACTTTACATGTAGGAAAAAGAAGTCACATAACTATTTTGATAATTTAAATGCTTTGCTCAATACCTTTTTTATTTAAATCAATTTGGTTGGTCCTATATTTACATTTCAATTAACACCCTGTATATGGCCAAGCTTGGCTGGTAGACCTACTCGTCAGCATATAGCATTTCTAATAAATGCCATTCTGATATAGTATTGTATTCATGAGTAATCCAGAAGCTTTACTTGGAGGGATTAATTTGTCTTACTGTCTTAAAAATGTATTGGCTCTTCAAAAGATATTTAAGCAACACTAATATTAGCATATTTTGATACCAGTCATGCTGGTACCACCCGATATACACCCTGATTAAATTGGGGCTACGTTTTAAAACGTAACCTGCAACTCCAAATTTACGTGTTATGTTATTAAATTAGCCCTGTAACGTTGCTCGCAGCGGACTTGTGTGTTAACACGCAGGATGATTAAGAATAGGCTACATGCTGAGCAACGTTGAATTTCGTACACATAAATCCTTTGATCCAACGAGTCAATAACCGCTACTTGTTCATTTCAGCTATTAAATTGCAATGTTGTCATATACTGTAACTCGCATGTAATAGACTATCATATTTACGGCTTTATTAATATTGCATTATATCTGGAATGTGTGTCTGATCGCAAACTGTAATTGAAGCACGTAGGACTTAAAAATCTACCCTCCCCTTTTTCTGTGACTTAACACGAACAATCTCTTTTTCCATTTGCTCCATCTGAACCCGTAACTACGTGCTTGCTTAATTGTTTGCATTCAAGCACGCAACTCCGACGGCTGAGAACTGCTTTACGAAATAGCGTTTCTCGCTCGTAGCTCGCAGCCCATTCTAATTTAATAGCGATGTAAAACTGCCAAATTTCAAGCACGCTGCCCTTTCGTGCTAAACGTTAACCTTACGAGGCTGGAATTTAATATGGCCCATAGCTGACAAACATTAAAACATCCAATTATAAGAGACTCTGCAGAAAGCAATAGCAACCCTCTTTGCTTTACAGTTTCACAGTATTATGATACACTAGCGAATTGCCCGTCAAAAAATGACGGCAATGAAATTGTAAGTGAGCTAATGCTGTTTGGTGTATGATAATCAAATAAATAATACATTAATAAATTAATATACTTTACCTATTTTGAAGTAATATATGCAGGAAGCATTCTGTTGAAGAGCTGGCAATCTGTTTTGATGTTGCTGCAGCATTAGTGGTGTGGAGCTGCTGTGTAAGCGTGATGAATGTGTGTAGTGTAAAAGTGTGCGTGCGCGAGACAAAACCGTTAGCGTATCTGTGTACTTCCGCATTGTATAAGTTATTGTTCTAAAATGGTGGCTATGTGTGGTATGCATCTGTGGCGGAATATCCGTAGCTGTTTTGTGGTGTTTTGCGTGTTTAGAGTCCTGTAGCCTCGTTTTCGTTTTGTTCGGCGGCCATTTTTTCTCTCGCTTAGAGAATTTTTTAGTGTCTAAACTATTTTAATTTGAGTTAAATTGAGGTGTAACTTTAGTTTTCGAGGTGCTGGATGCTCCCTCTTCCTGTAGGTAAGCTTTTTATGTATGTGTTGTGTGTATTTATTGTGTTTTTCATTTTTTCATATCCGCGGGTTGCGGCCGATTTTTGCGAGGTTGTAATTGGTCGTAACGTGTCTCGTACTTTTTTGCTAGGGCCGCAGTTGCTGGCAAGGAGCGCCGAAGCGGCAAGGAGCGCCTTTGGCGCTCCCTGCCAGCAACTGCGGCCCTCGCTTCGCGATCCCGCAAGCGTTAGCAACAACTCGCATGCTCACAACTATATATGTGATTTTAGGGGTAGTGATATACTGGCGGCTGATTACTCATTATCAGAATAGTTAAAGGTATATCTAAGTTTCCCTGTTTTTACATTTTTCTAATCTAACACATGCTGCTCATATCAGAAACACATATTAGATTGAGTCAATCTATACCCATACCTTTTTTTTTTCATTTCAAAATGCAACTTGTTTTCCACACCCCTAGAGCTGCTTACAAAGGCACAGTGAACCTCCCAATAGAAATACAGCATTTGGGTACGGATTTAAACCCTTTACTAAACTTCAGGCCAACAGCAGCACAATGCAGAGATCTTACAAAGCAGTGTCTGGCTCCTACTTCCTGCTGCAGAGCACTACACATCCCATGATTCCTTCCTGCATAAACTTCTATTACAAATTGCTACAATTTATTAGAATGTATAGCTGCCTGTGATTTGCCAAAATGAATTATTAATTTTATGCTCATTTTAGCAGAGATATGCAGGGGTGCTAACTCTGAAAACCAGCTGCTACAAACTCAATAGATTTAGCTAGCAAACATCGGGGTTAGTTTGTTCATGTTTATTTTGGTATTTCCTCATGAAAAGTATGTTTTCATACACTACTGATTCTCCTATATCAGATTAATTCATAATTCAGGAAACTTAAATATGCCTTTAATCCTAAATCTTAACATAACATGATTGAACCACACTTGTACTTTCCACACTTTCCAAGGAATTTTGATATGAATAGAGATATTACAATAGACGTTGTGTTTATTTAACAGAATGTGGGATAATTTACATCATTGAGTTTATCTTTGGAGCTAGTGAATGGAGGGCCCTGGTGCTTACTCAGATTCAGTTGCGTATAACAATTTGGGACCTCAAAACCCAAATCATACTTCAAGATAAAACTATGTTTATTACAGTTCACATCAGCTGTGCTATTTAAATGGTGGCCCATGGGCAAGCTGCCTACCAGCTGATTTCTGTGACCCAATGACAGCCAGGATAAGTCTCCTCATAAACCTAATACTATTAAAATAAGACACTTGGGACATCAGCAGAAAAGGGAAGAAAGAAACAGAAGGTAGGGGAAAGAAGAAAGGGGAAAGACAAAAAGGATTTTTTAACTTAATCTTTACACAAATATATCAGTTTTTGTTTCTCACTGTATTTTGGAATTGGTAATTATGAGTCAGTCCAGTGGCAACCTAACTCAGTGTGAATCCTGTCACATGTATGAACTGCTGGAACAGATGATCCAGGGTCCATGTTGCCTCTCTTGATGCTCAAATTGGAGAACTGGAGAAGAGAATTGCAGCACTTAGTGATATTGCTCCACTGGAAAGGCAGTTGGTGCACACTGAGCACAGTTAGGCTGGGCCTAGCATGGATGGTGCAGCTGGGGCTAGTGAGGAGGTCCACAGTGGGCTACAGTAACAAGTGGAAGCAGGGATATCAGGAGGAGGAGGAGGCGGCAAGCTAGTTCTGAGTTGGCAAACACCAACAGATTTGCCAGATTGAGTGAAATTGTTGGGGATGTCCATTCAGGAATGGCAATGCCAGATAGTGCTGTTCCCTCTAACAGCCGGGGAACAGTTCTACTGGAGGAGTGGGAGGGAAGAATAGGCAGAGTAACAGGCAGGTTCTGGTGGTTGGGGACTCTATTATTAGGAAGGTAGACTGGGTGATTTGTCATCCAGATCCCAGCAATCGAACAGTTTGCTGTCTCCCGGGTGCTCAGGTTAGGCATGTTGTGGATAAGGTAGATAAATTATTGGGAGGGGCTTGAAATGAACCGGTGGTCTTGGTACATATTGGTACTAATGACAAAGATAGTAAAAGATGGGGAGTCCTAAAGAATGATTTTATAGAACTAGACAATAAGCTCAAGTCAAGGACCTCTAAGGTAGTATTCCAAGATAATACCAGTGCCATGTGCTAGCCCAGGGGCAACAGAAGGAGCTTAGGGAGGTTAATGTGTGGTTAAAAAAAGTGATGCATTAAGGAGGGGTTTGGTTTTTAGAGCACTGGGCTAACCTCACTTGGGTACAATCTCTATAGCAGGGATGGATTGCACCTTAATTATGAGGCAGCTTTTGTGCTAGGGAATAGGATGGAAGAACAGCTGGGGGAGTTTATAAACAAGTAGGTGGGGGAGGGATGAAATAGAAGTAATGGGGTAGAAAGTGTAGAGGGGGTAAGGAACGCATTAACTAGTCATGGGGAAGGAGATGGGGGAAGGTTAGTACAGTCAATAGGGAGGTATTGCTAAGTAACTCAAATACAGTGGCCGGCACTTCAGAACTACAGACTCATAACATGTATGCTTGCTAATGCCAGAATCTTGCCAGGAAAAATGGGCGAGTAAGAAATATTATCAGTTAATTTATTATTAACTTTTATTTGTAACGAGCCAACATATTCCGTAGCTCTGTACAGGGGATAGGAGCAAGGAAAATACAATATTAATAAATTTAAAAATGAAGGGCCCTGTTTTGAGCTTAGAATCTTTGTAGAAAGGGCTTTTTTCCAAAGCACCCTACAAGATTGTAAACTTGCCACTTACAATCTAATGGGATTTAATAGGCATTAATGAAACATGGTGGGATGACTCTCATGACTGGACTGTTAATCTGGATGGTTATAACCTATTTAGAAAAGATAAGGTATATGGTAAAAGAGGAGGAGGTATTTGTCTGTATGTTAAGCCTGAATTTAAGCCTATAGTCAGAGAAGATATTTATGCTGGAACTAGCGATAATTTTGAATGCTTGTGGGTAGAGTTAAATAGCAGAGCATCAAATTCCAAAAGAATATTGGTTGGAGTATGCTATAAACCCCCAAATATAGCTGAAAGTGAGGAAATACAAATATTGTTACAGATTGGAAATGCAGCTAAGCATGGGCAAGTTCTAATAATGGGAGATTTAAATTACCCTGAAATAAACTGGATGAATGAGACCAGCAGTTCAGCTAAGGAAAGCAGGTTCTTGAGTACACTCGGAGACCATTATCTAGCCCAGGTTATGCAAGAACCTGCTAAAAATTAGGCTATCTTGGATTTAGTGATCACAAATAATATTGATATGGTATCAAATGTTGAAATAGGGCAACCTTTGGGAAACAGTGATCACAACACAGTCTCATTTGTGATTTATTTAAAAAAAAAAACTGTAAGGGTAAAAGGAGTAAATGACATCCAATGTGGCTTAACAATGATTTAAAGAGAAAGATACTTAGTAAAAAACAGGCATTGAGATTATAGAAAAAAGAGGGAAGAGGGACTGTTTTAAAAGGAAATCAGCAAGGCATGCAAAAGGACTATTAGACCGGCTAAATAGAAAATGAATAGTTAAACTAACTAAGAAGGCTAGGAAGGAAGCTATAGGAACACTACAATGTGAAACAGGCTGTTTGACAATTAGAGACAAGAAAAAGGCAGATAAATAAGTTATTTTCTATTGTATATAAAGGGGAGGTACCAGTGGTTGCCACATAATGTGGCTACACTACCTTCACCAAATAATTGTTTTAACTCAGAAAGAAATCCAAAAGTGGGTGGAAAAAATAAATGTTAATAAAGCCCCAGGTCCTGATGGAATACATCCAAGGGTACGGAGGGAACTGGGTTCTGTAATAGCCAAACCATTATATCTAAATTTTCAAGATTCACTCACCACAGGGTCGCTACCAGATGACTGGAGAAAAGCAGATGTGATACCTATATTTAAGAAGGGAACAAGAACAAATGCAGGGAATTATAGACCAGTGAGCCACACATTTGTAGTGGGGAAGCTTTTAGGAGGGTTAATAGTGGATACTATACAAGAATATGTCTATTTGAAAAGGATTATAAGTAGGAGCCAACACAGATTTATGAGGTATAGGTCATGTCAAACAAATCTAATTAGTTTCTATGAGGATGTTAGTAGGAACTTGGATTAAGGCAACTCAGGGGATGTAGTCTTTTTTTTGTAGGTCCTCTCCTTTTTAATTTATTTATTAATGGTTTAGAAGCAGGACTGGTAAGTATTGTTTGCATTTTTGCTGATGACACAAAGTTCTGCAAGGTAATTAAATCAGATGATGATGTACTTTCCCTCCAAAGGGATTTGCATTAGTTAGAGAAATGACCAGATGATATTTAATACGAATAAATGTAAGGTTATGCATTTGGGAAGCAAAAATAGCCATATAATTTATATTCTTAATGGAGCAAATCTAGGTGTATCTGATATTGAAAGGGATTTGGGAGTGCTTGTGACAACCACTTAGGTAACAGTGCTCAAAGCCAAGCAGCATCTGCAAAGGCAAGTAAAAAAGTTGCATGTATTAGGAAGGGTAAAAAAGCAAGGGAGGCAAATATATTTCTGCCACTATACAAATCTCTAGTACGCCCTCAATTTGGAATATGGAGTACAATTTTGGGCACCATTTCATAAAAGGACATTTTAGAGCTGGAAAAAGTACAATGAAGGGCAACAAAACTAATAAGGGGAATGGAGGGGCTAAGATATGAAGAAAGACTAACAAAATTAAATGTATTTTCTCTAGAAAAATGCAGAGTTGATATAATTACCTTATATACTGTAAATATATTAAGGGTCAATATAAGGCTTTGTCAAGTGAACTTTTTGTGCCAAGAGGTTTTCAAGTGAAAAGAGGGCATCCTTCTGCGGTTAGAAGTAAAACGACTCCACTTTAAAGAAAGAAAAGGGTTATTCACAGTAAGGCTGGTTAATCTGTGGAATTCTCTACCAAAGGAGGTGGTGACAGTAGATTTGATAGATAACTTTAAAAAGGGATTAGAAGTATTTTGGAATAAAAAGGGCATTCAGGGTTATCATGGATAACTAGAGAAAGGGTATTGATCCAGGGAGGAATCCAATTTCCAGTTTCTGGGGTCTGATAGGAAATGTTTCCCCTTTTGAGACAAATGGTAATGTTTCAATGTTTTTTTTTTCTGCTTGCCTTCCACTGGATCAATTAACAATTAACAACTAATCTGCAAATTGCAGATCAGAGGAGAACTAACAAGGTTGCAATTGATGGTCTAAAGGTCTTTTTTCAACCTTAATTACTATGGGCCTCATTCTATTAGCGGCCGGAGGCTCCTGCAGGCTTGCGGCCGGTGCCTTGCTATCTCTCGCGGCCGCCCGCGCCAGAGGAAAGCCTTTGATCTAAAACGTCCGCAAGAGTTTCGGCCGTAAGAAATTCCTATTTGCAATTCAATTGCTCCGGGAACCCTCTCTGCAAGGCTAAAAACGAGCCGCTGCTTACTTGCAGGAAAGAGGTCCCGCTAGCACCAATTAAGCACATAAAATAGCTCAAATAAAGCCATCCTGCACTTTGAGAAGACTATAAAGGGATTTTAGGTGTTAGAAAAAATAGCACATAATTATCCTATACTCAAATCCGTAAAATATTTTATTTTTAATATCCGTAAAATATCCATGTAAAAAGTCCAGAGTGCTTGGAGCACTTCAGACCCGCCCACGCCGCAGCCGGAAAATAAACAGTTAATTTGAACTCGGGTTTGGGCTGATGTGCAAGCTTGAGAGTGGGTTACTTTTAATCCTCATGTCCCCCAATATGATCCCTAGCATTTACAGAGCTGTACAGTGCAGGCTTGTATTTATTTTTGCGTTTTTAGATTTCTGCGCTTACGGCCGGTTCCAAGATATGCGGCCGGCCGTAAGAGGAGATCCTTGCGGGGCCGTATAATAGAATCGCGAGTTAACAGAACCCCCGCAAGGAATCGCAGCCTTCCGGCTGATTTACGGCCGGTAATAGAATGAGGCCCTATGTAACTATGTAACTACTGTTATATATAAATACCCAATCATTTTGTTATTTCATACAATGGACACACATATATTAATTTATATTTTAGAAATACATTTTTTACATCATTATTTTAAACACACCAGCTCATTAGCCAATTTAGCCTAAAGAAAATGAACAGCACTGACATTGACAATAATTTAGATGAGTGATATATTTAAAATCTGGTCAGTATTAAACAAATTCATAGTCTACTTCAACAGTTAAAAAATATGAGAACTTTAGTGTCTGTTTTATTCGGGTTAACAATTTCTATTTTAGTTCAAGCAATTGAGAAGTGTACTCCCTTCCTCAGGTTGAAGAGAGCTTATATATAAAGATTTCTGAGTGTAACGCAGCTGTAGCAATGAAGATAACAATCTGAGAGAGGAGATGGCCACAGGGCATAGAATTCTGTAAATCAGCACTGCTTGACCTGAGAGAGAGACTAAAACTCTTGAAAGCTTGTCTTGAAAAATAAATTGTCTAAATAGGATTTCAGTGTACATTGTGCATTCACTGTTTGTGCTACTGAACATAGCTAATCTTAATGAATTCCAAAAGCACCAAAAGAGGACTTAATAAATAATGTTAAATGGTGTTTACTGTTAGTATGCTAAAGGGGAGCTGGGTAGAAGTTGGACTATGGGCCCTATTCTATTAGCTGCCCGCAAATGCCTCAAACTCACAAATTTGGAGTTTTTTTTTAAATAAATGTTTAGATGTATTCTATTGACTCCAGTTTGCAAATTCCATCCTTAAGGCTGAACTCATAAACCCTGCCTTTTTAAAGTCTGATTTCAGGGGGCGTGATCATATGACCTGACAATATTTAAGCAAACCCTGTAATGTACTTCTATGAAACTCATAATTCTTCTCAGACACAGCCAATAGTAAATGAGACCATCATCATGGTGTCAGTAAAACATGTAGTTTTTGGTTAAACTTCACTCAGAGACTACAAATGAAGTAGTGTCAAGAAGTAAATTTAGCGATCGGACTCACAATCCAGCAATGCAGAAATCATTAAAAGTCATTAAAGCATCTGTTCTAGTCCATGCGGGTTCCATGATATGTATTAACCTCTTAAGTCCCGAGATCCATTTCACACAGAAAAAAAAACTATTATATATATTTTTTTTTATTGTATATTTGTGGGTTTGAGACTGTTCTGCAATTAATTGTAATGTGTTTCTATGCTTTTCCATAATGTTAAAGTATAGTATTGCGTGTTTAATAGCTGTTAAGGCTCTAATAATTGAAAAAGCCTTTGCAAGTCCTCTTGAGTACTCGTAATATTTTTGACAGAAAAGTGATACTTTTTTGAAAATATTTGCGAATTAGACTAGTGAGCAACTTTAATTGGTTTGCACTTGTAAATCTTGAACTGTGCTAAAAGCAATGGAGTTTTCAGGTAAGATTTGCTCGTCAGTAGTAATTGCGGGTGGTCTACTCGTAATCGCGAACTGACTATATCTAGCAGAAATTTTCATTATGGGTGCAATAGAATAGGGCCCTATGTTTCTAGATCTGGGTATCTGTGCACTATGTTTACTTATACTATTGTGGCTTTACTTTTGTTATTATTATTATGGTTATTAACAGTAGTAGTTTAATTATTTACTTCTTTATCACCAATACATCAATAGAGCTACATAATGATGTAGCATATTTTGTAATTTAGGAGAAATAAAAAAGAAAACTGTTGCAAATTAGGTATAGCGCAAACTTTAGGCCAGGGTATGTTTTAAAGAGCTTATATCTTATTTCATATTGATATTGGAAGGTACTATTTTATGATATGCTTACAACTGGAAGCTTAAAAGATAGTTAGTAAATAATTGACCATTTTTTTTCCTTAGCACCACTTTACCAGGGTTTTGCATCCTTTCGTGATTAGGAAGCCAAACGACACCGAACTTCAGAGTTAGAAACACTATACTAACATGAAATGCATTATTGGTATAAGTATTAAAATTATTGGTAACTGACATCTTGTTTAATAATAACATATACGTTGCTTCAATAGAGTTTCAAAGAGAATAGATGAAATTAAGAAATAAAGCTGATGGGAAATAACAGCTGTAATCTAGCTGAAACAGTCATTAAGGATGCATTCTAGTAATTCTTGTTCCAGAGTAGAAAGCTGGCTAGACACAAGTTTATCTGAAATGAGCCAACATATAGTTTACAGATCCTTTTCTTATGCAATTTATCAGAAAAGTGGCTATTAATAAGCAGTGAGGAATAATACTTTCAGAGATCACTATAAAAAACTACAATTCCAACCTTCTGTTCAGTTATCTATTTAATGCTATTAAGCAATCCTCTAGAACTGGAAACCCACATTTCTTTTTTTTAACATGGTAAAAATCAGGTTATTGCCATATCAGCCCTGAAAAGAATTTGGCACCTGCCGATTACTATAAGATAGCACTAGAAAATCATCAAAAGGTGATTTATTTATAATGCAAGTATCCTTTTGGATAGATTGAATAATACATTTATTATAGTCTTGTGTATGTGATTGTATAATAGACTCCATTAAATTTCTCTGTAAATTTAGAAGCAAATACACATGAATCAAATGCCTTTAGACTTCAATGGACGTCCATTTTTGGTGAATCCATCGATAAATGTAACCATAGCAATGAAATCTCACTGGCAAGATCAATAATAGGGGTATGATGTTAATTTTCGGCTTGTGTTAGGTAGTGTGTGGAGCTATACATATTTGGTATCAGAACATTAAATATAATGTAATTTTTATGCTATTAAATATCTTTCTTATAGAAAGTACTTTTAATTTCTATATTATTCAAATTATTTTAACCACACATTGAAGTAAATATTAGCGAGCAGATATTTTATTATTTAATTCCCGCAATACAACTTTGTAAACAGCAAATATTATAAGAGTAATTGTTTTACATGCTGTGTTTTGCCTCTGTTAATATGTAAATGTATCAGCAACATCTTCATGATTCACAATTAGACATGTTAAGAAACACATCAAATGCCAGATTTTCTATTATTGACCTCATTGTCCCCTTGTATTATTTAAACTTTGGAGAATAATTCTCACAATTGATTTCTCTCTGTGTTTATTTCTGTCTAGTACCAATGAATTTGAAATGGATCACAAGCAGGAAGGGAGACAAGTATTATTTGATTTATAAGGTATAACCCTGGCTCTGGATTAATATAAGAAAAAAAATAAGATGTTGATGAACTATTACAACAGAAGTTTCTGACCAGAGCAGTTTACAATCTAGTGGAAAAAAATAAGATCAAGAATTATACAAAAAGTATGCAAATTAAGTAGACAAAACAGATCATAAGGTCTTAGATGGCCAGCTGATTCTAATAAGGAAAACAGCATTTCAACTGTAAAATGTGTCCAAGCAGAAAAGCAGACCCCTCCACATCCACCCCTGCACTCTCTGCACTTCCTATGTAATCCCGAGCATGGCTAAGGGTTACCTCTTTAGCTACTAAAAATGAACCCAGAGCTACGCTCAGGATTACTGCTTGGAGGGTTAAAGGGCCATTTACCTCACTATAAATGGTGTGAAAGAGCACAGATGCTATGTTAACATTATCTATTGTTTTTTTTTATTACAGTAGAAAAGAAGACATATTTGGGCAGACAATAAGATAAGACTCATTAAAGGGAGTGGAGAAGCTTTCATATGAATGATATAAAATTTGAGCCAGGATACTAATTTGGAGCAATGAACATGAGATGGAGGAGCTCAGAGGAGCAGTGGCATGCTGCAGTCCAGAGGGTCATAGAAAGCAGGAAATGATTGAACAATTCATTTGTACAGTATTTAGGAACATAAAGATAGACCCAACGGGGTAGAATGTCAGTGACTTTTTAAGATATGTCTAAGCAATGTGAGTTGTTTTATGTGACAGATTAAGGAAAGAAAGTCAAAGGATGCTCTTAAGCAAGGAACTTGAACTTTGATAATACATATAATTTATCATTATTAACCCTCCTGGTGATATGATTATGTCAGTATTTAGAATGTTAAAGCGGTACGTTCAAAAATACTGACACAATCATACTGCATACTATATATATATAGAAAAAGAATATAGAAAAAGTTTATATACATACATATATCCCCCACCTTAGCCCCTGCACAGCAACATTACCCCTTCCCCTTCTCCTCCTCCCTTTCCTCCTCTTCCTTCTCCTCCTCCCTTCCTTCTTCCCCCTTCTCTGTCTCTCTTAACAACCATCCCCTTTATCCTCCTCATCCTCTTCCCCCCCCCTTCCTTCTTATTCCCCTCTCTTTCCCCCTTCCCCCTTATCCTCCTCCTTTCCCCACTTATCCTCCTTCTCCCTTCCCCCTTCCCCCTTATCCTCCTCCTCTCCCTCCCTTTCCCCCTTATCCTCCTCCTCCTCCCTTTCCCCCTAATCCTCCTGCTACCTTTCCCCCCTTTCCCGTTATCCTCCTCCTCCTCTCCATCCCTTTCCCCCTTCCCCCTTATCCTCTTTTCTTTACCCATTCCCCCTTATCCTTCTCTTTTTCCCCCCTTATCCTCCTCCTCCCTTTCTCCCCCCTTATCCTCCTAATCCCTTTTCCCCTTCCCCACTTATCCTCCTCCCTTTGCCCCTCTCCGTTCACCTCCCTTTCCCCTCTCCCCTTACTATGATCCGATGATTATACTTTGCCTGCGGCATCTCATCTGGCTGTGACTGGGACCAGCAAACGCTAATAACGTGACGGGTATTCCGAGTGACATCACATGCACGTCATTAGCGTTTGCCGGTCCCAGTCACAGCCAGATGAGATGCTGCTGGCAAAGGATAATCATTGGATCATAGTAAGGGGAGAGAGGAAAGGGGAAAGGGAGGTAAATGGAGCTGGGGAAAATGAGGAGGATAAGGGGGCAATGAGGGAGGAGGAGGAGGAGGTGAAGGAGAGAGAATAAGAAGGAGGATAAGGGGTAAAGGGAGGAGGAGGAATGGTGTGCTGAGGGTGCCCAGGCAATCTAGGCAGCACTTGCCCCCCTCCACATCCACCCCTGCGCTCTCTGCACTTCCGATGTAATCTCGAGCGTGGCTCAGGGTTACCTCTTTAGGTTCTAAAAATTAACCCAGAGCTACGCTCGGGATTACTGCTTGGAGGGTTAAAGGGCCATTTACCTCATTATAAATGGTGTGAAAGAGCACAGATGCTATGTTAAAATTATCTATTGTTTTTTTTTTTATTACAGTAGAAAAGAAGACATATTTGGGCAGACAATAAGATAAGCCTCATTAAAGGGAGTGGAAAAGCTTTCATATGAATGATATAAAATTTGAGCCAGGATACTAATTTGGCGCAATGAACATGAGATGGAGGAGCTCAGAGGAGCAGTGGCATGCTGCAGTCCAGAGTGTCATAGAAAGCAGGAAATGATTGAACAACAATTCATTTGTACAGTATTTAGGAACATGAAGATAGGCCCAACGGGGTAGAATGTCAGTGACTTTTTAAAGATATGTCTAAGCAATGTGAGTTGTTTTATGTGACAGATTAAGGAAATAAAGTCGAAGGATGCTCTTAAACAAGGAACTTGAACTTTGATAACACATAATTTATCATTATTAACCCTCCTGGCGGTATGATTATGTCAGTATTTAGAATGTTAACGTGGTACGACATAATCATACTGCCTTGTTCCGCCCCCCTGCGTAGACTACGCTTGCAGGGAAGGGATAATATATATATGTGTATATATATATATATATATATATATATATATATATATACTAGCGACTTGCCCGCCAAAAAATGACAGCAATAAAATTGTAAGGCAGGTAATGCTGTTTGGTCGCGACATTAATTTTGTTGGTGGTCCGAGATCCTTCCGCGCTCATTGCAAGACTTGTGCTGAGCGCCTTTGGCGCTCATTGTGAGGCTGTTGGTTGTAGTATTTTTTTTCTGATTGGCGCTTTTGGTGTTATTGTTTGGTCGGCGTTTATGTGTTTTTTGCGCTTATTGCAAGGCTTTGTGTGCTATGAGCAGCGTTGGAGTTTGTTGTGAGTCGCGCAGTGAATGGCTTTTGTGTTTTTTGTGAGAGTGTATTTTGTTTTTGTGTATATGTTTTTTTGTATGCTAATTAAATAATTAATAAATTAATAAATGAATATACTTTACCTATTTTGAAGTATTATATGCAGGAAGCATTGTGTTGAAGAGCTTACAATCTGTTTTGATGTTCCTGCAGCATACAATATCGGTTTGCACTGTTGTGGAGCTGATGTGCAAGTGTGAGCAATGTGTGCAGTGTGTATTTTAAATAGGCTGCGTGTGCGAGGAAAAGCCTTTAGGGTAGCTGTGTACTTCCGCATTGTGTAAGTTATTGTTGTAAAATGGCGGGGAATGTGTGTGGTACGCGGCTGTGGATGATGTAGCGTACTTGGTAAGAGTGTATCTTGTAGCTCGTATGTTTTTTTGAAAAGCTGTATGTGGTTGGTGGTGTTTTGCATCTTTAGGGTCCTGTAGCCTTCGTATTTTTTCCGTATATATATTGATTGCTTGCTAGATGTATTTTGGTAGTGCCGCTTGTGTGGGTGTTTGTACCCTCGTGTGTAAGGCGCCGTAAAGCCTTCACTTCCACAAATGTGGCCCCTCGCTTTGCGAGGGGCCGCATTTGTGGTCCAAAAGTCGTAGGGGGTCGTAGGGATGAGCACCTACAGCGCTCATCTCCACCAGCACAAGGAGCGCCTTCGGTAGCAACTGCGGCCCTTGCTATACAAGCCCGCAAGCGTTAGCAACAACCTGCATTGCTGACAACTATATATGTGATATATAGAAAAAGAATATAGAAAAAGTTTAAGTGTATATATATATATATATATATATATATATATATATATATCCCACCTAGCCCCTGCACAGCAACATTACCCCTTCCCCCTCTCCTCCTCCCTTTCCCACCTTCCTCCTTATCCTAATACCGTCCCCCCTTCCCCCTTCTACTCTTTTCACCCTTCCCCCTTATCCTCCTCCTCTCTTTCCCCCCTTATCCTCCTCCTCGCTTTCCCCCATTCCCCCTTCCCCCTTATCCTCCTCCTCTCCCTTCCCCCTTCCCCCTTATCCTCCTCCTCTCCCTCCCTTTCCCCCTTATCCTTCTCCTCCGCCCTTTCCCCCTAATCCTCCTCCTCCCTTTCCCCCCTTTCCCCTTATCCTCCTCCTCCTCTCCATCCCTTTCCCCCTTCCCCCTTCCACTCTTTTCTTTTCCCCTTCCCCCTTATCCTCCTCCTTTTCCCCCTTCCCCCTTATCCTCCTCCTCCCTTTCTCCCCTTATCCTCCTTGTCCCTTTTCCCCTTCCCCACTTATCCTCTTCCCTTTCCCTCTCTCCGTTCACCTCCCTTTCCCCTCTCCCCTTACTATGATCCGATGATTATACTTTGCCTGCGGCATCTCATCTGGCTGTGACTGGGACCAGCAAACGCTAATGACGTGACGGGTATTCCAAGTGACGTCACATGTACGTCACTTCATTAGCGTTTGCCGGTCCCGTTCACAGTCAGATGAGATGCTGCTGGCAAAGGATAATCATTGGATCATGGAAAGGGGAAAGGGAGGTGAATGGAGCCGGGGAAAGTGAGGACGAGAAGGATACGGGGGAAGGGGGGAAGGAGGGAGGAGGGGAAGGAGGGAGGATAAGAAGTAGGATAAGGGGTAGAGGAAGAGGAGGAATGGTGTGCTGAGGGTGCCTAGGCAATCTAGGCAGCACTGGGTCCTCTCCAGATCCACCCCTGCACTCCCTGGGCTTCCGATGTAATCCTGAGCGTGGCTCAGGGTTACTGCTTTAGGTAGTAAAAATTAACCCAGAGCCAAGCTCGGGATTACAGCTAGGAGGGTTAAAGGGCCATTTACTTCACTATAAATGGAAAGAGCACAGATGCTATGTTAAAATGATCTATTGTTTATTTATTTTTTTATACACTAATAACAGCTAAAAATCTAAGCTCTTAAGTTTGTTTACAAACACACTCCTGACTGTTCCATGATTAACAACATCTGCCAACACCGAGGGGTGAAGGGGTGAAGGCTCCATGAGCAAAAAGATTTATAGTTTTTCATTGAACTTCATTCCCTCATTCCCATCTTCTCTTCACTTGTAGTGAAAACACACATCCTCATCATTCAGCTCTAAAGAAGTGACAACACAAAATAAATTCCTGTAAAGAGTATTACAAAATTCAGATTTTCCCAAAAATGCTTTATGCCGATGGCTTACACAGCTACTAATATGGTTAGTTTGGTCCCAGTGCCAGTGTTGGTGAATGATGGGCCCCGGTGCAAAAACAAAATTGCATGTGACATATTCATCTAGTACATATCAAGTATAGGAATCCATTTTGTATTTATTACATCACTTAATTATAAAGGTGTATGTATATTTTGGTTATCAGTGGAGAGAGGGGTGAGGGAGGATGCACCAGAGAGCCTTTGTTATGATAACTGAATAAGATTGAAATCGGCACCACACCAGTTCCCCATCACTGGTCCAGAAGCAGACTACTTGCTTCAGGAAATGCAGCCATATCTATCCAGAAATGGAAACACCCTCTCACATTTGCAACTTCATCTAATGTTTTATGAATTTCACCAGGGCCTATCAGAGGCAACAATATTATTCTTTTAAAATTAAAAATTAGCTATATGACGTTTTTCTGCCCTTAGTTAAACTCAAAATGTTCAAACAAATATGTTCTTTGTCATTGTGCAGTGGTCCTTTAACATAAAACTGCATGACATTTTTAATATAATATTTTTGTCTTTATTTTCTAAAGTTAGTGTCTTGTAAAGACAACTGTTAAATAAACATGTGTGCTAAAAATAATAATATATTTTATCAGCTATAGCATTGTGGGGCTTCTGAAGAAACATGAAACCCCCCCTGCTATGACCCAATGATGTGAGGAGTATTATAGTGGAAGTGTGTCAAAAGACGGCATAGGAGACTTAGCAAAATCACCATGCAAACAGCCTTAGGTATAACACTATTACGTGGTAAAAGACAGAGAAATTCAATGTCCTGGGTAGAATTGTCATGCGGGTTGTCCTGTGTTGAATCGAGGTGCCAGCAGCTAAATCCACTGGCTTTGAATGTTCAATCAAATTTTCATCTACTTGGAATGTTATTTAATATATTTAAAAATTAAATTTGAAATTAAACTCTGTTAATATCGGTTTCATACATTTTTTATAGGGTTAATTATTTGCAGTTCTACTATACTATTTCACTAATCATAGTATTACAAAAGGTACTAAGAGCAATATAAAAAATATGACAATAAGACAGTAAGAAATAAAATGTACAAATAAACTAAATATATTAAAGGATCTCTGTAATCAATTAATTAAAATATATCTGCACTTAAAATGTTTTTTAGAATGGTACAAAATGACAGCCCCAACTTATAAACTTACATATGCTGATGAGCCTCCTGAGGTGGGAGGATACCTGAATGCTTATATCTACAGAATGGGAATGTGGCATGTAAAACTGCTAGTGTTTTGTGATAGACCCAATGATTAGATCATTAGTTTACAAAAACACACCCTGAGAAAGAATCAGCAGGATACGCTAAGAAAAGAAAATGGAACACATCTGTAAAGAAGAATTTAAAATAAACATTTAATTGTAAAGGCTTTGCTTATTTATTTATTAGCAAAAGTTTGTCCACTATAAGACATTATAAAATCATTTTACCACAGTGACCCTTTAAAGGACCACTGGACAATTAGAGTGTAATTGGGCAGAAAAAAAAGTACACAATTCGTTTTTAATTAGAATTTTTTTTTTTTTATTCATCACAATACTCTGGAATAAGAAAGCTTCTGCCAGTTCCCTCCACACCCCTCTGTCCATTATAATTTACAAACTCTCACCCTCATCATCCAGCTCTCAAACTGTGAAGTAACAACCACAAAATGGATTCCTGTACAGTATAAACAGAATGTTGAAACATTTTAAAAATGCAATGGCTTACACAGCTTGTTTTGTTACATACTTGACTAACAAGCTTCTTTTTCATTGAACTACAGTGTTCCTGTAAGTCACATATAAATGTACCAAAAATATAGGCTCCCCATTGTATGTTAAAATGAAGATGGTATTCTATTTTTAAATGTTTTCATATTAAATAGATAGTAAGACTTGACTTCTTTGAGACTCTCTTGTCCTTATCCTCACTTGTTTGCTTAAGAATACTTTTAGATAAAATGTTTGGATTATAGGTGCAATTACCGTATTGGTCCGAATATAAGCCGCACCCGGATATAAGCTGCACCTGTAAAATTCAAGGGGAAAAAATAGAAAAAAAATATATATATAAGCCGCACCCTTAAAATTGGAGAGAAAAAGACTCTCTCCAAGTGATCCGCCATTGCAAGAAACAGGCTTTTTTTGCAGGTTACAGGCCTTACAGGATGTTAGAATCACTAAAACCGTAAATCGCTATTCAATTGCTACAATACTGCATTCTCAAGCACGCAAATCGGCAGTAATTTTACATTCGCGAAACGCCATTAAATTACTACAAAGCAGTCTCAAGCACGCAAATCAGCAGTAATTTTACGGTCACGAATATAAGCTGCACCCGTATCTCGCAAACTCAAAAATCTGAAAAAAGGTGCGCCTTATATTCGGACCAATATGGTATTTTGGGATATTGTACACTATTTCTTTCTATATGATAGAATGATTCATAACATTATATATCCAAGAAACAATGTTCTGAATGTCTTGCTGGATATCTGAAGTTTGTTGTGCATACTTCTCTGAAATCTTTATGATAAAATTTCAAGCTGACTAACAACAAAGAAGGAGTCATCCTAGCCATTTATATTTGTATATACATTTTCTTACATTTGATCTCCTCTTGAAATTAGGCTTATATCCTTGCCAGGAGCAAGAATAAAAGATTAATTTCTATTGCTGGGCAGTTAATCATTTTTATTGGCTACATTTATAGCTATCATGAACTTGGTGTAACAGGAAAGTGAAATATTGGCCCCCAAACACAATGGCTCAATAGTCCGTGTGCAACATAATAGATTTAAGAAAAAAAATCTTCATTAAAAGTTATATAGCTGGAATCAGTAGATAAAAAAAGCAAGCAGCAGGGAGTTTACTCAGTGTGCTGTCAATGCATCTTGGTTTGGCTTTGGAATATTTCAAATAAATTGTACATCATATTAGGTACCAATAGTAATATGATGCAGACTAAATTTTTTTTATCTTACACAAAGACATCAAAGATGGCTTATTCTGTGGAATGGCAATACCTTGGTTTGTTATAAATTCTCACAGCTGTACACAGCTTTAAAAAAATCAAATATAATGAAAATCTTAGACTGAAAAACAGCCTGTTTTATTTTCGGATTGTCATTTTATTGGATTTCTGACTGCAGTTCCTACAGGACTGTTCCAACTGAGAGTAGAGGCCATCATCCTACAATGTGTCCCACGGTTTAGTTCATTGGGTCACAATCATAGTAAAAAAGCTTAACTATGTCAGAGTAAATGATCAACAAAAACAGTAAATAAAGACAATATCTTAAAAATAGAGTGAAAAAGAGCAAAATGCCTTACATTGTGTAAAACCGTTGATTGAATTGATAAGATCAAGAAAGTGAATAGATATATACTCACACAATTCAACCACAGAAAATGTGAGGTATTTAGTAGGTACAAGTTTTTAAAGCTCTGCTCTGGTGTGCTCAGTATTGGGTTCTTCACACGGCTATTAATGGTAAGTGAGCTTTTGACACAGGTCCCTTAAACGTCTATAATTGTGATATTATGCAACTCTGATATCGTTATCGAGAGATAGAGTACATGAGAAGAACACATAAGAAGCATAACTGATTCAGCCAATGTCCATATTAAATCTACAACCTATCTCGGGAAATATGAAATTCTATCCAAGAGACAAACAATTAGTTCAACTCTTCTGTTTGTGTAAAGATGATACAATTGGCAAGTATGCATTTCCCCAGTTACATTGTGATTTTCCTTTGGTTTTCATTGATAAATTGTCCATCAATTGAAATATTCAGAAAATGCTATATTTCAGATGTGTGAATTCTGGATATGTACACCTAAAACCTCAAGATTGTTTACTGATGGATTTCATCAGTTGTGCTCCACTAGTGAAATAGTTATGGGCCTATTATGTCTTGTAGGGCGTGTTGGGTCATGTAATTGCCAAAAATTGTCAAATACTCATTGCAGAGTAATGCTGAAAATGTAAGTAAAAAGTATTTCCATTCACACTTTTGTTTTCAAGCATAATTAACTTATTTACCAGTACATTAGCAACCATTTAATCATTTGGAGCTATACCACATAGCAATGAATAATGACTAAAAAAATATTTAAGTAAGGCAGCAAAATTAGAGTTAAGATCCCTTAATACCACTAATTTATTCACTTGTAATATTGACAACACTAGTAAAATGTAAATGATTTTCATTGTTTTTTATTAACTTATCCCAAATTATAGCTCCCCTCAGTGGGAATTCCACCTCTTCATAGTCAGCTGCAAAACGTCATTTGTCTTAAATCCAAATTATTATTTTTTCTCTTTTTACACTAACATACTTTTCATTTTTCACAGATTTTACTTCTGTTTGGGCATTAGCACTTCAAATAATCTATTTAACTTGCTCGCCTCTCATTTTAAATATGTCTCTATTGATTGAGGGGTTGATCATATTAAACATATTAAAATATTGTTAGACGTGTTCTTTATTGGATAGTTGAAAAGACCACTGTAGAGTGAAAAAAACAAATATGTTTGGAAACTTTGAGCCTTATTCAATTGAGCAATTGTAACTTACAGTAGCCCGTAATGGAGGCCGTAAGTTATTTGCTATTCAATTGGCTTTTTTTGCGAGCCGCAAATGGGCTACATGTTACGTGCTTGAAAACCTTGCGAATGTTACAACCGTAACTTACACCCCATCTAAGCCTTTGATCTTTCAAGTCCTCAAGAGTTACAATTGCAAATCGCTATTCAATTGCTACAATTCCTCATGCCCACAATTGTTTTCACACCCGTAAACGGCAAATGTAGAGGAATATCCTAGGAGTACTAGAGAGGACCCGCAAAGGGGTTAAAGACATATCCGTAGCACTGTAAAAGCAAATTAAAAAAAATCTAAAATGCACTATAAAAGACAGGGAAAGCGATGAAAGACATTATATTTAATTGCACAACAGTCTCAAGCTCGCAAATGTGCAATAAAAAAAATATTTCATTTTATGTTTCATTTCGGGGTTATATCTATCTTAGGAATCAATGAGTTAATACATATCAAGCCACCCACATGGACAAGAACAGTATCGGCATTAATTTAAATTATTGAGATTTTTGCGTTTTGCGTGGTCGATCGCATATTGGACCCCCAAAGGCTAATTGATTGACATGTAACCTCCATGTTTTACTGCCGTAATGATGATGGTCTCATTTTCTATTGGCTGTTTCTAAATGGGCAGTTACAGCCTTGCTTGATTGATCATGGTCCCGCCATGAAATGCTACATACATGTGCATGGTTTACTGTTTCGGCTTTCAGCCCGTAACTTGCAGGCTTGTTCAATTGAATAGCACTGGAATTGTAGCAGACTACGAGCCTGCAGCAGGCCTGCAGACATACGGCCTATATACCGCGATATGCAGGCTTTGAATTGAATGAGGCTCTTTGAGTCTAAGAACATAAGTAAGCAGGAGTAAAGACATTTCCCTATTCAATTCTTTTTTTTCTTAAAACATACAACACTCACAGACTCATAATTGTTCAAAAGACCTATGCAAATCACACTTATTTTCATGTTTGTGAAAATGTGCCTCAACTTACTTAAGAACAACCATTTACACAAAATTACGTGTGGATTTTCCATTGATTTTCACTTAAAGGTGATTTAATTCTTAATTTACAAATTACTTACGGCTGGAAACTCGGAATTTGAGCAGATTTTTTAAGAGAAATTTTAGTGCACTGAAGAGCACCCATAAATGCTTTTAAAAAAAGTTATCCAAATGTATTATTCTCTAAATGCAGATGATTTCTGAAAATATCAATTATACATTATACTACAATGTTGCAAGCTCGCTACTTACAATCTAAAGAGAATGAAAAGAGGGAGAGGCCTGGGGAAGAATAAGAATAAGGAAAACAAGGTTCAGGTAAGAAGGGTGAGATGTATAGAAATGTGAAAGGTTCTATTGTATAATTTTGAATGACCCCTAGTGGTGTGATAATAGTCAACAAATAAGAGGTCAGGTGACTTTCATGCCTCTATAAATTAAATCTAAATTGGGGTGGGTGCCTGGGGAGGGAGGGGAGTGCTTACAGGATTTCCCTAGAGTAGCAGTGAGGTTGGTGCAGATCAAGGTGAGACTGAAAGGAAAGCAATAAGGTAACATGGAGTGAGGGGCAGATAGGATGTGTGAGAGAGGAGTGTGAGGTAGAGAAAGAAAGAGGTATTGGAAGGCAGGGCAGGTAAAGCCAT
This sequence comes from Discoglossus pictus, assembly GCA_027410445.1. NCBI lineage: Eukaryota > Metazoa > Chordata > Amphibia > Anura > Alytidae > Discoglossus > Discoglossus pictus. The sequence goes on from CM050167.1 coordinate 310,370,063, forward strand.
GTTTGAGGGAGGGCATATAGGTAAATTATTCATCACATCTACATTGGGAAAAAAGATAGTGGCCAAATTACACCGCCACATTACATATCTCAAGTACCAGGGGCACATTTTATTTTTGTTTTTTCAGTCCCTCAGTTGTGTCAGAATGTCTGTGACCCGATGGACTGCAGCACACTTACTTATGTCTCTGTCTGTACTTATCAGCAAGGTTTGCATGGCAAACATACTGGAGTGGGTTGCCAGTTCCTTCTCCAGTGGACTGTGATTTGTCTGACCTCTCTGCTATGACCTGCCCACCTAGAGTGGCCCTACATGGTATAGCTCACAGCTTCATTGAGGTACATAAGCCCCTTCACCCCCACAATGTGGAGCTCCAGAAGGGACCCAGGGGAACATACACCACACTAATCTACTCTAACCCATCAGGAAGGGCCGCAAACAGGCCTTGAGGCTGTGCAGAGGCATGTGAAGCAACAGCCAAATCCCCTCCATCTCCTCTATACCCATCCTGGAAAGTTCCAATCCATTGCTGGTGGCCATGTACCAAGATGTATAATCAGTATCATTTGGTGAAATCCCATTAAGTGTTTTGCTATTAATCAATTCACATTATCACCTGGCATATTGTTATCAGGCCTTCACAGTATCACAAATTGGACTTTGCATGTGCATTAACCCTTAATTATATATATATATATATATATATATATATATATATATATATATATATATATATTTGTATTATATGATATCTTATTATATTATTATTATTATTATTATTATTATTATATGTATTTGTCTATAACATAGTAACCAGGGCTCATTAGTTTACTGATATAGGAATGTGACACAAATGTGATGTATGTGGATGTCCCAAAACCCCAACTATTGAAAACACACAGTGATAAAGGTATAACAAAGTTTTATTTCATACAGAGCACAATCAGAAATGTACAAGACTGTGCATTAATATCATGGGTGTGGTGTGGGCGGATCCTGTAAAAAAAGTAAAAGGGGATACCTAAAGGAGGTAATGTCACAGTCTAGAATAATCAGGATGCATAGCACCAACAAGGGTCACATGTGGTCACTACACCACTGCAACCGGAATCTGATAAAAAAAAAGGATTATCAGAAATCATTCAGTTTAATCAAAATAACCATTAATGCGTATAGCACTTACAGCTTGTCTAGATCTGCTCAATGAAACAGATGCTTAAATCTCTGGACTGTGTAATCCGATCCAGTTTCACACATCCAGTGTGTTCCCAAAACAAAAGTCTAAAAAGAAGTGGTCAAAAAAAAAATGGCTGAGGAGGAAAAAAAAAAGAAAACCATGCATGCACAGTACAATGCTACACACTGAAACTGTAACGATATACCAACTCACCTGATTCCCATCTGCAAGCATTTCTAACTATTAGCTAGTTCTCAGGATAATTCACTGGCCATGACCATTAATAATGATGTGTCATCTCACAATATATGCTTAGCTGTGACCACCGTTAGTGGTCAAGGTGTACTATCACCTTCTCCATATGATATTGTTCATCAACATTGATATCACATCCATCAGCTGTACATATGTTAGCACATGTTAAAGGATACTCATGATATCAGCAATAAGGGAAAATACTCATTAATAAGGAGAGGGCATAAAGGTCAGCACAAGGATCTGTTCTCAGACTGATATTGAGGTCAGGTCACATGCTTCACTAGTGAAAATATTAATGCTGGCTGTCATTAACATGCCATTGTGAGACTTTGCAATTCCACCGCCATAGCTGTATTAGCCTACATATAAGCTAACAACAATTTTTTCTTACATTTCTGGATATATAATAGCTTTAATATTGTGGGAGCTACATGTTAAGGGGGGGGGGGGCTATCATTGAAGGAATGTCCAACTGAGATATGAGAGGCACTGGAAAACACTTACACTTCATAATGCTTGCATATGCAGAAGATGCCTTCATGGACCTTAATTGTGCCCAAAACAAAACGAAACAACACCTGCAATATATAGGGAATGCAACATCTCTTCTCAGCAGCATCCTCAGTGACCATCAATTGGTGAAATGTTAAACAAAACCCTACGTGTCCACACAGCAGAGGTTTATGGACCAAGTGAGTGAAGGTAGCCACCTGCCTACAAAATATCCCCTTCACATAGGCCATAATCCTATACTCTGTAGCTAGGCTAGATTACATTAACATTTGGACCAATAGAATGTCACTGAGGAGTGCTGTTGAGAAGGCATTAAAAATATGTGTGTTATGAACAGAAAGGCCCACTGGACTGTTTGTGGTTCATCACTCATTATATGTGTGGTAAGAAGGTACTAACAACTTGCTTAACAGTCATATCTGGGATATACAAATGGTTAAACATTCTAAAGAATTTATATGGCCCTGAGATCGGCCACGTGTGAAGGCTCTGGCTTTAGTCATGAAGGGGGGAGCCAGTTTTATGGCTCTGTAAGAAGAGAAAAAATGTGTAATGACAACAAGAAAGCCATGTGGGTGAGGGGGTAGCAATCTATTTGCCTAGGAGGATAGGCTAGAACTGGGGGAAAGTCTTTGGTGTTTTATGTCATCTGAAATGTGTTTTGAAAAATAAAGAAGTGGCAGTCTGATTTTGGACACACTAAACAAAGGTGGTGTAGGAGTCTGCTTGTACTAAGCAAAGGTACATGCGGTCTCTTCAGAAATTATGCTGTCATCTGAAGTGTCTGCTGGTGTCGAGATCTGAACAAAAAGTTGCGAGCCGTAGAGAGAGAGAGAGACTTGGGGTGAGCGTAGACCCCCAAACTTGCCGGGTGTGACAATGTGCAGCCCCTACATCCTCCTACGCCTTGCATCAGAGCTCCAATCCCCCGTGGGCGCCCGCCGTCTCCTTGGTAATGGTGGTGGTGGGGGGGTGCAGGATGCATCCCCCCAGGAGGCAGCAGAAACAGCAGTGGCGGTGGAGGCATGGGGAGAGTAAAGGAGCGGCCGGACTGCGGGTGTGCGGGGGATGCCTCAGCGGTGGAGGAGTGCTATTTAATATATATGGTATTTGTATGCGTAATCTGTAAAAATGCGTAATCAAAGTTTAAGTGTAAAATAGTCATTAGAACAATATAAAAGAATAAAAACTGAAGTTGCTGCTCTCAAAAATCACCTACTCTCTCTCTCTATAACTGGTGAAAACACCAACTCTAGGACTGGCGTACTACTTCATAAGAATCTACAATACAGTCAACGCATGGGCGTGTGGTACACAACTTTATAATCTCTCTCTGTCAATCATCTTCGGCTAGCCCGCTTTCTACTGGCTGAGAGGCCTGTGTCACACTCCGTAATTACGGGATAGGATTGTAACTGCAGACCGCTTTTATTCCAGCCCACTAACAGCTTGCTGGCCTGGGAAGGGTTTACGGTCTTGTCTTGAGGCTTCGGCCCGTAACTTGTGGCCATGATCAATTGAATCGCTCTGTAATTGTAGCAAATCTTAAGCTCGCAGACATATGGCCTGTATCCCACAAGCCTGCAATTGAATGAAGATCTTAATGTCAGGTTTATTATGAGGGACAGTGTCAAAAGTCTTACTAAAATCTAGATAATCAAAAAATCAACTATATTAACCTGACATGATTTCCTTATTCTAAATCTTTGCTGCCAAGGATATTGTAATTTTTTTAATGGAAATCAGTTTTCATTTCAAGGGTTTCCATTAGTTTGCATACTACTGATACCAAACATACTGGACTGTAGTCCCTTCTATCCTTTTTATGAAGTGGTACTCTTTATTATAATTACTACTAGCGAATTGCCCGTCAAAAAATGACGGCAATGAAATTGTAAGGTAGCTAATGCTGTTTAGTGTGTAATAATGAAATATATAATACATTAATAAATGAATATACTTTACCTATTTTAAAGTATTGTGTGGAAGAGCTGTGAATGTGTTTTGATGTTGCTGCAGCATTAGTGGTGTGTATCTGCTGTGTAAGCGTGCTGAATGTGTGCAGTGTAACACTGTGCGTGCGCGAGCCCAAACCGTTAGCGTAGTCGTGTACTTCCGCATTGGCGTAAAATGGCGAGTAATGTGTGGTATACGTCTGTATCGAAATATCCGTAGGTGTTTTGTGGTGTTTTGCGAGTTTCTTGTGGTGTTTGCGAGTTTAGAGTGCTGTAGCCTCGTTTTCGTTCAGCGCTCCATGCCAGCAACTGCGGCCCTCGCTTTGCGAGGTCCTCAGGTGCTGGCATGGAGCGCCTACGGCCCGCAGCGTTAGCAACAACTCGTACGCTCACAACTATATATGTGATTGAAATGTGTAGCTTATGGTGCTGCATTATGAAATAAATATAGATGGTCTGTGCCCACTAACTTGTTCACTTTTAACCTTGATATTTACATGTTTTGTAAAAGGCCATGTGTTGATAACATTATCACTTGCAGCTCAAAGGAAAATCACAATCCCTAGTTTCAGCAAAAAAAAAGAGAAGTCTTTCTCTGCATAACCATGAGTTGATTTTTTATCACCTGATAACCTATTTTGTTTGTCTCTATTTAAATTGTTCTCTATCCTCGTTTGACTGAGTTTGGCTGCTTTTTTTGTAAATAAAGAGTTAATGCTACAAAGGAAGGATGGAGCCTGGACAATGAATTGTACATGTGTTTAAGGCCAGGAGGATCATTGTAGCAGGATTTGTCTCATGAAAGGCAGCATGTAGGCCCTGAAACGTTGCAAATTTGTAAGGATTATTGTGCTGAATTAAAAGTGGGATAATATTCCCTGAAAGGATATAGCTGTAAAGTGTCCTCCACAGGTGTTTTTGTGTATTTTCCGTAAATGGTTAAGGGACAAACTATCCTGGGCCAGTCTAATAGCTTGTCTTGTCCTGGAGGTATGGTCACTTTGTTAAAAATATATATATATTTTTTTTTTAATTTAATGCTACCTTTAGATTTTATTTGCCCAAAACCATGAGACTCTTCAATAATAATGGATCTAGAGGACCCCTTTTCAGTAACTATACGTTACCTCCCCTGAGGCTATTCACTATATTAATGCGACTAAACTTTAAAATTACACATTTTTATTACTGATAAATACTGTTAGAGATAAAAAGGGAGTAACCTGGTTATATGCTAAATAAAGACATTCTGTATTGGTTATGGCACTTTATAGCATGTGGCCTTATCCAGGGTTTCAAACCATGGATAAAGAACAGAAATAAAATGCACTCAAGAAGCACTTCACAAATGTGTCTGTATGGTCTTTCATTCCAGGAACCGGAAAACCAGAGCCTGGAGAGGCACAGCTGTCATCATAAGTGTTCATAGTGATTGACTGAAAAGCATCCTTAGCAAAATTAGATTCTGCTTCTCGCTGAGTATAAATATAAATATATATAGTGGTTCTAAGAAGTTAGGTTAGTCCAGTGATCTAGATGTAATGAGTTTTACAGTATATATATATATATATATATAAATCACATATATAGTAGTCATAATTGCGAGTTTGTTGGTAATGCTACGGTAATGTTACGGGTTGCAACGGGTTGCAATGACCCCCGAAGGCGGGGGGTAAAGAGACACTTGGGTTGGAGTGGGGGGAAAGAGACATGGGATGGAGAGGGCAAAGAGACACATGGCTCGCAAAGTTACGGGCTTACACCTGCGCGCAGCACATGCTGCGGCCTGAATAGGCGCCGAAGGTGTTCCTTGCAAGACCCGTAAAGTAGAATAGGGGAGAGGCTTGCAATGAGCGCTGAAGTCGCTCATTATGAGGCCTGCAAGTTGCGGGTTTGCCAAGGCCTGCAATGAGCGGCAAAGCCGCTCATTGCAGGGCTCGTGATTAGAGCCAAAGGCTCTCATTGCGAGGACCGTAAAGTAGAGGGGGGGGAACGCCTCGCATTCTGAGGCAAACAGCATTGCCAGCCTTTAAATCTTATTGCCATCATTTTTAACGGGCACGTTGCTTGTATATTTATAATTGTAAGGGTGGCAATGGTTTTGATCCTCTGAGCACCTTCGGCGCTCATTGCTAGCCTCTCCCCCCATGTACTTCAACTTGCCTGTTTTGCAATGATCACGGTAATTGCACATCGCAAGTCCCACGATGAGCGCCTTTGGCGCTCATTGCGTGTCTCGCAATGAGGGCCTTTGGCGCTCATTGCAAGGCTCTCCCGCTCATTGCGTGGCTCTCAATGAGCGCCTTTGGCGCTCATTGGAAGCCTTTCCTTTCACCTGCTGTGCGGGCTGCTCATTGCAGAGTTTTTTAACCTGCAAGTTGAGTGCTTGTGAATACCATGTGTCTCTTTCCAGCATCCCCCCCGTCCCTTTCCTGTGTCTTTCTCTGTGTGTGTGTTGAATACTGGCGTTGGTTTTATTTTCAAAGTCCTGCGTGCCTGGCGTTGTTGGTGTAAGTGTTAGTGTGTTCGGTGTGCTGTATTTTCTATGTCCTGCGTGTCTGGTGTTGTTCGTGTAAGTATTCCTGTCTTTTGCGTCGTGTATTTTGTAAGTTCTATGAGCCTGGTGTTGCTGAGCCTCATTTTCATGCTGTTTCAGAAATGTAACGTTTTGCGTCCGGCATTTTTCTCCTTGCTTAGGCGATATTCGAGTGACGATAAAAGCCAAATATGGGTCTAATTTGTTTGCAACCTCACTCCCAGGCTTCCTGTCTTTCCCCCTTTGCTGTGTGTGAGTGTGGTATAAAGTTTTGTACATGATTTCCTTAGTTTTTTGTGTTTTTAAAGTTACGCACTTGAACAGCTGCTCGCCTCGCTTTACGAGGCTTGCAGCTGTCTGGAAAGTGAGGCGCCGCTGGCGTGCCTCGCTTTGCGAGGCTCACCTAAGTATTGCGCCTCTGGCTGCAATGAGCGCCTTCGGCACTCATTGCAGCTTAAGTCTTTTGTGGGTGGACAGCTCGCCTCGCTTCGCGAGGCTCACAGGCATCCCTTGCTGTGTTTGGGATGCAAAAGCGTGGCCAACATCGCAAACATTCCGGACACTGACAACTATATATAGGGAGAGGGGGGGAGGTGAAAAGAGACACAGGGGAGGGAGTAGTGGGGAAAGAGACACATGCGAGGCCTGTAAAGTAGAAGGGGGAAAGCCTTGCATTCTGTGGCAAACAGCAATGCCAGCCTTCAGATTTTATTGCCGTCATTCTTGACAGCCAAGTCTCTAGTATATATATATACTAGGAAAATTTCATGCCAAAAATTGACGGGAGTAAAATTGTAAGCAGCCATTTTTCGGCAGCAATTTTTTTCTCACTTAGGTGATTTTCGATTGTGAAAAAATTGTAAATATGCTCATAGCAGCCTAAGTCCTGCGCCGCTGTCGATAAGTGCCTGTGGCGCTCAAAATGAGGCTGGCGGCCACAAGCGTGACCAACATTGTAAGCGTTCCGGACACTGACAATTCTATATATGATATATATTGTTGGGGAAAAATACAAATATCGCTACCCTCTAAGTATAAGCATATATATCTGAGCTGGAAGCAGGTTTTTTAACTTGCTTTAGACATTCAAGTATGAACACAGATGTACTTTTTATTTACTGTACTACTGTACGGTGGAGGGCTTCTTTCGCTCTTTTGCCCACCATATTATAAATGATTGTTGTGGTGAACTACCTACTCATAATTTCCACAACACAGGCTGAGATCCCGCTCCATGCTGATGATAGCCAGTAAGCTTGAAACAGCTGTACATGGATTGGATACTCAGCCTGTGTTTATTCCAACCTTGGCTTTGCATTAAAGCTGTGTAATAATACAGCATGCATAAGCTTAAAGGAAGCCATGTTTGATGATGGCTACAGAATGAAGAGCGAGGCCTTTGTGGCCATATTTGTGTGTCCCAGCTCAACTTCCCAGAATGCAGTGTAATAACTGTTTTTCTCGGAACTCTGAGCTGGAAGCAGGTTTTTTAACTTGCTTTAGACATTCAAGTATGAACACAGATGTACTTTTTATTTACTGTACTACTGTACGGTGGAGGGCTTCTTTCGCTCTTTTGCCCACCATATTATAAATGATTGTTGTGGTGAACTACCTACTCATAATTTCCACAACACAGGCTGAGATCCCGCTCCATGCTGATGATAGCCAGTAAGCTTGAAACAGCTGTACATGGATTGGATACTCAGCCTGTGTTTATTCCAACCTTGGCTTTGCATTAAAGCTGTGTAATAATACAGCATGCATAAGCTTAAAGGAAGCCATGTTTGATGATGGCTACGGAATGAAGAGCGAGGCATTTGTGGCCATATTTGTGTGTCCCAGCTCAACTTCCCAGAATGCAGTGTAATAACTGTTTTTCTCGGAACTCTGAGCTGGAAGCAGGTTTTTTAACTTGCTTTAGACATTCAAGTATGAACACAGATGTACTTTTTATTTACTGTACTACTGTACGGTGGAGGGCTTCTTTCGCTCTTTTGCCCACCATATTATAAATGATTGTTGTGGTGAACTACCTACTCATAATTTCCACAACACGGCTGAGATCCCGCTCCATGCTGATGATAGCCAGTAAGCTTGAAACAGCTGTACATGGATTGGATACTCAGCCTGTGTTTATTCCAACCTTGGCTTTGCATTAAAGCTGTGTAATAATACAGCATGCATAAGCTTAAAGGAAGCCATGTTTGATGATGGCTACGGAATGAAGAGCGAGGCATTTGTGGCCATATTTGTGTGTCCCAGCTCAACTTCCCAGAATGCAGTGTAATAACTGTTTTTCTCGGAACTCTGAGCTGGAAGCAGGTTTTTTAACTTGCTTTAGACATTCAAGTATGAACACAGATGTACTTTTTATTTACTGTACTACTGTACGGTGGAGGGCTTCTTTCGCTCTTTTGCCCACCATATTATAAATGATTGTTGTGGTGAACTACCTACTCATAATTTCCACAACACAGGCTGAGATCCCGCTCCATGCTGATGATAGCCAGTAAGCTTGAAACAGCTGTACATGGATTGGATACTCAGCCTGTGTTTATTCCAACCTTGGCTTTGCATTAAAGCTGTGTAATAATACAGCATGCATAAGCTTAAAGGAAGCCATGTTTGATGATGGCTACGGAATGAAGAGCGAGGCATTTGTGGCCATATTTGTGTGTCCCAGCTCAACTTCCCAGAATGCAGTGTAATAACTGTTTTTCTCGGAACTCTGAGCTGGAAGCAGGTTTTTTAACTTGCTTTAGACATTCAAGTATGAACACAGATGTACTTTTTATTTACTATATATATATATATATATATATATATATATATATATATATATTATACTTTGATTACCTTAGTAGCACTTTTATATTGCAAAATGTAAGCTATGAAACAGTTAATTATGCTTTTCCCTAATTCAGCAGTTTTCACTATAAACCAAACAATCCCTATACCCATAACAAAATGTGTGAGCCCTAACAAGGCTGAAGTCAAGGCTAAAATAACAAGTTATTGTCTGCGCAGAAGTTCAAAACATAAAGATGATGTGCGTAATGATTTAGGCTAGGTACATGTTTGATTATTAATTGCCTTAGTAATATAAATAATCGTTTATTGGCTTAGAAAAGGATGTTGGTGGACTGTATATTTTTCTATAAGGTAGTGATGGAATATACCATTTTCTGTATGTGGAAATGTTATAAAAGGAGTTGTTTTGTATGTGTTCAGGGCCAGCAGCAGACATTGTGTATGCTATTCTGTTTCTGCCCCACGCCCAAATAAAAACTAAAATATTTAGAGAAATATATATTTTTACTTGTTGTTCATTCCCTAAGCCCCCTTCACTATGTAAGTGTCCTTTCTGCATGCTCCTGAATGCCATTATAATAAAATATTGGTATGTGTATTTCACAGACCCCTTTTTCTGTGCCTGGGTGTTTGGACATTGAGCTCAAACTGCATGGCTCCAGCAATGGATTATCTGCATAAACACCCCCATTTAATATTAGTGTATTCTGTGTTATGTTCAAACTGGGACTGAGTGATCATGATGGGATTAAAACAGGCTGTGCTGAGTCTGCAGTGATCAGATACCACTATTGTACTTTTATCTGTTCTGGTCCATTGCTAACAAATAAAATTAATCCCATCTGATATGTGCTGCAGACGGCAGAATGTGTATTGGAGATTAAGACCATTAATCTCAGGAAGCTACTGTTAGACCAATATGGAGTTTCTCTCTTGTGTTTGTCCGCCACACCCTCTCATTGTTACATTGTGTACATCCCTCTGTATCTATCCTTTATAAATACTGCTGTCATTTCAAAAATATTTTGTTCCTGGTGGCTGTGATACTGAACCTATCTGCACCCTACAAGTAACCTGTCCTGATTACTACCACAGGAAGGTTACTGGAACTCCTGGAAGTGCTGATTACTGATGGAGAGACTCTCACTGATACAGAAGCCAGATATCAGGGTGCTGGTGCCGAGGGTGCTGGTGCCGAGATTTCAAAGAGCCCAAAGGTCCTTGTGGGTAGATAACCTGTATTCTATAGCAGGTGGCTCTGGGCTTGTCTAGTACCTACTTACAGATCATCACTGTGTACCCATAAAAAATATGGATTCCATGACTTTATTTTCATAAGAACATTTGGATCTTTGGGAATTTAAAAATAAATAAATAATAATTATAATTGGCTAGCCAATACTTGACAGTTAAAAGGTACTTTAAAGTTTATATCTAAGCAATAATGTACATTTTGGAAAATTACAAAATACTACAGTACATAGATACATAGACTGTGGAAATAAAAACATGCTGTTTTCTTTCTGATATTTAGGCCAGCGCTCCTCAGGATGCAGCAGTAACTGATTGGTTGTATGTGTACATGCACAAATACATATGCAAAACTAAAGCTGAGCAAATTTGTACCTTCTAAATCAGTTTTGTTACCAACATATTTATATTTTAAATGTTTTACAGTTTGATTTTAATTATTTTATATGTGCTTAGTAGTAGATAAGTGGGAAAACCTTCCAGTTAAAGTTTAATGTTTTCATGTGAGCTTAATAGTTGGCAAGTGGAACAGCTTTCCAGTTGTGGAGCATGGTACAGTCAAAAACAGTTAAGGAATTTAAGCATGTCTGGGATAAGCACAAGGCTATCTTGAGGCTAAATTAAGTCAATATATTAGATAGAATGGACAGACCAGGTGGGCCTTTTTGGTTCTTATCATTTGGCCGGCGCAGCGGCAGCCCCAGGCACGCCGGGTCTTATGCAGCGCTGCTTGACCCGACAGAGCCTAGGTGCTTCTGATTGGCTGGGGGAGAAGGAGGGACTTCCGCTCGTTTCGCAGGTTTTCTCCTCACTCCGCACTGGCCATTGAGCTGATTCCCTCCCTTCCCTTGAGTTGGTAGTTAGTTAGGAAAATAGCAGATATACTAATAAGGTATGTCTAGGGTGTGAAGTTGGTTGAGCAAAGATCAGCGAGCTTAAGTTAGGTTTAAAAAAAAAAAAAAAAAAAGGCGTGGAAAAGAGTTGAAGGGTGAGGAGTTTGGGATTTCTAGGTTAGGATGCAAGTAGGAATGTCTTTGGTTGGGGAGAGGTGAGGCACCCGGCCCACGGGCTTAAGAGGGCGTTGCCCTGCCTCATGGGCGTGCTTAGTAAAGCACTGAGAGGCTCTGGGCGTGGGGCCAGGGTGTGAGGTTACTGACCGGGCCGGGCTCCTCCTCCGGGATATTATTTGAGCTGTGATGTAACAATGTTAATTATGTTAATTGGTTATTGGTTTTATGGTTGCTTTAATATAGCTGTGGCCCGTAAATTTCCCAAGAATCGCTTGGTCAGTGTGTTTATTTATTCTAACGCCCAATGGATCTTGCCAGGGTCATGTCAAATCTATATTTCTATGCTTAGTCCCCACTGTGCAGGGCTACTGAATAAAGGATAATTTATAACATAGCAATGATTCTTTTAGCACTTGAATACGCATTTATCTTAATTATATTTTTATATCTGCATCAAGATTTAAATCTACTGATTAACTGCACACAAAAGCAACACAACAAGGCACTGAACAAAGATGTTCTGTCACTGTGAGTTGCTTGTATTAAGGAATAGCTGGCAGAGACAAGAACAGAACACAGTTATTATGAGAGCAAGCAATGAAAAAAAGATTTTCTTGAGACAGAAATAAAACACAAAACAGTCTCATCAAATAGCACATTGAAAACAATTTAAAATAGAAATATGGAGTCAGACATCAGCACAAATCATACCCTCAAGTACAGAGCAGTAAAAATCTATTTGCTAAATCTTACAGCCAAGGAATAATGGCAAAACAAATGTGTGTTGACTCACAGCAAGCTTCAAAATCTGTTCTGCTTGGCCTATGCTGATGTAAGATGCTTCTCCGAACTGACCCAGATCATTAGCCAGGAAGGTTACTGCAGCTAGAATTTGTGACTTTAAGGGAGTCATGTATTCCACTAGCATTATACAGGCAAAGATAAAAAATATTCTGTGTATTATTGTAAACAGGGTCAAGTTCAGCGGTATACAAGGGATAAATGTGACAAGGGGTCATGATCTAAAGTGGAAGTGTAGACCATTGATGAGCAATGTGTGAAAGTACTACTTTGCTGATAGGGTTGGGAGATAAATGGAACAGCCACTCATGAAACAAATAAGGCGAACCTGAGGATTTATTCTGCAAAGCTTTTTAGGTAGATAGACTAGGGGGCTAGATGGGCCCAATAGTCCTTATCTGTATCTGTATCTTATTGTTTTCATCTGTATAGACTTCAGGAAAGGATCATTTGTCCCAACTCACAGAATATGTATGTGACGACCTACTGCTTCTGTTGGGCTCAGAAAGAATCTCAACCTCAACCTGTAGGACTGCCTGATTCTTTGCATATCCCTGATGGCAGGAACAGAACTAACCCAACTTACCACAGTAGAGCCACCCATCAAATGTTACCTAACAGTAACAAAGCCCAATACATATTCAACATTAATAACCCCAATAATAATGATTATTATTCCCTCCGAATGAAACATACACATTAATTATGTAGTTCAAACAGACAGCAAACTTTATTTATGTTGTACAGTATTTATGCACACCCAGTCCAAGCATGTCCCATCACCAACTTCACCCTAGGGAGGGGGTCAGCCCCCAGTCCCATATTAAGAATTTCCTTCCTGCTCTGTGGCTGTGGCTGCACCAAAGAGATAGGCATGCTTAGGATCTGAATTATTGAAATGAGGTGGATAGTGATGTCGCGAACATCAAGTTTTAGGTTCGCGAACATTGTTTGCGAACGTCAATCAAATGTTCGCGAATGGGCGAACATCGGCGAACCCCATAGACTTCAATGGGCAGGCGAATTTCAAAACCCACAGGGACTCTTTCTGGCCACAATAGTGATGTGAAAGTTGTTTCAAGGGGACAAACACCTGGACTGTGGCATGCCGGAGGGGGATCCATGGCAAAACTCCCACGGAAAATTACATAGTTGATGCAGAGTCTGGTTTTAAGCCATAAAGGGCATAAATCACCTAACATTTCTAAATTGTTTGGAATAAAATGCTTTAAAACATCAGGTATGATGTTGTATCGATCAGGTAGTGTAAGGGTTACACCCACTTCACAGTAACAGACCAATCTCCCCGTTTAATGCACTGCAAACAACCGCAAACAGTCCCTTTGCAGAACCGCAAACTCCCCATTTGCACAAGGTTGGATACCAAGCTAGCCATGTCCCGTTCCTTGTCCTCACTGATGTCATTGAAGGTCTCTTCTTCCACCCAGCCACCAAGGGTCCCCGAAAGGTGACAACAAGCCCCCTGGGACGCCTGCTGTGTTTGGTCTTCCACCTCCGCAAAGCCACCTTCCTCCTCTGACTCCTTTTCTTCAGACTCACAGAGTCTGGGGGCTTCCACTGCCCAGCATGGAAGATTATACACAGGTCAGAGTCTGGGGGCTTCCATTGCACAGCATGGAAGATTATACGCGTTTCCTCTGTCTGCGTTATTATTAGGTGTGTACTGTTAAGTAGTACTATTCCTATCGGTTTAATCCCTGTTACGTCCACTATCAGGGGACGTGTATATGGCATGGATTTTTGGAAGCGGGAGATGGAAAAAGATGCTTGGTCGGTCTTCCCACTTCAAATTTGGGGCACTGCGCGTGCAATCTAAGGTGCCACCAGATATGAGTGTCACTGTGCACTGGCAAAAGTTGGCAGAGTAGATGCAATAGGCTTCACACACACGCCTGTAGGCAGGCAACTGATATTCAATCGATTACAGTCAAAAAAGTGTTGTTTTATGTCACTGAGCACAATGTAAGCTGTGAGCCTGACACAGGCAGGCACCTAAAATTAGATTACAGGAAACAAATGGTTGTTTTCAATGTATTTTACACCACCAGGTATGAGTAGTGAAAATAAGCACAATATAAGCTGTTAGGTGTTAGTCTGTCACACACACACGCTGGCAGGCAGGCATAGATTTCACAAAAAAAATTATAAAATAAAATAAATGATGTTCAAAGTTTCCTCAATGATAAAGTATAGGGGGCGAACCGAAAATCGCATGTGTTCGCTGTTCGCGGTGAACGCGAACATGCGAAAATCGCCGCAAACAGTTCTCTGGCGAACTGTTCGGGACATCACTAGAGGTGGATGATATTAAGGGGGCTAAAATAACAAGGTACAGAAGGAGGTTTAAAACAATTGAGATGATGCTGGTGGTTAACTAAATGAGTAATAAGGGGAGGTGCACGGGTTATGAAGAGAGATGTCTGGCCAAAATATAGTATTAATCTAATATAGGGCAACACATTATGATATTTTAGCACTTGATAGACAATTAATATTAAAGTGATTGTTGGGTGGGGGTAATCTGTGTGTTTTATTAGGCTTCAAGATTTCTGATAGTGGCCTTGACTGTGAAGTATCTCCCTGTTTAGAAAACTCTGGCATTTCATCATAAAGTGGCTATAATTAGGTGGCCATAGGTCAGTACCTAATTCTCTTCTGTTGGACACAAGTAGATAAACCCAGGTCACCATCTCTACTAGCTTTAAATATTTTTTTTTAAACTTTTTTTGAAAAGAATATTAATTTCATGAGCTACCTAATTTAAAAAAATGAATAGTACAGTTTTTAAATCTCCAGCAATGAATGACACATATTGTTTTGTATTGCTTTTCCGTTATTATTTAAAAACTAGCGAATTGCCGGGTCAAAAAAGGACGTCAATAAAATTGTGAGCCAGGCAATGCTGTGTGCCACACAATGTGAGGCTTTTGCTTCTCTGAGCACCTTCGGCGCTCATCGCAAACCATTCCTCCCACCTACTGTACGGGCCGCTCATTGCAGGGTTCATTAACCTGCAATTTTTGCTTGGGAATGCCATGTTTCTCTTTACAGAATCTCCCCCTGTCCCTTCCCTGTGTGTTTCTCCTCTATGTGTCTGTTGAATGATTGTGTGGCGCGCGCTGACTGCCGTTTGTTTTATTTTCAAAGTCCCGCTTGCCCGGCGTTTTGCCAGTGTAAGTGTTAGTGTCTTCGCCGTCGTGCCTGGCTTTGCTCAGCCTCATTTACATGCAGTTTCAGATTTTTTTTAAAGTTTTTTTTCCGCCATTTTTTTTCTTGCTTAGCCAATTTTCGAATGACGAAACAAGGCAAAAAAGGCTCAAAATCGATTGCAACCTTACTCCCAGGCTTTGCGAGACTTGCAGTTGCAGCCCTCTGGGCCGCAAACAGCTCGCCTTGCTTTCTGAGGCTCACAAGCTTGACGACAAATCGCAGTTTAACAATTGTAATATGTGATAACCCAAACAATTTGTGCAGTTTGTGCAATTGGTTAAATGTACAGTTGATTGAAACAGAACACCTAGTTCTGAAATATTGCTATCCCAGTACATTAATTACATGTACATTTTCCCCACTGACATTAATGTATTAAAGTAATATTTGAAACATCATGTTACTTTGAATAATTTGTAGATTTGACAGACCTTACATTTGAAAGCTAATCTCCCACGCTCATTGCTATTCACTTAGCGTAGGACAGCCACTCTCTTTCCTTAGCAGAACCAGAGATTGCTGATCTGGCAATAAAAAGACAGGATGCTGGCTAGAAATGGAGCAAATTTTGAAAGGACTGACTGGTTCAGATAGATATGAGGGAGGTTTTAGGCATTGTACATCCTGATGTAAGCTATCGGTGGCAGGTCTGGCAGTCTGTGCATATGATTAAGGTATTGGCAAGGTATAAATAACTACTATGGAATTTCTGAAAAATTCTTGCACAGAGTAATGATATAAGCATAATATAGAACTGGATACACAAATCCTTGGATGGGTATCACAGGGATATGGTCTCAGCATAATACATACTACTAGCGACTTGCCCGTCAAAAAATGGCGGCAATAGAATTGTAAGGCAGGTAATGCTGTTTGGTACATAAATTAAGTATTTTGATTGTGTGAGTACCGTCTGCGCTCATTGCGAGCCTCTGGTGTATGTTTGGTTATGAGAGCTTCTTTGGTGCTGATTGTAAGGTTTGCGCTGATGGGCTTTTGGCTGGCATTGTGAGTTTCTCCCCTGGTGTAGTTGTGGTTCTGTAAACACCGTTGGCGCTGCTTGTGAGGCACGTGCTGATGGCCTTTATCGTTTATTGTGATTCTGTAATTTTTGTATTTGGTTTTGTATGTGTATGTATTTTTTTTATGTAAATTATAAAATCTTAATGTTATAAATTAATATACTTTACCTATTTGTAATTAATATATTCAGGAAGCAATATGCTGAAGAGCTAACAATCTGTTTTGATGTTCCTGCAGCATACAATGTAGATTTGCACTGTTGGTGAGCTGAGATGTAAGTGTCAGCAATGTCTGCAGTGTGTAGTGTAAATAGGCTGCGTGTGCGAGGGGAAACTGTTTGTTTAGCTGTGTATTTCCGCATTTTGTAATGTCAATGTTACTAGTGTGCAGTTAGTGTCGTAAAATGGCTGCGATTGTGTATGTGTTAGGCGGGTGTGGAGCATTTTGCGTGCTTCCTAATAGTGTATTTAGTAGGTCGTACGGGTCTGTGCAAAAGTCGTATGTGCTTGGCGGTGTTTTGCGTGTTTAGGGGTCGTGTAGCCACGTTTTTGTTTTATTCGGCGCCCTCGTCTAGGGGATTTTCGAGTTGCGAAAATCTTTACATTCTATCAAAATTGGCGTATAACCTCATTCCCAGACGTCCTGGCTGTCCCCCCTTGCTATGTGTGTATTTTGTTTTTTATTTTATTTTGTATTTAGTGTGTTTTTCGTGTTTTTCGCTGTGTGTGGTGCGGCCGTTAATTTTTTGTGTTTACGACTCGTAGTTTTTTCTCTCAGTGGCGGTTTTATTTTGTAGGTGTTACAGGCCATAATTTTTATAGGCGATTTTTTTCAAAGTGCTTCACGTCTCGCACTTTGAATTATGTTTTTGAGTTGTGTGTTGATGTGTATTCCCGCGGGTTGTAGGTATGATGCTCAAGGTCGTGCGGGGTCATAAGGATGAGCGCCTACGGCGCTCATCTCCACCAGAACAGTGAGAACCTTCGGCGAACCCTGCCTAAGTCCTATGGGGTCGTAGGGATGTGTGCCTATGGCGCTCATCTCCACCAGAGCAGTGAACGCCTTTGGCGCTCCCTGCCTAAGTCGTACGGTGTCGCAGGGATGAGCGCCTATGGCGCTCAACTCCACCAGGGCAAGGATCGCCTTTGGCACTCCTTGCCTGGCTGCAACCGCGGCCCTCGCTTCGCTACCCTACATGGTATAGCTCACAGCTCCATCGAAGTACACTAGCCCCTTCACCACCACAAGGCGGCGATCCAGAAGGGAAACCGGGGAACATACATCACACCAATCTACTCAAAGCCATCAGGAAGTGCCGCAAACAATAACACCTACAAAATAAGTCCTTAAGAAAAGATAGGGACTGCAGCATCTCTTCTCAACAGCATTCCTCAGTGACCATCAATTGGTCACATGTTCAACAGAACCCTACATGTCCACAGAGAAGAGGATCTTGGACCATGTGATGGGAGGTAGCCATCAGAGAACAAAACATCACCATCACATAGGCTAAGATCCAATCCAAGATTCTGTAGCCAGGCTAGATTAGGTTAACATTGTGACCAATAAATGTCACTGAGGAGTGCTGTTGAGAAGGCACGAAAATATGCTCAGCCCCTACATCCTCCTCCACCTAGCATCAGGACCCCAATCCCCCATGTGCGGCCGCCAACTCACAGGTGCTGGGGCATACTACCGTGAGGGGGAGGTGCTGGTGGCGAAGGCATGGGGGGAGGAGAGGTGGGGCCGAGCTGCTGGTGCATAGGGGATGGGGCCGAGCTGCTGGTGTATGGGGTGGATGAGGCAGGGCAGGGGAAGAGAGCTCAGCGAACTGCATCCATGGTCACCTGCTGCACACTCTCTGGCCGCCCCATCCTGAGCAACCCCGCAAGGTAGTCATGAGATGGTGCCTCCTATCCTCCCTATTGCACCTGGTCAGGCTGCACATAATCTGTTGGTGATTGGAGGAGATACTGGCCTGTATCCCCTTGCAGACAATCCAGGATCTGTCTGGACACGACCAGTCTCTCCTCCTGAGCAGCCTGGCTTGGTGGTGGTGGGGATGGAGGTCTGACTGCAGGGCCCATTAGTGGTTGTGGAGGAGGTGGCGGAGGTGGTGGCCCACTGCTGTTACTTCAGCCGCTATCTCCTTCCATGCCTGGGCCGCTAGACCCAGGTTAACTTCCAAACCCCCCCTGACAGCATAATGGGCCGCTCATGGATGGCATGCAGGAGTACCATCATCTCCTGGGGGGGAGTAATTTGGGGCCTTGTGCCTGCCCCCAGCCTCTTGCTCTCCGGACTGTGGCTGGAGATCCTGTACTCCCTCAACTGTACCTGGGTCCTGTCCCTCATCCCCGCTATCACCCACCTTGGGATCCAGCCCCTCCCCCTCTGACCCTGAGGATGATGTCCCTATCAATATGGGCATCTGCCCACCCACCTCCCCTCTACACTTTCTCCCATCTCCTCCTCAATCTCCTCCTCCTCCTCAACCTCCTCCACAGCATCTCCTCCACTCTCCTCTACCTCCTCCTCTCCTCCACGACTTCCACCTCCTCTCCACCACTTCCACCTCCTCTCCTCCACTCTCTTCCACCTTCTCCTCCACCGCCTCCACCTCCTCTCCTCCACTCTCCTTCACCTCCTCCTCTCCAACAACCCCTGTGACCACCTCTCTCTCCTCTTTGCCTCTCCTTCTCTTCTGCTCCTATCCTCTCCACTCCTCTCCCCTCCTCTCTCCTCCCTCCATATCAATCCCAAAAGTAAAATAAGGTTAATAGAATAAAAGTATTGGTGTATATATTTGTGATGGGAAAAAATTGTATGTTTCATGTATAATTGCTAACTCTTGGGGTATAGGGTTGGGTGTGTGCATGTGTTGACCTGTCTCTAAGTGTATCTATGTGTGTTATTTACTCTGTGTATTTGTATTACGTATCATCAGTATATACTGTAGGTGTAATCAAAATCTATGTGTAAAATAGTTATGATAAGAATATAAATGAATAGGAATGTAAGAACCTGCTCTCCAATATTATCTACTCTCTCGCTGTCTAGAAACAACCACCAACTCTGGGACCTGCGTGGTAATTTGGAAAAAACTACAACACAGTCAACGCATGGGCGTGTGGAATGCAGCTTTATTATCTCCACCTGTCAATCATTTTCCAGGATCCGGCTTTTCATTGGCTCTGAGGCCTGTGTCACACTCTGTAATTACGGGATTGGGTTATAACAGCAGACCGCATCTATTCCAGACCACTGACAGCTTGAGGTCGCGGGAAGGGTTTACAGGCTTGCGGCTCCAGCCCTTTGGTTGCAGCCTTGTTGAATGTAATAGCTCTGTAACTCCAGTAGATTTCTAACCCGCGGACATACCGGCTAGACGACGGCAGCTGCTGGCTTGGAATTTAATGGGGCTGAAAGTCTGCTTAGTGTATGTATGGGGATATGGTGAAGATAGGTTTGATCCATAATTTGGCCATCTAAACAGATTAATAAATAATGTGATTTGTATATGAAACTATGATATGGTAATTAGCCATATTAAATGCTTTGTTATATTGTATATTGAGATCCAGCTAAAACACTGCAAAATGTATTTTACTCTTGGAGCACATTTCTCTGCCCACTGTATCAGGCTTCTTAATCTATATAGGGTGTTGATTTTTTTATGTGTGCTTTATAGCTTTGAGCTACAACCGACTCAGACATCCGTGAATATGACACTTTTAATCTAGATTAGAATGTCAGGTAGTATTAGATTAGACTGTCAGGTATTATTTTTCAACATCTACCTTTTCACTTTTCAAAATCTTTATTTGTGTAGCCTGTACAGAAAGGAAGCTAAATTAGGAATGTGAATCAAGATAAAATTTCAGTGAGACATTGTCATCTCTAACTGTAAATATCAAATATAACTGTATTTCCCATAACATATTTGACATGTTGACTGTGCTTGTAGAATGTTGTTTAACATTATTCTTAATGAGACCTTGTGCAATATGTCTGAATTGGCGAAGTACTGGAGAACTTTTGGAGAACTTAACTCTTAGTACATATTCTCCATAAAATTATTCCGGATAGAGAGGCTATACAATTGATGGGAAATATTCCTGTATCTGTTGAGTAATATTTGTTTACCAAAAACAAAGCTGCTTTGTAATCTGTTTGCTGCCAATATTACTCATGTTAGAGACATTATATTCCAGTACCCCACCTATCTAAAAGGAATATAATACATTTATACCACTTTAAAGTAATAATATTACAACTGATTGTTAATAACATTTTGAAAGGGATGGAATAGACAATAAAGATGGATTGTTGAGTACTTTAATTATAAATTCCATGAAAAAAGTCCTCACACACTCATAATAGCTTTGTCTCACATGATTAATTATCCCTCATAATTGAGGGTTATAATCATTATTGATAATATG
Organism: Discoglossus pictus; assembly: GCA_027410445.1. Classification (NCBI taxonomy): domain Eukaryota; kingdom Metazoa; phylum Chordata; class Amphibia; order Anura; family Alytidae; genus Discoglossus; species Discoglossus pictus. The sequence continues at coordinate 310,391,077 of CM050167.1, forward strand.
TATACTTAGATGTGTATTTTTCTTTGATTTGTCACTTTAAATGTAATAAAGGATGGACAATGTTTTCTGTAGCATTAGCCAGAGGATTGGACAAGCCTTTAATTTCTACTGACATGAATTAATATAGAAACATAGAGTTGATAGCAAATACAAACTAAAAGGTCCACCAAATATGACCATTCTATCTACCTAAAAAAGGCTCCAACTCCAAGACTTAGGTTAGTTTTAAACACCCCATACCACTTTCACTGCCTCAACCAAGCATACCAGGCACCACTTCCAAGACATGGCAGCCAGCTTATTTATCTGCATATGCACCGGCTAATTCCACTGTCTTTAAAAATGTTGAATTATTATTGCAAAATATGTAATAAATTATAGTAAATGTAAAGTCTAGCAGCTGCCAAGCTTTTTATAGAATACAATTATTACAAACCTGAATTTGTTGTAAAGGTTAACAATTGTAAAATAATTTTAATGCTGTACATTAAATGAAACATTTTGCCTAGTGGGCCTAAAATATTTATGATAAAAAAAAAAAAAAAACTTGGTAGCTTCTAAGCACTAAGTTTAATATTTATTTATACATTTTAAAATATTACATCATTATTTTCCAAAATAAGAGTTTCTATGCACATGTTATTGTGTATTACAGTGTAACCTTAGTGTTCCCCAAACCTAGGAGAAGAGTTATAAATATAAAAGGTAACTATATTAAGGAACGGCTCATTTCTACCTGGTTTATATTCGAGAGATGAAAGGCTTAAAGGCATATCTAAATTCCCTAGATTATGAATGCATCTGATAGAGGAGAATTAATAGTCTTTAAAAAAAAAAATTTTGCATGGAAAAATAACCAAATAAACATTTAAACACTTACTTTGAAGTTAGCAAAGTGTCTTGTATTTTATGACAGTTGAAAATTAGGGTAAACACCCCCTTCAAACCCAGGCTAAATTAGCATAAACTTCATAATTCATTTTGGCCAATCAAAAGGAAGCACAGGCAGCTGAAATATTTGTATAAAACTCGGGTGTTCCTGTTTGTGCTGCAAAGCAGCCAAGGATAAGTAGTGTGGTCTGTGCTATGGCAGCAGCACAGCAAACAGCACACAGCAAAGCAGTAAGGAGGATCATATCCAAGCATTGACTTACATCAGTGCTCTCCATTTGTCTGAGGAAGACACAGAAAGGGAATAATGGGTTAAAATTGGTCCCCTAATGCTGCATGTTGATTGGGGGATCCGGTGCTTGTGTAGACACCCCTGGGGGTGTCAAAATAATCATTAGAGGGATTTTTAAAATATTAATAAAAATAAAAATAATTATGAAATCTGCTGCATTTATGAAGGAAGCTTTTTGCCTAGAGAATGCAAAATATGAATAATCCAGGAAACTTGGATATGCCTTTAATTTGTTGGAGATTTTAATCAGAGCTATCTTCATAAAGCTAGGCCTTTTTGGCTTAGAATCAGGCAGAATCCCCAATGAGTGCCACAGAATACAAGTCAATCAGGTAACTGAGTTATAGAAATAACTCAAGGGCCACACACTAAAATCATAGCAAGAGGTATTTCACTGACCATAGCTAATATTTCCGAGACCTTTCCATATGTGCTAACTCTGAGACCAGTGCAAGATTACATTTTCCTTGAACTGGTTCTTATATGTAAGTCTCTCAAACTGTAGTGCTGATTCACAAATATAACCTGATGCTGCCCCTGCCTGTCTGTATACACTGTATACACTGATTTTAAGACATTTGGTCTATTGGAATATACATAGAAAAATGAATATACCATAGGCAAGTTATACATGCAGTCAGATAGAGGGAACGTCAAATCCTTGGTCCTGATGTTGCGACCCCTGTATTAGATCATGATTGGAAGTCTGTAGTCAAATATGACCCAACAAGCCAAGTTACCTCCCTCATGTACAAATTAATTGGGCAACATAGCCATGAATCTTAGTATAAACTGGATCATTAGAACTGCTGTGAATAACTCTTAAACAAGGCTTATGTCCAAGTCACTATATCCATAATTTCTCCTCTTCTCTAATTGTGACTACATGAAGTATTGCATAAAGGCTCTTCTTGTCACAATTTCCAGGTACCCTTTTCTTGGATTGGGTTGCCATGCCACACTACTCAATAATAATGTTCAATTGCTCCCAGATAATGAAAGATAATACTGAGCATAGACCCCTGCCACACTGAACTGAGGCATAGAATGGGTTAACAAGAGTCATGTGCTGGTGGTGGGGGGGGCTATATGTTGCATATTGTTGCAGTACACAGTAATCATAGTAATTGGACTAGAATAGTATTTTGCTTTGATCTGAACAGCTCCACTCAATATATTGTTACTATAATATTTAAAAAGTTCATGATCTTTAGTTAGTAAATATCATTATAAACAAATTTTCAATGTAATAAAAAAGCTGTTTTGTGAGAAAATATACAGTAAAAATAGCTGATATTTTCACCATATTTGTGCTAGAGTCACACATATCCACAACTGGCTCAGTGCTGCACAACATTAGTGGCAGAGTATGGGGGAATGTGCTGCGCACTCTAACACAGTTTCGAAAAGATGGCAGGAGCTCCAGCCTAAAGATCAGGGAAAACAGCTATATACTATGTAAGTTTTCTAACAAACACAACCAGCTATTTTAATCGCAAACCAAACAGATTTCTTCTTCTGAAAGTCACAAAAGCTGGACCATCACAGTGGCCCCTTAATTGTAACTTTGTGTTACTTACTTTCTTTCATTGTAACATAACTATAAAATAGTTTAGGATGTATTGTGACAGTGACATAATCTCACTTTTACAGGTAGAATTATTTGCCTTTATATGCTAATATAAGTATCTTCCTTTTTCATAAATACATAATTAACCTTAACAGTTCCAATGAACTTGAATCTGCTGTAAAATCTAATTATGCTCTGAGGCACTAAACATAAAATCATTACTTCTCCAGTAGGTGCTCAAAGTGAGCTATATAGTTTTATTTACACGCATTATACATTCTATTAATAATATTGTTTACTTCAAGCTAGTCTGGTCAATGCAGCTAATAATGATTTAGCTGGAGGTCCTGGGTTCTGGGCGTCTGTGAGCCTTTTCACTGTGACCCTACATATAACAATCTTTGGGGTTCTGCGATTCCCATAGTAAAGCTGCACAAAACTCACATTTTGTCACAAGGGAATTTTTAACTCCTTATCACAACAATACAACTCTTCAAGTTCTTAAGAGTAAGTAAATAAAATTGATTAAAGGGACATTGAAGAGAACTTGTTTCAATCATTTAAAGGAGCATGTTTTAATCAGTACCAAAGTAGTTTTTTGCATGAAAAATATTAAGTAAAACTTGTTTAAATGTCATTGAAACTAAGAGGAAATGCACATCTCATTGGCTGGCAGAGGGCAAACCGACAAGATCAGTTATGTTTTTGTGCTTTGAGACATTTGTTTGAAAAAGGAAAGCACACTGTGACATATTATGAAATAATTCCTTCTTCTGATGCAACAAAGAAAACAATAATTCCATGCCCCTTTAAGAAGGGTTTAATCTGAAAACACATCACCTAAAATAGTTGTCAAAGTGTGTAACGCTCCCACCGCGCATGCGCATTGGCTACACACTTTGACAATTGCACATGCGCTTAGTGCACCACACACAGCACATGTGCAATGGAGAAAAGGGAGAGAGAGGGAGGGAGAGGAAGGAAGAGAGAGAGAGAGAGAATGGGATGGAGGGAAGGAAAGAGAGAGAGGAGAGGGAGAGATAGGGAGAAGTGATGGAGAGGAGAGGGAGACATAGGGAGGGGTGAAGGAGAGAGACAGAGAGCACACTGAGTGTAGTGAGAAGTCAAAGAGAGATGGGCAAGTTACTAGTATTTTTTTAAATTATTTATTAATTAGTAAGTATCCAGAAATTCACTAAGCATTGAAGGGGCTGCCATGTGCTTCTCTGAATTCTCTTTCCAATGGTAATATTTGTCATTGCAGCCCTTCACAACCCCTGTGATAGTTTAGTGACTCTCAGGTGTATGTGGATAGCACTCCTTTTGCATGAACATTTAGCACACAATATAAACCTGAAATGTTATCATTTAATTAGAGAAATAAATACTGTAAGGTGATCATGGAAATTTTATGCCAGATAAGAACCAAAAGATCCATCTAGTCTTTCTATTCTATCAGCCTAAAGGACCACCGTGTTCATATTTTTAAAATTAATTATTTTGATGAACTATATTTGAAAAAAATATTCACATTTTTTTTTAATGTAAAAACATAACATAGCCTCTAATTATTGTACGTTTTATATGCAACTAGCGACTTGCCTGTCAAAAATGACGGCAATAAAATTTGAAGCCTGGCAATGCTGTTTGCCACACAATGCGACGTTCTCCCCCCTCGAACTTGTGGGCCTTGCAGGCGCTCATTGCGTTCCTCTCCTCCCTCTACTTTACGGGCCTCACAATTCTTATTGTTTATTTCGCAACTTTCGGCCCTTGCATTGAGCGACACTCCCCACTCTCTGCCTCCCATGTCTCTTTGGCCCCTCTCCCTCCCCTGTTTTTCCCCCCTCTTATCTCCCTCCCCTGTGTCTCTTCCCCCCTCTCTCACTCCTGTGTCTCTTTCACCCCCACTCCCTCCCCTGTGTCTCTTTCCACCCCACTTCCTCCCATGTCTCTTTCACCCCCTCTCTCACCACTGTGTCACTCCCCCCCAACCCTTCCTTGTCTCTCTTCCAACCCTCTACCCCCCCCCCCCCCCTCCTCTGTGCTCCTGTTTGCATTTACGGGTGTGAAACCATTTTCGGGCTTGGGAAATTGGTAATTTTCTTCATGCCCAAAATGTGTTTCCGAATTACGGCCTTAAAAAAGATTACGTCTTTACTGCTGCCATTTTTTTCTTGCTTACTCGTTTTCAGACCTCCGAAAAACGCAGCCCCCGTCAAACCCGTCATTTTTGGCGCTCATTGTGAATGCGCTAGCCTGTACCTTTTAACATTGCATGACCAACATTCGTAAGTACCACAACTATATATGTGATTATGCTGCTGTGAAATGTACTATTTTGGCCTCAGCAGATCAACTTCTTGAGGTTGGAAGAGACTAGGAAAACACAGGTAGTGTTTGTCTGCACAATGTAGCAGTTACATCTGTCAGTGCTCTCAGCAGAACTAAATGGAAGTAAATTACTTTACAAAGACACACCGATCTGAAATATGTAAAGGCAGCAGCAGGACTAAATGCAAAAATCGAACCACACAGTAATGAATAATTCCAATATACAATTGTGACTTTAAAATTCCCTGGTGCATACCACCTCGTTATATATAGCACTTTAATAGTTGGGAATACTGAAGCAAAATAGGAAGGTGTGTAGTCTAAAAACCTGTTTTAGAGCATGGAAACATGTTTGTATCTCTAGTGTGTAGGTCCACAAGAACTATAAATAACCATATCGAGACTAATAACCAGCTATCATTGCATGGAACCTCTTGTGAGACTAAATAATTACTATATGCTCCTAAGAAACTTCTATAGTTATACTGACCTCATATGGCAAAGCAAGTTTGCTAATCCTTGGACAACTATAATTAAAAACATTTTTCCATGCTCTAAAACAGGTTTTTAGACTCCACACCTTCCTATTTTGCTCCAGTATTCCCAACTATTAAAATACTATAAAGAATAATTCAATATAAATCCAGAAAACAGCACTGATTAAATTTGACCACAGCTGTCCTTTAATTAATCCTCATGATATCCTTATACAGGGAATGTGAACTCACCCTAAGACCCATGTAACAATATGTATATCGATCACATTATTTATTATTTAGACTAGCTTTATATTAATTAGAAGCTCACAATTTTCAAATAAATATCCTAACCAGTGGTTTAATGCAGCTACAGTTACATCTACAAAGTCTAAAAACAATTACGGTATTTTTCAGAGTTTTGGCCTGTTATATATTCATTTTAGGGAACTATTGTTTGAGAAGCCAATGAGATTTAAAATATAACTGAAAGGAAGTAAGTGCTGACACGATATTTTTTTTATTGTGCCATTTTTATTTTTAAGAATTGCAAATTTTCGATATTTCCTGTTATCTCTCCGCGAGCAGTAGTGGCCAGCGGCCAGTAGGTGGCGCAAAAGTTGTTGATCAATTAAATCAATTCTTCTTGTGAGTGTTAGATTTAGGGTTTAGGGTAGTGGCAGATAATCTTTTCATGGTAAAATAGTGGCAAGTACATAACCGCTATTTAAAGGTTATCATCTACCACTAACCTAACCCTAAACCCTAACCATAAACTCTAACCCCTAAATCTAACTCTACCCCTAACCCTATAAACAAATTAAATAAAGTCTTGCCCAGTCGTTATTGGGAGATAACAGGAAAAGTCCCAAGTTTTCCATACTCAGGGCCTCATTCAAATGCGATTTGGCCAATTGAATAGAGCTCTATATAAGCACAGAGCATATTTTTGTTACAGACGTTTTTAGTTAGTGAAGATCTTGCTTTTGGATAGAAGTTCACAAACTAAAAACTTCTGTAAAAAAATGTGTTATGTGCTTATATAGAGCCATATTCAATTGGCCGAATCGCATTTGAATGAGGCCATCAGTGACTACCAATCACTGGCAAGCATTGTGTACTGTAGGGGGGCTCTGTATAACAGACGGGACTCTACATGCTGTTGATGGATTAATGCACAACTTTTTGTTGGCCAAAGACTTACTGATAGCATTACTCACTGTGAATTACTACTTTAGAATCCATAGAACAAGCCCTTTAGGCTATTGACATGATATTGTTTTTTTGGCAAGAGTACTGATACTTGTATCCTAAACGGAGCTGTTCTCAGTATAACTGATGATATCCAGCTTCCAGTTTAATGAAGCACACTTCTGCTAACAAAAACAATGCTTTTTGTTTAATAGGAACCTGGATAATATGTTAGATTTTAAAGTAAACTTACTGGCTGTTATTTGGCAAACATATTTGCAAAATACCTGTCTAGGTTCAGCGAGAAGAAATGTGATTCAATTGCCTTCCCTTTCAAGCTGACAGCTGATTTATTCTAATTGGCAAGCCTTAATTATTTAGCAATTTTTCAGCCTACTCACTAGAAAGAACATCCTATTCAATTGGCCAAATACCCAGATGGTTCATTTAAATGTGGACAAATATAGACATAAAAAACTGTGTTTGCTAAGAAGACACATTTTATTTTCAACACCAGCAGTAAGATCATTATCTTTTCAAATCTTCCCTGTACTACCCCAGGTGAGATGAATGTATATTCATCCACTGATGATTTTCATTTCAAACCATTCTAATATGCATTATTAACTTCCAAACATGCTTTAAATAATTCAAGTTTTATTGGAGGCTGAAGGAACTTTTTCTGTGCTGAGATACTGATGAATGGACTGATAATATAAATCCCTAAATAACAAATGATTGTTGAATGCATATTATCAGGCATGTTTGATGCTGGCAGAAGATAAGAACTGCAATATTTAAGAAGAACTAATGCAGTTATCGAGCACTATTATCATTGTCATAGCCACTGAAGGATTCAAAATTTGGGCTGGATGATTAGAAATGAAAAAATGCCACTAAGGTATACTCTGAAATATGAATATCTTTCTGCATTATACACACCATAGACCAATAAAAGCATGTTAGATTAACATTTTTATATAGTTTTCAATATGAAAAAGCTGGTCAGTTATATTACAAAGGGATTATGACTGCCACTTCTTTTTGTTGAGTAATGATAGCAGGTTACTGCCAACTTCAAAGCAAAGGTAGTTAAGTGATAATATTACTCTCAGGTGGAGGAGATGATGTGATGGCATTAACTGAGCCAAGGTAATCTGAAAAGAAACTGAATAATTTAAGGGAAAACAAAAAGGATCCAAGCCAGGTATCTAAAATAAAATGAGTACTTTTGCAAATTAATGTTATTCAAATATTTTTAGAGTAAAACATGAAATGAAATTGCCATTTTATACCCATAAAGCAACCTCTTTGATCTTAAATCCCTGTCTCATGTAATCGTCACCATTCCATGTTGGGTCTACGAAGTTAGCACATGCACAAATTGATTTATGGAACTGAATGTGAGGCTGAGAGCCTGTGCTTCTAAAAGGACCACTGTAGTTGAGGAAAACATCATATTTTAGAGAAAGTATTAATCTTTGAAGACTCTTTATATATAGAAAGTTCCTTTTTGTCTTGATTGAGCATTTCATGCTAACATGGGACATAAGGGAAAATGCTTATTTTATCTACTGCAAGAAGAAGGTCGATATGGTGGGAAAAAGTAGAGTGGAGGTGAATTTGTTATATTAGAGCTTTTAGAAGTAGTAGTGGTAGCAAGGTAATTAAAATGTGCAAAGCATAGTCTAGCATTGTTTTAAATAGCCAAATTATTTACCAAGAAAAGATTAACTAAGAATCAGTGTGAAAGAAACCATTTGGTTAGCAGAACTTTTAAATATATCTGTGGTTTACTAATAGGATGACTTACACTGTGCAAAGACAGTTTTTTTTCCTTAATAGAAGAAGTGAAGCCTAATATGATTTACCAGAAGTTGCTGTACATCCTTGTATAAAATGCACCATCCACCAGTACAGCTGTTTGCACAAACATGCATCCATCAGTGTGAAGGTCCTCCATGGTTCTGCACTATTTGGCTTGATAAGCAGGGATTTCCAGATGTTCAAAGGCTTGTATACGTGTCAATGCCATTAAAGACACAAAGTGATTATGAGGTCCAGCAAGGTCATAAAACAACAATCAATACTCAACAAACTGTCACTTCCTCAGATGATATAATATAATACAAAGCATTATCTGGTTTCCCAGAATCCTTTGCTCTTATACTAATCAGTGCATGTGCTATCTTTTATGGCAGCTCTGTGAGGGTTATATACATTACAGAACTCCTGAGGTGCACAGGTTTAGTGGGTGCATAGTTCATCTGAGTCCAGTGCTTTGTTTCTGCCTAGGCCAGCACGTGTTCCGGGGGTTGCCTAAAGTTGCCAGAACAGTAATATAGGATTGTTTGTATATATACCCAGGCATGTCTATTTACACTGACAGGTCTGTATGTACCGTAAGTCTACCTGGCACATAAATACACATAAATAGTCTACCTATATACATAAATACACAGAAAATTACAATTATATATACAATTGTGTGGTAAACTTATTATAAGACTACTAAATGGGTACACAAATATGAATGAGCCCAGAGCCGTATAAAACCTAAGTACACCTATGGCTAAATCAAAAAGAACCTTCTCTACATTTTCTGTTCCTTTAGGAAATACTTCTTAAACCAGTCACATTTAAAGGTAAGTGGGTCTTCCCCCAGCCAGGGCACAAAATTAAAAATACATGATTGTTGCATGTTGTGTATTTTTTTCAAATTTCCCTTATTAAATGACAGTACAAGTTAAACATTTACTCAAATATTAAACAGCAGACTAAGAGAAAACCAAATTAATGTATTAATGTACTGCTGACATGCCATTAGAAAATCATTTTTCTTACATGCTTTTACATTTTTTTTACTTGATATATATATATATATATATATATATATATATATATATATATATATATATATATATATATATATATATATTCATATATTTGTACTGCTCAGAAGAATGCACAAATTAACCAAATAAGCTTCACTTTAAATGTCTATTTTGGATTAGTTGCATAAATGAAATTATGCTTTTTAATTTGTATTAAGTCATGTTTGAATAAACTCTTAGTTGAATAGTCAACACCTAAATATTGTGCATGGTGGATAATTACGGTGACATTCACCTATGTTTCAGGCATTACTATGTGAATCTCTGATTGTTTACTGAATGAATGGCTCCAAGTGCAGTAACTCACAAGGTAATTGTGTTGCTAAGATGGAATAAGTCCCAGTAGGCAACAAACATGACATAATGCACAACGCAAACTGTGAGTCTCAGTGGAGATCAGAGGCACAAATAAAACCCCTTCGGTTGGATATATTGTGCTGTGTCTGCAAAAGGGACATCTTGTTAGGTTTTGCAAATCATCAAGAAATTTCACCAGCCGGAAATAATGCATAGAAATACCATGTATTCAGAAACCCACAGGGGTTTTATAACACTCCACTGTATATGAGGTTAAATAGGTGCAACATATAATGTTCTTGTTGTCACTCAAATACATATATTGCTTTCGTTTAAAATATGTGGAGAAGTTTATTTTTTATATCTGAGACCTAGACATCTTATTTAATAACTTCTAACATATAACACATATACAATAGACTCTCAATTATCTGGCACCCACAGGGATTGGTAGATGCTGGATAAATGTAGTTTCTGGTTGCTTGAGAGCTATTATTAAAAGGGGTCTGGATTAGCTGCACATGGGATGCTCTGTTCAGTATATTTGGCAGTGAGGGCTGTTCTAGCAGCAGCAGCTTTCACTCCTCACTTACACACAGGTACGTTTGCCTGGCTCAGTCACTCATGCCTGTCTGCTTCCAGGTAACATTGAATTGAGTCATACAGTTGATGCAATCTAGGTGCCTGTAAGCATTTTGTGGCATGACAGGCCGGCTCCTGGCATTTGTTGAACCCTTTGCACTATTTTTTTATTTAAAGTACAGTATTCCATTTTTTCTCTGGTTGTTTGAGAGTTCCGGTTGCTTGAGTTCTGGGTAATTGATAGACTACTGTACTACTTTAATGTTTTATAACTCATAACATACTGAAATTGAGGTGCAATTTTCTTTATATTACTTGTGATCTGAAAACAACCCCCAAATAACTACATAAAATAACAAAATAATAGTTTATGCACAAAGAGCATCTCCAATGTATATGTTAGATTGAATTCACTACTGGTGTTCAGGTAATGTATAAATAATTAAATAGGCCCCAAAAATCAGGCTTTAATGTTATTTTTAAAGCATTACAAAATGGCTATACATTGTATAAGTCATTATTTTCTAACGTAAATCATCTCTGGAATATAGCATTGCTTGTGTTGTATAATTATGCAAAAACATGCTAATTGTCTGGTTTTATGTGCTAATTAGTAACATTATGCTTCATGTTCACCACCGTTATCACACTTAACACATTGAGCTTCAAATTTGCATAAAGGAGTCGCATAAAAGTTATGAATATTTCAGGAAACATTTACTATGGAGAAAATGATGTAATACCATGTATATCCTGTTTCTGTGCTCTCTTAATTAATAAACTATTATTAATTTTAATATTATAGAGCTAAACAAGGCTGACAAAGGTGGAAGATTTCCTTCACATATTATGTCTTTGAACCTGTTCTTTTGCGTCTGGTGTCAGCCATTACTTTATTTATTGATATAAATCAGCTGCCTTTTTATTACTTCATCTCCACATAGTAAAAACATTTATTTGTGGGAGTTTTGGACCATTATATATCCATTGTAATGAAGTGCTGATTGACAAGGCTTTAAGTCATCTAATGCCAATGAGATTTAAACTATCAATGCAGTTTAATAGACAGTGAAAGTAAGCAAGCGCTGACATTGGTAAATACAATGCCTGATTTAATTACTTTGCAGAGGTATGTTAGAAGTATTGATCCTTTGCCTTGTATCCTGTAATAATAACATTGACTGTCACACTGACAATAAATAGAAGCATTTAACCTTGTAGTCATCTGCAAACATTTGTATTGGCTTTTTAAGTTTTTTGAAGAATTTAACTATACTAAAAAAATATACTACTAACATGCAGAGCTATCGCATGGGCCCAGGGTCCCCATGAGCATACGGGCCCCATAGGATTGCCAACTTTTCAATATACTATTCAGGGAGATTTATTCAGAACTTGCAACCCCTCTTTATCAAAATGTTTAGGTGGACTAATCACCTCAGTATCAGCTGTTATCAGTACATGCGATGATGCGAGATTGCTGTTGCAAATAGATATCTTGACCTTGACGAAAATAACGTACATGTACAAATTATAAGACAAAATCAACACACATCCCTATAAAAGTTTAAATGGACCACTATATGTATAAAAAAAAAATGTGTTTGAATGATTTGAGTCTGAATAAGAGCATAATTCTGTATGTAAGTAGGAATCCTGTAGGTATTGATTACTTAAAGCACTAATGAGATAACAAGTCATGTTCCTCTCTCCCTCTTCTCTTCTTCCACTGACAGATAAGATAAGTAAGTTGATGGTTGGTGATAGAGAGAGAGAGAGAGAGCAGGCGATTGTAAAAGAAGGAAGTTTTACACTTACATTTTACACTTACATTTTATACTTACATTTTGATTACACATATTTACAGCTTACACATAATACAATACACATATATTAAATAACCAACATAAATACACATAGAGCTAGGTCACTCCATTCACACAACAGTTAATAATTACACATAAAACACAAATGTTTTGATCATATATATATATATATACAGTGATATCCTTATATTCTTTTTGGGATAATTATGGAGAGAGGAGGGGAGAGGAGTGGAGAGGTGGGGAGGAGGATAAGATGAGAGACAAGGAGGAGAGAGAGGTGGCCCTGGAGAGTGGTGAAGGAGAGGAGGAGGTGACGTGTGGTGGAGGAGAGGAGGAGGTGAGGAGTGGTGGAGGAGAAGAGGAGGAGGTGAGGAGTGGTGGAGGAGAAGAGGAGGAGGTGAGGAGTAGTGGAGGTAAGGGGGAGGAGGAGGAGAGTGACGAAGTGGAGGAAGTGGAGGAGAGTGGCGGAGTGGAGGTAGAGGAGGAGAGTGGAGAGGTGGTGGAAGAGGAGTAGAGTTTAAAGGTGGAGGAGGAGGAGAGTGTAAGATTGAAGGAGGAGGAGATGAGGTGGGTGGTGGAGGGGTGTCCATAGTGATAGGCACTCAAAGTTCAGGATCAGAGGGGGAGCAGCCTGATCTTAGGGGGGATGGTAGTTCGAGGGAGGTACAGGCCTCAGGGGCAGACAAGGGAGCATTATATCCCAGTCCACAGTCAAAAGGGCATGAGGCTGAGTGCTGGCACAGGGCCCTGAACTGCACGCACAAGGAGAATGTTGTCCTCCTTTGTGCGATACGTGGCCGCCCACTATCCTTGCGGGGAGAGGGAAGTTAGGCCGGGGCCTAGAGGTAGCGGCCGCAGTTACAGCAGTGGGCACCGCAGAAAGGGATGTGAGGTCTGTGAATCACCACTTTGACGACGTCCGGGCCAAGATGAGGAGGATGATGGCCAAGGAGGCCAGCCAAGCTGCAGCACCAAGTGGTGGTCCCAAAGTGACAGTCAGATACCACGAGTGGGAGAGGGTAGCCAAGATCTTTTGAGCCAGTTGCCCACCACTGGAGCTTCATGCCTGGTGGACCAGCAGGATCCAGCCTCCATGTCAGGTGAATATCACATACACCAACATGCCACCACATTACAACACACACACTACACATGTACATGATGACCAACAAGGACACTGACATGTCAGCTCTATGGAATGACCAAGGGATAGATGGATCAGTCATGCATCATTAAATCCATGAAGCTGCCAAATAACTGTCATTCATGGGTACAGCAGTAATCAACCAATAAACAGTCCATGTATGGGTGTTCCCACTGCAGCGTATGCAGTTACAGACCGCTGCCGGAATCAAGACAGCGCCAAGAACAGTCAAGATCAAGAACCAATGAATAGATCACATCTAGCAAATGATGGCTACTTTTTTTGCAATTAAGACAATCATTCAGGTTCAAGCCTAGATGTCAGATAGTTATGAATGAACTCAAAACATACTTAACACATATGCCTTTCTTTTCTCTTTTTCAGCTTCCAGGAGGTCTGGGTCCAGTGGTGAGCAAGAGGCAGGTGCGTTGACTCCATGGGAGCAGGACATTGCGGGCCGAGCTGCTGGACAGCAGGAACCGGCGCAGGGGGAGGAGGAAAGGAGAGGAGCCGAGGGCCCTGGGTCCGAGGAGGAGAAGGACATCATCTGGGCAGTGGGGTCACCAGCAGGACCATCAGTGTCCCCCTCTTCCAGAGACCGAGCCTGTCACCAGGGCCCTCCTACTGGAGGGACTAGCAGGACTTGCCCCCACCTCCTCCTTCCCTAGCAGTGCAACCGACTGGCCACCACCACTACCTGGCACACCACCGCTACCATACTAATGGAGTGAGGCTCCAGTCGGGCCACAGCCCCTCCCCACTGGGCCACCACTGCCACATCCTCACCCAGCAACTCCCCCTCCACCCCCACGGACCTCCATCCCGATGCCGAGATCATGAGCAGCCTAGCCAGGCGTATTAGGGAGGAGAGGAGGCACCATCTGATGAGAGTGGGGTGGTCCAGAGTGTAATCCAGCAAGTGACTGCATGATGCCATGCACTGTGCTCTGACCCCCAGCTCTGCCTCCCCCGTTCACCCGATCTCCTCCCCCCATGCCTCTACCACCGCCACCAGCGCCGCCACCACTTCCTCCGCCTGCCCCCCACCACCACCAGGGAGATGTTGACCAGCCATGGGTTATTGGGGCCCTGATGCAAGGCGGAGGGGGATGTAAAGGCTGCACATATTTGTTTGCCTTCCCAATATCACTCCTCAGTGACAATCTATTGGTCCAAATGTTAATGTAATCTAGCCTGGCTACAGAGTATATGATCATGGCCTATGTGATGGTGATATGTTGTCTGCAGATGGCTACCTCCCATCACATGGTCCATGATCCTCTCCTCTGTGGACACGTAGAGTTCTGTTTAACATTTCACCAATTGATGGTCACTGAGGAATGCTGTTGAGAAGAGATTCTGCATCTTTTTTATGGCCTTATTTTGCAGGCGTTTTTTCTTTTTTAGGCACAATTGAGGTCCATGAAGGCATTTTCTGCATTTGCAAGCATTGTCAAAGAAATTAGGTAATTTTAAGATATTTCCAGTGCCTCTATGGCAGTGGACTTGCAAAGTCTCACAGTGGCATGTTAATGACAGCCAGCATTAATATATGCACTAGTAAAGCATGTGATCCTGACCTCAGTATCAGTATGAGAACAGATCCTTGGGTCTGCTGTAAGTAACAGTGAATCTGGCTGTTGACCTTTGTGTGCTCTCCGCATTATTGGGTATTTTCCCCCATTGCTGATATCAGGAGTATCCTTAACATGTGCTAACAGCTGTGTAGCTGATGGATGTGATATCAATGTTGATTAACAATATCAGATGGAGAAGGTGATAGTACACCTGGACCACTGATGGTGGTCACAGCTAAACATTTATTGTGAGATGACACATCATTATTAATGGTCATGGCTAGTGAGTTATCTACTAATAGTTAGTAATGCTTGCAGATGGAAATCAGGTGAGTTGATATATTGGTACAGTATTTATCACTGTACTGTACATGCATTTTTTGTGTTATTTTTTATCCTCCTCCGCATTGTTTGTTTTTTGACCACCTTTTTTCAGTTTTTTGTTTTAGGAACACACTGTATGTGTGAAACTGGTTTGGATGAGGTAGCCCAGATGTTTATGCATCTGTTTATTCGAGCAGATGCTAGCCAAAAGTAATTGCTATGCGCATTACTGATTACTTCTATTAAAAATGGAGTTATTTTTGATGATCCTTTTTTTTTTATCAGATTCCAGTTGCAGTGGTGTAGTGACCACATTTGACCCTGGTAGGTGCTATGCATCATGATTATTCTAGACTATGACAGTATCCCCCTTTTCCCCATATGCCTCTTGCCCTTTCGGGATCCGGCCGCACCACACCCATGATATTAATATTAATGAACCCTAGTTACTATGCAAAAGACGAATACATGTAATAATAATACTAATATAATAATATATCATATCATATATATATATATATATAAATATATATATATTTATATATATTTATATATTAGTATATAACAATATATAGTTTATACACATGACAGGTCGAATTTGTGATACTGTGGAGAATCAACATTCCCCTGAATACCTGATAACAATGATAACGGTATATACGTCTTGGCACATGGCCACTATCAATGGAGTGGGACTTTCTAGGATTGGCATAACAGAGATTATCTCTGATGGTGGTGAGTTGGCTGTTGCTACACGTACTTCTGCACAGCCTCCACGTGTTTTTGCGGCCTTTCCTGATGGGTTAGAGTATATTAGTGTGGTGTATGTTCCCCTTCTGGATCTCTACCTTGTGGTGGTGAAGGGGCTTGTGTTCTTCAATGAAGATGTGAGCTATACCATGTAGGGTCACTCTAGGTGGGCAGGTCATAGCAGAGAGGTCAGACAAATCACAGTCCTCTGGAGAAGGAACTGACAACCCACTCCAGTATGTTTGCCATGCAAACCTTGTGGAACATACAGACAGAGACATAGCTAAGTGTGCTGCAGTCCATAAGTCACAGAGAGTCGAACACAACTGAAGGACTGAACAACCAAAAATAAAATGTTTCCCTGGTACTTGATATTTGTCATGTGGTGGTGTAATTTGACCACTATTTATTTTCCCAATGTAGATGTTATGAGTGAGATATTTATAAGATTATCTTTGTATTTTTAGGGCCGACATTAGAGCCTCTGTGAGTGAGAAAGGGATAATATGGTAGGCAGTTTCATGTTTGTGTGTTAAAATGTAATCAGGTAGTGTCTCTTTAATTGTTTTCAGCATCTTGCAGCAAGACTTTTCATATTGGAATATCCATGGCCATTCCAACACATGAGAATTTTTTTTTTATGGCCTGTTTGTTAATTTGGAATTGTTGTACAATGAAATGTAATGCCTTCCATTGCTTTCCCCATATGTTAAAGTCCATTGGTGTGTTAATTGTCTTTTGCAGTGTTACAAACTAGTTTGAAAAACCCTTTGCGGGTCCTATTTGGAACCAGTAATATTTTGGTCTACATTTGCCATTTGCGAGTTTGAAAACAATTGCGTCCTTTGGGAATTGTAGCAATTGAGTAGCGATTAGCAATTTTAGTGTTTGTAATATTTGCAGTCTTGAAAGATCAAAGACTTAGATGGGTTGGAGTTACGGTTTTGGCAACTCAGGGATTTTCAGCCTGTAACCCGTAGATCGTTTGCGGGTCGCTAAAAGACACCAGTTGAATAGCAATTAGTTTACAGGCTACATTACGAGCTCCAATAACCAACAATTGCTAAATTGAATAGGGACCCATACATATTTACAGCCTTATTAAATTGTGATTCAGCCAATTGAAAAGGGCTCTCTATAAGCACACAGCATTTTTTTTTACAGAAGTTTTTAGTTAGTGAAGACCTTGCTTTTGGCTAGAAGATCACATAGAAAAAACTTCTGTAAAAAAAAATATGCTCTGTGGTTATATAGAGCCCTTTTCAATTGGCCGAATCGCAATTTAATAAGGCTGTAAATCAAAGGAATCTTATTTAGCTATTAAAAGAATTATATAATATTGATCGTACAAACTAAAAAGAAGGTATCCATACAGTATTTTTAATCATCTTAACTGTCTGGATAAGTTATGTCTAAAGCAACATGTTGGTCATTTTAAAAGTATAGTTGTTTAGAAAATAAGTATTTTATCGTTTGGAAATTTGAAAAATTACTGATTGGATCATAAAAGATTAACATTTTACTTTTGCTTTTGACTGTATAAATACTGATGACTATAAGTCGTAATGTTGCATTAACATACAAAATATAATTTTGCCTATAGCTATTTAATACATTTTGGATAATCAAGATTAATGATTCATTATAAGAATTTATACATTTGCCATCTGAAAATATTTTTGGTGACCATTTAATGAAACTGTAATACTGCATATGGTTTATAAATTGTAATTGTCTGCATTATTATTTACTAAACAAATCTTCATTAATCTATTTCTACAGCTCCGTTTTTATTTGCATCCAGACCTTCTCCAGCTGAGATCCTGAACCCAGCCACATCTCTCACTCTACACCCCATTTCTGTCTGCATCTAGACCTTCTCCAGATAAGACCCTGAACCCAGCAACATCTTTTACTCTACACCCCATTTCTATCTGCATCCAGACCTTCTCCAGCTGAGATCCTGAACCCAGCAACATCTCTCACTCTACAGCCACATTTTTATTTGCATCCAGGCCTTCTCCAGCTGAGATCCTGAACCCAGCAACATCTTTCACTCTACAGACCCATTTCTATCTGCATCCAGGCCTTCTTCAGCTGAGATCCTGAACCCAGCAACATCTCTCACTCTACACCCTGTTTCTATCTGCATCCAGGCCTTCTGCAGCTGAGATCATGAACCCAGCAACATCTCTCACTCTACTTTCCAATTTCTATCTGAATTCAGGACTTCTCCAGCTGAGGTGACTTTACTGCTACAATGCTTTCACTTTTACTCTTAGCCTGTAACATAACTTCACTGTGTGTATTTAGCCTGGGTCTGTTAAATGTACTTAAACTATAATTTATTAATTTAAGCAAAGCCATGCTTTCTCCTCCCCAACCCCACCTTTTACTACACCACCCTCTCTCCCCTTGAAAATGTTTACATTCCTCAATCACTTTCTTTCTTATTCAGATCCTGAACCCAGCAACATCTCTCATTCTACACCCAGTTTCTATCTGCACGCACTTGCCCTCCCAGCTACCTCATCCACACCCACCCACCTTTAATTCTTGTTCTTTTATAGCACAGGTCTCTGCACTATCACCTGCATTTCCCCCAACTGGACAGGAATAGAAATTGGGATTTGAATAGGCCAGAAAGAGAGAGCGTGAAGTTAAAAGGAGCAATGGAGGATGAGATGTGTGAGGAGAGTCAAGAGTTCATTATTATGTGTGTGTAGCAGTTGGGGGAAATGCAGGTGATAGTGCAGAGAGCTGTGCTATAAAAGAACAAGAATTAAAGGTGGGTGGGTGTGGATGAGGTAGCTGCGAGGGCAAGTGTGTGCAGATAGAAACAGGGCTGTAGAGTGAGAGATGTTGCTGGGTTCAGGAACTCAGCTGGAGAAGGCCTGGAAACAGATACAAACTGGCCAGAAAGAGGGAGATGTTGCTGGGTTCAGGATCTAACGATCAAAAACAAACAGTCCAAATCTTCAGATTTCCAGGTCTCTACTCTGCTCCAAATGGTCACAAGCTACATGCTGCTGTCTCACTGTGTGTCTTTGTGTCTTTCTCCAGCCTAGACAAACTGTAAACATTCAATTCATCAGCAGCCCCAGCCATACTCCTGGAACAGTCGTAAATCAGGTCTCTTCACGTACAGCTAATCATCTGAGCAGGACAGTTAAACCCAGCAGTCTTACTGGGGGAATTCCTGTGGCTCACATAAACCACTTGGATAACTCTCTAAATATATAGAAAGATACTTAGGTTTAGATAACAGTGAATTATACATGTATCTGCAGTTTCACTTAAGAATGTTCATAGACTTCAAAGATAGTTACATAAAATCTTTAAGAGATATGGTAACACTAGCTGCTAAGATATGGTGAGAGTGCTATTCCCACAATAGCGCATCTTAATGAATCTTGCATTTATGAATCCATGATAAGAAAGGAGTAATGTCCAACTTCACTGTTTCCATTTATTTCAATAGCAATATCATAATAAAATCATAGTTACAAATATGCAATCGGATTAAAAAGGATCAGTTGGCTTATATTTATATCTTTCCACACAAATAAATGCAGGACAGTTCTTACTCTGAGCCACGGGATCAAAGGAGTAAATTATATTTTGTACTATGCCTGTTCTTGGCAAAAGTGAATAATAAGGTGAGAGATTGTTCCCCATGTATGACCTCCATGCATGTAACTCGTTATTCCAGCCCGTAGGATTTCGGAAAAAAACGGAGGAGGATATCAAAGTCCTGTGGGGTTGTAGGTTGAAGCCCGTAGGACTTTAGGACGGGAATGAAACATGAAATAAACTATTTTTTTATGCCGATTTGAGAGTTGGGGAATTTTGTGCTATTAATTCTAAGACCGAAAATTACTTTTAATTTTAATAAAAGTACAGGATTACATTTTTATTTGCTTCATAAGTGCTACGATTTGTAAGTAAGCCTTTTGCGACACCTCCTTGGTACAAGTAAGCTGTGGTTCGCATTTAGCCATTTACGGGCTTGACGGAGGGGAAATCGAAGCAATTGAATAGCAATTAGGGATATTTTGCGTGATATTTTTGCATGAAAGATCAAAAGCTTTGAGGGAAGTAAGCTGCAATTGACAAAATCACAAGGAGTCATAGCTAGTAATATTATTATTTATTATTATTATTTTATTTGTATCGCGCCAGCATATTCCGTAGCGCTGTACAGAGGAGAACAAGGAAATATACAATATGTAATATTAACGGCAGAAAATAGAGGGCCCTGTTTTGAGCTTTAAGTCTTGTAAGAAGTGCTTTTTTCCCAAAGCACCCCACAAGACTAGAAACATCGCCACTTAGATTCTAAAAGTAATGGACCTGGGGGCAGAGTGGATAAGGAATAGCAAGGTTATGGAGGATGTGAGAGATAAATAGGAAGGAAGTTGTGTAAAGTAGAAAGTTATGCATTAGTTGGAGAGGAAAAAGATGTGATGTAAAGTGAGTGGCGCTATTATGTAATATGGTATCTGCCCCTAGTGGACAGATAATGTAACCTGCAGATGGGAATGTCAGGACACACATAGTTTGTAGAACGTAACCCAATCAGAGCAAGCAAACGTAAGGCAATTGAATAGCAACATAACTAGTGATCAGCATTTGCGAGCCCGGATCCCCAAAACTTAGTAATAGAATGAGTCCCTATGATTGTTAGTAATTATTTCAAATCTATTTTATTACCATTCTAGATGGATAAATAATCAATTACAATCTCTGAAATTTGTGGCATTGAAATTGCTTTGTTCATAGAGTCTTATTTATTGAATTTTGCAAAAAACAAAGCTTCATTCTACCAGTGCCTCATGCTGTTAACAAGTAGAGAGTCGTACAATGTGCGTCTGAGGTGTATGAGACCGTAGTATTGTAAAGCTACTCCCATGTGGGTGTTGCCATAAGTCATGGCTGTACATAATAGCAACATAATAAAACATAACTTGTTATTAGAAGGCTAGTAACTTGCCCGTTATAAATATCGGTATTGTAGAATATTTCAATTGTCTCTCTGTGTGGGCTCTCTCTCTGTGCTCCCTCTCACTCTCCCTCTCTCTTTCCCTCTTTCCTGTCTCTGTATCAAGCTATCTTACTCTTGTCTTTCTCTATCCTTTCTCTCTTCTCCCTCTCTATCTCTCCTAACTCTCTCTCTCTTCTGTCTGTCTCTCTCTCTGTCCTTTCTTTCTCTCTCTATCTCTCTCTTGTGTGTCTCTCTCGTGTCTCTCTCTCTTCACTCTCTATGTCCGGTCTCTTTCTCCTGTCTCTCTCCCATGTCTCTCTCTCTCTCATGTCTCTCTCTGTCCTGTCTCTCTCTTTTTCTCCTGTTGCTCTCTTCCGATGCTGTGTCTCTCTCCTGTGCCAGTCTCGGTTGGGGCGCCCGCATGCGCCTTGCAGCCGGGGGGCAAGCATTTGAGATTCTCAGCCAGTGATGCTCATGCGCATTTCCCATCACACCTGCGGAGAGAGCATGCATGCGTCTCTATCTTTAGCAAGAATGTTTGATGCCTATGCAGTAAGCACAGTGTTAAATATTATAGTGGATTTATAATTATTAATAAATGTTATCAGTGACTTTGTTCTCATAGGAATTAATTTTAGGACCTGTGCTTACATTAACATATAAAATCGTATTCAAATGAGTTTCAGATGTAACCAAGAAGCTAAGAGACAGCATAAAGGAAAGTTATTTAACATGACACAAGCTCTCAGTGATTGCGTTCTGAGCAGTATATATGAAATCTTTATTCCAGTTGAATTGAAATAGTCTCCCATAAGTGAATTCTGAGGGAAGGACAGTGAGCATTAGCTTTCTATTTTCACTGCCCTAACCGTAAGGGAAAAAAAGGTTGATGGATCGAAAGCATTGAAGTAAACAAAAATAGATTATTTTTATAACCGACAATCTTCAAGCTTTCAATTCTGCTTCTAAGATTTTCCATACTGCTGCAGTTCTAAAATTATACAAGTAAATTATCACTGAGAAACAAAGGAACCAGAAGCAGAAAATAGTTTTTTTAGACATTAACACCTTGTGCGCTGTAGAGAAGGGTTGAAAATAATTTGCAGACATTAGAGTTACTTACAACGGAAATAAAGGTACAGTCCACTGCAGGGTTTTATAGAGATATTTTTGTTATATCAGGGTATTTTTTTTTTATTCATATTGATTTTTTTACATTTTCTTTTCTGGTGTTTCATACCTCAAAAGTACTCAACTTAATATTAAAGTTATTTGTGTGTCTAACTATGACATGGGTGTAGGGGGAATGAGGGTGACAAATTCCTCCCCATCAGATTTTTCTAAGTGTGCTTTTCGTAGTTTTCAACTGTGTAACACTATAAGGTTCTGACATACAGCACAAAAAGTTAGTTCTGAGCTGAATCGTTAGTTTTTGAGATATTAATGTTGTTACCAAGAACACAAGTATTACTTTTAGAATAAGGTAGATGTAAATGTTAGCACCCAAATGGTGAAATAGATGCCTAGATGCAGGGGGGGGGGGGGGGGGGGGAGGGGGAACTAACCAATGAAAATGTAACAAATATATCAGAAATTTACAGTTTCTGTATTCTGGGTTGTAAAACCACTGCTTTGTAACAAAGAATTGGTCAGAATTTGAATGTGATTCCTCTGTGCCTTAAAACTGGGCAGTTTTGAATAAACTTTTTTCTTCTACTCCTAGTCGTGACCTCACTGATTTTTGCCACTCCAGTCCTAGGGGACTTTGATCTGTAACATATCTTAATACCCCAGATGGGACTGGGTGTATGCCAACCCTTGGTGACATCATGTGCTATGAGATCTTGATAACACTGATAACAATACCTCAGCCAGTACACAAGTATTTCTCTGGGAGATCTGTCCCCAGTGGAGTCCTGTGTTCTTAGTCCACATATCAACAGACTTACAGAGTGGATTGAAAACCTTGTGGTATGAGCTGATTGCAGAGTCACGGTGGTCAACAGTCTCCACGTTAATCCAGTTAGAATTAATTTATTTCCCTTGTAAATACCAAGGCCACTTTTACAGAAGTGGAGGTTGGAGAATAGGAGGCCAATAATGTAAACAGGTTATTTTTCACTGTAATCCTAGCCTGTTTTTTGGAACAGAAAAGTAGGGGGTTAGAATTCCTCTTAAAGCCTAGACCAGTTTTTAAAACCGGAAAGTGGGGGTGGAAAGAAGAGAAAAGAGTGAGCTTTTATAGACTGTCTCATAAGGTCTTGTAAACTGGTGGAAAGGTACTGCAGGCACAATGTAGTATCTCACCATGGGAGGAGGTCAGTTTAAGGTTCCTGGATGTTTCCCTTTAGGATGAGTGTTGAAAAAGTGGAGTCTGAAAAAGGTCCAGACTGGATAAATTATCTTGGCAGGTTTGGCCCCAATATAAGTTCATTAACTAAGAGAAATGGTTAACATTTGGATTATTTGATTATATTTTGGTGTTAAAAGTATTATTGTCTTTGCAATGCAATGGGAAATGGCAGGGTTGGTTCTAATATCAGTTCATTAACTAAGAGAAATGGTTAAAATTTTTATTTTTTATTATATTGTGGTGTTAAAAATAATCCTGACAGTCTGTATAAAGTTTATTGAAAAAAACAACCAATGTTCTTACAAAGGAAGAATGTCCTAAATATGGTGAAGAAACTGGAATCCTTACCATGGTGAAAGATAAGGAAGAAAAGAGTCTGAAGACTGAGGTGGTGAAAGTGGAGTTGCCAACCCTGAGGGGTCATGAGAAGCAGTATATGGAGATGTGTCCTATTACAAGTTTAAAGCATCCGAAGAGTGCTCTGTCCCAGTTGGCCATAAAACAAGTAAAGCAAGAAGTACAGATGAACTCTATCCCAGTGGGACGGAAAGCCTGAAGTGGAAGACAGGCAAGCTGCTACTAAAACGAAGGGTATCAGGATGATGCCAGATTATATTACTGAATGGAGAAGGAAGCCTCTGTTTTAGGACAACAGAGTGTCCTCTAGGAAGAAGACACAGATGTCTGTTTGGGAGCAGAGGAAGAGTCTGCCCAAGTATAACACGATTGAGAAATGTATGCAGAAGCTGCTGCCCAGTGGCGAACAGATAAAGCAAAATGTACTCCCTAATTTACCTCAGAGGATGAGCGATTTCTCTAAGAGGGAGGCACAAGAGAAGTCTGAGGAACAAGCAAAGAAATTGCAAGATGCACAAAAGAGGATAGAATGCATGTTAAATGAGGAGCGTCTCTACTGGGAGCAGGAAAACCGAACGTGGCACAGCCAAGTAGATGATCTAGACTCTCAGCTACAAGAAGAAGATAGTACAACAGCTCTGATAGCGAAGAAGTTGCTGATGCATAGTCCACAAAAGCAGAGGGTGGACGATCAGTCTAATATGGAGATACGGTTGGAACAGGGTGATGCAGATCCAGAAGAGACCAACCCTGATCTTCAGGACCGATATACACCAGACGCTGTGTTGAACACAGAGCTATGTCCAAAGAAAGTTCATATGCATGGCATAGTGAAGGAGCTTGAACACGAAGAAACACGAGAAACGAGAAAGAGAAGGATGAAAAAAGGGTGTCAGACCTGCCAGAGATATCCAGGGGGGACCTGAAGAAAAAGAGTTAGGAAATTATTCAGTTGAATATACAGCCAGAAATTCAGTGTCAGCAGAGTGAAATTTATTTACAAGCTAAAGGGGAAAAAATACAGATGAAGGGAGTAAAGAAACGTGCAAAGCTGGAAGCCTTGGAGGCAAAGCAAGCAGGAAAGCAGAGCAAAGATGAAGAGAAGCAGTTAAAAGTAGAATTATTGGTGAAAGCTGAGGATGCTGAAAACACAAGCTTTCTTAAGAAACCGAGAATTCGAAAGGCTTCTAAGATGTGTACTAGCCTATGGGTTGAGTGTAAGCCTGAAGTTGCTGTACCACTAGAGTCGTTCCAGCAAGATCAAAAGTTTGAGAGATTCATCCTGGCAGAAATAGAGAGTCGCAGACCTTGCAGGATTGAAAGCACAGTGGAACAGAGGATACCTGCTGTGAACGGTGAGAAAAATGAGATGCAAGTCTAAGAGTTAGAAGCTACCCTGAGAGAAGACATGCGTGGGGAGTTTACGAAGGACCATGTACCAGAACAGAAGCAAAATGGCCATATGAAGCTGATACAGTCTGGTGAGAATGATCAGCCAGCCAATTGGAGCACCTGGAACGGAGAGAACCGGGAAAGAAGGGAAGAAAAGCAACTCGAGAAGTTGCTGTTCCATCAGGAAGGTGGAAATTATGTTGTTGGTGAGCCTAAAGAGGGAGAATTGGAGACCCTACAGAATGAGCTGAGAAAGGGAGCCTGAAAAGCTCAGAAGGTCACAGAATTTGACCAAGATTTGTACAGAGCGATAGAAGAAAGTCAGCTGCTATCTGAGCCAGACACTAAACCCCATCTAGTTGTAATGAGGGAGCGACTAAGTGATATGACAGAGTTCACCAGAGAGAAAGAAGCCAAACTCCATAAGAGGGAGAATGACCTCAGCCGTGTGAGGCAAGAGACCGTGGAGTTGAAGGCAAAGAGTGAAGAGCAAAAGAAAAAAAAGACTAATGCTGAAGCATTAGAAAAGGCCAGAAAAGGGATGAGAATGCTGTGGATAAACTTATGGAAAAGAGAGAACTTTTAACAGGAAAATTAAAGACTTGGTAACAGAAACCAATGAAGTCAGTGATTTAACCCCAGGGAAGGGACTGTATGGAGAAACACATTCTCATACAGAAGTACGAAGAGTACTTTTCAAGGGTCCCTGTGGGAGGGCACTCAGACAGACGGGTGTGTCCTACACTATGCCAGTGGTAAAGTAGACATAAAATACAATGAATATAGGGGAATCAAGTGTCCTGTCTCTGAGTGATATGTGCTTGGCTGTGATACCAGCCCTTGTGATCTGGGGGGAGGCAGCCTCTTGTTCCCTTGCTAACCCATCTAGTGTGGGGATACAGAATGATTAACAGGATATTAACAGATACATTTATAATGCATTTAAATCATTTTCAGCATCCTGCTGGTCATAAGGACCATTTAACCGACAGCTACACCAATGCAATGCAGTGATATCCCAGTGAATAGTCTTTAAAGATCCATAATCATATTCCTGTGAATGTTACAGAGAGACTATTAATTATACCACATATCCAGGTATACTAAACATAGGGTTAAATAAATTAAACATAAACTAACATTTCCCCATCCTCTCTTAACATACTTGAGAGGGGGTTTGATCAACAAGCCATGTTCTGTTTCAAGGGGTGATAATAGTAATATTTAGACAATACTATCCTGGAGGGTGTCTGAGTAAGGGTCCTTCATTTACAGGAACAATAATCCAAAATTGAGTCACCTAAACAATATATAAGGAACAGGCAAATGTATTTATGTTCCTTCACAGGCAGTTACTAGCAAAATATATTTCTGTCAGTTGCATTAATTACAACTGCTGCTAGTTTACTCGTAAAATAGGAGCCCCGGCATTACAGGATTATGGTTTATAAGCCATATTCTACAGTGTCATAATGTTTTAAATATCACAGTGCCTGACAATTAATAAAACCACTTTCCAATCTATTAGTATGCAGAGACCACAATATACACAAGCTCTCTTTAAATAGTAAAACACATTGGCATATTACCTGGCAGATCATTGGAAAAACAGTTGCAAATGAATTAAATAGGAACCGTTTTAATTAAAGAGAGGGAATTAGTCACACATCTTTCATTTATATTAACACAGGTTTTCCACTTATAATCAAGAGCTATCCTTAAATACAAGGTATATTCCATTAACCCATTCTTTTTCAATCGTAAAAAATGAACATAACATTAGACAGGATGATCACAATCACATATTTATAGTACCCCGTTTACAGATAGTGCTAATGTTATTACATGTCTCATTAGCAATAGAGGGAACGTTACAACAGTTAGAATTCTCACACTCGGTACTCAAGGATGTGTTACCCAAGCTGTTAGTTTTTCATGCAATCTTCAAATATGTTAGAAACATAAGAACCTTTTCTAAAAAGAAAGGTATTTAGAAACAGCAGAGGTTTTCTGGACTCATAATCATCACCAGCTGTACTGTACTGCTCTGTAATTATAAAATAATTTGTAGCATGAAGAGTGGTGTTCTCAGCCAGCACTCAAAATAGTTTTGCACCTCAATCAACTTTGTCATTCAGCCATCTTGCTTACCGGTGGACTTTTTTTATTATTAATTATTATATTGGTTTAGAACACTTTAATTCAGATACTACAGAAGAAAAAAGCATTTAATGGGCATGTCAGGAAAAACATGTCTGTTTTGTAACATAAACTATTGCAGCTGCATCTCAGGCTACCACTCTTTTAATAAACAATGTGCAAGATATTGTGGTCTTGATTAAAGCTTTTAAAATAGTCTTTGAGATGCTGGAAAATTCCTATCTCTTCCTGTCCTCTTATGACTCTGTCCATGGTATCGTATTGATGGGAAATGTGCCGTTAAGATCTACACTCTGACAACCTTGAGTGAGAACTTTGGGAATTCTCTCTCATTGGCAAAATAATGCATTAAAGTATAGTTAAGATTGCAGAACAGGGTGGGGGAACTTAAGGGTGAAAAATGCAAGAAGGGAAGTTAAGGCTGCATTACCTGCATGTAACCTTAACATCCCTCACTCCCCTGAAAAGGTTTTTATGATAACACCATTCATGTTATTTTCTATGACATCATGTGACCTCACATATAATATAAAAAAAGATATCCATGATATTACTGATCACACTAGACCCCTGTGATGTCACTTTATGGTATGGAACAAAATAAATCAATTTGATGGAGTTGGTAGATATTAATGTCTAACTGTCTTTTGGCTTACACTTCAATTTAAAGCCTATTTAACAAAAAACATACATAGAAGTTGCCCATAACAAGGATAAAAATAAATAATTTTAAGATGTATCTTAAAAAATATAGAAAAAATAAACATGCTGTTAACCCTCTTACTATAGAGCAGTGGTCAGCAAGCCTCTCCTCATGGTCCACCAGGCACAACATGCGTTAGGTTTGTGTACAAATGAGACAAATACAGGTTCCACAGCGTGTTAAATAATTGATAGCCTCGCTCATAACTACAGAGAATGCAGTAAATGTCTATATAATATAAAGCACAATTGTACATATATATTTGATTCTTTGATGAAAGGATATTAAAGTTAAGAAGTGTGGAACAATTTAAAAAATACAACTTTTACCTATCCTAAACAACTGACACATCAATATACATGCTTTTTTTTTTTAAAGAAACATGGGGCCTCATTAAATTCCAAAATTTAATATTGCAACAGTTACAGAGCGATTTAATTGAACAAGCCTGCAAGTATATGGCCGAAAGCCAAATCCGTAAACCATGTAACCATATGTAGCATTTCAGGGCATGATCATGATCAATTAAGCAAGCCTGTAAGTAACGATTTAGAAACAGCCAATAGCAAATGAGACCTTCATCATTACATCATTAAAACATGGCGTTTAAACTTCAATCAATTAGTGTTTAGATGTCCATTATGCGATCCGGTTTGCGATCTAGCTATTTAAAAATGAATAAAAAAGTGAATGAAGAAACTGTTATAGGCCATGTGGGTGTATTAACTCCTTGATTCTCGAGATCGATATAACACGGAAAATAAACATAAAAAAATAATGTTTATTGCACATTTGCGAGATTGAGACTGTTGTGCAATTACTAATAATGTCTTTCATCGGTTTCCACAAATTTTAAAGTATAGTATTAAGTAAGAGCAGGTGTTTAACCCCCTTATTATTATCCTTTATTCATAACATACGGTATTCCCCTTGCGAGTCCTTTCTAGTACTCATTGAATTATTTGCTACATTTGTCATTTACAGGTTTGAAGGCAATTGCGGGCCTGGGGAATTGTTGCAATTAAATCTTGATTTGTGATTTTAGCGATTGTAACATTTGCGGGCTTGAAAGATCAAATGCTTCTATGGGTTGGAGTTACGATTTTCAAAACAGCAGGAATTTTCAGCCTGTAACCCACAAATCGATTACGGGTAAGAGACCAATTAAATAGCAGTAACTTTTGCTGTGCTAAATTACGGCTTTCAGTAATTGCGATTTTGACAATTTAATAGGGCCCATAGACAGCTACATGCATATAAAAGTATTGTATTTTGCTCTTTTTAACAATATTAATTATGAATAATAAGATAGGCTGACTGAATATGGAATTAGTTAAATAAATTTGCTCTTACATGCTTGTTTTTGATGAAAATAAGACCTGCAAATTTAATAAGGGGAGTGACTGCAAGTTTTCCCTCAGCAGAACAGCAGATATGTTTTCTGTTTATATTGGGAGAATTATAAACGCTATCACAAAAAGAGGTTCTAATGAGGATAAGGACACACAAGTTAAACACATCCAACTCATATAGAGAGACTTGGACCAGAAGCTGTTACTTAACAAGCGCTACAGAATATGTTGGCGCGTTATAAATAAATGATAATAATAATAACAAAGCTCTTATTCTGGGATCTGTGTAGGCGCCCTGGTATAAAGATGTATGGTGTAGTGTCAGCACCGAAACAGCAAAGTTCACACTATCTGTACGAAGGTGTAGTGTCATGGTGCAATGTGTAGTACTTCATGTAGTGTCAGGAATAGTAGAGCTCACAACACTGTCTCCAATGCTACAGTGCCCCTCAAAAACTTTTTTAAAGTTTTTCTTTCTAAACTAAATTTCTTTGTTTAAAATCTCAATGCCCCTGGGCTCCACCCACCTGCTCGCCCGCACCTCAATATAATTAAAAATTATATATATATATATATATATATATATATATATATATATATATATATATATATATACGTCTATATGCCAACTTAGTATGTATGTTTGTATATACATATGTGTTAGTATATACATACAAATATATATATATTATTAGTCAAAGCGTTCATGGGAAAGACATACTGCCCCATAGTGGCCAATACTGGTAATGCATGATTAAGTTTCCCTTTTCTTTTTTTTTGTGTCCCCTGATCATCTCCCCCAGTTCCTACTCCCCTGGATTGCTGGTAATCATCTCATTGCACTATAGAGCGGTCTAGTTTCTGGTCTGATGTCAGTTTAAGGTTTCCCCACAATCACCCTACCTAGGTCATACATCTCCAAAAATGTTGAGGTTATTGTGAGGAGAAGTTGTAGGAGATAAATTGTAAAGATACCAATGAAAACCTAATGCTCAGGAGATGCCCAGTTAGAATAACATAATGTCCCTCATGGTCAACCTTTTTCTGCTCCAGGGTGATTGGAAGGCAGGCATGTAGGACTTTAAAACAGACTGAAAATGGCCTCATCGCAAGGTTTGCAGCACTTTGCTGCAATGAGTGCCGAAGGGGGAAAGGATACAAGGGAGGGAGAGGAGAGGGGAAAGGAGATAAGAGAGAGGAAGAGGAGGTGAAACAGAGACCACAAGGCAGGGATAGGGGTAGAAGGAGACACAGGGAAAGGGAGAGGGGGAAACGAGACACAAGGGGGGAAAGGGAGAGTGGGAAAGGACACATGGGGGAAAGGGACAGGGGGTAAGGAGGAACAGGAGAGGGAGAAAGGGGGGAAAGGAGACAGAGGGGAAATGAGATACAGGGGGAGAGTGGGAAAGGAGACATGGAGGAAGAGAAACAGGAGAGAGAGAGAGGGGTAAAGGAGACACAGGGGAGGGAGATGGGAAAAAGGAGACACAGGGAAGGGAGCTGGGGGATAGGAGACACAGGGGAGAGAGAGGGGGAAAGGGAGAGGGGGAAAGGAGGTACAGGAGAGGGAGAGGGGGGAAAGGAGACACATGGGAGGGAAAGGAGACACAGGGGAGGGAGACGGGGAAGGGAGAGGAGAAAAGGAGACACAGGGGAGAGAGGGGGAAGGAGACACGGGGGGGAGGAGACACAGAGGAGGGGGGAAGGACACACAGGGGAGGGAGAGGTGGGGAAACACAAAAAGTGATTATGGTGAATGTTCTGAATTATTTTGATTAGTACATAAGGGCCATTAGACATATTGGTTTGATAGGTGACTTCAGGACTTCAGTGGTCTGGATACTTTTCACTATAAACTGCTGTATATTTAAGTATAATACTTGAATAAAGGGCATTGCACTCAAAACTCAAATATTTATTTTTCTGTTTTCTCAGAAATACATGATTATGCTGTTTTCTGTACGGTTGGAAAGTTATTTCAGGTAACAGATAGTCTATCAAAGAAGTGTGTTTCTAAATGAAACCTTGTATAATGCCTCTTGTTAGTGCATTTGTGACCTATTAACCCATATCTCTATGGAGATTTGATAAAGTAAGGGTTTATAATCAAGTTTGAGATATTATTATTGTTTATTTGTAACACACCAACATATTCCGTATTCCTATACATTGATTACGATCAAGGCAAAACAATAGCAGTATTAACACATTGCAAAGGATGGAGGGCCCTGTCTTTGAGTAGCAGCAGAAAGACTGTTTGCACAAAGGTACACACAATATTGTAATTACAAATGGCTAGTATACTTTTTTTGTCATGTAGTTTTGCACCACAACACCTGATTTTTATATTTATTTACTCTTGCAGTTCATTCATATCTTTCTAACTCACTTCTACTCTTTGTTCTTTTTATGTTTTTTCTAGTATTCACTTTTCCCCATTTAACTTTCTACCTCCCCTCTCAGCCTTCTGCTTTTTGCTCTTCACCTATTTCTCTTCCCTTCCCCTTCTTTTCCCACATAACCAATATTCCACCTGCCATCACACTCACTATTCCCTCTGGGAAAGTATCATAGAGTGATTCAACATGGAGGTAAGTGGGGATGGAGCTAGCCTGTGTTGTGCAATTATATGATAGTTATACAGTGATATGATAGTGAGGTGGGGAAAGCCTGTATGATGCAGTGATATGATAGTGAGGTAGGAGAATGCCTGTGTTATGCAGTTATATGATAGTGGAATAATAAAGTAGCAAAACATGTCAGCAGATTCCAAGCCAAATATATTTCTGTGTTTTCCTCTGAACCAGGTTGTTGATTGCTTTGCATACATCTTGTATATTTATAGTTATATGTGTATAATAACAAGGGTTACATTAGGACATGTCTAGCAGAATAAACCCTTGAAGGGATATTTAAGTGAGCTGGATCATGAATGCATCTGACAGAAGGGAATTAGTAGTGTCTGAAAACATCCCAAAATAAACATTAATTAGCTTACCTTGATGTTAGGAACATTTCCTATGTTTTGGGCATTTGCATTTTATCATGTACACCCATAGAAAACTCCACCTAAATTAGCATAACATTCAAATTCTTAATCAGGATAATACATCAGTACAAGAACTGCAACAGTTACTTCCTGTGCTCTGTACCAGAAAGTTCAAAATGTGTATCTTGCTGTATTTCCTGTGGGTACACTGCTGCATTTCCTGTGTGTACCCGGCTTATGTAAGCGTCCTGTGGGTGTGAACAGCTGGATTTGACTTTTGTGCAAATAACTTTTGTTAGTAAACTGAGCTTTTCTATATAACCCATGTTTTCATACACTACAAATTCTCCTCTATCGGATGCATTAATAACCCTCACTTGCATATACCTTTAAGTATCATCTGTGTCTCCCTTCTCTCCCTATTATGACTACTTTCTCCCTCCCTCTAGCCTCTCCCCTCTTCTCTCTAGCCTCTCCCCTCCTCTCTCTCTCTCATGTCTTTCTATTTATTTCTCTTTTGCCTCCTCCCTTAAACATAGAATTGATTTGACGACAGATAACTAAAAAGACCCATCTAGCTTGCACATTCTATTAATCAAAAAGTCTGGCTTATTAAGCCCTAAGGTGACCTTTTGCTTACCCCAGGCATGTTTCACTTTCTTAACTGTGTTTGACTCTACTATTTCCACTGGAAGGCTTTTCCACTTTCCTGTTACTCTTTCTGTAAAGTCCTACTTTCTTTTCTTTTTCTCTATCCGTTTCTCTCTCCACTTGATCAAGCTGATTTACTCTGCAGGGAGGTCTCAAGATCTTCAGGATAGCAGCCCATTTTTCATCCATACTTGGACTGATACCATTAGAATTGAAGGAGAATATGCATTGCCTCAGGTCACTGCTTCCATTGGTGGTGGATAGGTACCATTCCTCAGGGTCACAGTTTTTTTTTCCTCTTTAAACTTTGTACCTTACAGATTTTGGGGGGTTACGCCCATGTTCCCAATGTCACACGCATGCATTCTGTTATAGTGACAGGATAATAATTCATATCACATATTCATAGCTCATTGCTATTCTGGCTTTGTTTGCCAGTAATTCTGTAAAATATTCAGTAAACTAATAAACTGGATAAACATTTAATTACATCTAGAATGCACTGAAGTCTTAATTAAGCAACTACTAGTTGTTTGACATTATACATTTAAATATATATTATTTTCTTGTCTGTATCTTTATTTAAATGGTATTTTCTTTCTTTTACTAGGTAGAATAATATTTTCTTTCTATTTAGAAGGTTTTGTTTTAATTATATGGGATTCTAATGTTGGGTAGCGCTTTGTCAGAAAGTCATAGTTAATACATATTTTATTTCTAAAAGCAATCCATGCTGTTTGTTTTTTACTTTTAGAAGCATTATAAACAACCAATCAGTTTAATTACTATTTTCTAGTGGCCTATAACTGGGAGCTCTCCAAGACACAGACAGATAAGGCCTTTTATTAGTATGATATGAAATATTGATTGCCTGTAGATATATCTTTGTTTTATGTGCTGCAAAAGATAAGAGACAGGGCACCTCAAGTAATATTTTATGTCATCATATTAATATATATTGATTAAAGTCTTTTCTAAGGAGAATCATCAATGGATTGAAAATGAGTAAGCACTACATTATAGAGGTAAGTAATGTGTAAGCAGATGCAATACTTTAAAACACCACAATCATTTAAAAACAAAAGAGAAATTTCAGTCCGTCATACGTATCATAGAAGTCTGCGGAGCAGGAATAGGCAACCTTGGATACGAGGCGTGCTGAAGCAGCATTTATTTACTCTGATTTAAGGTATCAAGTCCTGGTTATATTGTGTCATTTTTAGTTGATCTGATCCTATATATAAGTAAACTATTGTTAAATGCAAGAAAAATATTATTTTTAAAAAGTTTAATTATCTTAATTAAAAACATGTTAAGTCAGCTTTTAGCCTTAAGCATAATCCTTGCCCCTACTTTGCTTACCGAAGTTTGCAATGTATGGAACGTATTTGAATACTTTAAAGGCCCACTGTAGTCAAAAAGATTACATTTGCACTTTTGACAACCTGCATATTATAACGGTCAAGTTGCTTATAGAAAATAAAAAAACATAATACAGCATTTAATTTATTACGTTTTGTATGTAAATAAAGGGCATTAGAATTAATTGCACAACAGTCTCAAATCTGCAATAAAAAATACTTATTTTTAACTTTTATTTCATGTTATATAGATCTTGGGAATCAAGGGGTTAATACATATCATGGAAACTGCATGGGCTAGAACAGTTTCTTCAATGATTTGTATTGATTTCTGCATAACTGGATTGCGAGTCTGATCACAAATTTTACTTCTGAACACTAATTAATTGTAGTATAAACTCCATGTTTTACTGATGTCATAATGGCATTTACTATTGGCTGTGTCTAGGAAGTATTGTGAGTATTTAAGAAGATAATTACAGGCTTGCTTAAATATTGTCAGATCATATGATCATGCCCCCTGAAATCTTACTTATGAATGCATGGTTTGTGTGCAGGCTGTGAGAAGGCAGTTGCAAGTTAGAGACAATTGAATAAGTTTAAATGTTTAGAAAAAAGTTTTAGAAAAAAATTAACCTGCAGCCAAAATTTCGGGTTACAGGCAATTACGGACTTGTTGTTCAATGGGGCCCTAGTTACTACATCTCCTTTTCTCTTGCTGTAACCCAATCCTAAGTTTACAACAAACCTATGTAGAACGTCATAAGTGTATATCAGTCTATGTACTTATATAGAAAGTCATAAATGGCCAGGTACACATACAGACAGTATATTCTCTGCATATGTATGTTTCTGTGCATATCTCATAGTATTTGCATCAGCAACTTCAGGCATCTTGCTACCCCCTGTAAATATACTGCCCTAGGACTGTGAATAGTATACCTAGGCTGAAACACACCCATTAACTTAACAACACTCACGTCACCTTGAGATCATTTGGGTGAAGGCTGTTCTATGAATTAATTTATCTTTTCACTATAGTGGTTCTTTAAGAAATTCTTATTTGATGCTTCTTGTCAATCTAGCATTTCCACCCTCTTGTTCCTGAGGACCTTCCATTGACTGAAACTGAAACACTTACTGTAAACCACGCCTAGTATCAGAAGTAGAGTATCATTACCAGCTTTAATATAAAGCTGAAAGGCTATCTATATTCGTTATTTTTCTCACTCATTTGGAGATACAGTGCTCTGAATAGTGGATGAATTTGCCGAATGACCACATGATGGCGATAGATTTGATTAGCACAGTCTAATCCAGAGAATTAGCAGAAGACCATATATGGTATTCTTGTACGCATGGGCCGAAGGAATTCTTTGTATGGACAGCTGACCAGTGAGGGGACTTTGTGAAGGACATGTGACCTGACTGACCAGTAAGAAGTAAAGAACATGAGTATGGGGGTGGGATTCAAATACAGGAATAAAAGTAGCATAACAGGCTCTTGCTCTCTATCTCTTCTCTCTTCACTACACTGTTAAGGTCTGGTAAAGTATCATACACTCATACACACACATGGACATAATTGGTAGCTTTAGAATGCCTTTCTGCTAAGTTAAGAGATGTTGTTTCCATAGTATTATCATGTATTATTAATGTATTTGTATTAATTATTATATTCTAATAAATACACATTTTGTAACCATTAATCTGTAACGTTTCTTGAATATATATATAAGTTTGTTATCAGTAGAAGGCAAGAATCTCAGGATGAGAATAGAATAATAATTCATAATCATAACTAATATGATTATGAATAATAATATTGTAATTATTTAATTAACCGTTTTTATAACACTTACACAAGAAAGTGTTGAATATTTGCTGTGCAAGGATTATCAATGCACTACTATAGATGTCCTGTGCATCTCTTGCTTATTCGGAATAAAAGAAAGATAAATGACACAGAATTATAACCTCACACCTAACTGATATTTGAGTTAACACCCCTAGGACTATATAATTAACAAAAATAAAGTTTAAAAAATGATCAAAGGAATGTTATGAACATTTCTTAAAGGCACTATGTTCAATTAGAGAGCTGGCACTAAGTTCAGTTAGAGAGCTGGGGTTCATTAGGTGAATATTTAATAAAGCAAAATATATATTAGCAATTTTATTACAAAAGAATACACCATAATATTCAGGAAGTTTAAAAAAAATCTAAGAGATTAAAAAAAAGAAAGTTGATTCATATTTTCCTCATAATGTGATATATACAGCCCTATTAAATTAGCCAGTAACGCCATCAGCAAGCTCTCAGGGGGCTGGGGGCTTGAAATTCGGCTGTGTTACATGGCTATTAAATTAGAACATGCCGCGAGATACAGGCTAACCAAAACCCGTAAACCATTTTTTGAATGTTGGATGCGCGGCCATGAACATGATCCATTAGTCAAGCCCGTAGTTACGGGTTTAGATGGAGCCAATGGCAACAGAGATAGTCATCATTACATCAATGAAAAATGGAGGTTGGATTTCAAAGTCTTACGGACTTCAATTACGAGTTACAATCGGACCCACATTCCAGAAATAATGCAATATTGATAATATGATATTCTAGTCCATGCGAGTTCTATTATATGTACAGTAAACTCTCGATTATCCGGTACTCAGCTAACCGTAATTCACAAGCAACCGGGAACCGCGTGTTTCCCCCGTCAACCAGAAACTCTCAAGCAACTGGCATCTTTTTTGCGTAACCGGCAACTTCCGCATCCGGAATTGTTGCTGCGCCACCGTAATCTCTGATAACAGAACTGACCACAGTATCACATACATAGTTGTGAGCGTACGAGTTGTTGCTAACGCTGCGGGCTCGCGGAGCGAGCCTGCGGCCCTCGCGAAGCGAGGGCACTGGGCGAGGGTCTCAGTTGCTGGCATGGAGCGCCAAAGGCGCTCCTTGCCAGCAACTGAGGACCACAGCAAAGCGAGGGCCTCAGTTGCTGGCATGGAGTGCCGTAGGCGCTCCATGCCAGCAATTGCGACCCTCGCAAAGTTCACGTCGCAACCCAAAGAGCACGACACACACATTACGACACTCGCAAACAACATACAACACACGTTCACACACATTACGGCCTCGCAACACTCGGACGCAACTCGCGAACATTACAACATTTTAAACACAATACATACACACAGCACATACATAAAAACTTTACCTACACCAAGAGGGAGCACCCAGGACCTTAAAAATGTAACTTACACCTTCATTTTACTAGAAATAAAACAGTTTAGACAGTAAACAATTTCCTAAGCGACACAAAAAATGGCCGACGAACAAAACTAAAACGAGGCTAAACACGCAAACACCATATGAGACACGTTACCACACATTACGACCTCGCAAACATCGGACGCAACACGCCGACATACAATCATTTAAAACACAATAAATACACACAACACACACATAAAAAGGTTACCTACAGCAAGAGGAACCATCCAGCACCTCAAAAAAACAAGTTACACCTTCATTTAAATAAAAATAAAACACTTTAGACACTAATACAATCGCTAAGCGAGAGAAAAAATGGCCGACGAACAAAACGAAAACGAGGCTTACGACGTAACTATACTACACTTACTCGCCATAAGGAAACACATACTATGCGGAACGTATCACAATCATATTAAACACCATTTTGACCACTACTATGCACAAAATGGCGGATGGAACGCAAATTGTAAGCTGGAACGCAAATAGCGCATGCGTATTGCGTTCTAACGGTCTAACTTTCCAGAATTTTCTACAAGTTTTTAAATACTGCCTATTTTACACAAAAAAATACATTTCTACTCAGGTGATGAACAGAGTGACTTCATAGATAACTGCTGCTTTTACTTGAGAAGACAATTCTTTCATAATTTACTACTTCACACTGTGCAAATTACAACTGAGAGGTAAGCTAAAATATATTACATTTTATTATCAAGACAGGACAAAACAAAAAAATATGAACTAGAAAAATGTGATTTATGTAGTGACATGTCACACGCACATTTATGTGTATCATGTATAGTCACATGTCACACACATATTTATGTGTGTAGGCACACAAAAAAAAAAAGGTTAATTTAACAAAAAAAATTACAAAATAATTTCAATATGAAAAAGAGCTTTATGTATACCGACATGTGACACGCACATTTATGTGTATTGCCCCTCCAACAAAATGATCTTAAAAAAAAATAATTAAAGAACTACATTTAAATGACATTAGAAAATAAACATTGTAATATTAAAATATGAGTCATGTATACTAATATGTGACACGCACATATATGTATCATCTATAGTTACATCTCACACACACATTTATGTGTGTTGGAAAAAACAAAAAATAAGGTTCTTTAACAATTAAAATATGATTCATGTATAGTGATATGTCACACGCACACAAAAAAATTACATTGAACTCTGGAAATGTGCTTCATGTATGTGACATATGTGTGTAGCCCCCCCAAAAAAATAATGTTAATTGAAAATAATTACAGAAGTATATTTACATGACATTAAATTTCTGCAATTCAATATATTACCTAAAACTCAATCTTTCTACTTCTTTTAATATTCAAACAGACTCTGCATCAACAGCGTCACTCAACAATTTGCACCGTGCATTGTGAAGCACAATCCCTTTAAAACAACACCAATAAAGAAGAACAGGTAAGATATAAAAATACATTACATGCTGAAAAGGCCATGGTTTGCTAAATAAAAAATATACAATTAACTATTTTACTTTCTTTTTCAAACAGACACTACAAGAAGACCGGCGGATTAAGATTGGCAGTAGGGGACCCTCTGTCATTTAACACTTCAATCAAGGTAAAGTATTAAGTATAACAAAGAAACAAACCATGAGCCTCATTCAATTGTGAGTTGGCCAATTGAATAGGGCTCTATATAAGCACATAACATATTTTTTATACAGAAATTTTTAGTTAATGAACTTTGATACAAAATCAAGGTCTTCACTACCTAAAAACTTTGGTCCAAAAATATGTTATGTGCTTATATAGAGCCCTCTTCAATTGGCAAAATTGCAATTGAATGAGGACCTATATATCTTTAATGGCCGAGGGCCTCATTTAAGTGTTATTTGCCCATTTCAATAGGGCTCTAGATAAGCACAGAGGATATTTTTTTAATGAACTTTTTAGTTAGTGAAGACCTTGCTTTTAAATACAAGTTCACTAACTAAAAACTTCTGTAAAAAAAATATGTTATGTGCTTATTTAGAGCCCTATTCGATTGCCCAAAATGCAATTGAATGAGGCCCCGACAATATAACAAATGCAGCAACCAAAAGCCCTCATTCAATTGATATTTTGGCCAATTGAATATGGCTATAAATAAGCACTTTTAGGCCCTCATTCAATTGCGATTTTGCAAATTGAATACGGCTCTAAATAAGCACATAATATATATTTTTTCAAGAAGTTTTTAGTTTGTGAAAACCGTGCTTTTGGATAGATGCTTAATAACTAAAAACTTCTTTAAAAAATATATGTGATGTCCTTATTTACACCCCGATTCAATTGGCAACATTGCAATTTAATGAGGGCCTTAGAGTCCTATTTAATTGGCCAAAATGCAACTGAATAAGGGACAAAGGCCCTCATTCAATTGCAATTTGGCCAATTGAATAGTGCTCTAAATAGGCACATAGCATATTATTTTTACATAAGTTTTTAGTTAGTGAAAAACTTGCTTTTGGATAGATGTTTACTAACTAAAAACTAATAAAAAAAAAAATGTTCTGTGCTTATTTAGAGCCCTATTCAATTGGCAAAATTGCAATTGAATGAGGGCCAAAGTATGCAACATATGGTACACACAAAGTGGTACACACAAAACAGGATTATAACAAACTCACACAAACACATAGGCCCTCATTCAATTCCAGTTTGCCCAATTGAATTGGGCTCTAAATAAGCACATAACATATTTTTTTTAAAGAAGTTTTTAGTTAGTAAACATCTATCCAAAAGCAAGGTTTTTAGTAACTAAAAACTTATTTAAAAAAATAATGCTATGTGCTTATTTACAGCACTATTCAATTGCCAAAATTGACATTGAATGAGGCCCATAGTAAACTAAATTTACTTTCTTATTCAATGCTTAACAGCCTATAAGCCTTACAAAGAAGCCTAAATAACAATAATAACATTGGTGCGCACCTAATAGGATTGTACAAAAACTCACACAAACACATAGGAAACTACATTAACATTCTTCTCTAATATTTAACAACCTATAACAAGTACAAGGAAGACTAAATATCTTTAGTACAATGGTGCGCACAAAACAGGATGGTAACAAACTCACACAAACACATAGCAAAGTACATTAATATTCTTGTTTCATGTTTAAAAAAATATAACCATCCCAATAAAGGCGAAATAAGTATACCACAAGTGGTGCGCACAAAACAGGATGGTAACAAACTCACACAAACACATAGCAAACTAAATTCATATTCTTGGTTAATGTTTAACAACCTATAAGCCTTACAAACAAGGCTAAATAAGTAGACCAGAAGTGGTACACACAAAACAGGATTGTACTTAACTCACACAAACACATAAGAAACTAAATTAAGATTCTTCTTTAATGTTTAACAACCTAGAAACATTACAATTAACCTTAAATAAGTATACCACAAGTGGTGTGCACAAAACAGGATTGTACAAAAAAACAGATAGCAAACTAAATTAATATTCTTCTTTAATATATCACAACCTACAAGCCTTACTAAGAAGCTTAAGTAAGGATAACAAAAGTTGTGCAAACAAATCAGGATTGTAGATAAAGTTAGACAAACACAAAGAAAAAAAGAACCAGAACAGATACAATACACCAAACTTAAGACATTTTGTTTGAATTTAAAAGACATTTCACTCAAACAACATTTTCAATTTTATCTTACAACAGATACTGCGTGAAGACAATCGGACGAGGACTTTCAGCACAGGACCAGACCATCGGACGAGGACTTTCAACACAGGACCATACCAGCGGACGAGGACTTTCAACACAGGACCACACCATCGGACGAGGACTTTCAACAAAGGACAACAACATCGGACGAGGGCTATCACCAGAGGACCACAACCATCGGACGAGGGCTATCGCCAGAGGACCACACCATTGGACCACCACTTTCAACAGAGGACCAGACCATAGGACCAGGATTTTACACAGAGGAACACACCATCGGACGAGGACTTACAACAGAGGACCAGAACATTGGACAAAGATTTTCAACCAAGGACCAACAAACATTCGAATTTAAATCACACTTAAACCAAGGTACAGTATAATAAGTACAAAAGGAGAAAACTAAAGAAACATGTTTCATCTGCATCCGTGTCAACTAAAAAAAAAAAAAAAATTAATGACTATGGGCCTCATTCTATTAGCGGCCGTAAATCGGCCGTAAGGCTGCGATTCCTTGCGGGGGTTCAGTTAACTCGCGATTCTATTATACGGCCCTGCAAGGATCTCCTTTTACGGCCGGCCGCATATCTTGGAACCGGCCGTAAGCTGTGAAATATAAAAACTCAAAAATAAATTCAAGCCTGCACTGTACAGCTCTGTAAATGCTAGGGATCATATTGGGGGACATGAGGATTAAAAGGAACCCACTCTCAAGCTTGCACATCAGCCCAAACCCGAGTTCAAATTAACTGTTGATTTTCCGGCTGCGGCGTGGGCGGGTCTGAAGTGCTCCAAGCACTCTGGACTTTTTACATGGATATTTTACGGATATTAAAAATAAAATATTTTACGGATTTGAGTATCGGATAATTATGTGCTATTTTTTCTAACACCTAAAATCCCTTTATAGTCTTCTCAAAGTGCAGGATGGCTTTATTTGAGCTATTTTATGTGCTTAATTGGTGCTAGCGGGACCTTTTTCCTGCAAGTAAGCAGCGGCTCGTTTTTAGCCTTGCAGAGAGGTTTCCCGGAGCAATTGAATTGCAAATAGGAATTTCTTACGGCCGAAACTCTTGCGGCCGTTTTAGATCAAAGGATTTCCTCTGGCGCGAGCGGCCGCAAGAGATAGCAAGGCACCGGCCGCAAGCCTGCCGGAGCCTCCGGCCGTAAGGGAATAGAATAGCCGAATAGCTTGCGACCGGTCCTTGCGGCCCCGCAACGGCTGCGGCCGCTAATAGAATGAGGCGCTATGTCCCTTATTCTATTTAAATTGGCACTATGCATTACATTGCTCAATAAGCACATCAATGGTTTTTTTTGCAAAGAAGTTTTTCAGTGGTAAACATCTATCCACAAACAAGGTTTTCAAGAACTAAAAAATTATTTAAAAAAAAAGATGTTAACTGCTTATTTACAGCAGTACTCAATTGGCCAAATTGTTATTAAATGAGGCCAGGAATTATAACTTTAAACAAAATATAACTGATACATTAATGATTTACCTTTTATTTCTCAATTGTGCACAATAATCTTTAACAGTAATTACAAACGTTAATATACCCAATTACATTTCTTTTTTGGCCTTTACAGATTAATATGTCTGATAATGAGAGCAAACAAGAGAAGAAAAGACGTCAAACTAGAGAAAGACAAGAGAGATGGGCCGCCCAGCAGACACCAGAGGAGAAAAAGAACGCAAAAGACTTGCAAGCAAAAGACTATCAGCTGCAAAAATGAAAGATACGCCAAAAAAAACTACAAAGCAAATAAAGCATTTACAACCTATTCCTCAAACATCAGATGACATTTTACAAGATACAATTAAAGACAGACCAAAAAAAAGCAACTACAAAAATAAAACATTTACAACCTGTTACTGAAACCTTACAGGACATTTCAACAAAACAAGGACAACATATACCAAGAAAGCCACGAAAAAAAACTAAGCATTTAGAACCTGTTCAAACATTCCATGACTTTTCACCTGATGAATATGCAAGTCAAACTCCTATATGCTTTGCAAATTGTCCTTTACTGAAGTCTTTAGCAGTAGAGGTTCATAGTTGTGGGGACATGACTACTCAATGTCAGTTTTGTGAGGCTTATTATTTTAAACAGGAGAGACCCAGAGATGGACAATTTATTAGTTGTTGTCAAAA
This sequence comes from Discoglossus pictus, assembly GCA_027410445.1. NCBI lineage: Eukaryota > Metazoa > Chordata > Amphibia > Anura > Alytidae > Discoglossus > Discoglossus pictus. The sequence continues at coordinate 310,434,695 of CM050167.1, forward strand.
AGGCAAGTTCAAACTTCCAGAAAGGAAAGAATTTCCAATTTATTTACAAAATATTATGACTGAACCTACTTTTCCAAACTACAAAAATTTTAAGACAAACATAAGATCCTACAATAGTGCCATATCCTTTGCATCCATGGGGGCAACATTAGCTGCTAATGTACCAGGACATGGTCCTTACTGTTTTAAAGTCCAAGGACAAATTTATCATCGTACTTCACATTTACATCCAGAGGAAGGAGAGCAAAGAAAATTCGCTCAACTATATGTCCTAGATACAATGGAAGCTGTTGACCAACGTATGCAGATGGAAGAAAATAAAAAATGCTTACCCAGTGTTTTCATAGAGCTAAATAACATTATGGACAACAATCCCTACAGTAAAGCTTACAAAAAATTGGCAGAAGTAGAAAATGAACAACAACTTCATGCACAAAGACATCAATTACCCATGCCAAAGGTTAATATGGTGCTTAAAAGAGACAGACATACTGATAAACGTTGTTATAACTTGCCAACATCAAATGAGGTTGCAATGGTCTTTCAGAATGATGAAGGAGAACCACCATTTTAAAGAGACATTAGAATATATCCCAGAAATGAGGAGGAACCATTTATTAATATTAATATCTTAAGTCCAAATTTAGATCCAATGACATATCCCATCTTTTTCCCACATGGAGAAGCAGGTTGGCAACCAAAATTAACCCTTCCCAGTTACCCAAATGCTAAAGCCAGAATCCGAAATAATGTTTCTATGCTTGAATTTAAAGTAGCTCAAATTGCCATTAGACGTGAATTTAATCCGATTTTATGTGGTGAAAAACTAACACAACAATGGATTATTGATTCATATTTGCAAGTTGAGGCAAATAATTTAAACTTTATAAAATATCAACAAGATAAACTACGTGTAGAACAATATTGTGGACTCATGGACTATGTTGCTGATGTGGCTACAAGCAGAGACATGACAGCTGGCAAAGCCATCATTTTACCATCTTCCTTTCAAGGATCTCCTCGAAATATGAGAGAAAGATACAATGATGCTATGGCTATTGTCACCAAATTTGGAAAACCAGATTTATTTCTGACATTTACATGTAATCCACAATGGCCAGAAATTACACAAAATCTACTTCTTGGACAAACTGCTTCTGATGGACCAGATTTAGTAGCCAGAGTTTTCAAGATCAAATTAAATAAATTAATACGTGACTTCACTATAAATCAGTTATTTGGCAAATGTCTTGCTTATGTATATACGATTGAATTTAAAAAAAGAGGCCTTCCACATGCACATCTTCTGATAATACTTCAAGAAAAAGATAAATTAGATACTTCGGACAAAGTGGATGCAGTCATAGTTGCTGAACTACCAGATCCAGAACTATATGGTAGACTATGAGATTTTTACTCATCGCATGATTCATGGACCCTGTGGAGACCTTAATCCACAATCACCATGTATGGAAAACAATAAATGTTCAAAAGATTTTCCTAAAGATTTTAGAGACAAAACATATGCAAATTGTGATGGATATCCACTTTATAAAAGAAGAGAAGGAGATAGTGCCATTATTCGTTGAAAAAAGCGGACAATAGATATGTAGTACCCTACAATCCTCATTTACTCATGAAGTACAACGCCCACATCAACGTAGAAGCCTGCACTTCCATCAAATCCATTAAATATGTCTACAAATATATTTACAAAGGCTATGATGCAGCTACTGTAGTCGTCAAAAGTGCAGACAACCCTGAAAGTAGTGAGTTAGTACATGATGAACTTGCATCTCATGTAGATGCTCGCTATGTCAGTGCACCAGAAGCTATGTGGCGGCTTTTAAAATTTGAAATGCATGATAGATCACATGCAGTATATAGATTAGCAGTACATTTGCCACAACGACATTTAGTCTATTTCCATGCTGGAAATGAAATGAATGCATTGGCCCAAAGTGAAGATCGTCACACTACACTAACTGCATGGTTTGCATTAAATTCCAATGATGCTCAAGCAACTGAATACTTATATATTGAAATTCCATATCACTATGTTTTTGTGAATGGATTATGGAGACCAAGAAAAACCAGAGGCAATAAAATAATTCCACGAATTTACACAGTCAGTCCAAGAGATGTTGAACGTTTTTGCTTACGGATATTACTTTTAAATGTTCCAGGAGCCCAAAGTTTTGAACAATTAAGAACTGTTAATGACATTGTATATGAATCCTTCCATTTAGCTGCAAGACATTTTACTCGCTGATGATACAGAGTGGGAAAGATGTTTAGAAGAAGCAGCACAATGTCAAATGCCACGACGGATGAGAGAACAATTTGCTTTTATTTGTATCTTCTCAAATGCTGCAAATGCATTAGCTTTGTGGGAGACTTTTAAAAGTAATATGGCTGAAGACTTTATGCGACGATACAATGAACCCATTGCACACTTAAAAGCGTTAATGGAAATCCAAGAAGTATTTTTAACTCATGGATTAAGTTGTGCAAGTTTTAATTTGCCTGATCTAGGTCTTATAGATGACATAAACTTTGAAGACTATGACATTCAACTACAAGCAGAAAGAACACAAGAAAGACTTGCAACTTTAAATACACTACAATTGCAAGCATTTCATGCCATTAAAAATGCAATAGATGATGACATGGTGACAGAGCGTTATTTCTATCTTGATGGACCTGGCGGATCAGGTAAAACCTATTTGTACAAATTATTAATGAGTTCAGTACGAGCACAAGGACAAATAGCAATGGCGTTTGCCACTACTGGAATTGCTGCACTTTTATTAGAAGGTGGAAGAACTGTTCATAGTGGATTTAAACTGCCAGTGCCTATTTTAGAAAATTCTGTGTCAGATATTCGTATGACATCCTTACAAGCAAAGAAATTAAAGAAATGTAAATTAATTATAATAGATGAGGCCACAATGATGTCATGCTATGCCCTCCAATGTATTGACCGTTTGCTTCGTGAAGTCATGGATAATATTTTTCCATTTGGTAGAAAGGTAATGTTGTTGGGTGGCGATTTCAGACAAACATTACCTGTTGTACATGGAAATAGAACTGACATTATCGAAACCTGTATCAAGTCAAGCACAGTATGGAAACATTTTACCCATCTTCAACTGCAACAAAATATGAGATCAGAAGGCCAAACTGATTTCAATAATTGGCTTATTAAAATTGGAGAAGGCAGAACAGAAAAAATACTACATTTACCTGACAACACTGTAGAGATCCCACCTCATATGATTTGTCAAAAAGATATTATATCGGCTATATTTGAAGGGAGCATAAATAACGAAGAATATTGCGAGCTTGCCAACCAAGTCATACTGACATGTAAAAATAAAGATGCATTAATCCTCAATAATGAAATCTTAAAAAAAATTAATGCACCACAAAGAAATTATCACAGTGCTGATTCTGTACTTGCTGATGACAATGAAAGTCAGGCTAACTTTTCCACTGAATTCATAAACTCTCTAACTCCTTCTGGAATGCCACCACATATTTTGCAGCTAAAGAAAGGTGCAATTATTATGTTACTGCGAAATATGAACCCCAAAAAAGGACTATGCAATGGGACAAGATTAATTGTTCAACAATTAAAGGACCATTTTATAGATGCTGAAATTTTAACTGGTACCCATAAAGGAGAGAGAGTTTTCATACCAAGAATAGATTTAGCACCAAGTGAAAGTAGTCTCCCTTTTATACTTCAAAGAAGACAATTTCAAGACAATGACATGTATGTTAAAGTTATCTATTTGTTTTTTTATTAGACTAATAACAGCTAAAAAAATCAAAAGTTTTAGGTCTGTTTACAAATATCTTGTAGCTGATCTACTGACTGTTCCATGATAAAAACATATGAAGACACTGTGCGGCGAAGGCTCCGTGAACACAAAGATTTATAGCTTTTCAACTGAATTCTGGAATGCAGTTAACCCCCAACTGAATTTTTTAGGTGTTTCCATCTTTCCTTTCTCTGCACAGATGTACCGTATATACTCGAGTATAAGCCGACCCGAGTATAAGCCGAGGCACCTATTTTACCACAAAATACTGGGAAAAATGAGTGACTCAAGTATAAGCCGAAGGGTGGGAAATGTGCTGCCCCCTGTGTCCCTCTTGTGCCCTCTGTGTCCCCCTCTTGTGTGCCCTTTTCTTGTGTCCCCCTCTCTCTCCACTGTGTCTCCCCTCTCCCTCCCCTGTGTCTCTTCACCCCTCTCCCTTCCCTGTGTCTCTTCCCCCTCTCCCTTCCCTGTGTCTCTTCCCCCCTCTCCCTTTACTGTGTCTCTTCCCCCCTCCCTTATCACCCTCCTCATTCTCAACCTCCCTCCTCAACCTCCCTCCTCATCCTCCCTCCTCATCCTCCCTCCTCATCCTCCCTCCTCATCCTCCCTCCTCATCCTCCCTCCTCATCCTCCCTCCTCATCCTCCCTCCTCATCCTCCCTCCTCCTCATCCTCCCTCCTCCTCATCCTCCCTCCTCCTCAACCTCCCTCCTCCTCAACCTCCCTCCTCCTCAACCTCCCTCCTCCTCAACCTCCCTCCTCCTCAACCTCCCTCCTCCTCAACCTCCCTCCTCCTCAACCTCCCTCCTCCTCAACCTCCCTCCTCCTCAACCTCCCTCCTCCTCAACCTCCCTCCTCATTCTAAACCCCCTCCTCAACCTTACTCATCAACCTCAACCCCCCATCCTCAACCCCCCATCCTCATCCTCAACCCCCCCATCCTCAACCCCCTCCTCAACTCCCCTCCTCATCCTCAACCCCCTCCTCAACCTCCCTCCTCAACCTCAACCCCCCTCCTCATCCTCAACTCCCCTCCTCATCCTCAACCCCCTCCTCCACCTCCCTCCTCAACCTCAACCCCCCTCCTCATCCTCAACTCCCCTCCTCATCCTCAACCCCCTCCTCAACCTCCCTCCTCATCTCAACCCCCCTCCTCATCCTCAACCTCACTCCTCATCCTCCCTCCTCATCCTCAACCTCCCTCCTCAACCCTCATCCTCAACCCCCTCCTCATCCTCAACCTCCCTCCTCATCCTAAACCCCCCTCCTCCCTTTACCCCTCTAAATACCCCCCCCCCTCTCCCTTTACCCTCACTTACCTTCATCTGCAGCTTCTCCTCCTGCCTCCGCTCCTTCCTGCGTCGGCACCAGGTATATGCTAATGATGCGACATCACATGAGTGCCACGTCATTAGCATATACCGGTTCCCTCACGCAGGAAGGAGCGGAGGCCGGAGGAGAACCTGCAGATGAAGGTAAGTGAGGGGAAAGGGAGAGGGGGAGGTATTTAGAGGGGTAAAGTGAGAAGGGGGTTTAGAATGAGGAGGGGATTTAGAATGAGGAGATGGGGAGGAGGGGGAGGGAAATAGACACTGTGGGTTAGAGAGACACAGGGGGGTTAGAAAGACACAGTGGGGTAGAGAGACACGGAGGGGTAGAGAGTCACAAGGGGGTAGAGAGACACAGGGGGGTTAGAGAGACACGGGGGTTAGAGAGACACAGGGGGGATTGTGACTCGAGTATAAGCTGAGGGGGCCCTTTTTAGCCTCAAAAAAAGGGCTGAAAAACTCGGCTTATACTCGAGTATATACGATATTATTTAATAGTTAACTCTTTTTTGCTTATACTCATTGCACAAGAGCTGTTGTGTGTCTGTCTGGGTGCTTGCCAGTGACTCATGTAAACAGGGATTTCATTTATCAAATTCTCTGTGAAAAATGCACGGAGTTCAAAAATTCAAAAGTATTTCAACATGTTTTTTGGAGATCATTACAGCCATGTACTCGAACTGCTGAATTAAGTCACCCAATACAATACAATAATCATTTACATCATGCATGTTTTGCCTTTGTTAATAACAGTTTATTAATCTGTTTAGCATTAAGTAGGATTAACAGTGGACAGATGTACCGTATATACTCGAGTATAAGCTGACCCGAGTATAAGCCGAGGCACCTATTTTACCACAAAATACTGGGAAAAATGAGTGACTCAAGTATAAGCCGAGGTTGGGAAATGTGCTGCCCCCTGTGTCCCTCTTGTGCCTTCTGTATCCCCCTCTTGTGTGCCCTTTTTTTGTGTCCCCCTCTCTCTCCTCTGTGTCTCTTCACCCCTCTCCCTTCCCTGTGTCTCTTCACCCCTCTCCCTTCCCTGTGTCTCTTCACCCCTCTCCCTTCCCTGTGTCTCTTCACCCCTCTCCCTTCCCTGTGTCTCTTCACCCCTCTCCCTTCCCTGTGTCTCTTCACCCCTCTCCCTTCCCTGTGTCTCTTCACCCCTCTCCCTTCCCCGTGTCTCTTCCCCCCTCCCTTATCACCCTCCTCAACCCCCCTCCTCATTCTCAATCTTCCTCCTCATCCTCCCTCCTCATCCTCAACCTCCATCCTCCTCAACCTCCCTCCTCATTCTAAACCCCCTCCTCAACCTCCCTCCTCAACCTCAACCCCCCATCCTCAACCCCCCCATCCTCATCCTCAACCCCCTCCTCAACCCCCCTCCTCATCCTCAACCTCCCTCCTCAACCTCAACCTCCCTCCTCAACCTCAACCTCCCTCCTCAACCTCAACCCCCCTCCTCATTCTAAACACCCTCCTCAACCTCCCTCCTCAATCTCAACCCTGCATCCTCAACCCCCCTCCTCAACCCCCCATCCTCATCCTCAACCCCCATTCTCAACCCCCTCCTCAACCGCCCTCCTCATCCTCAACCCCCTCCTCAACTTCCCTCCTCAACATCAAACCCCCCTCCTCATCCTCAACCTCCCTCCTCAACCTCCCTCCTCAACCTCCCTCCTCAACCTCCCTCCTCAACCTCCCTCCTCAACCTCCCTCCTCAACCTCCCTCCTCATCCTCAACCCCCCTCCTCAACCCCCCTCCTCAACCCCCCTCCTCATCCTCATTTATCAAATTCTCTGTGAAAAATGCACGGATTTCAAAAATTCTAAAGTATTTCAACATGTTTTTTGGAGATCATTACAGCCATGTGCTCGAACTGCTGAATTAAGTCACCCTTTAAACAGATACAATAATCATTTACATCATGCATGTTTTGCCTTTGTTAATAACAGTTTATTAATCTGTTTAGCATTAAGTAGGATTAACAGTGGACATGCACTTGGAGCTAGCGAGAGTATCCAAGCAAGTTATTACAGTACATGTATTTTCAGTTCTGCTAACCTGCTTTTTCCCCTAAACAACATCAGTGTAATGAAAAGAAACAAAATACATCAGCATATTGTTGTATAGTGATTTGCAAAACAGATGTAATACAACGGAAATAAAATCAGAATATAAAACTTTTTCTTAAAAAATAATGTCACACAAAATAAAACAATATCCGTGAGGATTTTTGAGGAGGCAAATGTATGATTTATGGGTTGCTCTATATACATATTTCATGATATCCTCTGCACAAGTATTTTTTAAGTTACATTATAATTTTAATCCCTAACGTGATTACACCAAGTACACTGTGAAAGTCTATTTTTATACAAAGACACTCTTATAACCTTACAACACTGTGTCAACAAATCGGAGTATGAATTAAAACACACTTTTCTGACTGATACACACAACAAACACATAAAAAGCTTACCCACAGCAAGGGGGCATCCAGGACCTCTAAAAGTGAAGTTACACCTGAATTTAAGTCAAAATTGAAGAGTTTAGACACCCGGAAATCTCCTAAGCGAGAGAGGACCCTAAACACACAAAACATCACGAAACACATACGGATTTTTCAAAAAAGCCATACGAGGTGCAAGAACAAGGATGCAAAATCAGCCATAGCCGCGTACCACACACATTAGGCACCATTTTACAACACTAACTTAGACAATGCGGAAGTACACAGCTACCCTAACGGCTTTTCCTCGCGCACGCACCCCTATTTACACTACACACTGCACACATTGCTGACACTTACACACTAGCTCCACACCAGTGAAAACACACATTGTATGCTGCAGCAACATCAAAACAGATTGTTAGCTCCTCAGCATAATGCTTCTTGCATATATTACTTCGCAATAGGCAAAGTATATTGCTTTATTAATGTATTCTTTATTTCATTACCATACACCAAACAGCATAGCTCACTTACAATTTCATTGCCGTCATTTTTTGATGGGCAATATTCTAGTATAATATACTGATGTAACACATGGAGGATAATTAAAATGTAATAGTTACTAAAAAAATTATATTGTGACATTGTGGAGGAAAAAACTTGTATTGGTTATGTTCCATAATCACTGTCACTGCTATCTGTAAGTCAATTGCCTACTCCCATCTAAAGTGTGTGTATGTACAATTTTTTTTAGAGGAGTCTGTTCTGTAGTACATATATGTTTCTACTTCTATTTAGGTTTACCTCCCACCTCACAACCCAAGGTATATACTCAAATCAGCTCATACATGCCCTACTCTCAACTAACCGATAGCACCCATCCTTTACCCTTGCCCATTCCCTCTTCCACTATGGACTCTTTTTAATCTGTAACTGAGGATGAAGTATCTACTCTATTATCAACCTCTCGCCTTACAATATGATCCTATTCCATCACAGCTAATCCCTCGCCTCTCATATATATATTCAACATTTCCCTACACACTGGCAATTTCCATCATCTTTAAAATAAGCCCTAATTAATACCTATCTCTCTATTTCCTCTTGTTTCAAAACTGCTTGATTGGCAAGTCTACAATTGCCTTACCCTATTTATTTTTTCCATCTCCCTTGCAATCTGGCTTCCGGGGCAACACTCTACAGAAAAAGCCCTCACAAAAGTCACTAATGACTTGCTCACCGCCATGTCAAAGAGTCACTTCTTTATACTAATTATCATGGATCTCTCTGTTGATACAGTTAACCACTGTTATCACTGTCAGTGACCAGCTTCTCTCATGGTTCACATCCTAACTAGAAGATCATATATTTAGTATCTCCTTTTCTGACACCACTTCTTCACCTCACCCTCTCTGTGTTGACGTGCCGCAAGGTTCAGTCCTCGGCCCCCTCCTCCTCTCCTTCTATACATCCTCCTGCGGTACCCTAATAAAAAATTTGGATTTCAGTATCATCTATATGCAGATGACATTCAAATCTACCTCTCAGCACCAGATCTATCCCCTTCTCTTCTAGCACAAGCTGCCAACTGCCTCTCTAGTATATCCTCCTCAATGCCACCCATTAACTCAAACTCAACATGTCATATATATATATATATATATGCACAAACTAATATTTTATATAAATATATATATATATATATATATATATATATATATATATATATATATATATATATATATATATATATATATATATATATATATATATATATATATACATATATATATACATATATATACTAGTAGATTGCCCTTTATAAATGATGGTGCCATATGTTATGTTCAAAAGTGCTTTCTCTCTCTTTTCTCTGTCTGTATGCCCTCTCTCTCTCTGTGCCCTATCTCTCTCTGTGTGTCCTCTGTCTCTCTCTGCACCCTCTCTCTCTCTGTCTGCCTCTCTCCCTCTCCCTCTGCCTCCCTCCCTCTCGCTCCCTATCTCTCTCTATGCCTCCCTCTCTCCCACCTTTCTCTCTCTCTCTCTCTCTCTCTCTATCCCTGCTTCCCTCCCTCCCTCTCTCTGCCCCCTCCCTCTGTTCCCCTTCCTCTGTCCCTATGCCCCCTCTTCCACGCCCCTCTCCCCGCAGCGCAAATAAAAAAAAGGAAATTAAGAATAAAAGGTAGACCTACCAGGGGTAGCTCGCTGCTGCTTACTACACGAACCACACAAGATCACACCGGAACTAATCGGATACCTAAACCAAGGTATTTTATACAGACGAACTCTTCATCTCATCCGATATGCTTTCCCTCTTTATCTGGATTATTAATATTAATATTGTGTTATTATATGTATTGAAATAGTGTCTCCTTCTCTGGCACTTCTTCCTCGCTTCACTCTCGGGATTTCAGTATCATCTATATGTAGATGACACTCAAATCAGCACCAGATATTTCCCCCTCTCTTCTAGCACAAGCTGCCAACTGCCTCTCAAGCATATCCTCCTCAATGTCACCCATTAACTCAAACTCAACTTGTCAAGGACTGGGCTCCTAATTTTCACACTCTCTTCATCAGTCTCTACTCCTCACTTTTCACTCTCTGTCGACAATGCCATTATCACTCCTACCTCCCGAGCCCGTTGTCTTGGGGTTCTACTGGACCCTGTCCTCTCATTCATTTGTCATATACAATCAATCACAAAATCTTGTCATTTTCCCGTAAAAAATATCTCCAAAATCCATCACTATCTGACACACGACACAGCTAAAATTTGAATTAACTTTCTCACCATATGATGCCTTGACTACTGTAACTCACTCCCATTCTGTGGCAAGGGAGTGTCTGTGTATCATATTTACTTTAGTTGTGCCAGACTGCAGCCCCTCTTGTCACTCTTGAGGGGCCTCCTCCTGCAGTTCTGGCTGCGTTTCTCACCACACCTATTTATTTTTGGGCACCAGTGTCCCGGGGCAATAGGGCCAGGGACCACCTTGTCAACATGCTCATGGCATTAGCCAAGCTGGGTATATATATATATATATATATATAAGTCTAGGAAGCAGTGTTTGGCAGAGGGGGTTCCTAATCTGATTTTTATTTAATTTAAAGTACATGTCTCTCTTTTAGTGGTCTGACATATCGATTGGCTTTATAAAAGGCCAGTCTCTGTCAAACATTTGTGTTAAAATACACTGTAACTTGATCCTTGCTGGCCTCCGACATCACCCCTCTGTCCCCACTCCAATCCATATTAAATCCATCTGCTAGACTTATCTTTCTGCACCACCTCTCTGTCAGTCACTCCACTGGCTTCCCATAGCCTCTAGAATAACATTCAAAATCATGACTAACATATAAAGCTCTCAACAACAATGCACCCTCTTACTTTAGTGCTCTCATGTCAAAATACTCTCCCAACCGCCCTCTTTGCTCTGCTAACAACCTTCTTCTATCCTCCTCCCTTATCACCTCCTCTAATTCCCGCCCCCAGGACATTTTTTGTGATGCCCCTAATCTTTGGTACTCCTTGCATTGCTCCACTGGACTGTCCTCCTGCCTTAAATCCATCAAAACTTCACTAAAAACTCATCTGTATAAAGAAGCATATAACCTTCACCCTTGATATGTAGAATGCATCTGTCACCACTTTATCTCACCCGTACCCTTTAGACTGTAAGTTTGCGAGTTTTACAGTGCCTTGCAAAAGTATTCACCCCCTTTGCATTTTTACTTATTTTGTTACATTACAGCCTTAAGTTCAATGTTTTGTTAATCTGAATTTATTGTGATGGATCAGAACACAATAGTCTAAGTTGGTGAAGGGAAATGAGAAAATATATACATGAAACTATTTTTTAGAAATAGAAAACAGAAAATCGGCATGTGCGTACGTTTTCCCACCCCAGAAAAAGCTCTGGTGCAACCAATTACCTTCAGATGTCACATAATTAGTGAAATGATGTCCACCTGTGTGCAATCTAAGTGTCACGTGATCTGTCATTACATATATACACCCTTTCTGAAAGGCCCCAGAGGCTGCAACACCTAAGCAAGAGGAACCACTAACCAAACACTGCCATGAAGACCAAGGAACTCTCCAAACAAGGGACAATGTTGTTGAGAAGTAAAAGTCAGGGTTATGTTATAAAAAAATATCCAAATCTTTGATGATCCCAGGAGCACCATCAAATCTATCATAACCAAATGGAAACAACAAGGCACAACTTAAACCTGCCAAGAGACGGCCGCCCACCAAAACTCACGGACCGTGCAAGGAGGGCATTAATCAGAGAGGCAGCACAGAGACCTAAGGTAACCCTGGAGGAGCTGCAGAGTTCCACAGCAGAGACTGGAGTATCTGCACATAGGACGACAATAAGCCGTACGCTCCATAGAGATGGGCTTTATGGCAGAGTGGCCAGAAGAAAGCCATTACTTTCAGCAAAAAACAAAATGGCATGTTTTGAGTTTGTGAAAAGGCATGTGGGAGACTCCCAAAATGTATAGAGGAAAGTGCTCTGGTATGATAAGACTAAAATTGAAGTTTTTGGCCATCATAAAAATGCTATGTCTGGCGCAAACCCAACACATCACATAACCCAAAGAACACCATCCCTAAGATGAAACATGGTGGTGGCAGCATCACGCTGTGGGGATGTTTTTCAGCAGCCGGTACTGGAAATCTGGTCTGAGTTGAGGGAAAGATGGAGGGATATTCGTGAGCATATCCTGTACCACTCTGTGCGTGATTTGAGGCTAGGACTGAGGTTCACCTTCCAGCAGGACAAATACCCCAAACACACTGCTAAAGCAACACTTGAGTGGTTTAAGGGGAAACACGTAAATGTGTTGGAATGGCCTAGTCAAAGCCCAGAACTCAATCCAATAGAAAATCTGTGGTCAGACTTAAAGATTGCTGTTTACAAGCGCAAACCATCCAACTTGAAGGAGCTGGAGCAGTTTTGCAAGGAGGAATGGGCAAAAATCCCAGTGGTAAGATGTGGCAAGCTCATAGAGACTTATCCAAAGTGACTTAGAGCTGTGATTGCCGCAATAGTTGGCTCTACAAAGTATGTGTTATGCACATTGACTTTTTCTGTTATTTTGTTCTATTTGTTATTTTCTTCACAATAAAAAAATAAATAAAAAAAAACATCTTCAAAGTTGTGGGCATGTTCTGTAAATTAAATGATGCAAATCCTCAAACAATCCATGTTAATTCCAGGTTGGGAGGCAACAAAACACTACAAATGCCAAGGGGGTGAATACTTTTGCAAGGCACTGTATATCTTTTGGTGCTTTGGGGACAGCACTATATATGTTAGACTTTAAACTCAACAACAGGGCCCTCCGTTCTTTTGCACTGTGATACAAATGTATTTTATTTGTACTTAACCCCTGTACATCGAATATGTTGGCGCGTGACAAATAAAGTATTATAATAATATAATAAAATACCCTTCTTAGGACTATAAAGGTTTTTGAATTATACACTTAAATTACGATTGATAAAGGTTTGAGGAACAACCTGAAATGTATGCCCTTTTTTCACTTCTGAATTTTTTCAATGGAAAAAAAAATCTAAATTTTGATATTCTTTAAGTGCTACATTATATTATTTTATCTACATATACACCGACCTACACACATAAATGTAATTGCCTATAATCAATGTGATGTTACTGCAGTAGTGGGGGTCAGTGGGTGCCTAAGAGTTCACCAGATGCCACAGTAAAACATTTTAATTTCACTTAAAGTAGATCAGATGGTTTTAATAGATATTTTGAAGACATTTTGTAAATATTGTCACTTAATATATTGTAATTAAAGTACTGGAGTGAAGCATATTTCAGTAATAGAAAACTGCAAGTACAATCCTTTAAAGGTGAGAGAGTGGTAGGTTAAGATGAATATTATGGAAGTCAAACACATCTGCAGTAGACATAGAGGATTCAACATCAAAGATTGATTATCGTTTAAGTTAGGAAAATGGCAAATAATGTGGGTCCATTGGCTGGCATTTCAGTTAGGTGTATCTTCTACATTATTTTGTTCAGAAGGGACACTATGCTACATTCATTCAGTATGCTACAATATTATATAGTTAATTCTTACTAGCCACTTGCTATGAATTTCTTATTTGTTTGGCTCCTACAGATAGTAGTACAACACAATTTATTATTCTCATGACTTGCCATTTGCCAATATCTTGGTAAACTGCTTTCTGAACTTGCCTGATAATATGTCAAAACGCAATCCAGTCTCAATATTTTCTTAAGGGGTCTAATTATGTATTTTAACAATGCAATCAATGAGCCATTTCTAGCAGCAAACATCGTGCTTCATCAAATTCTTAGAAAAGAACAGAAAATGCTGTCTGGTGCCAAAAAGAAAACTGCTGCCTCATTTTATCGGAGGTTGTGATTTATAAACGAGAATGTATTTTTGGCTGCACATCAGCAGTTGGAATAGGCTGATAGTATAGCATTTAATTTGGTTCATTCAGAAGCTGCTGTTATTGCCAAGCTTAATTAGTTTCTGTTTAGTTACAACCCTTAGCTTGAATGCTGAGGAAATGGGGATTCACAACACTCAGAGGTTTGGAATTTATAAAGATGCTGTAGCTATTTGTGTCTTCATTACTCAGTTTGGACGTCCTGGAGAGATAAACAAAGAAGTGCTAAATCTGAAACTGTCAACTGGGTCATTTAGCATATTATAACAAATATAGGGTAAAAATTATCACTGAAAAGAGTTCAGGTTTAGGGCAAACAATGAAGCCCATAAGAAATAACTTTTTAGAAAAATCCCTAAATACATAAAGTACTTTTATCGTAAAAAGGAATAACATTTATATAACCACATCTTGGTTAAAGGATATACTTAAATATACATGTGTGGTGCTACTTATTTTTTTTAAATATTTACTTTTTGTATTGTTTTTCTTTGTATAATATGGAAAGTAAGCACATATATATAGTTAGCATACACATTGACAGTCAACATAGGACATATTACATGACACAGAGAACACTTGGGTAGCACTTAAATGACACATAGACAGCACACACATATATGATGATGCAAAATCTATAAATGGATTACCTAAATGCAAAGAAAAAAAAACACAGCAAATATTAAAGCCAATAAACTGAACAAAAAAATCCACCTGTATTCTTGGATGAAAAAAAACCCACCTGGGTACTTGGATTATTTTTGTTATAATCATTGGGATGAAAAGTTTGATATGTGTGGATACTTTCAGGAATCTTTTGTATGGCCCTTTCGGTGATTTCAGAGTTCAGAGGAGAGCTTCCACAGATGGTGAGGTTGATCACAAAAAGTTCCAAGTACATTTCCATGCAGAAATGAGTGGGATTGCCAGTGAGTACTTGTTTTGTTCCATACCTCTTTGGTGTACTATCTGTATGTGGACAGGTATGTGTAGAGGTGAGAGGGCTACATATCTTCCTAGCCAGCTACTTTGGAAATTGTTGCTTCATATATATAGCCACCCTATATATAGCCTTGAGTGCCTAAAAACACCTCTAAATAAGAATTACCATTTTTCTTTTCTTTTATATTGGGAAAATATCCCTCATTCAAATACTACATTTAAATATTAAATAAATCAGAAATTCAATACATATAATCTTGCAGTGACAGGGTTTATGTACTAATCTGTGTCTTTACCCTAGGTTATATCACTAATGGATGTCCATAATGTTCTGAATAATTTTGTAGTGTCACACAGTGATAAACATGCAGAGTGTTTCATCCCAGACTGATGGAAACATGGCCGCTGTCTCAACTTTAATTGAAAGCAGCATAAAATGGCACAAATCTGTTTCCTCAGCTCCCAGACTATGGGCCTCATTAAATTGAGATTTGGCTAATCGAATAGGGCTCTAAATAAGCACATAGCATATTTTTTTTAAGAAGTTTTTAGTTAGTGAAAAACTGGTTATTAGATAGATGTTTACTAACTAAAAACTTCTTTAAAAAATATATGTAATGTGCTTCTTTAGAGCCCTATTCAATTGGCCGAATTGCAATTGAATGAGGGCCAAAGACTCTAAATATGAATAAGTATGAATTAAATGTGAAATTGAATAGATATCATTTTGCAGTAGAGGGTCATGTATTATGCCAGAGTCCAGGTCACAGCACTGGACATTATCTTGTAGTGGTGTAGGGTGCATCATCCAAGAGTCATGGAAGCATGGTTGCTGTGTTTACTTTGGCATGAAAAAAGGCATAAGAAGAAGATACTTTTCTTCCTTGCGATTCCTGCAATTTGACTAAAAAAATGGTCAGAGGCATTCATAATCCATGAAACTTAAATATGCCTTTAAAAAGAAGTGTCTCAGAATAACTTTCAGTTGAACACAAAAAGTTCCAAGCACAATTCTCTGCAGAAATCACTGGGAGTGTCAGTGAGTACTTCCATCCCTGTTTGGTGTTGCTGCTTTCTACTGTGGCGTGTTTACTCCTCACCACAACACTAGGTACTCCACTTTTCAAACTACCATATGAGAAATAAAAAAGAGAGGGACAGCTCAATCCATCAAAATAGTATAGTAATATATTATAACCCAATATTTTTTTTTAAAAAAAATAGGTTTTACACTCACATTTGTTAGTCTCTGAAAAACAGGGATAAATGAGGCATGGATAAGTTAGCCAAAAATATTTTATGCAGGATGTAAAGTAAAATGCTGGAGAAGACATCTTTCTTCAAGATTCCATGTGGTGGAAGATAGCTTGGTAATAATTCCACTGGAAGTTTCTCCTAAACAATAGACTGCAGGATGCCAAGACTTCCATTGGAGCGTTGTTGTGTGTTTCGTTGTTCTATCACCATTCCATCAGTGGTGTGCTTCTCATTTTATAAGATTAGTCATTTCCCTGGCTTATTCTTGTTTACCATAGGGACATTGTACATTGTCAATATAATCCCAGAAATAAAACACAATTCACCACAATTACAAGCAATATTTAAATAATAACTACCACTTCTTACTACAACATATTCATACTGACAAACATATTCCTCAGATGTTGTAATTTTAAAGTTATTTTGGTATATCCCACATACTACTTCTTAAAACTGCATTTAATAAGATACACCACGTAATCTTATCTGCATGGTAGGGTGTGTTTAACTGGAAAAAAAAATTTTGTAACTTAAATATATATATATTTTTTAGAAACTGATGTATGGTATATCCTTTTGATTTAACAATCAACCCTCCTTCTTCTCTTTTATTTTGGTTCACTATGGGCTAGTAATATTTTTTTTTTAATTTTGTTTATTCTAAAGTAGGTCAGGGGTCAGTTTTTAAAAAATGTTTTTAAATTCTGATCATATATTAAACATTCCTACAAATGACCCCACATAGGGGCTAGCAGTACCTTAATAGCTGGTACCTGAGAATAATAGGGCTACCTTCTTATACACATCCTGTCTAGCATATCAGTACTTAGCTTATCTGTCAAACAATGGGATAACGCAGATTACAATACAATGGAGTGGCTGGAGCCAAGCGGTCTGTCTTTTAATGGGCTAAGGTCCAGTAGCAGGAAAAGTGATCCGTGATATCATGTGATAGCTTGGTGGTGATTTACGAAGGCACTTCACTCAATTCTTATGAGAGCCATGGAATAGATGAATTAGCGCCTACTTGAAATATATGAAAATGTAATCTTTGGAGAACATAAATGCTTATTATCAAGTTAAAAAAGTTTGACTAAGCACTACAAGAACTGGAAAATATTTTCCTATATTACAACAAGATTAAATGTGTTAAGTAAGGGAATAAACATGGTAAATTATTCTCCAATTTTATAAAAGTCAGAGATAAGGTCCACAAAAGAATCCTTAAGTTAGAAAATATAATAAAGTTATGAGGAATTAATATTTAATTTAATATTCTAGAAATATTGAGAAGGAAATGTTAGAGGCTATTCACAAAGCAGCCAAATGTTTTTAACTGCTGAGTATAATGGAATTATAGGTGAAAAGGCATTTTTTTTTTGTTTTTAGCTTTTTAATAGATATTAGCAGAAACCATGGAGATATTTTACATAAGTTTATAGGCAAGGCAATGATTCTGAATCCTCAAGTGCCTACGGAACATATCTCTAAAGTAAATGATAAAATAATTTACTGGTTTATTACAAGGAAGAAAAACATCTCACAGGTAAATGAATACATCCTGAGCAATGAGGAAGGAAATCAGCTATGAACATTTCAAAAGCTTCTATCAGTTATTCAGCACTACAAAAGATCTCTCATATGGGGAATGTTTTATCCAGTTTTCATACTTAGAGCGGTTATGGAGAAGGCTTTTGATGTTGTTGAATAGTCACAATTGGTCTGCTGTTTGGAGGAATTTGGAATTTCAGGCAATTCTGTAAATTCTGTTAGCAATCTTTATACCAATCCAATGCCAACAGTTACCATGAGTGCAATGATTGTAAACTATATTCAGTGAGAAGGTATAGATAAGGTTGTCCACTCTCACCCTATTATTTAATTTGACTATTGAGCCTATGGTTTATAGACTTTGGAATTACTTAAAATGTATATGTATGGGGAAAACCACTATGAAAACGTTATGCTGATATGTTATTATTTCAAGTGAGCCCAATAAAAGCAATTCCTAAAATTGTTGACATAATAGAATATTTTGGATCATTTGCATGTTGAAAGAGTAATAAAGGAAATCCAAAATTATATGGCTTGACCATGCAGGAATATATATTTTTGTAAGTATTTAAGATGTCTTATATTAAGTACTTCCCAGGCTTTTATGTAAATTACAGAATATAAATTCTGAACCTGTGTCTCATAAGATTTGCACTGAATTTATTTAATGGGAAAATTTGCCTCCATCTTTAGTGGGTCTTATTGCTTTATCCTTCACAGAATCGTATACCCTGTTTAGATGATCACTGTTTTAAAGCACTAGTGTAATTCAACAAAAACAACTTACATCACATCCTAAGACAAGGTGAAACTTTTCCAGCTATCATCGGAGGAAGCGGATGGTAGGAGGGAAAAGCAAGAAGTCCAGAGTATTTACTTTATGTAATATCTGCCTGGCATCTTAATTATTGATTATAATATAACAGAATTACTAGCTTTACATAAAAGGCCTTATAAGCATAAGTGCAGTTCTTGGTGTGGCCACATGGTCTTATATTGGTCTTAAGACCACACAGAAACAATGCACCAGAAGTATTAAGTTACTTGGGTATTTTGCACACAGACAGTATGCCTATGCTATTGAACTGGTTCTTTCTGGCTTTGCCATGTGGAAGAATCTCTTTGTGCTGGTCATTTGACCTGATCTGACTAGTGAGGTGAAATAAGATGGAGTATCAGGGGGCGAGTGGAACTAAGGATGTATAATAGCAAGCCAAATTTTAATTCACTCTCTCTTTGGAACTTCTCTTGCTGGACTCTCTCTCTTGGCTATTGACCTGGGCATTTTAATGATTGGTAACTTAACTTTACACACAAAGACAGACAAGGCACCAGACACAAAGCATTAGACTTTGTAACTATAGAATGCCTTTCTGGTAAATTGAGAGATGCTGTTTATAGTATTATTATATTTATGTATAAAATGTATACGTTATGTATAAAACATATCAATGTATTTTTTGGAGCTAATTGTTACACTTAGAATCTCAAAGTGTGAGATCGATTAACTACTATTACAATCATAATCAATATTACAAATAATAATATAGTAAATTAATTCATAAGGGACAGATTTGTAGCACTTGATAAATGAGGAGATTGACATTCATACCACACACCCTCACTATTCCAGAAGGAGACACCTTCCATCATTCAAAGTAGCCAAAACTTTTGTAGGGGTATGTATACTCCATATCGTGTACATCTAACTCTATATATAGCTTTTTAACCTAACAGTTTTGCAGTTTTTACTAAATGCAACTAATTCCATGTAAATAATTTCATGTCTTGACAGAGTTCCGTTCTGATATGCACAAGATAATGACCCCACTAACTCTGGACAGCTTATACTGGTCTTTTGTGTTTTGTGCAGAAAGACATTTGTAGAACACTCCTATGTTTTCACTAACCCTTACTGGATTTCTGTTATACTACAGTATATTAGAAGTTTTATATTATTTTTCTGGCAGACTGTTTGTGTAGATCTTTTGCACAATATTTATGTATTGCACCCTCTGCATTGGTCTGTCTAAATAAAAAAGTAGTTGCTTTAAGGACCTTGAATATTGAATGTTTTTCTTGAGTGTCTGAGAGAATCTGAGAAGGATATATTTCCATAACATTACCTCAAAAAAAGAGGAATTTAAGATAGTTAATTATTGTGACAAAATACTATTTCTTATTAGGCCAACTAGGCAGTCGAGAAAATGGAACTAATCCTTATAACAGAAGTCTCTGTAAATGATGTCAGTAAATATGTAATTAATAACAATGGTTTACATAATACAATGTAGTATTTGTGAAACAAGCTGTTACATTGGAGAAACCAGCCAAAAAACAGCACCTAAGGATGAATCTACACAGACATTCTATTAAAAAGCACAATCCTGTTGGGCACCATTTTACCCAGAATGATCGCTCCATCCAAAACTGGAAAATACTCAAAGGCAATGTCAAAAACACTCAGGAGAGAAAAATATTTGAAATAAAGATGATCACATTCTTCAATACTAAAGACACAAGACTTTGGTTTTCTAACACATTATCAGGATTCTGCCTCAATCCTGCTCATGTTTTTTTTTTGTTTCACTAAAACAGGCATGTCCAATAGTAAGGATATTACTGTGGACTACAGTAACCATTTTTTGTATATGTATATATAGTATGTACAGTATGTGATTTTACTATGCTGTGTTGATTGATCCGATATATACAGTATTTACCCTATGATGTCAGATGCTGTTCCACTCTCTCTGCATCACTGTTTACATTCAAACTGAAAGATCCATTTCATGCTATTATTGCTTCAGACTTGAAACTCAATAAAAGGTTTGTCCAATAAAAAAGGTATCACTGTATACTGCAATACTCATTATTAATCTGGATTACTGGACATTCAACGCTACTTCACTATTCAATCACATATAATAGTTGTCAAACTACGAATCGTCGTCACGCTTGTGTGCCTCGCCGTTGAAGCACTTAGCCGATGAGCTCCGATGGTGCTCATCGGCTGCGAGCCTCGTGTAGCGAGGTGAGCAGTTGAGGCATTGAAACTTGGAGCACTTAGGTGATGAGCGCCGAAGGCGCTCATTGCCTGCGAGCCCCGCACGGGGGAACAGCCAGGATGTTTGGGAGTGAGGTTCCATGCGAAGTGAGAAAAAAATGGCGACCGAAAACACGACCCCGAATCTCAGACGCGTACCACTTACACAGGAACGTACAAGGTTCAAAATACACTATTAGGAAGGACGGAAACTGATTGAGAGCCGGGTAACACATAGACAATCGCCGCCATTTTACAACACTAACTTGCAATTAAGATTACAAATCTAAAATGGTGCTTTACATGATTAAACCAACGGTTTGATCTCGCGCACGCAGCCTATTTATACTGCACAATTGGCACATTGCTGACACTTTCTCATCAGGGCAGCAACAGTCCAACTGTACATTGTATGCTGCAGGAAAATCAAAAGAGATTGTTAGCTCTTCAGGATATTGATTGCTGAATATATTAATTACAAATAGGTCAAGTATATTAATTTATTAAGTAATTAATTAATGAATTATTAAAAACATATATATATATATATATATATTGTGGCAGAGCGCCCCCTTCTGGCGGGGTTGCGTCCTGCACTTTCTTATCTCTTTTACCCAGGGAGGAAGACACAGCAGGCTTGTCAGATTTTTACTGCTGTTTATTGGGTAGCATAAACAGAACAAAATAATAGTGCTTGTATTCAGCGATAAAATAAAACCCTACATAAACGTGCTTACTATACTCAGGAACGCCCTGACTATATCCTGCGCAGCTTATCTGTGACAGGGAGTGCCACCTTGTGGCCAGGATGCAAACAGTCTCTTATTTGTGATATATCGCCACCTTGTGGCCAGGATGCAAACAGTCTCTTATTTGTGATATATCGCCACCTTGTGGCCAGGAAACATACAGTCTCTTATTTGCCTTTTCCTCTACAGCTTCTATTAATTGTTTGTGAAGCATAGGGCCCTTGTCACCCTCTTGTAATGAGGAACTCTTACTCTCACTCTCAATGCACTCTTCTTCTCCCTGGGACCTTTGTAATCCCTCTCTGGATACAATGAGAATAATATGCATTGGCACCAACCTTTTATCCCTTGTTCCTTCCGGCTTCTTAGGGATGGTGTCTCCAGATAATCCTATCTCAGTGGAATATCTCCAATATGACAGAGGTCTTCTCTGTGCGCAAACTCTGGAACTCCGCAGCCTTCCTGACTGTCTCGCTCCAGCACAAATCCCAGCTCTCAGGATCCCAGAGGCAGCTGAGCTGTTCAGGCCTTCCTCCTGCAACACACACAGCCCACGGCTCTTAGGCCCAAGCCTAAGTGAGAGAAACTCCACCCATCTCTCTGCTGTTTTTAAAGGCAGTTCCCAGCTAGGCTGCTTCCATTTAGCCACTGATAACTGAATGAATTTAACTCTTTTCATTCTCAAGGGAGGAGTCTTACAGAGCTCTCTTGTGACCCCTAATGGCACTCCATCACAATATATATATATATATATATATATATATATAAAAGAAAATACGCTAAATAGCATATTTTACACTGACGTTACTTTATGAATACATTAATGCTTTGCACTTCCTAATACATTTGTTCATTCAGAAATAAATATTAACGTACATTAATTTAATATGTATTAATTAGTAATGGAAAATAAAAATGTATACTTTCCACTGCACAAAAAAAAAAAAAATTAAACTGCAGTTATATATATCACACAGAAGGTGCTCAGAGGAGCAAAAGTACACAAGGAGAGATGCTCGCAATGAACGCCGAAGGTCCTCAGAGTAGCAAAAGCTTTACATTGTGTGGCAAACAGCATTGCCATGGCTTCAAATTTGATTGCCGCGTCATTTTTGACGTGCAAGTCGCTAGTATATATATATATTTGTGGTCGGAGCCATCACTCGGGTGATGGCATTTAGCTTGATGTGTGGCAAATTTTAGCTATGTAGTTCTAGCCTGATTAGAGGGCTAGGGAGATAGGTGCTATGATAAAAGAGATGTCAGAGCGAGGGATGCATAGGCAAAAGTTTGAAGGCTTCAGTGATGTCAGATTATGAAGAGCAAGAGCGTGGACCAGTTTTTCAGTTGGCTGGCATTTTCTATAAGAGAATTGATGCTAGGAGTGAGATTGATGTGAGGGGCTGAAAAATCAATCACTATTCTCTTTTTAAGAAAGTATTTGCAAGTAGCGATGTGCCATATAGGAAAAGGGGGTGAGAGGAAGGGGTCCAGGATATGGTGTTTACTGATCCCACAGTTTAGGAGCTGATTCACAACCTCAGGTTCTATTATAGCAGATTGGAGATTTTCGTGGGCAAAAAAATCCTGAGGTAATGCACTGACATTTGCTGAATGCCAAATAGTGCTGAATAATATGTTTTCTATTGAGACACAGATCTTTTTCTTCTTCAGGTTTTTCTTCTGTTGTGTTGAATGAGGGAATTAGAAGGGAGACAAGGTTTACATCTTTCCCTTCCTTAATTTCCGTCCTGAGATGAGCGGGTACAAGGTGGGCAGAAGAATGGTAGGAGGTGATTTTACTTTGTCACCCTGGGATAGTTGAAGATCCTGGCTAAGGGTCCTTGTTGTTCTTGGCTTAGTGAAATGGATAAGGGTTAGAATGGGGGGAGGGGGTGTAGCATGATCGAATATAAATGGGACTTATTGAATGATTAGAGATAGTGGATGGGTTAAGAGACGTCAGAGAATTTTGAAACAATCTAAGTTGGAGGATTGGTGGCAAGTTGAATGATGGTAAAGAATGCGTTGGGTACTGAAGAGATGAAGACATTATCGGCAAGACAGGGGAGAGAGAGAAAGAGAGGGATGTAGCATCAGGCAGGGGAAGCAAAATAAAGCTGGAGGAGAGAAGGCTAAGAAATGAGAAAAGGCCAATGAGGGAGGGGCAGGAGCTAACGCAGAGGCAGAACCAGTGGAGAAAGAAGCAGGACGAGGAGCAGGGCAGGGAGCCGGTCAACAAAACGGAGACAGAGCGAGGAGATCAGGGAGTACGAGGATGGCATCAAGGACATGGAGTGAGTGACGGTGGGGGATTGAGCCAGAGGAGAAGATGAAGAAAGGAGAAGAGAGCAGGCGAGAGGCAATGGCACGGAAACCCTGGGGAGAGAGAGCAGGGAATGGGCCAGGGCAAACTGAAACATGCAAGGAGAGGAGATATGGGAGCAGGAAGGAAAAGAGACGGTAGGACCCAGCAACACTGGAACAGGGGAAGGAGCCAACGGATTAGAAGTGGGGAACCAGGCAAAATGAATCAACAAAGGGAAGAATGGCAACTGGAGACCAAGAGACCAAGAAGGGAAGCAACCTGAGAAAAATAGGCAAGAAAGGAGCCAAGGGAGAGGGATTCAAAGAGAACGAGAGAAGAGGAGAACCAATGACAATCTACACCGGCAAGGTAAGAGAGAAGTAGACAGACAGTAAACGTTGGACGGCAGAAGAAATGTAAGAGAAACGAGGAGGAAATAGGCTAGGAGGAATGAGAAGTGGGATAAATGGCAAGAAATGAGAGGAGGACCGTGGCACGGGAGAGGGAGTGAAAGGAGGAAAGAAGGGAATGGGAGGAGAGGGCATGCAAATAAAAAGGAAGCCGGAAGGATGGAAGGGAACGCCATTGGAAATGAAGTAGGTGGCAAAAGAAGGAGGAAACTGAGAGAGAGGAATCAGGAGAAGGGGCAATTCACTGTAGTGAAAAAGGCTAAACACTCACCAGGAGCTCAGGTATAGCAGTCTGATGTGTGCAATGTATGAAGGGCTATGGGATTGAGGGAGGTTCCTGCTCCTCCCACAACTTCAGGTTACAAATAAACTGACATATATATGAATATATATATATATATATATATATATATATATAGTTGAATAATCAGAGTATTGCACTGAATAGTGATACCTTTTTTATTGGACAAATGTATTCATAATAAAGCGACGAGCTTTCGAGAGATAATGCCTCTCTTTATCAAGTCAAAAAGCGAAACTGATACTGATATCGCTTTTTGACTTGATAAAGAGAGGCATTATCTCTTGAAAGTTTTTTAGTTGGCTGGCATCGTCTATAAGAGAATTGATGCTAGGAGTGAGATTGATGTGAGGGGCTGAAAAATCAATCACTATTCTCTTTTTAAGAAAGTATTTGCAAGTAACGATGTGCCATATAGGAAAAGGGGGTGAGAGGAAGGGGTCCAGGATATGGTGTTTACTGATCCCACAGTTTAGGAGCTGATTCACAACCTCAGGTTCTATTATAGCAGATTGGAGATTTTCGTGGGCAAAAAAATCCTGAGGTAATGCACTGACATTTGCTGAATGCCAAATAGTGCTGAATAATATGTTTTCTATTGAGACACAGATCTTTTTCTTCTTCAGGTTTTTCTTCTGTTGTGTTGAATGAGGGAATTAGAAGGGAGACAAGGTTTACATCTTTCCCTTCCTTAATTTCCGTCCTGAGATGAGCGGGTACAAGGTGGGCAGAAGAATGGTAGGAGGTGATTTTACTTTGTCACCCTGGGATAGTTGAAGATCCTGGCTAAGGGTCCTTGTTGTTCTTGGCTTAGTGAAATGGATAAGGGTTAGAATGGGGGGGTGTAGCATGATCGAATATAAATGGGACTTATTGAATGATTAGAGATAGTGGATGGGTTAAGAGACGTCAGATAATTTTGAAACAATCTAAGTTGGAGGATTGGTGGCAAGTTGAATGATGGTAAAGAATGCGTTGGGTACTGAAGAGATGAAGACATTATCGGCAAGACAGGGGAGAGAGAGAAAGAGAGGGATGTAGCATCAGGCAGGGGAAGCAAAATAAAGCTGGAGGAGAGAAGGCTAAGAAATGAGAAAAGGCCAATGAGGGAGGGGCAGGAGCTAACGCAGAGGCAGAACCAGTGGAGAAAGAAGCAGGACGAGGAGCAGGGCAGGGAGCCGGTCAACAAAACGGAGACAGAGCGAGGAGATCAGGGAGTACGAGGATGGCATCAAGGACATGGAGTGAGTGACGGTGGGGGATTGAGCCAGAGGAGAAGATGAAGAAAGGAGAAGAGAGCAGGCGAGAGGCAATGGCACGGAAACCCTGGGGAGAGAGAGCAGGGAATGGGCCAGGGCAAACTGAAACATGCAAGGAGAGGAGATGTGGGAGCAGGAAGGAAAAGAGACGGTAGGACCCAGCAACACTGGAACAGGGGAAGGAGCCAACGGATTAGAAGTGGGGAACCAGGCAAAATGAATCAACAAAGGGAAGAATGGCAACTGGAGACCAAGAGACCAAGAAGGGAAGCAACCTGAGAAAAATAGGCAAGAAAAGAGCCAAGGGAGAGGGATTCAAAGAGAACGAGAGAAGAGGAGAACCAATGACAATCTACACCGGCAAGGTAAGAGAGAAGTAGACAGACAGTAAACGTTGGACGGCAGAAGAAATGTAAGAGAAACGAGGAGGAAATAGGCTAGGAGGAATGAGAAGTGGGATAAATGGCAAGAAATGAGAGGAGGACCGTGGCACGGGAGAGGGAGTGAAAGGAGGAAAGAAGGGAATGGGAGGAGAGGGCATGCAAATAAAAAGGAAGCCGGAAGGATGGAAGGGAACGCCATTGGAAATGAAGTAGGTGGCAAAAGAAGGAGGAAACTGGGAGAGAGGAACCAGGAGAAGGGGCAATTCACTGTAGTGAAAAAGGCTAAACACTCACCAGGAGCTCAGGTATAGCAGTCTGATGTGTGCAATGTATGAAGGGCTATGGGATTGAGGGAGGTTCCTGCTCCTCCCACAACTTCAGGTTACAAATAAACTGACATATATATGAATATATATACATATATATATATATATATATATATATATATATATATAGTTGAATAATCAGAGTATTGCACTGAATAGTGATACCTTTTTTATTGGACAAACGTATTCATAATAAAGCGACGAGCTTTCGAGAGATAATGCCTCTCTTTATCAAGTCAAAAAGCGATACTGATACTGATATGGCTTTTTGACTTGATAAAGAGAGGCATTATCTCTCGGAAGTTCGTCGCTTTATTATGAATACGTTTGTCCAATAAAAGAGGTATCACTATTCAGTGCAATACTCTACGGCTACCTCACTCTTCATATATATATATATATATATATATATATATATATATATATATATATATATAAAGGATAGTTTATGTATAAGCCCATCTGAAAGTATAAAAATAAGTTAAAAACATATTACCTGCTCAGGTTTCCCAGACATACAGTGCATTCTGATGGGACTGGGTGGGGGCATGCAGATGAGATACAATGTACCTTACTCTATTAATCCGAATTACCATTTTATGCATGGCTCCTTTGAAGTATATGCTCACTGTATTAAACAGCTTTTAAGCAAAGCTTAGGAATGGATTAAGCACAAGCCAGAAACCCACTCACAGATTGAACTGTTTCTAGGTTGATGCCGCTCATCAGTGTGCGGTTGGTTCTGGTTTTGTGCAATAGATTCCATGGGACAGGGTATACCACAGCACTCATTTAGTGTATGGTGAGCAAAAGAGTAAGAGAAAGCTCTCCACGGCATAGAGTACAGAAAAAGGATAGTACATTTATAAGCCCATCTGAAAGTCTAAAAATGAGTTAAAAACGTATTACCTGTTTAGGTTTCCCAGAAATGTACTCATCGTACTGCATTCTGGTGGGACTGGGCAGGGACATGCAAATGAGATACATTGTACCTTACTCTTTGAATCCAAATTACCATTTTATACATGGCTACAAAAATATATAAATTAAAACAAATCAATAAAAGTAATAGGCCTAGCTCACACCGGAGCACTACCTTTACACTTTTCAATAGTTCCCTTGCTAATCAAGCTCTCATCCAGCTAACCCTGGGTGGGGCAAAAACAAAACAGTACAATAGTTTGCATACAAATTACTGACCTGTAATCTCAGAACTCCAGCTTTCCATTTTGCTAACATATATAGTTGTGAGCATGCGAGTTGTTGGTAACGCTTGCGGGCTCGCAAAGCAAGGGCTGCAGTTGCTGGCATGGAGCGCCAAAGGCGCTCCATGCCAGCAACTGCGGACCTCGCAAAATTTACGTAGTTACGAAAGGAAAATACGAGACACGTTACAAACCATTACGACCTTGCAAAAAACGTCCGAAACCCGCGCACATGAAAACATGAAAGACACAATAAATACACACAACAAATACATAAAAAGCTTACCTACAGGAAGAGGGAGCACCCAGGACCTCGAAAACTGAAGTTAAAGCTCAATTTAACTCAAAATAAAAGAGTTTAGACACTAAAAAATCCTTGAAGCGAGAGAAAAAATGGCCGCCGAAAAAAACGAAAACGAGGCTACAGCAGTCTAAAGACGCAAAACACCACCAAACACCTACGTATTTGCCGAAAAACACCTACGAGATTGGAAAACAAGGACGCAACCCGCGCCACCCCAAAAACATTTGAAACACAATAAATACACACAACAAACACATAAAAAACGTACCCACAGCAAGGTGGTGCACCGAGGACCTCTGCAAGTGAAGTTACACCTCAATTTAAATTCAAATTTCGGAGTTTAGACTCCCGAAAATCACCTATGCGAGAGAAAAAATGGCCTCCGAACAAAAAGAAAACGAGGCTAAAGGACCCTAAACACGCAAAACACCACCAAACAGCTACGGATATTCCGAAAAAGTCGGACAACATCCGAAACGAAGGACGCTAAATCAGGCACAGCCGCATACCACACATTAGCCGCCATTTTAGAACAATAACTTATACAATGCGCAAGTACACAGCTACGCTAACGGATTTGCCTCGCACACGGACACTATAACACTGCACACATTCAGCACGCTTACACAGCAGCTCCACAGCACTGATGCTGCAGCAACATCAAAACAGATCAACAGAATGCTTCCTGCATATATTACTTCAAAATAGGTAAAGTATATTCCTTTATTTATGTATTATTTATTTTATTGTCATACACCAAACAGCATTAGCTCACTTACAATTTCATTGCCGTCATTTTTTGATGGGCAATATTCTAGTATATATATACGGTAGATAGATATCCAGTGCTGGGGTGGGGGATTGTTTGTGAGTGGATGAATAAGAATTTGTCATACCCGGTCCTCTACGAATTCCTAGATTGTAAATTTGTGAGTTTTCCATCTTGTAAGTTGCTTTGTACCTTAGATTCTAAGCTCAAAGACAGGGCACTCTATTCTTTTGCATTGTGTTAAAATTGTTTCTGCCTTGTACTTAGCCTCTGAATAGTTCTACAGAATATGTTGGTGTGTTACAAATAAAGGATGATAATAATAATAATAATAATTCCTATTCAGCCCACTATCTTGATCTCTGGAGTGGGAAATTATGTCCCACTCTAGCCATAATTAGGATATAATTCACTCTTGCCCTCTGCAACTGTTGCCTTCACTGTTTTTTCTTCCCTGACCTCATAACTCATCTGCAAATCTCCCACAGATAATTTAAACATTCTGTATGCAGCAAAAAAAAAAAATCAAATTGCATAAAATGAAACAGGTTGCCTATTAATAATGTAAAAAAATCCAAAATACTTTACTACTTTTCCATAAAAAGTCCATCAAAATTATGAGAAAGCATTCAAAGTTCTTGTAGCCCCATGATTATTTTCACTCATTAATAATCACAGAGAAAATTGCATTTTGTGTTATCTGTGAAAGCAACAATCACTGCAACCCCTAACAAATATCAAATTAAATTCTGTATCATCAACATAAACATTAGCAGGCTTTTTTGGCAGCATTGAACTGTATGGGATGTCTTGTGTAATCTTATTACTCTAAAGTTGAAGCAGAGATGTTTTATATGTGAGAATACATACACTCGACTTTGTATATAAGGTACTTTAAGGAGTGAGAAGGAAAAACAACATCACATTTTCAATTAAACCAACTACATCTGAAAGAGCTTTCTGGAGCACGAAACCTATGATTGAAGTTCAATCTGAAAATTTGACTCACATATTTTCAATACACTCTGTTGATTTAAACCACAGCAGTATTCACGCTGTAGCAGTCAATAAATTTACCCACTGGGACCATTTACAGTTTTGATCGAATGAGGCTCAGAACTATTTGCAACAAAATGAATGATCATTTTGCTGCAGCATTTCTTTCAGTTTGAAATGCTATTTGTGAATTGAAGAAATGAATGGCTGACAGATAGCTAATAGACTTCGGACCTGGCAAGCATGGAGCAGACAAATTTAATGTAACTGTAATGCCGACTACCAAAAGTGACTGTTAGCGTTTTGCAAACCATCATATTTAGCAGCTATGCCCATATTATAAAGCTCAAGAGACTGTTTTAGTTTACTGGTATTTTGGTATGAAGTTGTATAGGATCTACTTAAGATATCTGCCCTTTTCTAATAGCTGGTAATGAAACATATGTGATTATAGCAATCAATGGGATATGTTATAAGAGATAAATAAAATAATATCCTAAGTCATTTCATGGATTCACTTCATATAAATAAATGTCTAATTTTCTGAATAATTACAATAAATAACAGGACACAAGGTGCCCTATAAAATTGTCAAAATCGCAATTACTGAAGACTGTAATGTAGCCCGCAAAAGTTACTGATATTCATTTGGCCTCTTCTTGCTACCTGCAATCTATTTGCGAGCTACAGACTGAAAATTCCTGTGGTTGTCAATCTCATAACTCCAAACCCATCTACGCCTTTGATCTTTCAAGACAGCAAATGTTGCCATCGCTAAAATCGCAAATCGAGATTTAATTGCAACAAATCCACAAGCCTACAATTGTCTTCAGACCCGTAAATGTCAAATTCAGCAACAAATTCTATAAGTACTAGATGGGACTCGCAAGTGGGTTAACCCCCTGTTCATATCACTATAAAAGCAAATAAAAACACAATACTGGACTTTAAAATATGGGGAAAGCGATGAAAGGCATTAAAATTAATTGCACAACAGTCTCAAGCTTGCAAATCTGCAATAAATTTTTTTATTTTTATGTGTCTTTTACGTTTAATTTCTGTGTTATTTCAGTCTTCAATTAAATCGATCTGTAACTGTTGCGATTTTGCAAAATTTAATAAGGCTCAAGGTCTATCACGCACTTTAGCTCCACTTGTGAAGACAGTGGTGTGTGATGTGAAGCCAGTGGTCCAGGGAATGAGCAGGTATTTTGAAAAGTGGGGTAGCTGAAATTAAAACAAACGCTCAGCTATTGACAGAATAAATTAGCACTCACATTCAAACAAGTTAGAACCATATTAGGCACCTCTTTCAAATGCAATGAATCTAGTGATCATTAGGGGCCTATTCAGTTAAATGCATAATATTTGAAAGGAAGCATAGAAGCTTCATAAGTGTCAGTCAGGGAGAAACTTGATATAACAATGTTTTTGAAAATGCCAATTCTGACATAATAAAAGGGAAATTAAAAATATTTTATTATGGTCTTAGCTGGAGAAGACATATTTTCTTGAATATGCAGGCATTTGGATAAATAAAGAATAAAAGTGTTTCTGTTCTCAAGTAATATACACAGTGGCGTAGCTAGAGCTTTTCCCTGCGTGGGTCTGACCCAGAGTTTGCCACCCCCCTCCTCCCCCCAGGTGCGAACATTATTCATTCATTTACTGTATTGGTCCGAATATAGGCTGCATCCGCATATAAGCCGCACCTATGAAATGCAAGAAAAAAAAAAAGATAATATCCTAATATAAGCTGCAACTTACCTATGCTACACTCACACCCGTAAAAAAGCAAATGTAAAAGAAAAGAGACAATTAATTCTAATATCATTCATCGCTTTACAGGCATCCTGTTCTCCCTCCTTCCCCCCTTTTCATCTTCCTTCCCCCCTATCATCCTCCTCCTCCTTCCCTCCTTATCCTCCTCCTTCCCTCGTTTCATCCTCCTCCTCCTTATCATCCTCTTCTTTCCCCCATAACCTCCTCATCACTTCCCCCTCTCCAGTCCCTATCCCCCTCTCTCCTTACATGTTACTATGCTCCGATGAGCTGCTGATGATGATCCTGACACCGCAGCACGTCTTTCGGTTTTGACAGAACCAGCATATGCTAATGATGTGACGCATTCTGCGTAATGATAATTTTTTTACGAAGCTTATGGACCACTGGTTAAAAGACCACAGTTTAGGAAGTTATGAGCTATTTTAACAGTTCACTGAATTGCTTTATGCAAGCTACCTAAAATACTGATATATGTTTATTGTAACAAACTATATGTACATTATCATTACACACAATACGTCACGTTATTAGAATATGCCGGTTCGGTCACAACCGGAACATGTGCTGCGGCGTCAGGATCATCATCATAAGAGCATAGTAACAAGCATAGTAACAAGTAAGGAGAGAGGGGGATAGGGATTGGAAAGGGGGGAAGTGAGTTGGAGGTTATGGGGGAAAGAAGAGGATAATAAGGGGGACAGAGGATGAGGATGATAAGGGGAGGAGGAGGAGGATGATAAGGTGGGAAGGAGGAGGAGGATGATAATGGGGGAAGGAGGAGGATGATAAGGGGGGAGGAGGAGGATGATAACCCCTATCACCCCCCCTATCATCCTCCTTCCCACCTTATCATCCTCCTTCTCTATAATAAATCACAATAAAGATTCAAACATAAAATTACACAGTACACGTTTTTTATAATATAATTTAGTAGTGTTATGGACTAATGGGGACATGTACCCTAAGAGGAATTTCAGTTATATACAGCAACAGACCTTGTCTGAATCCTGTCTTCTCTATGCACCAGTTTGGAATTTTTCTAATTCGTATTTTCCTTACCAGATAATAATAGTGAAATAACCATGTGTGTATAACTACAGAGATAAATATAATAATAGCATTGGTATGCACTAGATAACATGTCTAGATTAGGCATTGAATAAATATACTGTTTATTGTTGATAGATACAATATAAACTGACAGAAATGTATAAAATGTCTTCAATTCTATAAATAAACTAAAAGTGATAATCCTTACAAAATATATATCTAGTTCATCTCAATTTTAGAGAAAGGAATAAATGTATTTGCTTATTTAGTTAAAGTAAAGATAAATTGTAGGGTATTTTCCTATTCTGTCTGTGGATTTAGCCATAACCGAAGCAGTATTCATTTGAAGTTAAATAGGATTTAGAAAGACTGTTTAATTAATGTTTCATCTCATCTGAAGGACACTGATGAGGCAGGCTCTTGTTCTATTATCTGGCTATATCCAAAATGTTTTAATGCCCTAAATTAAATTCCTTCCTTGATTATCATCAGCCAATGGTAATTAATTAAACTCTCCAACTGTGTATTGATTAACCCATTTTACTATTAAGTATTCTGTAACCATGTAACTTTTTGTAGGCATAAAATGTAAGGCCTCCATTTTATGGCTCCCATAAAACATCCCGTAAGATTGACTCACAGTTCTGGGAGTTTTAAAAATACAATTTGTAATACTTACTGACTTGCACCCAGGACGCTTTGCCCGGAGCTCTCTTGCTGTAACATGTGCTCACAGCTTACTTAAGTCTGAATCTCTGTAATCACCATAGCAACACTACAGAATGGTACCAGACACAAAACTAGCCCTAACATCCTCCCCTTTCCCTATCTATATAAACATCTTCCCATAGCATAAATAATAATAAAAAATAATGCAGGGGGCTTATGACTCCTCTATGCCCCACTACCCCATACAAGCCCAGGTATGTCTCATGATTCCCCCTTAATACTCATTACTAGTGATGTCGCGAACATCAAATTTTCGGTTCGCGAACCGCAGACACGAATTCCATCAAATGTTCGCGAACGGACGAACATCGGCGAACCGCCATAGACTTCAATGGGCAGGCGAATTTCAAAACCCACAGGGACTCTTTCTGGCCACACTAGTGATGGGAAAGTTGTTTCAAGGGGACTAACACCTGGACTGTGGCATGCCGGAGGGGGATCCATGGCAAAACTGCCACGGAAAATTACATAGTTAATGCAGAGTCTGGTTTTAAGCCATAAAGGGCATAAATCACCTAACATTCTTAAATTGTTTGGAATTACATGCTTTAAAACATCAGGTATGATGTTGTATCAATCAGGTAGTGTAAGGGTTACACCCGCTTCACGTAACAGACCAATATCCCCGTTTAATGCACCGCAAACAACCGCAAACAGTCCCTTTGCACAACCGCAAACTCCCCATTTGCACAAGGTTGGATACCAAGCTAGCCATGTCCCGTTCCTTGTCCTCACTGATGTCATTGAAGGTCTCTTCCTCCACCCAGCCACTAAGGGTCCCCGAAAGGTGACAACAAGCCCCCTGGGACGCCTGCTGTGTTTGGTCTTCCACCTCCTCAAAGCCACCTTCCTCCTCTGACTCCTCTTCTTCAGACTCCTCTCTCTGCGTTGCCTCTGTCTGCGTTATTATAAGGTGTGTACTGTTAAGTAGTACTATTCCTATCGGTTTAATCCCTTTTACGTCCACTATTAGGGGACGTGTATATGGCATGAATTTTTGGAACAGGGAGATGGGAAAAGATGCTTGGTCGGTCCTTCCACTTCAAATTTGGGGCACTGCGCATGCAATCTGAGGTGCCACCAGATAGGAGTGGTGTATTAAGTTGTACTATTCATTCCTATCAGTTTAATACCTGTTACGTCACCTATCAGGGGACGTGTATATGGCATGGATTTTTGGAACAGGGAGATGGAAAAAGATGCTTGGTCGGTCCTCCCACTTCAAATTTGGGGCACTGCGCGTGCAATCTAAGGTGCCACCAGATAGGAGTGGTGTATTAAGTTGTACTATTCATTCCTATCAGTTTAATACCTGTTACGTCACCTATCTTTCCTCCCAGTAGCACATTATATATGTCATCAACTGGCCTGTGTGTATTTAGAGAACCACACTTTAAGGCCCTTAACCTGGGACCCCTAATCAGACACTCACTATCATACTGGAAATCGGCCAAGAAACACACAGGTTTGTTCCCTGGATCCACCCAAATGACCCCAATTCTTGACCACCCTCAGGCCCCGAAACACATGAGCACAACATCACAACACTGGTGGAGGTCAAGGAAACTAGATAGACTGATGCTCACCTATGAGGAACTGAGGGACAAGCATGAGCTACCGCTGTCAGAACATTACAATTACTGTAGGCTGAGGCATTTCACACACTCCCTGACCCAGAAACAGGGGACACCGGTCATAAATTGGTTCTCCAAAATTTGTAAAGATAAACCTCTATCAAGGGGGATCATTGGGTCGCTTTACAAATATAAAACATTTGTTACTGGTTGAAGCGACACTGGGGGAAAGAGCGGAGTGGGGGAGCCCTGGAGACCCTTCAGAAGCATCCGGCGGCAAAATCATCCCAGGAAAGGAGAGGTCGCTTACTGAAGCCTGCCCAAGGGTGATTGCCCAGGTTAGATATTGTAAACAATAAGCTAATACTGCTGGAGGGATTATAGCTAATAGGACTTTGGTGTTTCCTGCAGATATACTCTTTACTATTGTCTGTTTTACCATGTTTTAGGTATCTCTTAAATTGAAATCACAGTAAAATATAAGAAAAATTATTAACCTAAAAAGTAAAAATAAGAAGGAATAGCCAGCTAACTTTCACAAAATGTCTTTATTGTAAATATGTATTTTTGCACAACTGTTATGCAAGACTGTTCAAAAATGCTTTATTTTTCATTACATGCTGTACGCCTTCTAAAATAAAATAATTTAAATGCAAAAATTAGGTATTGTTGCAGCGACCAGAAAATTTGCCAGGCAGAAAGTGCCCTAAAACATTGCGTCTTGAACCCTAGTTGGTGGCGGATAAGTCACGCAAGTCATCCGGCATTCAGCAGCGTGTCGACCATTATTAGCTCAAGGCAGCTCATCTATCAGGCCTTTTTTAATCAAATGTATCGCCCACTGTCAGTCCCTTCGGGATCCATCCCTCATTCATCTTAATAAAGGTGAGGTAATCTAGACTTTTTTGACCTAGGCGACTTCTCTTATCAGTGACAAAATCTCCTGCTGCACTGAAGGTCCTTTCTGACAGGAAACTTGAAGCGGAGCAGGACAGAAGTTCTATGGCAAATTGGGATAGCTCAGGCCACAGGGCAAGCGTGCACACCCAGTAGTCAAGGGGTTCATCGCTCCTCAGAGTGTCGATATCTGCAGTTAAGGCGAGGTAGTCTGTTACCTGACGGTTGAGTCGTTCTCTGA
The DNA here is from genome assembly GCA_027410445.1 of Discoglossus pictus. NCBI lineage: Eukaryota > Metazoa > Chordata > Amphibia > Anura > Alytidae > Discoglossus > Discoglossus pictus. The sequence continues at coordinate 310,470,853 of CM050167.1, forward strand.
GGGTGGACCCCGAAGGGCTGTGGCGATGCATAGGACTTTAAAAGCTCCGCATGTCCTACATCAACAACACGTCTGTAAAGCGTCCTCTCCTTGCCGGCGTGGTCGTGGGAGGAGGAGGATTATGTTCATCTCTTCCGCTGTTAGATTGCCGTTGTGCTGTGACATCCCCCTTAAACGCTGTGTAAAGCATACTTTTTAATTTATTTTGGAAGTGCTACATCCTTTCCGACTTGTCGTAATTTGGTAACATTTCAGGCACTTTCTGCTTATACCGGGGGTCTAGTAGCGTGGACACCCAGTACAGGTCGTTCTCCTTCATCCTTTTTATACGAGGGTCCCTCAACAGGCACGACAGCATGAAAGACCCCATTTGCACAAGGTTGGATGCCGAGTTAGTCATGTCCCGTTCCTCGTCCTCAGTGATCTTCTTCCCCCCAGCCACGTACAACACCACGGGTACCAGATAGGTGACAATGAGCACCCTGGGATGCCTGTTGTGGTTGGTCTTCCTCCTCCTCCTCAAAGCCACATTCCTCCTCTGACTCCTCTTCCTCACAATCCTCTTCCAGCGTTGACGCAGGTCCACCAAGCGATGCTGATAAGGCTGTTTCTGGTAGTGATGGTGACCACAACTCTTCCTCTTCCTCTTCACGCTCATCTACGGCCTGATTCAGCACTCTTCGCAGGGCACGCTCCAGGAAGAAAACAAATGGTATGATGTCGCTGATGGTGCCCTGGGTGCGACTGACCAGGTTTCTCACCTCTTCAAAAGGACGCATAAGCCTACAGGTATTGCGCATGAGCGTCCAGTAACGTGGCAAAAAAATCCCCAGCTCCGCAGAGGCTGTCCTAGCACCCCGGTCATACAAATACTCGTTAACAGCCTTTTCTTGTTGGAGCAGGCGGTCGAACATTAGGAGTGTTGAATTCCAACGTGTCGGGCTGTCTAAAATCAAGCGCCTCGCTGGCATGTTGTTTCGCCACTGGATATCAGTAAAGTGCGCCATGGCATGGCCGTGTAGGAACGCTTGAAATGGGCACACACCTTCCTGGCCTGCTTCAGGACGTCCTGTAAGCCTGGGTGCTTAAGCACAAAGCGTTGTACAATCAGATTACACACATGTGCCATGCACGGCACATGTGTCAACTTGCCCAAATTCAATGCCGCCAAAAAATGTATTCCGTTGTCACAAACCACTTTGCCAATCTCCAGTTGGTGCAGAGTCAGCAACTGATCCACCTGTGCGTTCAGGGCGGACAGGAGTGCTGGTCCCGTGTGATTCTCTGCTTTCAGGGAAGTCAACCCCAAGACAGCGTGACACTGCCGTATCTGGGATGTGGAATAGTACCTGTGGAGCTGGGGGGTGCCGTTGATGTGGAGCAAGACATAGTAGCAGCAGAAGAGGACTCAGCCGTGGAAATTATGGACGAGGATGGAGTAGGAGGAGTAGAGGAGGTGGCAGCAGGCCTGCCTGCAAGTCGTGGCGGTGTCACCAACTCCTCTGCAGAGCCACGTATTCCATGCTTGCCAGCCGTCACCAGGTTTACCCAATGCGCAGTGTAGGTGATATACCTGCCCTGACCATGCTTTGCAGACCAGGTATCTGTGGTCAGATGGACCCTTGCCCCAACACTGTGTGCCAGAGATGCCATTACTTCCTTTCGCACAATCGAGTACAGGTTGGGGATTGCCTTTTGTGTAAAGAAATTTCGGCCGTGTACCTTCCACTGCTGTGTCCCAAAAGCTACAAATTTTTGAACGAATCAGACTCCACCAGCTTGTATGGTAAAAGCTGGCGGGCTAAGAGTTCAGACAAGCCAGCTGTCAGTTGCCAGGGGGTGACTTTGTGACATTGGCTTCTTACGCTCAAACATGTCCTTGACAGACACCTGACGATGGGCAGATGAGCAGGGACTGCTCAGGGTGAGACACGGAGTGGCGGATGGTTGAGAGGGGGCAAGCAGGGCAGCAGTGGATGACGTGGCTGAAGATGCTGGACTAGGAGGAGGATGGCGTCTTTGACTTTGTGTGCTGCTTGTACTCATGTGTTGATCCCATAGACGTTTGTGATGTGACATCATGTGCCTTCGCAAAGAAGTTGTACCTAGGTGGGTGTTGGACTTCCCACGACTCAGTTTCTTTTCGCACATGTTGCAAATGGCATCGCTGTTGTCACAGGCAGACACACGAAAAAATTGCCACACTGCTGAGCTCTGCAATGACGGCATTCTGGTGGTGGCAACAGCATGCGTTGACTGGCGTGCTGTCTGGCTGACCCCGGGTGCTGATGCATGCTGTCTGACTGTGCCACTAGCTACTTTCGACGACCTCCCGCTGCTTCCAACTCGTCTCCTCCTCCTCTCTGTCTCCCCATCTGAACTTTCCTCCTGTTCTTCTTCTCTTATAGCGGGCACCCACGTGACATCCACGGACGCATCGTCATCATCAACCGCTTCACTTGTATCTGACAACTGAACAAAGGAAGCAGCACCGGGTACAACATCATCATCATCATCATCAGGCCGTACGTCCATGTGTGTAATGCTGCCTGACTGGGACATATCCCTGTTATCTACATCCTCTGGCACTAATGTTTGTGCATCACTTGTTTCTTCCACCGGATGTGTAAATAACTCTGCTGACGGATCAAGTGAAGCGGCTGTGGTGCTAGTGTTGGTGGTGGCGGCAGGCGGGCGAGTGGTAACTGTAGAGGTGCCCGAAGCTAAGCTGGAGGAGGATGGTGTAGGTCTAGGTTCTGAGCGGAAGCTGTAGAAGATTGGGTGTCCTGTGTTAGCCAGTCAACCATGTTCTCAGAACTTTTCAAGTTCAGGGTACGTTGCCTCTGAAAACTGGGCATTATTCTAGGGCCAAAGGGAATCACAGCACCACGATCACGACGGCCCCTGCGTGGTGGCCTGCCTCTGCCTGTCATTTTTTATACGATTAGTGGTACTATGCGTGCAAGCTACTGTGACACCAGATATGAGTGTCACTGTGCACTGGCAAAAGTTGGCAGAGTAGGCGCTGTAGGCCTCACACACACGCCTGTAGGCAGGCAACTGATATTCAATTGATTACAGTCAAAAAAGGGTTCTTTTATTTCACTGTACACTACGGTTGCACTAGATATGAGTGTCACTGTGCACTGGCAAAAGTTGGCAGAGTAGATGCAATAGGCCTCACACACACGCCTGTAGGCAGGCAACTGATATTCAATCGATTACAGTCAAAAAAGGGTTCTTTTATTTCACTGTACACTACAGTTGCACTAGATATGAGTGTCACTGTGCACTGGCAAAAGTTGGCAGAGTAGATGCAATAGGCCTCACACACACGCCTGTAGGCAGGCAACTGATATTCAATCGATTACAGTCAAAAAAGGGTTGTTTTATGTCACTGTACAATACGGTTGCACTAGATATGAGTGTCACTGTGCACTGGCAAAAGTTGGCAGAGTAGATGCAATAGGCTTCACACACACACCTGTAGGCAGGCAACTGATATTCAATCGATTACAGTCAAAAAAGGGTTGTTTTATGTCACTGTACAATAGGGTTGCACTAGATATGAGTGTCACTGTGCACTGGCAAAAGTTGGCAGAGTAGATGCAATAGGCTTCACACACACGCCTGTAGGCAGGCAACTGATATTCAATCGATTACAGTCGAAAAAGGGTTGTTTTATGTCACTGTACAATACGGTTGCACTAGATATGAGTGTCACTGTGCACTGGCAAAAGTTGGCAGAGTAGATGCAATAGGCCTCACACACACGCCTGTAGGCAGGCAACTCATATTCAATCGATTACAGTCAAAAAAGGGTTCTTTTATTTAACTGTACACTACGGTTGCACTAGATATGAGTGTCACTGTGCACTGGCAAAAGTTGGCCGAGTAGATGCAATAGGCCTCACACACACGCCTGTAGGCAGGCAACTGATATTCAATCGATTACAGTCAAAAAAGGGTTGTTTTATGTCACTGTACAATACGGTTGCACTAGATATGAGTGTCACTGTGCACTGGCAAAAGTTGGCAGAGTAGATGCAATAGGCTTCACACACACACCTGTAGGCAGGCAACTGATATTCAATCGATTACAGTCAAAAAAGGGTTGTTTTATGTCACTGTACAATACGGTTGCACTAGATATGAGTGTCACTGTGCACTGGCAAAAGTTGGCAGAGTAGATGCAATAGGCTTCACACACACGCTAGCAGGCAGGCATATGCAATTAGATTACACAGAAAAAAATAATAAAATAAATGATGTTCTAGCCCTAAAAATGGCTTTTTGGCTTGCTGTCCTTGCAGCAGATATCAAATGAGTCCTTCAGGTGTGTAGTGAAAGCTAAATACACAGCCTGGCTATCTATTTCCCTATTAAATCAGCAGCAGGTAGAATATATGTCCTCTCTCAACGAATGTAGCTTCAGAATGATTCTAAAATGGAGGCTGTCCTTCAGATGGAAGTCCCTGGAAGGGAGTGTATGTTGCTGATTGGCTGGAATGTGTCTGCTGACTGTAAGGTGCAGGGTCAAAGTTTCCTCAATGATAAAGAATAGGGGGCGGACCGAAAAGCGCATTTTATTATTATTATTATTATTATTATCTTTTATTTGTATCGCGCCAACATATTCCGTAGCGCTGTACAGGGGATAAGAACAAGGGAAATACACGTTTAACAAAATTCAAAAGTTGAAGAGCCCTGTTTTGAGCTTAGAATCTTAGCAGAAAGTGCTTTATCCCAAAGCACCCTACAAGACTGGAAACTCGCTACTTACAATCTAAAGGGAATATGTGTTCGCCGTTTGATGCGAGCGCCAACATGCGAAAATCGCTGCGAATAGTTCTCTGTCGAACTGTTCGGGACATCACTACTCCTTACCCCTATGAGCTGGGTATCCCCTGGAATTCCCGCTTAATACCCTCTATCCACTATGAGCCTGGGTGTCTGCTTAGTATAACCTTATGGACTTCCATGGCACCAACTATTAATCCATTACAATAGGGAAATCAAAAGTATAACAATGGGGACCCGAATATCAATCCCTATAACATGAGGGTCTTATGAAAGCCCATGGCACACAAAATGAACCCCTGTTTTATTAAACAGTATACCATGACGGACCAAACTGACACCCATGGTATACTAAGCTATGATCATGGGTCCTTATGAAGCCCCATGACACCTAATGTAAACCCCTATATCGCAATGGGTCTTTCCTGTTTTATCCCCGCCAGCTGGGACAGGCAGATGCCACTAGATTGGGCGGCCGAAAATGTGTTCAATTTCCTAGGGTTAGGATTAGAGTTAGATTTAGGGGTTAGGGTTTACGGTCAGAGTAGTGACAGATGATAAGCTTTACATAGTAAAATAGTGGCATGCACAGCTTACCACCATTTTACGATGTAAAGCTTATCATCTGCAATAGCACAAAACTATTTTACTATGGAAAGCTTATTATCTGCCACTAGCGAACAACAACAGAAACACAAAGTATCTCATGAGGTTCCTCAAGGACCCTCATGGCACTCTTCCTACCACCATGGAAGTCATTTTGCACTGACATGGACCCGTCAGGAGTCAATAAGGATCCTGATAGCACTAACACTAAATACATAAAAAATCTCTACATTCAATAAAAATATCAAGAGGAGGGAACAGATGGACCAACGAATAAATACTGGTTAGATCTTCTCCTCTGTGGGTTTTTATGAATTGGTGCTAGGGATTCCCATGTCTCTGAGCTCAAATAGCAGACAGCTAAAGTTCCCTTTGTAACTGTCACTGTTGCCATGGCGACCTGCAGCACCATAGCACATCACTCCAGGATTCTCAATGATGTAGTTACATTCATTCCCCCCTTCCAGTCACAAGGCGATTCAAGTCCTGGCCACCCTACTGAGCCCGCACAATGGGTTTTGGTCCTGACAAACACAAAATCTCATCCAAAAAGGTAGGTCTGTAGTTGCTTTAGGGTCCAGAAGACTGCCAGGCACTCCTTCTCAATAGCTAAATAGCTGACTCAAAATCGCCCAATGCCATAGGTGGAGGCATCTATCTGGACCAAGAAAGGCCAAGAATAATCTGGGGCAAATAGCACAGGATAGACTTTAAGGCAACCTTCAGGTCCCTTGAAGACTTTCTCACATTCGAGGAGTCCACTGCATATCTTCTTTGTGAGGTCCTTCAGTGGCTTTGCCAGGGCACTTTAATGGGGAATAAACTGGTGGTAATACCCTGCAGTAACCAGAAATGCCAACACATACCTTTCACTCACTGGGGTGGGCCATTGCTCTATTAAGGTTTCCTTGGCCGGCACTAGGCGAGTCACTGAAGTCTTGAAGTATTGCAGAAAGCTATTATTGACCCCCATAAGCATCAGCAAATCTCTGAAAGGCTGTATAATGCAGTGTCCTAGGTTGTGGGTCAGAATCAGCGGAGCTCTGTCTGTAAAGTGGTAACTGGCTATCTTGCTCTCTGGTGGTCCTGGTTCTTTCCTGGGGACATTCTGAAAGCTCTCAGGACCCCCTGCTCCTCACCCAGGGGGCGCAGCTTTGCCACCATGATATTCCAGGCTGGCACAGACACCCTCCTGCTGCTGATTAGCTCATTTAGTTTGGTCATGATGAGCTCATCATACTGGACCTTTCTGTTGATCAAATAAGTATTTGATCCCCTATCAATCAGCAAAATTTCTGGCTCCTGGGTGTCTTTTATACAGGTAGCAAGCTGAGATTAAGAGCACTCTCTTAAAGGGAGTGCTCCTAATCTCAGCTTGTTACTGTATAAAAGACACCTGTCCACAGAAGCAATCAATGAATCAGATTCCAAACTCTCCACCATGGCCAAGAACAAAGAGCTGTCCAAGGATGTCAGGGACAAGATTGTAGACCTACACAAGGCTGGAATGGGCTACAAGTCCATCCCCAAGCAGCTTGGTGAGAAGGTGACAACAGTTGGTGCGATTATTCGCAAATGGAAGAAACTCAAAATAACTGCCAGTCTCCCTCGGTCTGATGCTCCATGCAAGATCTCACCTCGTGGAGTTTCAGTGATGATGAGAACGGTGAGGAATCAGCCCAGAACTTCACGGGAGGATCTTGTTAATGATCTCAAGGCAGCTGGGACCATAGTCACCAAGAAAACAATTGGTAACACACTACGCCGTGAAGGACTGAAATCCTGCAGTGCCAGCAAGGTCCCCCTGCTCAAGAAAGCACATTTACAGGCCCGTCTGAAGCTTGCCAATAAACATCTGAATGATTCAGAGGAGAACTGGGTGAAAGTGTTGTGGTCAGATGAGACCAAATTTGAGCTCTGTGGCACCAACTCAACTTGCTGTGTTTGGAGGAGGAGGAATGATGCCTATAACCCCAAAACACCATCCCCACCGTCAAACATGGAGGTGGAAACATTATGCTTTGGGAGTGTTTTTCTGCTAAGGGGACAGGACAACTGCACCACATCAAAGGGACGATGGACGGGGCCATTTACCATTATAGCTTGGGTGAGAACATCCTTCTCTCAGCCAGGGCATTGTAAATGGGTCATGGATGGGTATTCCAGAATGACAATAACCCAAAACACACAGTCAAGGCAACAAAGGAGTGGCTCAAGAAGAAGCACATTAAGGTCCTGGAGTGGCCTAGCCAGTCTCCAGACCTTAATCCCATAGAAAATCTGTGGAGGGAGCTGAAGGTTTGAGTTGCCAAACATCACCCTCAAAACCTTACTGATTTGGTGAGAATCTGCAAAGAGGAGTGGGACAAAATCCCTTCTGAGATGTGTGCAAACCTGGTGGCCAACTACAAGAAACGTCTGACCTCTGTGATTGCCAACAAAGGTTTTGCCACCAAGTACTAAGATGAAGGGGTCAAATTCTTATTTCGCTCATTGACCTGCAAAACAATTTATAACTTTTTTTCATTCGTTTTTCTTGTTTTTTTTTATTGATATTCTGTCTCTCACTGTTAAAATACACCTACCATGAAAATTATAGACTGATCATTTCTTTGTCAGTGGACAAATATTCAAAAGCAGCAGGGGATCAAATACTTTTCCCCCCCTCTGTATGTCCCCTACTATTTGGGTTTTTGTGTATTGGTGTTAGGAATGCAGACAGCTAAAGTTCTCTTTTCAACTGTCACTGTTGCCATGGCAACCTGCAGCACCGCAGCACTCCACTTTATACTTTTGATGCACTCCAGCAACACTCATCATTACCCAGATTTCTCACTCTTCAGCCATGGAAAAGTTAGAACCTCCATGATGATTGAAGCATCCATCCTCTTCTTTCTTGATTGCAGTCTTTGGTCCACATCTGCCCATGGAAATGGTCCACCTTCTAAAATGTCCCATGCTGAACTATCACTCATGACCAGGGGAGTAGCTTTCATGTCATGGGGAATCACCAGAAGAACCTATGTCTTTACTGGGTCACTTGCTACTCATTCAACATTGGAGCTCTTCTAGACATTTATTAGCAACAAAGATTAGATGACCTGCATTTGGAGCAAAGGACGGATAAAGCTGCAGATCATTGGGATAATAGTGAGTGATGAGGCACATCTCTCTCATAGGTAGTATGTATACAGTCAACACCTCTGGAGATAAGTTGGAACCTTGTGAAAATCCACATGACAGGTGTATGGGTCTGGAGGAGTAAATACCCAAACAAACCCTCTACAACCTGCCAGCAAGAACAGAGTTAAATCAGCTGAGGCCAGTGGCACCAAGTCCAAAGTAAATGTTCAGCTGCTCTAGTAACATCCCATGGTCTACTTTGCTAAATGCTGCAGAGAGGCAAAGGAGAATTAGGACCAAACAATAACCTTTATCTCTTGATATCAGAAAGTTAACTGAAAACATGAACCATGACAGTTTGTGCTGTATCTTTTCATGAATCCTGACTGCAATGATTATTATTATAATGTTTACTCTTTATTTATACAAAATTTACATTTTTCATAACACTTATTTACAAAGTAAAAATAGAGTTGAGTTGGTTAAATTAGCAAATTACAAAAAACATATAAAAATGTGAATGTAAGCAGAAATACAAGTACAGTGCAAATATTAATATGAAACAAATGGGTCCACAGACAGCTTGGTGCAACACGAGTGAGGTCCCTACTCAGATCAGCTTACAATCTAGAAGGTAAGATCGGGGTATGATACAGGGGAGTGAGTTGTAGGCTGATGTAAGTGGAGGTGGCTGTGTGTTGCACTGTAGATTGTGTGTGAACAATACTGTGTAGAGTACACAGTTGTACATATTAAAGCTGAAGGTGAAAAGCTTCTTTAAACATATACATTTTAGAGAGTTTCTGAAGGCTTTGAGGCAGGTAGTTCCATAGACAAGATGAAGCATGAGAAAAAGCATGAAGGCCAGAGTGAGAGTAGGTGACAAGAGAGAGGAAAGAAGTAGGTCATTAGCAGAGTGAAGTGAGCAGTTAAGGGAATATTTTGAGATGAGGGCAGAGATAAAAGGCAATCTAATGTTGTCAAGGGCTTTATATGTTAGGGTCATAATTTCAAATTATTATTTTGGAGGCTATAGGAAGCCAGTGGAGTGACTGACAGAGAGCTGCTGCAGACATTGAGTGTTGTGTAAGGCAGAGTCTAGCAGAGGAGTTCATTGTATATTAGAGTGTGGACAGAGAGGGCGAATTGCAATATTCAAGATGAGAATTAATGAGAAAATGAATTAAAATTGTAGTTGTGTCTTGAGTAATGTAGTGACATAGCTTTGAGATATTGTTTAGGTGAATATTTATTGAATACGAGAAATGAAAGAGAGGGCAGTGTCCAAAAGAACCGAAAGAGAACAGGCCTGATATATTTGAGCTGACAGGTGCACATGCAGGAGGATATGCTTCAGAGACAGTTGGTAACCTGCTAGAACAGAGGGGGTTACATCTGGTGTTGAGATGTAGATTTGAGTGGCATCTGCACATAGGCCTATAGCAACAGTCAGAGGGAGCAGTGAAGAAAAGTTACAAGAGTATGTGACTTTAACATTTCAATTTTCTAGATAAGATTTGAACCATGTGATATAGATACCAAGGGAGCAGAGAATATGGATGAGAAAATGGTGGTCAACTGTATCAAAGGCAGAGAATTAGTATAGAGAAGTGACCCTTTGACTTGGCAGTGAGCAAGTCATTAGTCATTTTTGTGAGCGCTACAGTATCTCTGTGGAGTGTCAGAAGCTAGATTGGATGGGGTCAAGAAGGGAGTTGGAGGAAAGGAAATCGGTAAGATTGTTGTAGTCACTCAGGTAGTTTTGAAGCCAAGGGAAGTAGACAGATAGGCCAATAATTAGATAGAAGCTGATGCAGATGATGGCTTCTTAATAATGGGTACAATTATGGCATATTTTAAAGATGATGAAAACTTGGAGAGTATTGAATGTAGCAAGCAAACGTTTTGGGTTGGAAGACAGAGCTGATATTAAGGATGAAAAGTAGTGTTGTTTGGCTAGATGGAGGGCAAAGAAGTAGGATCGCAGAATACATTTGTAATATAGGAAGTCTGCATGAGTATTAGAATCCTTATTAAATTGTGATTCGGCCAATTGAAAAGGGCTATTTGATATCTAATGTATTAATATTTTATATGCTTTATATATTTATATATATCTATGCATGCAATTCCATTATTTGAATATATCTATGTAAAAGATATGTTTTCACAGCTTTTCACCAGTGAGTTATCCATGGTTGAATGGTTCTTTGTTCTGTAGAGATAAATATCTGAGTGAATTCCTAAACTAATGGATAAAGGTCTATAAAGGTTATGTTCCTTAGAAATAATGGAATCCTCCCCAAGATTTCACATGTGAAGAATTTGTTCCTAGACACCAAGGGCCTCATTCTATTATCAGCGGTAAAACGGCCGCAAGGCTGCGATTCCTTGCAGGGGTTCCGTTATCTTGCAATTCAATTATACGGCCCCGCAAGGATCTCCCCTTACGGACGGCCGTATATTTTGCAACCGGCCGTAAGCTCAGAAATCTTTAAACGCAAAAATAAATTCAAGACGGCACTGTAAAGCTCTGTAAATGCTAGGAATCATAATGGGGGACATGAGGATTAATAGCAACCCCCTCTCAAGCTTGCACATCAGGCCAAATCCGAGATTACATTAACTGTTTATTTTCCGGCCGCAGCGTGGGCGGGTCTGAGGTGCTCCAAGCCCTCTGGACTTTTTACATGGATATGTGACATAAATTAAAAAAATATATATTTACGGATTTGAGTGTAGGTGAATGTTGTGCTATTAATGCTAACACCTACAATCACTTTATAGTCTCATAAGAGTGCAGGATGGCTTTATTATGGCCTTAAAATGTGCTTAATTATGTGCCTGCGGGACCTTTTTTCTGCAAGTAAGCTGCGGCTCGGTTATAGCCTTGCAGAGAGGTTTCCCGGAGCAATTGAATAGCAACCGGGGCTTTCTTGCGGCCGAAACTCTTGCGGCCGTTTAAGATCAAAGGCTTTCCTCCGGCGCGAGCGGCCGCAAGGGATAGCAAGGCACCGGCCGCAAGCCTGCCGGAATCCCCGGCCGGAAGGGAATAGAATAGGCGAATAGCTTGCGGCCGGTCCTTGCGGCCCCGCATCTCCTACGGCCGTTAATAGAATGAGGCCCCAAGTCTCCTTCACAGAATAATAAATCTGTTTAGGGGTATCTAACTGATAACCATTCTTATGACCCCATTTTGTTTATAGGTTGTGGGTCAAAGGGGTCATTAGTTAATTAAAGGGATGGAAATTCAAAGGTCCGAGAGTGCCATCTTATGGTTCAAGGAATAAATGTCTCTATAGAAAAATATATTCATTATAAAATTTAAATATGTGATGACATCATGAGAGATTCTATTGGTTAATAGATACTTTTAACTGATTTGGGATTCTGATAGGCAAATAAGCAAGAGGTATAATTATGGAAAGAGGCAGGATATTAGGGAGAGAGGAGAAAAGAAAAAAAGGAGAAGGAGAGAGAGAGAGAAGGGACTGGAGAGAAAAAGAAAGTAAGAGAGGAAAACTTTGATCCTGTGGAAAAGGCCAGACAATTTTGGAATTAACCAGTGGAATCTTGTCATAATTGGTAATGTATAAATTGAATTATTTTTATTTTATGATATAATTGAAAACCATTACCATAATTTCTCTGTTTGCTTTATTTCTTATCAAAAAGTTATTTCGATTTCATTTTGTCATTGAAATTTATAAATCCAGATATAAATTTTAATACAAAATTAGATATCTCATTTTTCTTTTTGACCAATACAGATAAATTAATTTTACTTAGCTAACTTATCAATTATATTATAAATTACTTCACCATAATTGTGTTATATTTAATACATTACTGTATAGCTATATTATAATATCATTAGACATTATTAGTACATGTTAAAACGTTATTTTGGGTGAATTTTCATTAATTGATGTATCTGATTTTATTCTTTGGGTTGTTATTCCAGGTTTTATTGTACATGTGATTGAGATAAACTTTTATATTGAGATTTAAGGATTGTATTGAAGATGACATAAAATAATAAGTTATAAAATATGATGGGTTAATTTTCTTTTAATATCTGGCTGGTTATATTTTGTTTTATTTGCAATTGATCTGATAGATTCATTTTTATCATTAGACTAGTTGATGTTGTTATTGTCAATAAATGTTATTTTATAAAAAGGAATATGTGTCTATAAATTGATTCTGAACTCAAAATTCATTATTCTATATTTAGAAAATAATATGTCGTATTAATCCCGACAAAGCACATAGCATATTTTTTTTACAGAGCTTTTAGTTATCGAAGACCTTGCTTTTGGATAGAAGTTCACTAACTTAAAACCTCTGTAAGAGATGTTTGCGAGTTGGGTGAGTCCATTATTAGAGGTCAAGGGAAGAGGTAAGTGGCTGTAGGGGAGATGGGTGTGTCAGTGGCATACAGCATGATGATCAATGTGGTGCAGTGGTCAATAGATCACAGCTACTCCCGAGAGATCAAGAAGAGTTGGATAGTGTGAACCTAGAATGCAATGAAAAGTACAGCGGGAAGAAAATAATTTGCACAGACCTCAACCATGCTAGTTCCCAGGTCTAGGTGTGTGACTGAAGTGAAAGCCACTTTGGGCCCCTTCGGAGACTGTGCCGCAGGGCAGTATTCCAACATGATAATGACCCCAAACACACCTCCAAGACGACCACTGCCTTGCTAAAGAAGCTGAAGGTAAAGTTGATGGACTGGCCAAGCAGGTCACCAGACCTAAACCCTTTTGAGCATCTGTGGGACATCCTGAAACAGAAGGTGGAGGAGTGCAAGGTCTCTAACATCCAAGATTAGCCTATTACCTTATAAATTAACAGCCAGGAATTCAGGTATTCCTTTAATATTTTATTAAAAGTCCAATATTTGTACCAAAATAATACACACTATCTTCATCTGTGGGGAAAAGGGGAGCATTCGGCCTCCCCTCTCTCCGAAATGCTCCAACCTCCAGGGTTAAAAATAGTCTTTTGAAAAACTGTCACACTTGCAGTTATACTGCTGTCTTCTCCCTGGGGTTAAATGTCCACAGCCTCTAAACAGGAAAACTGCTTTCTATCAGCAGATTAACTTGCTTTGTAGGTCTGAGTTGCTCCTGCAGACAGCTCTGTTCTGGAAACCAATCTTGCTCCTGCAGACAGCTCTGCTCTGGAAACCAATCTTGCTCCTGTAGACGGCTCTGCTCTGGGAACAAATCTTGCTCCTGCAGACAGCTCTGTTCTGGGAAATAAATCTTGCTCCTGCAGACAGCTCTGCTCTGGAAACCAATGCTGCTTTGCACTCCAGACTGTCTCTCCTTGCAGACAAACAATCTTTACTCTTACTCCAAACACCACACACCTTGGTTTGGTCTGAAGGGCTTTTTAAATCATCCTGATAAGGATCAGGTGCACTGGCTTGATTGAACTGCAGTTCCAATTAACTCTTGCTTGTCATGCCTGGATATATAGCTCTGCTCAATTTCAGGCTTACATATACTCCTTGCTTGACTCTGTTAAATATCCTTCCCCTTAGCTCAACACCAGGGTGTTGAGCTACATGAGCCGAGAGTCAGTGGACCCTGGATAGGGCACCCACATTATTATGTTTCTTTCCAGCTCGTTGTTCCACTGTAAATCTTTATTGTTGTAACGAAAGAAACCATCTAGTCACTCTGCTGTTCTTCTCTCGGTTTTGATGCATTCACTTTAATGGGGCATGGTCTGTAACAAGCTTGAATGACCTGCCCAGTAGATAATACTTTAGAGCCTCTGTAGCCCATTTCATAACCAGACACTGTCGCTCAACCACTGAATACCTTTGTTCTCTAGGTAAAAGTTTCTTGCTGAGATATATGTCTAAATGTTCTTCACCCTCTACTTCTTGGGATAGTACAGCTCCCAGACCAGCTCTGTAGTATAAAGAGATTTTGGAAATTTGGAGCTACTAATACCGGTTCTTGACACAAGACCAACTTTAGGTCTTCAAATGCATTTTCAGCTTCCGGATTCCATTGAACGTTTCCACCAGTCCATCAGTCTGAGGGTGATATATTTAAGTCCTTAAAGTATTTACTTGTGGGGGCGGAGCTAGCGTCCGAAGCTGCTGGACGTGTTTGGTGTGAGCTCCGCGGATCTGGCGGTTAATTTGGGCCCAGAAATCTCCCCAGCAACATCAGAGGACAACTGGGGTAGCCGACCCGACTCCCCACGAGACACCCCAAATCCAAGGAGGCAAAGGAGAAGAAGTCACCTGCACTTCTGAATAGGGAGCTGCGTCGTTGGAAGAAGAGCTCTCGTCCTCTGCAGCACCAGTGGAGGTGCTGGAAGAGGGGGACACAGGCACAGATCCAGAGGCCCCAGATGCCCGGTCTTCCAGCAGAGGAGGTGAGAGAGGTGAGGGGGGGGCCTGAGGAGAGGAGGAGGCCGCCATTTTGTGAGGCCGGCGGCGAGGGCCTGATACCAGCAGTAATACCCCCGGACGCACAGGCAGACGGGCCTATGATAAAGGGGAGACTGGAGGGCCCTAAAGAGCCCTGCAAGGCCAGTGGCTTGGGGCTGGTGGGCCGGTAAACAGAAAAGCCAGCGAAAGGAAGGGCGGCCGCCATCGTGCGGCTACACGAGGCGGGCCTGAGGCATGGGCTTGAGACAAAGCCACCCATAAGTCCTGGCAGTCTGAGCTGGGCCCACGCTGCCTTCATCCTATCTGAACCATTGCAAACTGCTAACTCAGTAGGGCTGGAAGAAGCCCTTTACTAGTCTACACTAGGCCAGAGGCCCTTGGAAACGGGGAAAGGGACTTCCCTGCCAAAACCCTGCATCCTCTTCAACCCCTACCACTATTGATTTTGACAACATCAGGCCCAGAGGCTGTGTGTTCATTTTTGCAATGAACATTGCAACTTTAATTAGCCCTGAAAGTCTGGCAGACTTGTTGACACAAAACTGTGGATTCACCTCTCCCTGATACAAGAAACTCAGCTATCTCTGCAACTGAATACTCTACAAAGCTAATTGAGTGGTGCCTGCTACAGGCAGCTGAAGCTCCGCGCCGCCACCCTGTGGCTATTCAACAAAGCTACAACTGACAGGCAAAAGTAAGAGCCTTGCTGGCTGAATTTTATATACCTGCTTATGGTAGAAGCTAACATCAAGTAACATCAAGATACCGAAAGATTGGCTTTTTATAAGTTATCTATACCCCTATTAGGGGAATAAGATTGTGCATTAAAGACTGCATGAATCTTGTCTACCGGGACTTTCTCAAATCCAGCAGGGCTTGGAAATGGTGGAAATGTCTCTCTGCAATCAAGAACTATTGAACCACGAGATGTAAAGGCTGCCCAACAGGAGGTTTTGACTAGCATGGCAGTCATTATCAATCCTCTACTTGAGCACAACTATTGTTTTTACCTGCTAGATGTGATGCAACATCTTTAACGATACATTTCTGAGTTGTTCGCACGCAAGGGGGATAGGAGGAGGAATCCATAAGTTCTCTGGAGCAAGTGAAGCTTAACTCTACAACATGAAGAAAAGTAAGAGGGGCCCCTCATCAAAAGGCATCCGGGAGCATTTCTCGCCCAAGGTAACCAAGCCTACGTCTACAATAGACTCTGCTTCTGATTGCTCGGATTCATCAGACCAGGAAGATGCCTCTAAAAAAGCATATTGATCTCTCTCCCAGATCCATAGCAACTATCGGGCAGCTCTTAACTAAAGCAATAGAGCCACTGCGGAATGATCTGAAGGAGCTGGGGCAAAGGACCCAAATATTGGAAGAGATAGTTGATCAAATTGTAGAGGTGCAGCAACATGATCGGTCTGCCTTAGACCAAAACACGTATAGCATCATGGAGCTGACAGATAAAATTGAAGACGTGGAAAATCGGTCACGCCGCCACAACGGCAGAATACGAGGAGTGCCAAGGTCCGTTCAGGATTTGATGGCATATCTGAAAGAGACCTTTACGGCAATACTCCCTGGCCAGGCAGAAGCGGTGCTCGAGATCGAACGAGCTCACAGAGCTCTTGGAGATGCAAGAAACCCTGAGGCCCCCAAGGATGTGATTGTACGATTTCTCAGTCATTAGGCCAGGGATCTCTTACTTTCAGAAACTAGGAAAATGCAGACTATCAAAGGCCCTGAATACTCCAGTCTACTAGTTTACACTGATTTGCCACCCAACACGATGGACAGGAGGAGGCAGATGAAACCTAACAATCCTCCAGCAGCATTAACTGCAATATCGTTGGAATTTTCCTTTTGCTCTCACCTTTAACTACCAGGGCACTGCGCACACCACCCGCACACTGGAGGACTGCCTAGCAGTATTACGCCAACTTCGCCTCTGCCCGGCAGAAGTATCGGTGGGAGAACAGGACCGCCCTCCACCTCCTCCTATCCCAAAAAGGCAACGGACTCTAGTAGGCTCATAACTTAAAAAAGAGGATCCACTCCCTCCTAGAAATCCCAGGGACAAGAGCTTAATTCGTAAAGCTCAGGCTATCTACAACCCTCAGTGCAGAGGGGATCCTGGACTTACCACTGACACTTCAACTATTGTGAGATCAGAGTGAAGGCCGACCCAGCGGCTGGAACTAAAAAGTGCAGGACTCTACTTAGTTTCTGGACTGTTTGGTATATCCTTGCTGCAGGAGGAAGTAGATAATTAAAACTCAAATTTTTACTAGTCAAATCCTTAGATGTAGGGAAAATTAGAAGTTAACGTCTGATTTAGATATAGAATTTTTTAGTTTAGGTTTGAAAAATCGATATGCTGTTTAGTTTGTATTCCACTGACCATGGAGAAAGGGAGGTGCTAAATATACCGGCACAGCAAAAGCCGGGCAACTATAATTAGAGCAATTCCAGTAGCGGAGGCGAACACATTCATAAAAAAATATGTTGCTTGCTGTTTAATCGTAAATGAAGGTAACCGTGGCCCATGCTCTCCACATACTGTGGCTTTGACTATTGGGAGGGCAGTTTTTCTAGTGGTTTTAAGGAAAGATAGATCTTTCAAATTGTAATACTAATGCTGTATATCTGTGCTTGCTTCTATGTAGACAGAGATTGGACTTTCCAGCATCAGCAGACTCCCTCTGGGTCCCCCTCCGTCCTGGGATACTTTGAGAGCAGCAACAGACGAGAGCCAGCAGGTAGTCAAAAATTACGCACACGCATTGATTCCAAATTAGGACGAGCGGGTCAGAATATACTTTTATTACCCATAATGTGAAAGGGTTTAACTCGCCCTTCAAGAGGAGGAAGGCTTTCAGGTATTATAGACAATTTAAGCCCTCAGTTATTTTCATGCAAGAAATCCACTTCTCGCATGGAAATAAACCATATTTTATTTATAAAGATTACCCGGTAACATATATGGCCACCCAACCCACTAAGAAAGCAGGGGCAGCAATTTCCATGCAGAAAAACTTTCCGTTCAAGCTAGAACACAGTAAGATAGATAAGGAGGGACACTATGTTTTAGTATCTGGAGTAGTCTCGGGTCACAGAGTCACATTGATCTCTCTTTACTCTCCCACAACCTCACCCCACAAAACCCTGATCAAGCTATTGAAAGATCTAGAACCATTAGAGTTAGGTAGGCTGGTGATTGGGGGGGACTTTAAATTGACTTTTTTACTCAACAATGGACAGATCGGGGGGCACTCAGGACATTTTTTTTCCAATAAGCTGGGTCAAATTAATCAGTTACTGACAAAAATGAGCTTAGTAGATGCTTGGAGGGGCCTACATCCAGACTGTAGGGAATATACCTATTATTCGCCCACACATGCCACCTATTTAAGGATTGATATGTTTCTGGTGGACTCCCTTCTTTTTGATAGTATCCAGGAATCTGACATTACCCCCTGCCCCTGGTCTGACCATGCTATAGTTGCCGTCAAAATAACTCTGGGACCTAGCTTATACCCGTTTAGGAGCTGGAGGATTAATGAGCACCAGATGTCCGATCCCAGTACCTTAGCAGCACTGGCGGAGGATATTAAATTGTATTTTAAATGGAACGATTCACCTGGGACGGGGGCAGGGTGGCTCTGGGTAGCCCATAAGGCTTATAAAAGGGGCTCCTGTATTAAACTCACTGCTTTGCACCGTAAATCCCGCAAGCAAAAGGAGGCAGAGATGACAGCTTCCTTCAACAACTTAGAAAAACTTAATCAGCAACGCCCAAATCTGAAGCTACGTAATCAAATCAATAAAGTCAGGTTAGAACTAGATGGGGTACTATCTTAGTATACGGAGAAAGCTATGAGGAAAACGAGACATCTATATTACTGGAAAGCAAACAAACCGGACAGGATGCTAGCCAGGAGATTAACATCTAAAGAAGTTCAATCTAGGGTCACCCAGATTAGAAAAGCTGACGGTAAAGTCACCTGTAGCCCGAGGGACATACAAAGGGAGTTCCAGTACTTCTATCAGCAAATATATTCATCTTGAATGCAGACTGAAGGATTGGACTTTGACTCCTTTTTAGGAACTATAGTTCTCCCCTCGATTACGGAGCAGCAACTATCTAATCTGAATCTAGATATTTCGCCGGAAGAAGTGAGTGCAGCCATTCAGAGTCCCAAAATAGGTAAATTCCCAGGGCCAGATGGTTTCACAAATTTGTATTATAACAAATTGAAACCTTACTTACTGCTCATCTTACTCCTCATCTATTCAATGCAATCCTGAAAGGGCAAAGTATGCCCGCAGAGTTAAACCAGACGGATCTGGTGGAATTCCCTAAAGAAGGTAGGGATAATCTTGAGGTAAAGAACTATCGGCTCATATCCCTATTGAATGGGGATGTCAAATTGTTAGCTAAAGTTATGGCAATGCTGATCTCCAGATTCCTACCAGAAATTATACACAAAGACCAGGCAGGTTTTGTACCTCATAGGCAGGCGGGGGATAATGTCAGATGTATACTAAATATCCAACATCTGGCCCACAAAGCGAACTCTCCGATGTGTTTACTGGCCCTAGACATTGAGAAAGCTTTAGATATAGTTGAATGGCCATACCTACAGTATTTAAAGTGCTTGACAAGTTTGGTTTCAAGGGTCGTTTTGTTACTCTACTTCGAACATACTATGAATCTCCGTTAGCTCACCTGAGGTTACCTGCCGACCATAGAGCCCAGATTCAAATCCAAAGAGGTACAAGACAGGGATGCCCACTCTCGTCCCTATTATTTGCCCTTGCCATAGTGCTGTTGACACAAATAACTAGATCGGATAAAGAGATTAAAGGGCTTCAAGTAGGATTGCAGTATTACAAGTGCTCTTTTTTTGCTGATGATATTCTATGCACTCTAGCAAACCCCAGATCATCCATACCAACACTTATGTCGGCTCTAGATAAGTTTTGCAAAGTTTCGGGGCTTAAACTGAACTTAGACAAATCAGTGGCCCTAAGCCTGGGCATGAGGCAAAGCGATATAGAATTTCTGAAATCTATATATACCTTCTCATGGCCTGCTGGACATATGAAATATCTAGGAGTTAACATTACACCTAAACTATGTACAGGGACTTGTACAGGGCGAATTATCCCCTTATGTACAAGAAATTGAAAGAGGATTTGTTGAGATGGAGGAATTACCCACTCTCGTGGACATGCCATATAGTGGCAATCAGAATGAACATATTACCTAAGATCTTATATCTTTTTAGAACGCTCCCCCTCAGATTTCCCTGAAAGAGCTGGATCTAGCCAATCTAGCATTTTTAGATTCATTTGGAAAAAAAAAAAAAACTTGAATATCTAGACAAATAATGTTTAGGCATAAGAAGTAGGGGGGCTATCATGCCCCAACTTATGGAACTATTATAAGGAAGTGCGACTAGCTCAGCTGCCCCTAGCACACTCCTCCAAACATCAACCAGGTTGGGTGTTCCTGGAACATCAACAAATGCTCCCTCATAGCTGGAAGACGCTAATATGGCTACCGTTGGGGCTTGGCCCAATTAAGTCTCACCAGAATCCTATAATAAACTTAACCATATCCTCGTGGAGGTGGGCTAGGTCCAAGAGCAGGTTAGATATAGGTGCATCTCCCCTCCTTTCCTGAAATTTTGGCAAGAATGAGTGGAACATCAAAACACTGGTGGACCTCTAGAGGCTTGGATATGGGAGGCTCTTGGTATGCGGATGGTCGCCTGATGACTTTTGAGCAGTTCAATGAGAAATAGGAACTCCCTTCTAAGGAACTTTATAACTACCTGAGGATAAGAAGCTGGGTCAGTGAAATGCTTAAAAGATTTGGGCCTCCGAAATCTTCTTGGTTCTCTGTAACATGTAAGAATCTTCCTCTTGCTAGAGGAATAGTAGGCTCTTTATATGATATATTTTCAAAAGCCAAAAATACTGAGAAACCAACATTCATTTGTAGGTTGGAGAAAGAGCTCGGGGATGCATGGGAATGGAAGAAATGGGAAAAATCGTTCTTGAATTTAAGCAAGGGAACCTTTAATTATACACATTTAGAGACATCTATCAAAGTCCTTAAGAGGATATATTGTACCCCCGATATACTCCAAAAGTTTGACCCCAGAGTAAGCAACAGCTGTTTTAGGGGCTGCCATCAGATAGGGGATCATATTCACACTTGGTGGCTGTGCCCGGTGGTCCATAAGCTGTGGGAGGACTTAGCACTACTTGCCACGTCATTGTTTGAAACAACTGCCTCAGCAACCATGGAATCCAGTTTGTTGGGGATTGAGTTTCTAAGTTTATCATCAAACCAGAACAAGTTGTTTCAGATAATGGCAGCTGCTGTTAAAGTGCAAATTGCCAGCCAGTGGATATCGGGGACTTTAAACTTTCAGGAAGGTATTAGGAGAATTAATTACATATTAATAAATGAGAGGTTAACGTGTGCCATCTTGGACACAATGCCAAAATTCTATAAGATTTGGAATCCCTGGTTGGAGTCACCTCTTAGCACGCCATTGAGGTTGCAAACTTATCAAAATCTAGTAGGAGGAGGATTCGGGCAGAGGGGGCCCGAGAGGGGGTCCTGGAAACTCTGGTTCGTGAGGACTAACGGACAAGAGGTAATCGTTTTCTTGTATGGCTGCAAATGTTAGGAAATGTATAGCTACTAGATATTAATCTATGAGAATAGAAGACTCTCTATGTTGAAAGCTAGACTAGACGTTGCTGAAAAGGAACTAGCCCTCATTCAAAGAGCTGCTAAGTCTGCAGGTTTAGCCTTAATGAAGAATTGTCTGTTTATAAGTATACAGTCATATCTTTGTGCCTTCGCTCTCTCCCTGTCTCCCTTGGTTATTTATTTATCTTCTAGCTGTTTTTGTTGTTTTTTTATTTCTGTTTTTCTTTCTCGTTTAAATGTTACTGTTGTGATTTCATAATAATAGAAAATATAAAAAGGAAGGGTATACTAATGTACTGAGTACATGACATTTATGTTATTGAAAATCTAGAATGTTAGTGCAAGCTATTGCTCTAGTGTGTTGGAATAATGTATATACCTTTAATAAAAGCTATTTAAAAAAAAATTGTTTGCATAAATCCCTCATTAGCTTTGAAACAAATGGTGTTCCTTGGTCTGTTAGTTGGTCTGTATCTCTTTTGGTATTCCTACTCTTGAGATAAGAAGTAGCATTTCTTTTGCGATACTCTTAGAGTTAGCAGACCTTAAAGGCACGGCAAGGGAAGTGGTAAAAGTAAATGGAGAAATCGTATAGTGGCGAGAAAATCCCCAGGGTCCACACTTTGTGTTAAAAAGAGATCTCCTATATCGTGTGGTTAAAATAGGAGAAGACATTACAGAACAATTACTAGTACCTCAGGGCTACAGAAGAAAAGTATTAGAAATGGCTCACAGTCATCTTTTTGGAGCCCACCTAGGAATGGAGAAAACCTTAAATCGGGTAATGAAGAGATTCTACTGTCCTGGAGTATATGAAGAAGTACGCCGATATTGTCTATCTTTCCCAGAGTGTCAGCTTGCAAGTCCACGTCCCCATCTAAAAGCTCCCTTGATACCACTTCCTGCTATAGAGGAATTGTTTGAGAGATGCGATGGACCTTGTGGGACCAATGGAAAAAACAGCCAGAGGGCATCAATACATTTTAGTCATATTGGACTACGCTACACGATAACCAAAAGCCTTGCCTTTAAGGTCTTCTAACTCTAAGAGTATTGCAAAAGTGATGGGGTTAGATGGAGGCTTACAGGGGTCTGTATATACCCCCATCAGTGATGGGGTTAGATGGAGGCTTATGGGGGTCTGTATAGATCCCCATAAGTCATGGGGTTAAATAGGCTTAGATGGGGTTATACAGGCTAAGGTGGGGTTACATAGGCTTAGATGGGGTTAAATAGGCCTAGAAGGGGCTAGATTCGCTAGATGGGGTTAAATAGTCCTATAAGGCATTGGATAGGCTAGATGGGGTTAAATAGGCCTTGATGGGGTTAAAAGGCACTGTAATGATATAGAAATCACAAAGTTGTGGAGACCAGTAGCCAACGTCAGCAATAATCCAGTTCCGCAAACTTGTAGGTGAAACAGGAACAAGGTTTATTGAAGGGATCAGGAACCAACAATAATCTGGCAAGGATCAATAGACAGGAAGTCCTTTTTATAGGCCAAGGACCAGACACAGCTGAAGAGACTTAGGTACTGATACAATTGCTAGCAGAGTCAAGCTTATAAGGTTTCAACGGAATTCATAACAGGCAGGCTGGCGCAGTGGTAGGGAAGAGGTATAGCAGCCTGGGGACCAGGGTTCAAAACCCAGCAGAGTCAATTCCTCACATTACCCCCGCCTCTATAGGTGCAGCCTCTGGATGCCCTATTACCTGGTTTAGCAGGGTACTGCACATGAAAAGACCGAAGGAGATCAGGAGCGTGAATATTGTCCACTAGTTCCCACAAACTCTCCTCCTCACCATAGCCTTTCCAGCGAACCAGATACTGAAGCTTGCTACGGAAGATCCTGGAGTCAAGAATTTTGTCCACTTCGTACTCATCCTCACCATCCACGAGGACTGGAGGTGGGGCAGGCAGGGCTCGGCCAGGGAAAGTGTTTTCATGAAAAGGCTTAAGCAGTGCAACGTGAAACACTGGATGTATTTTCATGGAATTCCGGAGTTGTAAACGGAAAGTGACAGCATTGATCTGAGCAATGATCTCAAAAGGTCCCATGAACCTTTGACCCAATTTATGAGAAGGAATCCGAAGCTTGAGATTCCTTGTTAACAGCCACACCTTGTCACCAACGTGATAGACTGGGGCCTCCTTTCTATGCCTATCAGCAGCTCTTTTGTAACATTCCTGAGCCTCCAAAAGAGTCTCTTTCAACAGTGCTTGGGAATCACGTAAGGCCGTTAGCCGGTTAGTGACAGCAGGAACGGAAGTAGTAATTGGGAGACTGACTAGAAAGGTCGGATGGTAACCATAGTTGGCAAAAAATGGGCTCAAAGAAGTGGAGCAGTGTTGGGCATTGTTATAGGCAAACTCCGCCGTGGGTAGAAAATCCAGCCAGTCATCCTGCAGGTAACTAATATAGCACTGCAAATATTGCTCCAAAGTCTGGTTGGTTCGCTCAGTCTGTCCATTACTTTGCGGATGAAAAGCTGACGACAGATTTACATTAATACCTAGATTAGAACAAAAATGTTTCCAAAAACGAGACGTAAACTGCACTCCCCTGTCAGAAACTACTTCATCAGGCACTCCATGCAAGCGAAATATTTCCTGAATAACCAGGTGAGCCGTCTGTTTAGCTGGAGGGAGACCACGAGCTGGTATGAAATGACCCATCTTAGTTAACCTGTCCACAACAACAAGAATGGTAGTGTGTTCCTTAGAGGGAGGTAGTTCCACAATAAAGTCCATGGATATAGATCCCCAGGGACGATGAGGAATCGGAAGAGGCTGAAGCAAGCCAACAGGGGATGAGCGAGGAGTCTTATGTCTGGCACACACATCACAAGAGGACACATACTTCTTAACATCCTCATGATACTTCGGCCACCAAAAGGATCGGGCAAGTAGCTCTTGTGTCTTTCGGATTCCTGGATGACCTGCTGGTTTTGAGTCATGGTAGAGACGTAAAAGGTCCAGTCGCACTGACTCGGGAGCAAACAGACGTTGTTGAAAAATCCAAAACCCATTACGCATCGTCATATGGAGGTCACGAGGAGGATCACGAAGAACTGGGTCTTCAGCGTAGCCCTTTTTAATGCGAGACATCAGATCAGAAGGAAATGTAACTTCTATAAATATATCCTCTGGCAAAATGGTGGTCTTGGTTACGGTAGTATGGAGGGGGTCAGCTATTCTAGACAAGGCATCCGCCTTACCATTCTTGGAGCCAGGACGGTATGTAACCAAAAAATTAAACCTTGAGAAGAATAGGGACCAGCGTGCTTGTCTGGCTGACAGTCTCTTAGCTGATCGAATACATTCCAGATTTTTGTGATCTGTGAGGACAGTAATTGGATGGGTAGCTCCCTCCAAGAGATGTCTCCATTCGGTGAAGGCAGCTTTTATAGCCAATAGTTCTTTATTCCCTATGTCATAGTTTCTTTCTGCTGGCACCATCTGGCGGGAATAGAAGGCACACGGATGTAACAGCATCTTAGGTCCAGTCCTTTGAGACAGTATAGCACCAACAGCTGAATCAGAAGCATCAACTTCCACAATAAATGGTAATTCCGGCTGGGGATGTACCAGGACAGGGGCAGAGGTAAACAGAGTCTTCAATCGGGAAAATGCGGTATCCGCCTTATGGGACCACTGAAAAGGAGTCCCCTTACGTGTGAGTTCAGTGATCGGTGTAATAACGGCAGAGAAATTCTTAATGAAACGCCTGTAAAAATTGGCAAACCCCACAAATCTCTGAACATCTTTTTCATTCTTGGGGATGGGCCAGTCCAGCACAGCTTTAATTTTACTTGCGTCCATAGTTAAACCTTTAGGAGTTATGACATACCCCAGGAATTGAATTTCTGTTTGTTCAAACTCACATTTTTCTAGTTTAATGTATAGGCGGTGGGTACGAAGGCGCTCTAGAACTATATGGACCTGTTTTCTGTGGTTTTCAAGATTATCAGAGAATATTAGGATATCATCCAAATATGCCACAACAAACTGATCCAGGAGATCTCGTAGTACATAATTGATAAGATGCTGGAAAGTTGCAGGGGCATTACACAGCCCAAAAGGCATTACTAGATATTCGTAATGCCCGTACCTGGTTCTGAAAGCTGTTTTCCATTCATCATTGGGTCTTATGCGAACCAGATTATATGCCCCCCGAAGATCAAGCTTCGTAAATATTTTAGCTGAGCGGAGTCTCTCCAAAAGTTCAGGAATCAGAGGCAAGGGGTAGCGGTTTTTAACAGTGATGTTATTAATGTCCCTGTAATCAACGCATGGCCGTAGGCTGCCATCTTTCTTTTCCACGAAGAAAATAGGAGCTCCTGCTGGAGAAGTAGATGGTCGAATAAAGCCTTTGGCAAGATTTTCTTGTAGGTATTCACGAAGAGCTTTCAATTCAGGCTCAGAAAGGGAATATATACGGCCAAATGGGATAGCAGCCCCAGGCAACAGCTCTATTGGGCAATCATAAGGCCTGTGTGGTGGAAGCTGATCAGCATTCTTCTTATCACAGACATCTGCAAAATCCCGATATTGTAGAGGAAGCTTAGTCAAGTTTGTAGCAACCATTTCATTAATTGTTGTGGCAACAGGTGTTACCTTAGAAGGTTGACAATTCATTAAGCAGTGTTCTGAAGGAAAGGACAAAGTTCTGATCTTCCAGTCAATCTGTGGGTTATGCAGAGCAAGCCAAGGTACCCCCAAAATCCCTGGAAACTGTGTTGAGGAAATTAGGTGGAAAGAGATAGTCTCATGGTGATTCACTTCCACAGTCAACTTTAAGGGCACAGTCTCATGTGTAACCGGTCCTGACGTAAGTGGAGAACCGTCAACTGTCTCCATTAACACAGGTGAAGAATTAGGTATAGACTGAATTCTATTTCCTGCTGCAAATTTAATGTCCATAAAGTTTCCACCTGCTCCAGAATCTATCATAGCGGTAGTTGAAATTTTACGATCACCACATTGCAACGTGATAGGCACCACAAAATGAGGATGTTGAGTCAACATACCCTCTTCACCATGAGCCAGAGAAAACAAGGGTTGTGTGACAGAATCCAGTTGATCCGAAATCTGGGATTGGGGTCGAATCTGTGCACCCTCAGCCGCCATAGCTATTGTTCTTTTGGATTTGCTAGGGCAATTGATGGCATAGTGCCCTGCACTACCACAATACAGGCATAAATTGTGAGTGAGTCGCCACTGTTTCTCTTCGTTGGATAATGGCCCTCTTATTAGATTTACCTGCATAGCCTCTGGCTCAGAGTCTGTAGGTGTTTGTGGGATCGGAGTAGAAGTTCTTGAATAGGAAATTGGAGTAGTACTTGGTCTAAAAGAGCCCTGTCTTTCCAATCTTCTTTCAGAAAGTCTCCGATCAATACGGATAGCCAAACGCACAAATGCATCAAAGTCAGCAGGAAGATCAACACGAGCTAGCTCATCTTTTATAGCTTCTGAGAGACCTTTTCTGAAGTGGAACCTCTGGGCTGATTGGTTCCAGGTAGTATCAGCAACCCACTGTCTGAATTCAGCAGCATATTCAGCCACCGAGCGCCTCCCTTGATGCAAATGAAGGAGAGTGGCTTCTGCTGTAGCACATCGATTGAGGTCATCAAAAACTAGGCACATGGCCTCAAGAAAGTCATTTAGATTACCCAAGACTGGACTGTCTTGTTCCAGAAGAGGGGAGCCCCAAGCCAGGGCTTCATCTTTGAATAAGGAAAAAATAAATCCCACCTTCTCTCTTTCAGATGGAAATTGGTGAGGTAACATCATGAAGTGCAAACGGCATTGATTTAGGAAACCCCTAAATTTTTTGCGATCTCCTCCAAACTTTTCTGGCAGGGGCAAGCGGGCCTCTTTAGCAGGTGTAACAGTAGCAGCCGCAGCATCACGTGCCCTGTAGCTGGTGTACTCACTGTGCATTGACTGAATTTTATTTTGCAGTTCAGCTATCTGGTCCTGCAGCACTTGAATGGTCTGTGCCTGGGTCTGCACATTTCTTGCAGTAAAAGCAACCTGTTGGGCCTGCAGTTCAGCTACCTGGTCCTGCAGCACTTGAATGGTCTGTGCCTGGGTCTGCACAGTTCTTGCAAATAAAGCAACCTGCTGGGCCAATGCAGAATCTGACCCGGCAGTCTCCATGAAAGTGCCAGATTATTCTGTAATGATATAGAAATCACAAAGTTGTGGAGACCAGTAGCCAAGGTCAGCAATAATCCAGTTCCGCAAACTTGTAGGTGAAACAGGAACAAGGTTTATTGAAGGGATCAGGAACCAACAATAATCTGGCAAGGATCAATAGACAGGAAGTCCTTTTTATAGGCCAAGGACCAGACACCTGACCAGACACAGCTGAAGAGACTTAGGTACTGATACAATTGCTAGCAGAGTCAAGCTTATAAGGTCTCAATGGAATTCACAACAGGCAGGCTGGCGCAGTGGTAGGGAAGAGGTATAGCAGCCTGGGGACCAGGGTTCAAAACCCAGCAGAGTCAATTCCTCACAGGCACAGTTAGGTTTAAAGGGGGACAGTTTAAAGTTACTATTGAATCTGCTATCATAACTTCCTGTAAGCTTCTTGGTAAGAAAAGTTCACTTAACTAAGACTTATAGTGACCATGGATCTATTTATATAATGTAATCATATCACCTTGTTCGCTTCTTTTTTCTATTGCTTATTCCTGTCAGAAAGGACTTGATTGTGCTGTATGAATATACCACAACTGTATGTCCTTTCCTTCTTATGTATGTACATATTGTGGTAGATTAGCCTGTTACCTTATAAATTAACAGCCAAGAATTTGGGTATTCTTTTAATATTTTATTAAAAGGCCAATATTTGTACCAAAATAATACAGACCATCTTCATCTGTGGGAGAAAAGGGGAGCATTCGGCCCACCCGTCTCTCCGAAATGCTCCAACCTCCAGGGACCCTTTAAATAGTCTTTTGAAAAACTGTCACACTTGCAGTTATACTGCTGTCTTCTCCCTGGGGTTAAATGTCCACAGTCTCTAAACAGGAAAACTGCTTTCTATCAGCAGATTAACTTGCCTTGCAGGTCTGCGTTGCTCCTGCAGACAGCTCTGTTCTGGAAACCAATCTTGCTCCTGCAGACAGTTCTGTTCTGGAAACCAATCTTGCTCCTGTAGACGGCTCTGCTCTGGGAACCAATCTTGCTCCTGCAGACAGCTCTGTTCTGGAAAGCAATCTTGCTCCTGTAGATGGCTATGCTCTGGAAACCAATCTTGCTCCTGCAGACAGCTCTGCTCTGGAAACCAAATGGTGCTTTGCACTCCAGACTGTCTCTCCTTGCAGACAAACAATTACTCCTACTCCAAACACCACACACCTTGGTTTGGTCTGTAGTGCTTTTTAAATCATCCTGATAAGGATCAGGTGCACTGGCTTGATTGAGCCGCAGTTCCAATTAACTCTTGCTTCTCATGCCTGGATATATAGCTCTGCTCAATCTCAGGCTTATATACACTCCTTGCTTGACTCTGTTACATATCCTTCCCCTTAGCTCAACACCATGAGGTTGAGCTACATGAGCCGAGAGGCAGTGGACCCTGGATAGGGCATCCACATTATTATGTTTCTTTCCAGCTTGATGTTCTACTGTAAATCTGTATTGTTGTAACAAAAGAAACCATCTAGTCACTCTGCTGTTCTTCTCTCGGTTTTGATGCATCCACTTTAATGGGGCATGGTCTGTAACAAGCTTGAATGACCTGCCCAGTAGATAATACTTTAGAGCCTCTGTAGCCCATTTTATAGCCAGACACTCTCGCTCAACCACTGAATACCTTTGTTCTCTAGGTAACAGTTTCTTGCTGAGATATATGACTGGATGTTCTTCACCCTCTACTTCTTGGTATAGTATAGTTCCCAGACCAATCTCAGAAGCATCCGTCTGTAGTATAAAGAGTTTTTGGAAATTTGGAGCTACTAATACCGGTTCTTGACAAAAGACCAACTTTAGGTCTTCAAATGCATTTTCAGCTTCCGGATTCCATTGAACCTTTCCACCAGTCCATTGGTCTGAGGGTGATATATTGAAGTCCTTAAAGTTTTTACTTGTAATTGTTTGCATAAATCCCTCATTAGCTTTGAAACAAATGGTGTTCCTTGGTCCGTTAGTATCTCTTTTGGTATTCCTACTCTTGAGAAAAGAAGGATTTACAGATCTAGAAAAGCAAATAATAATAATCGCTTTGCTAATAAGCTTCTTCAGATTCATAAACTATTGCACTGCCTGGAAATAGTTGGGCAATAACCCAAATAATAGAGAATATTCATATTACTCTCCGAATCATGGCACATACTCTCGCATAGACACAATATTAACAAGTTCCTCACTCTTTGACAAGTCTGGTAGAGCCCAAATTATACTTTGCTTATGGTCGGATCACTTGGCTGTTCAAATTAATTTAAAACTAGGCCCCTATCTGCTCGCACCTTATTCATGGAAAATGAATGATTCATTATTGAATCAAATTACGAATCAAATTACAAACACCTGCTTTGATTTAAATGTGTCCCAGGACGTAGGCGAGGGCTGGATCTGGGTGGCTCATAAAGCCTATATTAGGGGCTCTCTTATTAAGCTAGCCTCTAGCCATAAGAAAAAGATTTGCCGAAAGGAATTAGAACTAATAAAGCAGCTTAAGTCTCTAGAGAAACAAAATCTCAATCTCAACCCTCAAAATCCTTGTGGCACGAAATAGAAAAGGTTAGAGTGGAACAAGATGGTATCTTATCAACGAAAACGGAAAAGGCACTTAGGCGAACTAATCATCTCTTCTACTCTAAAGCTAATAAGCCGGACACACTATTGGCTAGAAAACTTAAATAGAAATACTCACAAACTAGAATAACCCAAATTACATCCCCAAAAGGTACTGTCACCATTAGCCCAATGAAATTTAGGGATTTTTTTTTTTTTTTACCAACAGTTATACTGTTTGCAATTTAAACCCTCCAGATATAGCCCTCCAATCATACTTGACCTCCTTAGATCTTCCCTCTATTTCGCAATCTAACCTAGATAGCCTCAGCAAAGATATCTCATTAGAGGAGATTAAAGCTACGATTTTAGAACTCAAAAATGTAAAATCACTAGGACCCGATAGGTTCACAAATTTATATTATAAGAAATTTGCTGACATCTTAGCTCCGCACCTATGTTCATTTTTTAACGCCATCCTGAGGGGAGATCCTATGCCATCGGAAATTAACCAGGCAGATTTGGTGATATTTCCCAAAGCAAACAGAGACCCACTGGACTCCAATAACTACCGCCCAATATCATTGATGAATGGGGATGTTAAAATTCTAACAAAAATTATAGCCAAAAGGATCTCAGGGCTTCTTCCTGATTTGATCCATATAGATTGAACAGGATTTATGCCCCACATACAAACTGGAGATAACGTCAGGAGGACACTAAACATTATACATCTGGCCGGTAAAAATAAGACGCCGATGTGTGGGGAGAGTGGGGAAAGAGACACAGGGGAGGGAGGAAGGGAAGAGACACAAGGGAAGGAAAGGGGGGAAGAGACACAGGGAAGGGAGTGGTGGAGAGACACGGGAGGGAGAGTGGGGAAGAGACACAGGGGAGGGAGAAGGGGGAAGAGACACAGGGGAGGGGGAGGGGGAGACACAGGGGAGGGAGAGGGGGAACAGACACAGGAGAGAGGGAGGGGTGGAAGACACACAGGGAAGGGAGAGGGGGAAACAGACACAGTCTGAGGTAGAGGGGGAAAGAGACACAGGGGAGGGAGATGGGGAAAAGGAGAGGGGGATGGGGAAAGGAGACAGGGGAGGAAGAGGTAGGGATGAGACACAGGGGAGGGAGAGGGGGAAAGACACAGGGGAGGGAGAGGGGGGAAGAGACGGAAGGGGGGAGAAACACAGGGGAGGGAGAGGGGCAAGTGACACAGGGAAGGGAAGGGGAGACTTGGGGTGGGAGAGACACAGGGCGGGAACAGAGGGGGAAGAGACACAGGGGACAGAGGGGAGGAAGAGACAAAGGGAGGGAGAGCGGAAGTGACGCAGGAAGAGAGAGGGGAGAGACACAATTTATAAAAATCTATCATGACGTCATTTTTGACTGGCAAGTCGCTAGTATTTTTATAGTAATGAGACCAGTGATTTCTGATGTTTGATATTGATGTGTACAGTATATATTGCAACTATTTAATTATTGTGAGATGATCTGATATGTGATTACTTTTCCTATGAGACAAGTCATGTTATAGACTTTACTGGTTCTAATTTGATTTTTCATGTGATGCTGGTTCTTTATGATAGGACTATATGGTATTTTCATTCAGTGTCTTTCTCTATATTATTAAAAGCCTTATATTAACCCTGGATATATTTATATAAGGTAATCATATCCTCTCTTAGAATACTTTTTTTCTGCTTAGTCTTTCTTCATAACTTAGCCCCTCCATTCCCTTGCTTCTATACCCTTCTTAATACATGCTAATATTTTATTTATCTTTGCAGCTACTGCTTGGCATTGAACACTGTTACCTAGGTGGTTGTCCACAAGTGCTGCCAAATCCCTTTCAATATCCTAAACCCTGAGATTTACTCCATTAAGATGATAAATTGCATGGCTATTTTTCCTTCCTAAATGCATAATTTTACATGTATTCGTATTAAATCTCATCTTCCATTTAGTCGCTCATTTCTCTAATTTATGCAAATCCCTTTGGAGGGAAAGTACATCATTTTCTGATTTAATTACCTTGCATAACTTCGTGTCATCAGTAAAAATGGAGACAATACTTTAGAGTCCAACTTCTAAGCCATTAATACATCTGTTAAAAAGGAGAGGACCTAATACTGAACCCTGAGGAACCCCACTTACCACATTAGTCCAATCTGAGTATATTCATGTGACGAAGTGCCCTTCGCCACTTTGGCTTGGAGAGGACTGTTTGCCAGCCTCCTGCCCTGCGACTATGGCCCTGGGACATATTGCCCTTTAAACACAGTATTCGGCCATACCAGAGTGTATGTCACTCATTCTGGCCCTTTACATACAGGGGGGTCATTCGGTACTTGCCCTGTGGGAGCGGTGATACCCCAGATAACTATGCCATGGAGCCCATTCATATAATGAAAGACTATGGGAAAGACTTTAGCTACCTGGCAATTGAACTGTGTGAAGAGGATCTGAGCGCTATTCGGTAGTTTTGTGCACTCAGATCCCAGCTATCTGGGGATATGTGAAATGTGAGTAAATGTGAATTGCAGTAATGCTGATGGGTTGTCAAACTAGAGAATTGACCAACAAATACTTTTGTCCGGACATCCCCAGGCCGATCCGTTGGGATCAGACCGTGTATGCCGGCTTATGTTCACGGGGGAGGTGTGTAACGGAACCCATCACTGTTTTACCCTGTTTTATGATTGTTATGGTTAAAATATGATCCTAGTAATATACTGTATGTATGGTGGTTTATGCTCTGCAGAATATTGACCCAGACTAGGGCAGACTTTGGCAGGAGAGATAATCCTGTTACAGATAAGGAGGTCTATTCATTCTCAAACATAAGAACAAAGAAGGCTGATTTAATCATTGTCTGATTATATCAAGTTGCCTCAGGTAGGTGTGACTCACCTATTGTCCCTAAATGTGTATTGTGTGGCCAACTATGGAGAATATGTGAAATGTCTGTGTGTTATGTGAAAAAGATACTTTTACTAACTTTTGAACCCCTGGTCTGATTCATGCCATTTTTTAATATGTTGTTCCCCTGGGCGAGAGCTATTGAACGGTGCTGGACTTAAAGGTGTACCCCGTTTTTGGGGTACATCCAAAATGTGGTTAAAATTGTGTCTGTTTTAATTGTGTTACCTGTTATCTGAGGGGAGGAGACGTGGGGGTTGAACCATGTATCTAATTGGCTGTGATAATTATGTGGGTGTAGCCCTTCAGAGGGCACCATTGCATAAAAGGAGATTCCCTGTCATTAAAGAATAGTTCTACTTGACCCTTCAAAACGTAGTCTCGTCTCGTTATTGGAGGGGATCGCTATCATACTGGGGATTGCTATGCTTTTGCATACTCCCTTGAGCTGTAACTACTGAACGCTTGTTCCTGATGTACTATCCTTGGAGTCTGTGGTGGTTTTGGTGTCCGGTGCAGTGCTTGTAGGCCTCGACGCAAGCTAGGACGCGTCCATCAACGGAGGTACCCGGTCGGGGTGCCAGTAGATCCGTTACATTGGCTGGCAGTGGTGGGATGGCGTCCTAGTAAGAGGAAAAGCAGCACGGAGACACCGGTAACGTTTGGAGTTACAAATTGAGGGCAACGCTAGTATCCGTACAGCGCCCCTGGCTACAGCAGGATGGAACCGGCTAGTTTTCAGACAGCGTTCCATGATGAGGAGGAGGAGGCGGCCGCGGACCACAGGGATGCAGACAGAAAGGAACTCTGGTATGATGCCCTGGAAGATGCCCAATGGCGGCGAGGTGAGAGTCTCTACAATGATGAGCAGCGGCTACAGAAGCGTGTGGCGATGCGGATGTATCTATTGGGAGAGCAGCCCCTGGATGAGTGGGTGACAAGACTAGAGACCCTGGTATGGCGAGAGCTCTGGCTAGACAACGCATACCAGGCCCTCTGGTGGCATACCGTTAGACTTACCCCCTGGACGTCTGAACACAACTTACCGGAGGGGAATGATTATGATGGGCCGGGTTTATTATGGGATGCCTTGGAGGACGACATTGATCTTGGCAGCATGGAGGGGTCTAGGTTTTGGGACATCTACGACTACCGGATGGGCATGTATGTCCGGGATGACGAAGGCGAGGTGAGCAAAGACATGACCCACCTTGTAACGAGAGAGTGGGAGCTGGAGCAGGACTACCAATACCTGCTCAGCTTCGTGCATACTCGACAAGCAGAACCAGACCTCATTGACTGGTCCTGGGATGACCTCCAGATGGCAGGTAGAGATGGGACCGAGGTCTCTCTACCGGCCCTACAGGGAGCCGAAGGTGTCGTCCTTCCCCCCCAGCGGCAGTGTGAACCCCAGGGGGCAGAAGGTGTCGTCCTCCCCCCCCCAGCGGCAGTGTGAACCCCAGGGGGCAGAAGGTGTCGTCCTTCCCCCCCAGCGGCAGTGTGAACCCCAGGGGGCAGAAGGTGTCGTCCTTCCCCCCCAGCGGCAGTGTGAACCCCAGGGGGCAGAAGATGTCGTCCTTCCCCCCCAGCGGCAGTGTGAACCCCAGGGGGCAGAAGGTGTCGTCCTTCCCCCCCAGCGGCAGTGTCAACCACAGGGGGCAGAAGGTGTCATCCTTCCGCCCCAGCGACAGTTTACCCTGATAAGGGGAGACATCAATCTCCCAGACGGCGCAGATGGGACCGTGGTCTCTGCGCCCACAGCCTGTCCAGATCCCCAACTACCCTCACTGGGACAACCGGAGGAGGGGGTAAGTACAAATTCCCTTCTCCAGCTAACTTCTAATGTGGCCCCAGGGTTAACAGAGGAAATGTTAACCCCCACTGACCCCCACCTTTCCCTGGCTACTGAGCTAGAATATGTCCCAAGTACCCCAGCAGAAGAGCTGGCATCAGGGCAGAGTGCCGCTGGCCTCTGCCCCTCAAGTCCCCTCAGCGTGTTGCCCCATCACCACAGCGAAATATCCAGTTGCAGTAACGGTTTGTTGTGGGTGGGCTGCTCTTGCACTTTGTTGTTGTGGGGGGGCTGCTCTAGCACTGGTTTATTGTTGGTGGATCGTCTAACGGAGGCACGGACCGGCAGAAGGTCAGTTGCCTGGTTAGACTTCCCCCCAAAGGGGAGATGTGTGACGAAGTGCCCTTCGCCACTTTGGCTTGGAGAGGACTGTTTGCCAGCCTCCTGCCCTGCGACTATGGCCCTGGGACATATTGCCCTTTAAACACAGTATTCGGCCATACCAGAGTGTATGTCACTCATTCTGGCCCTTTACATACAGGGGGGTCATTCGGTACTTGCCCTGTGGGAGCGGTGATACCCCAGATAACTATGCCATGGAGCCCATTCATATAATGAAATACTATGGGAAAGACTTTAGCTACCTGGCAATTGAACTGTGTGAAGAGGATCTGAGCGCTATTCGGTAGTTTTGTGCACTCAGATCCCAGCTATCTGGGGATATGTGAAATGTGAGTAAATGTGAATTGCAGTAATGCTGATGGGTTGTCAAACTAGAGAATTGACCAACAAATACTTTTGTCCGGACATCCCCAGGCCGATCCGTTGGGATCAGACCGTGTATGCCGGCT
Source organism: Discoglossus pictus (assembly GCA_027410445.1). Lineage (NCBI taxonomy): Eukaryota > Metazoa > Chordata > Amphibia > Anura > Alytidae > Discoglossus > Discoglossus pictus. The sequence goes on from CM050167.1 coordinate 310,506,850, forward strand.
TATGTTCACGGGGGAGGTGTGTAACGGAACCCATCACTGTTTTACCCTGTTTTATGATTATTATGGTTAAAATATGATCCTAGTAATATACTGTATGTATGGTGGTTTATGCTCTGCAGAATATTGACCCAGACTAGGGCAGACTTTGGCAGGAGAGATAATCCTGTTACAGATAAGGAGGTCTATTCATTCTCAAACATAAGAACAAAGAAGGCTGATTTAATCATTGTCTGATTATATCAAGTTGCCTCAGGTAGGTGTGACTCACCTATTGTCCCTAAATGTGTATTGTGTGGCCAACTATGGAGAATATGTGAAATGTCTGTGTGTTATGTGAAAAATATACTTTTACTAACTTTTGAACCCCTGGTCTGATTCATGCCATTTTTTAATATGTTGTTCCCCTGGGCGAGAGCTATTGAACGGTGCTGGACTTAAAGGTGTACCCCCTGTTTTTGGGGTACATCCAGAATGTGGTTAAAATTGTGTCTGTTTTAATTGTGTTACCTGTTATCTGAGGGGAGGAGACGTGTGGGTTGAACCATGTATCTAATTGGCTGTGATAATTATGTGGGTGTAGCCCTTCAGAGGGCACCATTGCATAAAAGGAGATTCCCTGTCATTAAAGAATAGTTCTTCTTGACCCTTTAAAACGTAGCCTCGTCTCGTTATTGGAGGGGATCTCTATATCATACTGGGGATTGCTATGCTTTTGCATACTCCCTTGAGCTGTACCAACTGAACCCTTGTTCCTGATGTACTATCCTTGGAGTCTGTGGTGGTTTTGGTGTCCGGTGCGGTGCTTGTAGGCCTCGACGCAAGCTAGGACGCGTCCATCAACGGAGGTACCCGGTCGGGGTGCCAGTAGATCCGTTACAATTCAATTTACAACAACCTTTTGCTTCCTGTCTTTTAGCCAGCTCTCAATCCATGAGCAGATATTTACAGCAATTCCTGTATCCCTTAGTTTGCATAATAGTCTTCCACGAGACTATATCAGAAGCCTTTGCAAAATCCAAAAAGACTACATCCACTGAGTTGCCTTGATCCAAGTTCCTACTAACCTCCTCATAGCAACTAATTATATTTGTGTGAGATGACCTATCTCTCATAAATCCATGTTGACTACTACTTAGAATCCTGTCCAGAATAGACATATTCTTGTAAGCTTTCCCACTACAGAAGTGAGACTCACTGGTCTATAATTCCCCGCTTTTGCCCTTGCTCCCCTCTTAAATATAGGTATCACCTCACATCACATCTGCTTTTCTCCAGTCATTTGGTAGCGACCCTGTGTTGAGTGAATCTTGAAAATTTAGATATAATGGTTTGGCTATTTCAGAACTTAGTTCCCTCAGTACCCTTAAGTGTATTCCATCAAGACCTGTGGCTTTATTAACATTATTGTTTTCCAACCTCTTTTGACTTTTTCTTGCTGTTTTAAATAATTATTTAGTGAAGGTAGTGTAGCCCCATTATTTTGCGGTGTCCCAACCAATGGTACCTCCCTTTTGTATAGCGAAGAAAATAACCTATTTAGCTAATCTGCCTTTTCCAGGTCACTAATTATCAGATGGCCTGTTTCCCATTGTAATGTTCCTATAGCTTCCTTCCTCGCCTTTTTCCCATTAATATATTTTAAAAATATTTTAAAATTAACAAAAAAAAATAGAGGTGCTCAGAGAATGAACTAACCTTAATAGGTTAGTTCTGTGGACATAATAACCCACTCTGAGAGCAACCTGTTTTAGCTCACTTGTGCCCTTCACAGGGAGAAATATCATGTAGTATATCAGTCTGATCCCACTCACTAGAGTGGTCCAATCGCAAAATACCAGGCAATTCTACTCTGAACAGGAGAAACAGCAATCCCAGATGTACGTTTCAGCCTTCTTTGAGCCTCGTCAGTGAGGTGTAGCTGATAACTCCCTAAGGCACAGTGAGCTAGAAGAGGTTGCTCTCAGAGTGGGTTATCGTGTCCACAGAACTAACCTATTAAGGTTAGTTCGTTCTCTGATTGAGCACCTCTATTCTGTTTTTTTGTTTATGCAAATGGGGTTAGAATTACTTTTCATTTTCTATTAAAGCCAGTCTAATAGCCCTTTTGAAAGCCTTGTTGATTTCCTTGTACTCACGTAAAGCAGTCTCTGTTCCCTCTTGTTTGTATAATTTAAATGTCTGTGTGTTCTTTAACTCATTGTTAAGTCACATGGGATGTGATTTACTCCTTCTACTTTTATTTTCACGTGGTATATGGTGATAAGTATATATATTTGGTAAGGATTTGAACGTTGTCCATTTATGTTCTGCATTTTTACCTATCAGTTCTTTGTCCCAGTCTGTTGTATTGCTGCCCTTTTCGTCGTAGTAAATTCCCTCCACATGTAAAACCGTAGCCCGTAACATAGCCCGCAAGACTTGCGGCTATTAAATTGGTCCCCGTAAAGCAACCCACCAACGACTTGCTGGGTAAGAGCGAGAAAAGGTTATGGAATGTGGAAATTTGAACTGCGCACCCGCAAATCCTTTGATCTGTCAAGCCCGTAACTTTTACGTTCCAATCACGCTATTAAATTACAACAAATTCACTGGAGTTCAAACCGGTAACCCACAAATGGAGCCAAAAAGCCAACGGGTACTAGAGAGGACCCGCTAGTGGGCTAAAGTGCAATCCGTAGCACTGTAAATGCAAATATACACACACTACTGTACATATAATAAAAGAGAAAGTGATGTTAGGTAATAAAATTAATAGCACAACATTCTCAAGCCCGCAAAGCTGCAATATAAAATTCTTTATTTTCAGTTTACTTCTTTCTGTGTTAAATCGATCCCAGCAATCAATGTGTTAATACATATAATGACACTCGCATGGACTAGAATATTATATTTACAGATTTATCAATATTGCATTATTTCTGGAATGTGGGTCAGATCGAAACTCATAATTGAAGCCCGTAAAGCTTTGAAATCTAACCTGAATATTTCAGTGACGTAATTATAACCATCTCATTTGCCATTTCCTCCGTCTAAACCTGTAACTACGGATTTGACTAATTTATCTTGTTCACGGCCGCACATCCAACATGCAACAAATGGTTTATGGGTTTGCGTCTCAAGCCTGTAACTCGCGGCATGGACTAATTTAATAGTTCTGTAACGCAGCCGTATTTCAAGCCCGCAGCCTTTGCAGGTTTGCCCGATGCAACTACGGGCATCAAATTGAATAGGGCTGTTAGACCGTTAAAATCTGCCCTTTTAAAATTAAGAGATTTTGTTGGCCCGTTTCAGTTTTTTTTTTTTTATTCAATCTCAAATGAGACTGTGTTGTGATCACTGTTTTCCAAAGGTTGCCCTATTTCAACATTTGATGCCATCTCAATATTATTTGTGAAAGCTATACCCACGATAGCCTCATTTCTAGTAGGCTCTTGTATAACCTGGGTCAGATAATGGTCTCCGAGTGTACTCAAGAACCTGCTCCCCTTAGCTGAACTGCTGGTCTCATTCATCCAGTTTATTTAAGGGTAGTTCAAATCTCCCATTACTAAAACTTACCCATGCATAGTTGTATTTCAAATCTGTAACAATTTCATTTCCTCACTTTCAATTATATTTGGGCGTTTATAGCATACTCTTACCAATATTTTTTTTTCTTCAGAAATTGTATGGAGTTATCTTTCTCTTGGCCCAGCAGTTGTCATAACGATGCCTGGTGGACCTCACATCCCTGTTCACAAAACCTATAGCACTGACCTCAGTGCTACATCATTCCAAGCCTGGGCCTTGGGCCCAGACCTAACTTCCTCCCCCCTTATAGGATTGGAGCATGGGCCTAGTTTGCACTGAGGAGAACCACCATCTTCTTGTGCCTGTAATTAGGGGTCCTGTGCTTGCCCACAGCCTCTTGTCTTCTCAACTGTGGATGGAGATCCATTTATGTATTATATTTTTTAATTTTCTATAGGAGACAGTGTGTATAGGTGCTGTGGCCTAGCTGTATGTATTTTTATGTATGCTATTAATCTATGTGTGTGTAAGTTATGTGTTATCAGCGATTATGTGTGGTAAAATTAAGTGTAAAGTATTTTTAGATGAGAGAAATCAGTTAAATAAGTAATCTGCTCTGCAAACTCTCAGTTCTCATGCTATCTATCAATCTCAAATACACTCTGACACCAATATCTGCGTGCTAACTTGAAAAAAGCTACAACACAGTAAACGTTGGGGCTGGAGACACACAACTTTATTATCTCTTCCTGTCAATTATCTTCCTGTTTGCCGTTTTTTGTTGGATCCTATGGCTATGTCGCAGCATGAAATTCCCTAAATTGTAATAATTGGTGTAACTTTGCAAGTGTCACATAATCCAGCCCCCTCAACATTACTGACAAGAGCTGGGTTTGCGTATTTCAAGTGAGATAAGTAATTTTACGAGTGAACGCAATTGAATACAAGTGTAACTTTACTAAAAGAAACTCCAGCAGTTGAAAATACGTAATTTCGTAAGTTACGTGTCTCAAATTAAATGAAGCCCATATTCTGTGGGGTCTCTCAGCTTGTTCCTTCAGTCTTGTGTGATTGAACACCCGAAGCCAAGATTAATAAACATTGCTATATGATTATTATTACATTCATGTTGTTTGATTTGTCAGGATTCAATACATACACCACAAGCCAAAAGGACTTCAGCGTGTGAGAGTATTTGAAAGAATCCTCACCACATTTGTAAAGTATGAGAGTTAAATTATGCTAAAGGTGGAGACATAAAAATGTAAAGCATGTCCTAAACAAACTTTATTGGTCATGTGATCAGGTGAAACAGTAAAAGCCCAGCAGCTGTGCATGAACCAGGAAGGTTCGGAGCACACAATATCTGCAAGGGGGATCCTCAGACAGTAAGAGAGCCATGAAATAGTTTACTAGAAGCTGGAGTTATTAGGAATCTGCAATAGATCCAAGCAGTGGCTAGGCAACTTTTAGTGAAAAAATGCTCAGCACAATGTGTAAAGAGAGACTGGTGGATTGGCTGTTAAACTGACTAAAATGAAAAATACATAATTATAACTGGACCACATCTGTCTGTCTATATAACTTACCTACCAATTAGGGATAGCATAGTAATCCCATATAATAGTTGTGGTAGTTACAAATGTTGGTCACGCAATGTTAAAAGTTACGGGCTTGCACATGGGCAATGAGAACAGAAGGCCCATAGGCCGCTGGCGCTCTGCGCAAGGCACTCATTGGCAGGCCCACGATGAGCGACGAAGGCGCTCATCATGAGGCCCGTAAGACTTTGAAAAAGGCTGGCAGTGAGTGCGGAAGGCGCTCATTGCTAGGCACCTGTTGAGTGCGAGGCACGTAACACTTCGAAAAAAAATAGGACTTTAATGCCAGCCATTTTTTTTAAGCCCGTAACTCGGAAGCTATCAGAAGACCGCCAAAAGACTCCATTTAATTCAAAAATTAACTTATAACCTCACACACAGCACAGGGGGGGGAGGCAGGAAGCCTGTGAGTGAGGTTGCAAGCTAATTTAAATGTTTAATAGGGCGTTTTTAGGAGATCGAAAATCGGCTAAGCGAGGCAAAAAATGGTGGCTGTAAACCCGTAATTGCTTTGAAAGAGGCTCAAAACGAGGCCGAAGGCAGTAAGACTTAGGCGCTCATTGCGAGGCCCGCAAGACTTGGAAAAAAGGATTAATAGGTTTTCATCGGGAGGCACGCAAAACTTGAGAAGGGAGAGAGAGGCGAAAGACACAGGTGAGGGAGAGGGTGGAAATATACACAGGGGTGAGAGAGGGGGAAAAAGAGACACAGAGGAGGGAAATAAGGGGGAAAAACACAGGGCAGGTGGGGGGAGAGGGGGAAACAGACACATGGAAGGGAGAGGGGGGAAACACAGGGGTGAGAGAGGGGGGAAAAGAGACACAAAATAAAGTGAAAAAAAACACAGGCCCGCAAGTTAGACAGGGGAGAGCCTCGCATTGTGTGGCAAACAGCATTGCCAGGCTTCACATTTTATTGCCGTAATTTTTGACGGGCAAGTCGCTAGTTAATTGATAACAGTGGTATAGATAATGAGAAGTATTTGGAAACACAATTGGGTATTATTTCCTAGTTTTAGAAAGATAAAATGGATTGTGCACTGTTAAAGAGGGGAGTGCTCTCCCAATCCAGAAAACAGCCTAGGGCTGCATGGGAAGTGCCCTAGGGTCCACATGCTGCCCCCAGGTTGCCTGTTGGTCACCACTGGTTTTGAGAGTGAAAATGTGATTTATTTTCCGTTACTGACTGTGTTTGAATCTGCATACTCTTTGATATTGTGAAGAAATTTTGTTTATTTTCGGATACTGCTGAAAATAGCATATAAGGCGCGCCGACAGAAGAGGCCTTGAGCTATGAGAGGCGCGCCCAAGGCCCTGCGGGTCTGAGTGCCCGCACCGAACATAGTGATGGCCTCAATGTCGATTCAGCACCATCGAGTTGCGCCACGCCGGACAGGAGAATAGTTCTTTGCCTTCCCTAGAACTTGACGGCGCCTGAAAACTGACAGCGCCATGTAACTGCAGCTGTCAATGCTGCAGAAGAAATGCACAGGCAAAGAGGGATAGATCCCACATTTGCAAGTGTAATTCTTCAAAACGGTACATTTTAAAAATATGAACAAAAAGGTCCTTTAAGAAAGAACTTAATATGACATATGTGCCATATATTCCATTCTTTTCCCCCAGATTGTTATTAAATTAGTAACTCTAAATGCATAGCAAAGAAAGTTCCTGGTAGATAAAACACATATGTATTGAAATCTTAAAGGAGGGCATGTTAACATGCAGATCTTGGTCTGAATCAGGACTTTTAGAAACGTTCCTCTGGATCTCTACTACGTTCTTAAATGTTTCAGAAGTCAGTACTAGTGCTACCAGCAACCATTTTGCCCCAAGTAATCTGCACTGGGTTTTTGTGTGCTCTCTCTCCACTCTACCCCCCCCCACAAAAAAATATTTACTGCACCATCCCTAAACACACTTATAACATAAAGTTGAGATATGTCTGTATTTCCCCAAATTACCTGATTAGGGAACCTCACAAGTGATTATGCTTTTCAAGGGGAATCAAAAGAGGGAGTTTGTAGCCTGAAATGATCAGCCTTAAAGACGTTTTGCCACTAATATGGCTGTTTATCCCTGTCATTCTCCGCTTAGCGCTAAACCTTGTAATAGCGTGGTTAGTGACCGCCAAACCTTGTTTAGTCATTTAAATCCCCGCTTAGCACTCTCTGAGGTCCTTTCCATTCATGAGTACTCTAGCACACCACCAGCACAGGAGCCTGCAGTGGAGGTTAGCATCTGCTAGATTTTGCTGCAGATGTTATAGCTTTAGGGTTAGGGTTAGGGTAATGGTTTAGGCTTGGAAATTGTGTACAATCTCAGCAGCGCTTACAAACTGTGTACAATTTTGTCAGCGCCATCTAGCAGCTCATTGCTGTAACTGTTGCTGGAGTACACATAAAGGAAAGATCGCCATAGTCCTGTCTGTAAAATGGCAATAAAATGCCCCATGTAGCAATGTTTATCATAGCATTTCTGCATGCAGGAATGCTATACTTGGTATTCCTGTATATCATTTAGGTAAAGAGGACACACCAGTGCTCTGCCTCCAAGCAGATAACCATGAGGCCCTCCAATACCCTCACCAACATATAGGCAGTGCTTTGCAAGTTCGGCTGCTGATAAAAACAAGACCTGAAGCACTACCAGTTCTCCTATACACTGCACCTGACCATGACAGTGACACAATGCATGAACGACCAGCAATACTAAACTGGAATCGCCACGCCCCTTACGTGTCAGTGTTTCCAGTGAGTGCATTGTATGATATTTCGTATTGAACACTCTGATTGGCTGCTCGGAATGTCAATCTCAAACATCCGTTCTGATTGGGATACTCCTGGACAGGCTATCAAGACTGTCATAGTCTGATAATTGACATATCATTTTGTCCAATCACATTATTCGTTACCGCCTTACGCAACCGGCGTTCGGGATACGCCGTAAACTTTGACTTGTTCGACGTGAATGAGCAGCCATTGCTACGCCTCAGTTACGAGGCTGCATCCTCCCATAGGCCTCACTGCCGCGGTACGCTGGGTATGAGGCTCGTCTAGCCCTGCCTCCTGTTGCTTGTCCCAGTGAGCGGGCGGAGCTGGCGAACCCGGGAACTCACAGGAAGGCAGCTTGCTATCCGGGGCTCGAGTGAGTGCGCGCGCCCGTCTGCCTCAGCAAAGATCCGGGCGCGTGGCTGCACAGGTGGGACACCCGGCCCGAGGCCCCTGAGGCACAGACAAGCGCGAGCCGCTGACGTTTCATAGTCACCAGAGGCAACGGCAGCAGGCATCATGGCGAGCGCCTCGTACCACATCTCCAACCTGCTGGAGAAGATGACATCCAGCGACAAGGACTTCAGGTAATCAGGCTGGCGGGTGTGCGGGACTGCTAGAGGGAGCTAGGCCCTGCGGGTATGTGTGCTCCACAGAGCCTGTGAGAGGGGTGCGGCCTAGCTGTCAGTACTGTCTACACTGCATGACTAGGCCGCCACTGACTGACAAGAGGAGCTGTGTGCACAGCCTCCCTAATTACACACATACAATGTCTGTTTCATAAGACTTAGTCTGGTGAAGGTTGGATGTTATATTCCGTGTTTTACTGATCCTGCATGCACACCTCTTGTGTTTTTTAATATGAACTTGTTTTGAAACATCTATTTTACATGTTTACCCCAGCAACAAGTGTCCCTTTACATATGCATGTTGTATTGTCTACTTTGAAGTAAAACGAGCCATACACGTGACTAGGAGTTATGGCTAAAGGGCCACTAAATTAGTACAATTTGGACCACATCGCTGTAAAATCGCGTAAAACATGTTCAAATACATTTTTACTTTTTTAAATACGTTCATTTTTCACTGTGAAATCAAAATAAAATCTGTGTTTACACAAGTCACTGACTGCCCTCTGCCAAACCAACAGCTCTGTGTAGTGAGCAACAGAGAGAAAAAGTATTAAGTCTCAACAAATACATCTGTACAGAGCATGGGATGCTGGAATCGCCTAAACAGGTCATTTGTGACTTAACTTGTCAGTGCATTCCTGAGTCCAGGGAACAACTGTTATCAATCACTGTCTTCACTGTACAACTTCACTGTTATTATAAGGCTGTGTTTGTAAACTGAAAAACTTTAGAGTTTTGTGGCTGCTATTAGTGTAAATAAGATAATTTGGTCCTTTTTCACACTACGAAGAGCACTTACAGTGAGGTAAATAGCCCTTTAGGTTAAGGACCAAATCAAAGCACACATAGTTCAGATATTACATTTTAGGGACATTCAAACTGCTAGAACTTTACCCCACAGTTCTTGTTATTTTCATGTTTGGAATTTTTAATGTCTTCTCTAAACTTTTTTATGTAACTTGAAACATTTGTTTTTCCATTAGATCAGAGAGTTGTAACTCAGATTAGGATGTTATTGTAACAAACATCTTCCAGTTTAGGTTTGCAGATGTCTGTGACAATAGTATACAAGTAAGTGAAGTGGTAAAGCTGCATGACATTTAGCCTAGCAAAGCTGTCAGCATGCACCGCTAAATGTTAACAGGATTCCGCAGTCCTTTTAAACCATTGGCTCTAATGGATATATATATATATATATATATATTTTCTTTTGCAATTTGACATGTCATTGTGTGAAAACCAGTTTAAATCATTTAGATGTTTACATTTCCTCAGCAATAATTATCCTGCATTAGCGCAAACATTTGTGTTTTGCTATTCTGCAAGCTGCTGTCTGTCATTTTAGCACAGAGTTTCAAGATACAGATGCAGCAACATAAATCTAGAGACTGCATGTCAATCTTGAAAAGGATATGTAAGTGAGCTGGCTTATGAATGCATCGGATAGAGGAGAATTAGTGTATGAAAAAGTTCAGTTTCCTTACAAAATTATTTGCACACAAGTCAAATCCAGCAGTTCACACCCACAGAATGCTTACATAAGCAGGGTACACAAGGAAATAAAGCAGGGTACGTATTTTGACATTTCTGGTACAGTGCACAGGAAGTGTATGTTTACTTGAGCTCTGGCAAGTCCCCCAGGCAGACTGGCAGCAAGAGCTCCGTGCTTAGAGCAGATACAGAGAGTGATTTAACCCTTCTCAAATTCATCTGTGCAGTGACATGAATGCTTCAAACTGCTAAATATGTGACTTTGGAGTTAACCAGAAGCTGACTGCATTCCTGAACCCAAGGAAAAGCTATAAATCTGCGTGTGCAGCATTTTCTACCACTCTCTATTGGCATGTGCTGTTAATCATGGGCAGTCAGGAGTTTGTAAACAGACTGAAGATCTTATGTTTTTAGGCTGTTATTAGTGTAATTTTGTGCTCTTTCAAACCAGGAAGAGCACTTATGGTGAGGTAACTATTCTTTTACAGAGCACTATAAATCCTGAAATATTTCACTTCTTAAGCTGTAACCATGGTGGTAGCATCAGTTATGTTGTAATCCTTAAACATAAAAGCATTTTAGAGAAAACTTTAATTTTAGCAGACTTTCTGCTTGTGGCGATGACTACCATACTGAACTTCTAGACTAAGCACAGTGTCTTGTCCTGGAGTCTGATGTGACATGCTCTGTCAATTTTATATTGTGTTCAACAGTGGGTGGGATTTGATGCCTCACTAAGGACTTCAACTTCAAAGTTTCATACCTCCCCAACACATACTTAGAAGAAGGCCATTGCACTAGAAAGTGAATACTCTGCTTTGTACCAGCATCCCCAATGACTGGATGGTAACAATTCCTGTATTTTCTACCTCTATACAATGTCAGAGTCTCCTTGAATAACAAAGGGTGCCAGTATATCAGAGGTGTGAAATCTTCATGCGTGATGTAAATTTAAATCTCCCTCCAAGCAGGCATGCAAAAAAAGCTGCCTTCTGATTGGCTGCAAAGCCCCAACACTGCGCATGGTTTTCCAGAGTTCAGCACCGGACGAGGAATCGACTGTCCTCTATCTGCTGTGAGCTCAATCTGTTGAAGTAACAGAAACAGCATGTTAAGATAGCAATGCTGAGGTGGAGGTCCTTGCTCTGGAAAATGTATAGTCTTCTTTGCCAGAGAAGGGATCTCTAGATGTGTGTGTGCCTAGATCTGTGTGTGAATCATGCTTCAGCTCAAAATGCATATACCCTCATGCAAAGACATGTACAGATATTTAAATCCGATGCTGTGGAATTTCTCTTTTAAACACATTGACATTACTTTGTATAAGTAAGTATAGTCTCTTTAGTTTAAATGTATATGGCAGTATCCCTGTTTTTAATACCGAAATAAACTACATAAGTTTTTGTTTGCAAATAAAACATAATTTTATTAACAAGTTCTTAAAAGCTCCAGTATTTCAGTTGGTAATAGATGTATTAGCCACGTACAGACTGTTTCTCAACAGCACTTTTGAAATACTGTTGATAGACAATCTAAGTGACTAGTACATTTAGTACCAATAGAAACCTTGTATGCATGGTTTGTATTGGCAGACCTTTTGTAGGGTCTGTTTGGAAGATTTGAGTAAGTGAAAACAGAGCTTTTAAGCACTTGGTTAACATAATTTTTTATTAACGTTTGCATACCTAAAATAGTTTATTTTAAAATTAAAAACATGGAAACTTTTACACCTTTTGAACTAAAATAATTTCTTCAGTCAACAACCTGCTCTTTTCCAGCATATTTGTAAATCTCAATACTGGCAGGACCTATTTTTGCCTTATTATTCTTGGTAGTATTTTATCATGACTGCTCTTCTGTCTGGTTTGTCTCTTAGACATAGTCCAAGTCTATGAATGGAGCACCCACATATGGAGGCTGAGACTTCTTGAGAGGTTGCTCAGCTGCTGGACTTTGACTCAATAGATCAATCAAAATTATGAACCTGCACCACCTAAGCGCAGCAATGATTGTGATACATAAGTGAACTGTTCTTATATGTATCGCAACACAATGACCATGCTGACTTTGCTTTATTGATGATGTTGTTTTGCATTGTACAGACGTCATAGAACAATCCCCTCTGGGGTTAAAATTTAATGTGCTAAGGTCTTCATTTTAAGTGGATGATAAAACTGTCAACGACACCCCTACATTCTGAATGAATAACTCTGCTACCACTTCAGTGGTCTTATGAAGGCCATCTAATGAATAGGTAGGGTTTGATAAGAAAACAAAAGTTATTCAACTTATACTGTGCATTTAAACAATTAATTACTTTTTTTAACTTCTAACCTATGCTGTATACGCTCCAGTTCTCTCCATCCTCTGAACGACATACTGTCACTGGAGTGGGTGCTCCCAGGTAGAAGTATAAAAATGAAAAACCTTTTAAAACCACTCTGCAAAACATACTAGTAACAGGCTGCAGTGTAATGCAAGACACTAGCAATGTTCACAGATACAGTTTATAGTTGCCTCCCACTACCATACTGCAAGTATGGTATGTTAGGAGACAATCCTCTTTGGGTGGTTTCCACTCCAGAGAGATATAATTCAGAGGCCCTCATACTGCCTGGTGGCATGATTAAAAATTGTGATGTATTATTTAAGTGCACTGTAAAAGTTTTTAATAAATTATCTTATTTCTAAAAAGCCCCACCTAACTATTCTTTATATAGTCTTGTTTAATATCACTGAAGTGGTCCTTTAAATATAAACATATTTAATACAAGTCATGTAAATTTAAAATACTGTATAAACATAGATTTTCTTAATGTATGTATGTCATTTGTGCATGTATATGCACATAAGAACGTTTGTGTGTCCATTCCTCCCACACTAAGCAAGCCATGGTACCGCTGCATATGGGCAAACATTTAAAAGCACTGACAAAAGGGTTACAAACCTCACATCATTACCAAAAACATCACCTATGCCTTTAAAACACCCTGTGACCGCCTATGTAAGGTACAAAACAAAAGAAAGATCTTCTTGTACACCTCTAGTGACCACATACCATCCAGCTCCAGAGAAAATATGGTAAATAATCAGATTCACATCCACCACATACAATTATAAATTAAACTTTCCATTCTATTGTTTAAACAGCTACCAAACCTGAAACAAAACTTGTTTGCTGGAAATTGGCCAATGAACAACTGAAAAAAAAAAAATAGAACTGAATCTTGTAACAGAGCTCTCTGTACATTGTCAGCACCGCTGTAAGGATGACACCGCTACAAATTAAGACCTATAACATTCATATGTCGTATTCACGTAAATTGTCTAATGTCATAATGCATGTGAACTAGGCGTTGGGAAATCCAGCCAAAAACTGCACCGAAGGGTGAATCTTCACACATTCTAGAAAAAAGTACATTGAAGACAGTTATTGTAGCTCCGATGGACACTATATATATTTTACTCGGATCACTCCATCCAAAACCTAAAATTAAAAATACTCAAAAGGAATTTCAGAAATACCCAGGAGAAAAACTAGTAATGGATAATGTGATCATCTTAATTTCAAATAAAGAGAACAGGATTTAACATGGCTTTGAGGTTTCTCACACATTATCACAATTTCTTCTGATTCTGTCTAACAGACTTGTCACTTAGTGAATGGTGTTTGTGCAATAGGAAGGGTATCCCTTTTAATATTCAGATTTTTCATGTTTATAATGTATATGTGCATACATAGTGCACGTATGTGGCAGATGCTGTCTCCACTCTGTGTCACTGTTTGACATCAAATAATACATTCAGTGCGAATGTAGTGTTGCTTCAGACTTAATAAAGAGGTCAAACCTCTTGAAAACTCGTCAGTCTAAATAAAACCTTAGTTAAATAAAACATGTATCATTGCACTTTACTGTAGGTAGAAATCAACGTTTATATACATACATTATATCATAAAAATCAGTTAATAAAAATAAAAGTGTGTACATATCCTTTTTTTTTTTTTTTTTTTTTTTAGCCTAAAAATTCTTGAGCAGGCATCGGAACTATCATTCATTGCACTAGTTAAAGGACCACGTAAACCACCACTTATACTCTGCACAATTAGAGCGAGAAAAAGCATGTCCAAGTGTTTTTTCTTTTTTTAACTGATGTTGAATTCATGGATGATGAGATGAATGTTAATTAGAATCTGGTGTAATTGCTTTGAATCAGGCAATGGCTTAAGACATTTTAACTTTTATACTTTTTAAATCAGTGTGTTTTGTATTGGTAAATGTTTTTCATACAATGTTTTCATTTGGTAAGTTATTGATTTCGATCCAATGTCTTGTGTATATAAACATACACATGGTGTGTAGATATAAATAAGTAGATTGGCTAAACCCCCCCCCCCCCCCCAAAAAAAAAGTGGAAGGTAAGATGAATTGAAACTGACTTGCCAATGAAAAACCTCTTTAAAACAGAACTCTTATCACTATACCAGCACACACTTTTGGCAAATCTAGTGTAGATCGATAAAACAATGTGTAACCACTTATGACTTTTCCACATGAAAAGTAACAATTTTACATAAATACGCAATTCCCTGGTTCCCTAATAACTTCTGGAATATCCCAAAAGTTCATGGTCCTGGTTCAAGGCATATTATGCATATATCATATCATAGTGGATGCAGACGTGTGTGTTTTAAATTAAACGCTTCCTAAAAACTAACTGATAAAATTCGATGTAAATTTTTTGCACATTCGTATGTAACATCAAGTTTTAAGGATAGATTAACACAGAAGAATAACTTCTGAATAATTGTATTTTAATGATTAACTTTTTTAATAGGGCCACAATAATATTATCAGAAACTTCCAGCAAAAAAACTAAATCAAAAACGGCAATGGAGTGTTATTTCTGACTCAACAATCTGCATAATTGGGCATTTATAATCCAGAAGGGAAGTGATGGGTTTGAAATGCTTCCTAACAAATTTTAAGCATTATGAATGTGTTCTAAGTCTCACACAATCACAGATCTATTCATTACACAGCTGTGCTTCTGAAAGATAACGGTTTCAGAAGACACCATCAATCATATTTTATCTTGTTGTGATTTACAATTTCAATTCTGTTATCCTTTTTTTTATTTTTTTTATTTAACCTTTGTCACAATTTGCCAAGTTTTGAGGAAGTATAGAATGCCTAAATTATTTTTATTTTTTTATGTTCACCCATTTAGGACAAAATATTCCATTGTGATAGCTGACACATTTCTTCAATTTACATTGATTTACATTGACTTATGATTTCATATTATTGCGTTGTAATTCCTGCTCTGTTACCTTCCTTTTTTCCCTTTCCACAAATGTTTGATTGTAGTGTGTTAAACCAAGGCTTGATAAATCTGCTGTTTATCTAAGAGCCAGCAAAAAATGTATGTGCCAGAAATAGATTACTCAACTGATGTTCCATCATATCTCTACAAAGAAGACTATACATTTTGATATGGAGCTAATTCAGATGTTTAAAATATATATTCTGTTACAGTGCTATATTAAAAAAGAATGCATTAACTCACATAATAACCCCAGTATCTCAATCAGAGGGATATATATATATATATATATATATATATATATATATATATATATATATATATATATATATATATATATATATATATATATATATATATATATATATATACACACTGTGTTTCTGAGAAATTTGAGCAGGAAATAAGTGTTTATCAACTTATTTTTAGACATTCAAGTGGAATCACTAATGTACTATTCCTTATTTGTACTACTGTACTTTGTACGGTGGAGGGCTTCTATCACTCTTAGCCCACCATATGTGAAATAATTGCTATATATATATATATATAATCACACATACACAGAAAAAAATACATATATACACAGACATACAATTCTAACATGTTAACGGCTTTTAGAATATTATTTCAAATGTAGTATACTTATATTTATATAGCTATAGCAAATGCTGCATTATAAAGTCTAATTTTTGTAAATTCTCTTTGTTAGGTTTATGGCAACTAACGATTTGATGACAGAACTTCAAAAGGACTCTATCAAGCTGGATGATGATAGTGAGAGAAAAGTTGTGAAGATGATTCTGAAGTTATTAGAAGATAAGAATGGTGAGGTGCAAAACCTGGCTGTAAAATGGTAAGTAATTCTGTAGTTCCAACACAATTTTAATTACCAATTTTGGTTCTTTTGTTCACATCAAACAAGCGGAGTTTGAGTCAGTTAATTTATGGATTCTTTTTTTTTTTTTTTAATTTTAAAATTAAACTCCAAACAAGAATATTTTATAAACTCAAGTAAGGCCTTGTAAGGCACATTTCTCTGAGAAATGCTGCAGTCACATTATTTTGTGGGAGCATGTGAAAAGCAAAAGGTTTTTGTACTCAGTAATTTTATTTGTGTCCGTGTATTCTTTATATGTGAACCTGCTTATTCTGAATGAAACGACTAATCTGTATACGTGAACGTTTTTATTTAGGGATCATGGCACTGCAAACTGAATGTAGTGCAGCTTGCTACTGGACTTGGTTCTTTTCACAACATCAATCAAACATTTTAATATATCCTTATTTGCGTAATTCATTTTCTGCGTGAATCATTAGGCTGTTTTTTAAAGAATTTCTTCTATGGCATTATAGTTCATTTTATAAGTATACTTTTTGGACAAAAATAGTTTAGGAAAGTAAAAAAATTATCTATTGGATACAATTATGATGTAGTGGTAGATGATTTTTGTTTGTTTGTCTTTGTTTCTACAAATGGGAGGTGGCCTAAAATAAAAAATAAAAAAATAATTAAAGCTGCTTTGATTGAAATGCCAATGCTTTCTATAGGATTAATGGAAACTGTATCAGTTTCCAAGGTCTATCCCTGACAGAAAATCGGCTCAATTTAGCAACGCAAGTAAATCCGTTTCTGACCACAATAATAGTTCAATATTGGTTTTTAATTTAAAAATGACAAAAGCATTTGTCCAGTTTCCAAATTGCAAATGTGGGCTTTCAAAGGCTCTTTTGTTTATGAAATAGTTCCATGTAGCTAACAAACTCATACACCTCAATCATTTCTGAATTCTAAAATAAATATTTACATCCAGTGTTTTTTCTTGTTAAGCATTTTTGTATTTATAAAAGCAGACTGATCATTGCACATTAATGTCAATATAATATTTAACAATTGCTATAAATAATTTGTTTAATTTTCTTTTTAGTCTTGGCCCTTTAGTAAGTAAAGTAAAGGAGTATCAAGTGGAAACAATCGTGGACACTCTGTGTACCAACATGCTTTCCGACAAGGAGCAGTTACGTGATATATCTAGCATTGGGCTAAAAACGGTGATTGGAGAGCTTCCCCCAGCTTCAAGTGGTGAGATGTACAATTAATCAAATCCATTTTCTATTTGAGAGTCTTTAAAATAGCACAACAGTTAGCACTGCTGGTTATATTTTTGAATAAAATGGGCATTCAGGCTTATCCTGGATTACTAGAGAGGTATTGTTCAAGGGAGGAATTGGATTTATATTATCTGGGATCAGGAAGGAGTTTTACTTTGTAGTTTTTTTTTTTTTTTCCTCATTATGAGATAATTGGGTGTGTGTACTGTTTGCCTTCCTCTCAGTCAATTAATCCACATATTATAAGGATCAGAGGAGATTGAAACAAGGTTGAACTTGAAAAACAGTTTTTTTTTTTTGTTTTTTTTCAACCTCAATTACTTTGCGACTTACTGTTGTAATGTGCAACGTAATATTCTATATTTTTCTATATTTTTAGCCAATGTTATGGACAAGAGATGTAGGCTTGTTTTCATTACCCTTGTTACTTTAGGGATCTAGAATATTTTGAACAGCACGAAGTACTAGATTGTAGTGCTCACAAGATCATACATTACTCTCAAATAGCAGCTGCTAAATTTGATAAACTAATTAATTAGCCAGTATGGTGCATGTGTGCAGTCGGTAGAACATATTTTAACTTTAAATGTAATAACCATGCATGATCTACTGATTTGGCATTCTTATTAAAAAAAATTACCAGTGAAAGTAAAGCTTATTCTTGTTAATTATTACTCTCCTTTCTTAATATACTGATCAGCTAAGACAAATTCACACTTTTTATGTAACGCAACCTAACATACAAAAATGTTAAACGTTTGCAGCACTTCATAAAAGTGTTCAAGAAAATGTTTGATTTGGTATGAAATCAGAAATTCTATGTTTTTTTATGTTTTTTTATTTTTTATTGTGGTTATAATATATAGCAAAGGGGAAATATTCTCTTCACTTATTTCTGTAGGATCTGCTCTAGCTGCAAATGTTTGCAAGAAAATTACTGGGCGCCTTACAAGTGCAATTGCAAAACAAGAAGATGTGTCTGTTCAGCTTGAAGCCTTGGATATTATGGCTGATATGCTCAGCAGGTAAGTTTTTAAAGGCAAACATGTTCATAATTGCTGGTAGACTTCTAAGAAATTACAGATAATGTCCAACCTATTATCAAGACCTAAAGTAATACATTCCTATTTTTCCCTTTTTTCCAGACAAGGTGGGCTGCTTGTTAATTTCCATCCCTCAATTCTGAGTTGTCTACTTCCTCAACTGACTAGCCCAAGACTGGCTGTAAGGAAAAGGACCATTATTGCTCTTGGCCATCTGGTTATGAGTTGTGGCAACATAGTGTTTATTGATCTTATTGAGCACCTTTTGTCAGAGCTGTCAAAAAATGATTCCATGTCTACCACCAGGACCTACATACAATGCATTGCTGCTATTAGTAGACAAGCAGGGCACAGAATAGGTAAGCATACAATATTCTGTTGTCAATTTATTGGGTGTTTTTTTTGCCCAGAGTCCCTTAAATACATTTCAAACCATGCTTTTTAGGTGAATATTTGGAGAAAATAATTCCTCTTGTGGTTAAATTCTGTAACATTGATGACGATGAATTGAGAGAATACTGCATTCAGGCATTTGAATCTTTTGTTAGGAGGTAAGTTTTTTTTTTTATTATTTAATGAGTCATTTAAGACTTATGCACCATTTGATGGTTGCAAATCGTGATGAAAATCTGATTTACTTTTTGAAACTGACTTTTAATCATTTGTGGTTAATACTTGGATTAGCCATTAAAGTCATCCCATGTGAAACTGTAGAAAATGAGCCTAAGACTGTAATGCAGACTCTTTGGTCTATTTAGTACCAGCTCTGCATGAGGATAAGTATGATACTCTATTGTGATTGTGTCTAGGGTGGGAATAAGTTGGTGTCTACATGGCAGAATCTGTAGTTATTTTAAACAATGTATAATTTGTTGTTGGTGTTTTATTTTTTATCTTGTGAACTCAATACATATTTTGAGGGGGACATTAGACATTTGGAGCTTTCCACTGGATTTAAGCCTTGGAACTGCTACATTAATCCCTGATGTTGTATCTACTGTGTTATATCAGCAAATGGCTCATACGGGTCTAAAAAGGAAATGGCATGAAATGATTTCCTAGACATTGCATCACATATTGCAATGACTCTAAGCATGGAGCTTCTTTATACATACAGCAAAGGGAGGGGTTCAAACACATTTCCGCTCCAAACTTAATGTCCTTAATCAATTCAACGTAATCAATTCAGCTTGATGGAACTCAGAGCGTCCGTTGCTGATAGATGTGCCTTGGCTACTCTGGTCCATAGTCACGGAGAATCGTGAATGACTAAACGGTCAATACAGCAGTAATTTTAAAAAAAGGGAACATTTTCATTTTAACTTCAGTGGCCATTTAAACACATTGTAATATTATCTTGTTAATATTTGTATTTGATCTATTTTCAGATCAAATGTTGTGCTTATAGATCCTTTGAGCATCATAATATATAAGTACAACATTTTTCTTACTGTTCAGATTTTTACTTTTCACTTGTTAGAGCATATAACCCAAACAACCTAGAAAAGTCTCCACCTATACAGGTTTTTTTATTTTTTTATTATTTTTTGAGTTGTACTGCTATTGGCCAAATGAGTTTAGTTTGTGATATTTTGTTTTACCAGGATTAGCTAATTCTAGGTAAAGTTCTTTTAGTGCTTTGAGGTCCACTATTAGACACTTTATATTAAAGTGCAAAAAAAGTTAAGAAAATAAAGTTTTCTGATTTACAGATGTCCTAAAGAAGTCTATCCACATGTGTCTACAATAATAAATATATGTCTTAAATATTTGACATATGATCCTAATTACAATTATGATGACGAAGATGAAGATGATAATGCTATGGATGCTGATGGCGCAGATGATGATGATCAAGGTATTTCACACTTTTGTTTTGAGGTGCAGGATTTGGAGTAATTTATTTTCCTGTGTATGTGTGTATATATATGCATTTTGTAAAGAGCATGAAAAACTAAATGTACATTGTGATAGCCATTTTTTTCTAATGGAACCATTCCTGTATTCTGGCTTGCTTTGAGTTAAACACTATTTTTATTTATTTTTTAATTTTGTATCGTGGTGTGCTTGTCTGTCCTTGTGGGGTGGGGGGCAAAACAATTAGTTACCACCCTTATCAAGCACACAAATATTTGCATATAGGAGCTCCACTAATAATCAATACTGTAACACCAGAATTATCTACTCTAGAGAAGAATGACAATGATAGTGTTTCTTTAATTTTAAGAGGGTTTTTTTTTTGGGTGGTGGGGTTGGGGGAAAATATTTACTCAGTAGGAAATTATGAATTCACCCTAGTTGAAACTGTCTACCAGTAGGCAGCACAAACAATGAAGAAAAAAATGTATGGTATTTATTAAATAAAATTAAAAAAATTAAAAAGTTTTTGTTTACAAAATCCCCTTGCTGTGTATCCGTGTGTATAGAGCCATTATAAACAAAATATAGTTTCTTATCCTCTGCCTCATTATGACCTTATCACACAGCCTTATTTGGACTTCTGGGAGTTGGAACAAAGACTGGTCTGTATGATCCTTGTGATGCTACTGTGGTCTTCCTGTTAAAAAAAAAAAAAAAAAAAAGAGAAGAAATGTTGACATTAGTGTCTAAATAGTATGACAGATGATCAATATGTATGTTTGCTGAACTTGTGACTCGTGGTAACACAGTATATTGTTGTACTATGCATATATATTCCTAGTATATTTGTGTTCACATTCCAATGTCTAAAACAAGTTAAACTTGTTTCCTGCTCAGAATTCCGAGAAATACAGTTATTGCACTGCATTCTGGGGGGAGCTGAGCAGGGACATGCAAATGTGTCCACAAATGCCTTGCTCTTCAATCCATAAACAATTTTAAACATGGCTTCCTTTAAGCTTATGCCTGCTGTATTACAAATTTTTAATGCAAAGCCAAGGATTTATTATACACAAGCTGGGAATCCTACCCACGTACAGCTGGCTCAAGATTACTGCCTATCAGTGTGTGGCAGGGATTCCAGCTTGTGTTGTGGACCTTATGAGTTGGTAGTTTATATATAATTAGTCTCAATACAAAATATTTTCACCTTTGTTTCAAAAGCGGAGTTTGATGGAGCCATCCGTTCTGTTGTAAAATGACTGCAATATTATTATTATTATTATTATTATCTTTTATTTGTATCGCGCCAACATATTCCGTAGCGCTGTACAGGGGATAAGAACAAGGGAAATACACGTTTAAAAAAATTCAAAAGTTGAAGAGCCCTGTTTTGAGCTTAGAATCTTAGCAGAAAGTGCTTTATCCCAAAGCACCCTACAAGACTGGAAACTCGCTACTTACAATCTAAAGGGAATTAAAGGGCAGAGAACTGGGGAAGAGTAACAAATAAGGGATAGCAAGGGCCAGGAAGAAAGTGAAGGATAGAAAGAGTTTTATTTTAGAGGAAGAGGGGAGGGATCTGAAGTGAAAGACTAGTATGTTGGCTGACCCCTAGTGTTGAGATGATATATCTGCAAGTAGGAAGTCCGGTCTTTTCTATGGCTCTATAAATTTAATCTTAGTTGGGGTGGGTGGGTGAGGGGGAGGGAGGGCAGTTCTGAGTGTCTCACAGATGAAGTAGGCCTTAAACCAGAGTGAGTTTGCACTGAAAGAAAGAGAGAATGGATCGGGATCAGACTGTTCAGGAAGATAGGAGAGTAAGAAAGAAATGGGAGAGGGACCTTAGAAGGAAGGTATGTGAGGAGGGGGGAGGAGATTTGAGGTAATTATGCCAGCCATAAATGGGGGAAGGTTTGGGGAAGGTTTGGGGAAGGTGGGGGACGCCAAAGCAGGGTATAGGAAACAGTTAAAAATTGAAAACAAAATGTCAGAAATATTTCTATCTGCCAAGATATAATAACATGCATACAGTAGTGATATTAATAAACATATTGGCACCAGGGATGGCACAGTTTCCATAGTCTTCTCCATACCTGCTGAGGTGTTCTGAATGCAGTTCTGAGTGTCTCACAGATGAAGTAGGCCTTAAACCAGAGTGGGTTTTTTTTTAATTTATTTTTTATACATTTATATTTTGTTTCTAAAATTTCTGTAAGCGTAGGTAGCTGATTGTTATGCATAGCAATTGTAATGGGTTCTCACCTTCTTGTTTGTTTGTATTTTTTTTTTTTTTCTAAACGTCTGCTTGAACTACAGATTTTAAGAGAACATTTCTCATTTATTTTTTTTCTTCCATTACAGGGAGTGATGATGAGTATAGTGATGACGATGATATGAGTTGGAAAGTTAGACGTGCAGCTGCTAAGTGCTTAGATGCTGTGGTCAGCACTCGTCATGAAATGCTGCCAGAATTCTACAAGACTGTATCCCCAGCATTAATAGCTAGATTCAAAGAACGTGAAGAAAATGTAAAGGCTGATGTTTTTCATGCATACCTATCACTCTTGAAACAGACTCGGCCAATACAGAGCTGGCTATGTGATCCTGATGCAATGGAACAGGGAGAAACTCCACTGACAATGCTGCAGAGTCAGGTGTGTGTGCATTTTACTGTAATCATAAAAACATTATTTTGACTGTTATCTCTTGGATAAAGGTGATGGTCCCGGGTATACATTGAGTGTTGCAGAAAGTCACAATGCCTTTTTAAAAGTGATTAAAATGAATTGTGTGTGTGTGTGTTTGTGTAGTTTGAAGTAATTGAATATCTAAATTTTAAGTAGTAGCTAGGCAATGGAATACTTTCAACATAGAGGGGCAACATTTATAGGTTTGTGAAGTGTACAATAAAACTATAGTATACAGTATTAACAGGTATTTAAGCAATGAGTATAAAATAATTCTTAGAATCATATTTTTGTGCGTAGTTGCCATGATGGTGATCCTTCAACTCACGAGGGGCTAGAACAGCAGAACAAGTAATGCTTTTAAACAAAATCCACAATGCCAACTCTTTTCACAACCCCCAGCACAAACCAGATGTAAGGCCAAGCTATAAAAAGTCATTTTGATGGATGCCCTCTAAACATTAATAATCTCTCTAAATTAAGTATTACAGAAGATATATATAGCTTTTGTATACATTGTTTTCAATGTGGGTAATTATAATGAAAAGAAAAAACAAATTTGTTTCATGTAGGTTCCTAATATTGTGAAAGCACTACATAAACAGTTGAAAGAGAAGAGTGTGAAAACTCGTCAATGTTGTTTTAATATGTTGACGGAGCTGGTTGGGGTTTTGCCAGGAGCATTAACGCAACACATTCCAGTTCTAGTACCAGGTAAGATCCCCCCCCCCCCCCTTTGCTGCATATTTAATGGGCACTGTAGTCCATAAGTTGTATCATTCATTTACAATATCATTTAGAATAGCAAGAATAATGAATTTAATTAGTTGCTTAGATATCCGTGAGGCTGATTACCCATCTGTTCCCTTTAACATATCAGGACAGAAGAGAACCATTCCACAGTGTCTTTATTTTATGTAATTTTCTTACATTGTAAGTCAGTTATTTCATTTGTTTTTTTTTTTTAAAGCAAAAACTTTTTGTGTTTTTAAACTTTGTGGACTATTAATGGTATACTATAATGGTTCAACACTGTTTTATACTGTAGTCTATAGTCATCTCAAACTGTGATAAACATGCTTTAAAAAAAAAAAAAAACTTGGTGAGTTTTCCAATTACTTATCACATGATAAAATCATTGGGGTTGGATGGATATTTTATTAACGACTTTAACTATGTCTGCCTAAACGCCAACTTTGCAGTTACTAGAAATAAGAAAATATTGCGCAAGGTTAAAAAAACTTGTGAGGAGAAAATGATCTTTGTTTTATAGGGAGAAAAATGCAACTACACAGGGAAGATTTTATTGACATTTTGTCAACAAAAGTGTTTTGCCGCTTTTTATTTAAGTTCTGCTGTAGAGTAATTAGAGTATTACAGTGACCCTTTAAGAGCCTTTTGTTTCATTAATCAATTTTTAATGACCCTATTTCTTGTTTTATAGGAATCATCTTTTCATTAAATGACAAGTCAAGCTCTTCTAATCTGAAGATAGATGCTTTATCGTGTCTCTATGTAATTCTTTGTAACCATTCTCCTCAAGTCTTCCATTCACATGTGCAGGCATTGGTTTCACCAGTGGTAATATGTGTCAGTGATCCATTCTACAAAATCACATCAGAAGCGCTGTTAGTCACACAACAGCTTGTTAAAGTTATCAGACCATTGGAACAGCCATCTTCCTTTGATGCTACTCCATACATAAAGGATCTGTTTACATGTACAATCAAGAGATTAAAAGCAGCAGACATTGATCAAGAAGTTAAAGAACGTGCAATCTCCTGCATGGGCCAGATCATTTGCAGCCTTGGCGACAATCTGGGTAGTGATCTTCCCAGTACTCTTCAAATTTTCCTTGAAAGGCTGAAAAATGAGATTACCAGATTGACCACAGTGAAAGCACTAACACTTATAGCTGGATCTCCTTTGAAAATAGATTTAAGGCCAATTTTGGGAGAAGGGGTACCCATTCTGGCATCCTTTCTCAGGAAAAATCAGCGGGCCTTAAAACTTGGGACACTTTCTGCTTTAGATATTTTAATAAAAAACTATAGTGACAGCCTAACAACAGCAATGATAGATGCTGTGTTAGATGAACTTCCACCTCTTATTAGTGAAAGTGATATGCATGTTTCTCAGATGGCAATTAGCTTTCTAACAACTTTAGCTAAAGTGTATCCATCTTCTCTATCAAAGATTAGCGGGTCTATTCTGAATGAACTTATTGGTTTGGTTAGGTCCCCATTACTACAAGGTGGTGCACTTAGTGCAATGCTAGAATTCTTCCAAGCTCTGGTTGTCACTGGAACAGCAAGTTTAGGTTATATGGATTTATTGCGTATGTTAACAGGTCCAGTTTACGCACAGAGTACAGCACTTACCCATAAGCAGTCATATTATTCTATTGCCAAATGCGTAGCAGCACTTACACGAGCATGTCCTAAAGAAGGGCCAGCAGTGGTTGGTCAGTTTATCCAGGATGTCAAGAACTCAAGATCCACAGATTCGATTCGTCTCTTGGCTTTACTATCTCTAGGTGAGGTTGGCCATCACATTGATCTGAGTGGACAGCTTGAGCTTAAGTCTGTGATACTAGAAGCCTTTTCCTCTTCTAGTGAAGAAGTGAAATCTGCAGCCTCTTATGCATTAGGTAGCATCAGTGTAGGAAATCTGCCTGAATATCTGCCGTTTGTTTTACAAGAGATAACAAGTCAGCCAAAGAGGCAATATCTTTTACTTCATTCCCTCAAGGAAATAATAAGTTCTGCATCAGTAGCAGGCCTTAAACCTTATGTTGAGAACATCTGGTCTTTATTACTGAAGCACTCTGAATGTGCAGAAGAAGGTACCAGGAATGTTGTTGCTGAATGCTTGGGCAAATTAACATTGATTGATCCAGAGACTCTCTTGCCACGACTTAAAGGGTACTTAGCAGCAGGTATGTAACCTCATTTCTTTTCTTAGTCTAATTGATAACTAGTTTGTTTGTTTTGATAAATAATTGGCAGACATTCTTTTATGTGGTTCTATTTATAACACGCTGATTTAACCACATTGGTCAAGTCCTGGAAAAAAATATTAATCTATCCTAAACAGTTTAAATGCAAATATTGTGGTTTGGTCACCCAAAAGGGCTCCTTAAGGAAATGATGTTTATATTGAATTATTAATAAGCATTCCACATTGATTAGAATAATTTACAAGAACTGTTCTAATATCCCTTCCCAATTATTTAGAGACAGGTGAATGGTGAAATGAATACAGAAAATTAAACTAGCCTATACAGATTTACATATATACTATTAGCTGATTGTATAGTATAATTTGTCGGATCTATTATAAAGCCCCTAAATCCTTAAAAGGGCTTCATCGTGCTTTAATGCTTTTAAACTTTTTATTTTACCCAATACAAAAATGGTATACTACTTGTAGAATTTAGCTGGTAATAGAAAGAAACCTAATGAGGAGGCATATTTAGGAGTAAAACTAGGTATTTGCTATTTGTCGAGCGACATAATGGACTGTGTATTGTTTAAAAGTGGCATGGGTTTCACTCCAAAGAACAGGCTGGAAGATCCACGAGTTCTTTTAGGCCCTTTTCATGTGTCCTATTTGCAGCCTGTTGCACACCACTGCTCTAATTTTATAGCATTTGTTTCCTTACAATGTCTGAATTTTTTTTATTTGAAAAATAGTTGTAAATTTAGTTTTGTATTTACTGTTATTTTACATTTCAATTGTTTCTCTAGGTTCATCTTATGCTCGAAGCTCAGTGGTAACAGCTGTCAAGTTTACAATTTCTGATCATCCACAGCCCATAGACCCACTGCTGAAAAACTGCATTGGTATGTGTTCACAATTCATGGTACAACAAAGATTACAGTCTTTTTTGATAAAGGGCTCAAGCAACTCTATTTATGAAAGTTGGAAACGTGAAAAATAATTAAAATATATGCTGTATGCAAAATATATATCGAACGTCTTTAGGGGACATGACATTATTTAAGTATGACTTTGTCCTTGTCTTGTGATTTGCTCTAAAAGGTAGTTCAGAGGAAGACTATTCAAATTGCAATCAAAACACAGTGCTGCCCTCCCCTAAGTGTGCAGGAGCTGTTTTGTTAGTCATATTATGTACTTTCCCCAAATAAGTGTGTTCATTCATCAAAAGAAATAAGCAATATACCTGAAATAACTTCTTTTTTGAACAGGCGACTTTCTAAAGACATTAGAGGATCCGGATTTAAATGTCCGAAGAGTAGCCCTTGTGACATTTAATTCTGCAGCTCACAACAAACCATCCTTAATTAGAGATCTGCTTGATTCTGTGCTTCCTCATTTGTACAATGAAACAAAAGTCAGAAAGGAGCTGATCAGAGAGGTTTGTAAAGCTTTGCTGTTTTTTCTTTTTTTCTTGGTAACAATAGCTTGTGTATGTGTTTTTTTTTTATTATTAATCTTTTGTTCTGCAATCTGCAGGTGGAAATGGGTCCTTTCAAGCACACTGTGGATGATGGTCTTGATATCCGAAAAGCAGCCTTTGAGTGTATGTATACTCTCCTTGACAGCTGCCTTGACAGACTTGACATCTTTGAATTTCTAAACCATGTCGAAGATGGTTTAAAGGACCATTATGATATAAAGGTAAGTTTACACAATCGTTCAGTTGTTGGCATAAGCTTAAGGTCATTCTGATGATTCACTAAGCCAAGCTTTATATATATAGATAAAGTGAGCACATGTACCATGTGGTTCTTAACTGCTTCTTTTTTTTTAATTTTATTTTTTTAAGTAAGTTGTTTTGTAGTTAAATTATAAAATTTACAAATAACACAATTTTCATTAAATATAAGTTTTCCTTGCATCAGTCATTGCCCCTCATGCACTGACAGTTGGTTATAGAGTCTGATTTTAATCTCTTTAATTTATTTATTGTTGTACAGTTATGTTACCTCTTCAAATACTAGAGGTGGTGGTGCTTTCACTTAAGTAAATTATGCAAGAGTACTTGGCCATGTCTTCAACAGAAATAATTGGTTAACCCTTCATCTTTAGGCTGGACTATCTTCCATCTTTTACAGAGTATGGAACACCATTAACTGCATCAGCATTTGCGCTGCATTACTTTTGTGGCAAAGTATGGGTAAAGGAGCTAAACAAACTATTATAGTTTGAAATAGATGGGAATAGCTACAGCCTTACTTTGGTGGGGAAAAACTCTTGGTGTAAGGTGATTTTATTTTTTTAACTCACCCTCTCACTAGAGATCAACAATTTTTTTTCCATCGCAGTATGTTGAAAATGTGATTAGTGCTGGTCCATTACAGTAGCCTACTAAAAATGACTTGTATCTATTTCATGCTTTGTACATGCTGTTTGAGAGGTACATGCTCTTCTGATCCAAAGGACAGTACAGGGAATGTAGTTAAAACGGCCAAAGGCCCAAATAACGTTCCTCACTGCTTTCATCTGAGAACTGCAAAAGCTTTCATAAATTTTAAGTAGTGTCTTCTTTCCGAACTAGATGCTCACATTTTTGATGTTGGTGAGATTGTCTACACTGTGTCCAAGTGCAGTACTGCAGAGGCTGGATAGATTGGTGGAACCCTTACGTGCCACATGTACAACAAAGGTATGCTTCTTGTACAGTTGTGTATCTGCTGATTTTTGCTTTTCCCTTACAATCATGGCTTTTGTTATATATGCAAACACTTATTATGCATTAAAATGCAGTTACTAGACCCATATAATTTGTGCATACTCTCCAAACATTTTGCCTCAGAATTTTACAAGTATAAGTTATTTGTTTACCAGCTCCATAGGGAGTACCTTTAATTATGCTGGCCTATGATTAACAGCATGCCTGCACAAAACAAAGGACCACAAATCATTTGAAAACACATAGATATGTGTAAACTCTCCAGTTGCTATTGTTAAAAATGTTATATACTTAATATATTTTAACATACATTTTTAATAAAACAAAAATACCTAATTTTTGCTGATCTGTTGAACAGAGGAAAATAGCAGTAATCCTGAATAACTGGATTACACTGTATTGGATATATACAATTAACTGACTGATAGGACACAGCAGTATCTTACCACCAGTCCCATTTCCTCCACCTAGAAAGAGAATTTTGCTCAAACATTTACATAGGTATCGATATTATACATATATATTTTTCCCTATCTTCACCACAATACTGATAGAAGATAATGTTGCAATCAAAAAATATATAAATTAACGAAAAATGACATTAAAGATTAATTAGCATTATGTTATCTTTGATTTGATTCAATGCTCTCTCACATAATATCTGAAAAGGTGATGCAAAGAGGAAATGCTACCCATTTGTGATTATTTTTTCTTAATTGAGAAATATATTTGACTAGGTACTTGCCCTTCAAAAATGACGGAATAAAAATTGTAATGCTGGCAATGCTGTTTTGCCACACAACATGAGGCTTTTGGTCCTCTGAGCGCCTTCGGCACTCATTGCGAGTTTCCCCCCGTGTACTTCAATTTTCCTGCTTTGCACTGATCACCTTCGGTGCTCATCGCAAGCCTTTGCTCTCGCCTACTGTACGGGCCGCTCATTGCAGGTTTCGTTAACCTGCAAGTTTTTAGTGCTTGGGAATGCCATTTGTCTTTTTCCAGCATCTCCCCCTGTCCCTTCCCTGTGTCTTTCTCAACTGTGTGTGTGCTGAATGTTTGCGTGGCGTGCGGTGACTGCCATTGGTTTTATTTTCTAAGTCCCACGTGCCTGGCGTTATTCGTGTTAGTCTTAAGCGTTGTGTATTTTGTAAGTTTTTTTCTGGTGTTGCTGAGCCTCAATTTCATTTCTTTTCCGAAAATTAGTTTTTCGGCAGCCATTTTTTTCCTTGCTTAGGCGATTTTTTTTTTTTTGATTTTTTTTTTTTTTTTTTTGCGTGACGAAAAACGACAAATATGGGTGTAATTCGCATGCAACCTCACTACCAGGCTTCCTTTTTCTCCCCCTGTGTGTGTGTGTGATGATTTTTTTGTACATGTTTTTAGTTAAAGGAAAAAATGTCTTGGGGAAATAAACCCATTAGTGCTTAACACTACAAATTTGAATATAAGGGCAACAGTGGGTTAATCACATACACATAGTAGTAGAAATTTTAATGAAAAAACAACGTCGATTAAAAGAGTTTAAAGGAAAGATCAAAAACACTATGAACAATAGTTCCTTCGATGGCTACTGTAACCTTTATTGTCACGCTTTCGTTTATCATTCGTGGAGTGTGATTACATAGCAAATATTTTTTCAGAGTAAGATTTTTTTTTTTTCTTTGAGAAAGACGTTTTACACGTAGAAACATGTCAGGAAGCAGGCAAGTGTAGCGTGATGTCATCACGCACGCTGTAACCAGGAAGCGCGAACCTCCGAGTTAATGGAAGCGCGAAAATACTGAATAGGACAGTTCAGAGGCATTCTGAGGGCCAAAACGAATTTTAAAAAACTACTACTGCTTATACTACAAGCAGTAAAGGACTTATGGGGACTAAGTTAAGAGAGGATAGAGATATATACTAAGAGTTAAGAGCGCCAGACTTGTGTGTGTATATATATATATATATATATATATATATATATATATATATATATACACATATAGAGCGGCAGGTTTGCTCCATATTCTGACTCTATACCTGACTCTAAAAAATCTCCCCTTCTGAGATTGACTGTGAGACTCCACCACCTTCAATACCCCTTGTCCCTGACCACCTATATAATACAGCTAACAGGTGGTCTATATGACTTGTTATGAATTTAACAGCATTATATATATAGTACATTTTGGACTTTACTTTATAGCTCAGAATTGATTGAGCAAGTCCACGAATGATAAATGAAAGAGTGACAATAAAGGTTACAGTAGCCATCGAAGGAACTATTGTTCACAGTGTTTTTAATCGACATTGTTTTTTCATTAAAATTTCTACTACTATGTGTATGTGATTAACCCACTGTTGCCCTTATATTCATGTTTTTAGTTACACGTTTGAACAGTACTGCACGGCTGCTTCGCCTCGCATGAGTGATGGCGCTGCTGCTTCGCCTTGCTTTGCGTGGCTCACATGTGTGACTGCACCACTGGCTGCCAACGTCACAAATGTTACGAACAGGGCAAAGATCCACAATTATATATGTGATATTTCGAAATGGTGAGTTACTATTGCCTTAACTAATCTCACTTTCTCATATAGGTAAAGGCAAACTCTGTGAAACAAGAGTTTGAGAAACAGGATGAACTGAAACGTTCAGCAATGAGAGCCGTAGCAGCACTTCTAACCATTCCTGAAGCAGAGAAGAGCCCCTTGATGAGTGAATTCCAGTCTCAGATCAGCTCAAATCCTGAACTGGCAGCCATCTTTGAAAGTATCCAAAAAGATACTTCGTCAGCAAGCCTGGAGTCAATGGACACTACCTAAATGTCAGTTCTAAGAAGGGACCATTATTTTCAACCGTATTAATGCACTGAAATTGACAGGTTATAAGTAAGGCAAGAGAAAATGAAATATTCAAGTTTCAAGCTTCACAATGTTCCACTTTCTTTACATTTTAAGGAGACAGTTTGGCTTATTTCCATTGTTGCTTTTTGTAACATTTATTCCAAGAATATGTATTTCCATAATCCTGAGGTTATGGGTTCAAACATTTTAAAGATGGATATAGCTTAGAACGCATGATTTATGGAAATAAAGTCTAACATCAATTTCCCTGTAATGTTTAGGATTAAAAAATGTTAAAATCTGACCATGAACATTTTTTTTTTTTTTATTACATTTTTTTCCTCATTGCTGACAAAGCAGATGAACACTTGGCTTTTTTGTACAACTTTTTTCTTCTGTTCTTTTGATTCCGCTACATAAATGGCTTCTGGCTTGCAGATCAAAGTCTTGGAAATATTTATTACATTTGACATCATTGGGAGGTGAAAACATTTTCCCCCTGTTACTTAACTGTGGTGTTGGAGATGTCCCTAAATCTGCACATAGTTTGCATGACTGGGTTCACAAATATATAATGTATAGCAAACAGCATGTTTTTTTTCACTGAAACTGCCTAATAACGTCTGTGTGCAGTTTCCATATAGAAAAACTTTAGAATGATCTGATTTACTATAAATAAAACCTATTGTCCTATAACTTACTGTTTTGGCTCCATCTAGTAGTTCAGTACCGTTTCTCCTCCCACCCACATGTCCATTAAGGGTGCACTTCAAACTTGCTCATGATTTAAAACTTGTGTACAAAACTTTTTGATTCTGCAGTCGTCCTTTATAAAAGTTGTGGCATCATAAATCCTTAAATTTAAGTGTATCATTTTGGTAATTTGAGTATAAACTTTAGTTTGTAGGCAAAATGTTGCATTGAGAAAATATTTCACATCTGCAAAATTGGCCCCCAGTCTGAGAACACACAACAGATTTATTGACTTTTTTTAGTTGACATTAAATATAAGTGCTTTCTTTCTTCAGTTTATTTTTTATTTGTTTTTATTGTGCATGCATCCACTACAAATGGATGTTTTCAAAGGCAGTGCTTTAAAGCTTGATTAAGTATTTCACAAAATTTCATTTAATAAATGTTTACAGGTAGAGAGAAAAACTGAGCTGTTTTGGATGGTGAATTAAAGTTTTCACCACCAGTTTGCTTTAACCACCAATCGGATGCCACAGGGTGGCACTTTCCGTAATGCTTTTTTATTTTGCAATATTTGATCTCTTCAATGTTTGAGGACCTTGCAACACATATACCTGTTGCGAACACTTTTCCAAATGAAGAGGTAACATTGTAATTAAAAATTATTTGACTAAAACTAGTTTTGAAGATAAATTTCTAATCTGGGTGCTCAAGTTTTTTTTAGTTTTATCATAAACATTAAACTTTAGTTGTATCCTAACCACTGGTTACAAGTTGGTTCTGTAAAATAAAACCTGTCAGAATTGTACCCGTTCTCCCACTATTAAAAGTATACCAGTATTCTGTGTTAGTGTTTTTAGTTACCTTTTTGATGAACTGCCATATCAGTTTGAAGTTTTTATTCTTTTAATCTTGCTGACCACTTTTTAAGATTCAGAAATTTTTTAACAAGTAGCATTTCATGACACTAATGTCTTTATTTTTTTCACTGGTTTTTGGTAAGAGTACATTTTAAGTGCAGATAAGTACCGCGAACTACCTGTAACTATGACCAGTAGCAATTTTGGGAGTAGGTTCGCCTGTTCCCGAGCTCAGTTGGACTGGTCCTAGGACTGATTGAGAACCAATGCTTTAGATTTCTTTCTAAGGCTGGTTTAAATTCACCAATTTATAGGGAAACTGAAATCACTATATGTCTGTCACTATATGTTAGTCTGTGCCATCAATTAAGAGTAGAAAATCAAATGGAAATTTTTGTATTGTTTTTTTAAATCAAGAATTTACTTTCATTATCTTTTTTTTTTTTTTAACATAGGTTATTTAGTGTAATTTTAGTGTATTTAAAGTAATTTTATGAAGCATTACAACAAACTTATTTGCCTTATTTTGTTACTGTTGGCATTAAAAGGGCAGAGCCATAACCACATTTATAAAACACATTATGCCAGTCTGTGGGGTTCATAGTGTTTATCAATAAGCAACATGTCCATCCAGCATCTATCAAAAACAAATTAATTCTTATTAAATTAGTAAGTGCTCAATAGCCCTTAGAATTGCATGTTCAAAAATAGTTTTTAAAAGAAATTTTAAATGTTTGTAGACAAAACATTCATCGGCATATATGTTTATGAAACTACTTGCTTACAAGTTCCAATGTTAAAAACTGCCATTTTTTGACACAATAGCAAACTTGTACTTGTATATTGGACAAATAGGTATTCTACATTTTTCATATAAGCGAAGATGTCTATGGTTTGCTAAATGAGGGGATATATATATTTATTTATTTCCATAACCTGCGCACCTGATTCTGATTAGTGCTAATGGCTGGTGAAACTTATGTATTCTGCCAAAGCAAGCAAGGCTGATAACGGAGTTAATTTAGCAGCAATTTAAAAAACTAAACAAAAAGAGCACCTGCTCTTCACCTCTAACGTGATGGTGCTGAGCGGACATGGTGAATTCACTCTCCTTTTAATTGAACATACAGTCTTCAAATGGAATACCACACTTTAAACACACTATAGTAATTAGTCATGTTGTATATTTTCCAGAGTCTTATTCTGTGCATACTTATATATTAATATTTTGGTTTCATTGTTGTCAAAGTTATGAACCCAGAATTCAATTAAGGAAAACAGATTTCCAAAACAAACAAAAAAATCATAGTGCTGCCTATAAAAGGTATAATTATTTTCTAGCTTATGAGGTAAAATATGTTTCCTGCACTTCATCTAACTACAAGTATACATCATGGACAAGTTGTTCTTATAGAGTTTAATAGAAAGCTTGTATGGATAGTTAATATGGCAGTATGGCTCTGCCAAATTACCGTCAAATGCAGTGCCTCATCATAATGGAGAATAGAGGGCCTTAGTGTTTTTTTTTTTTTACAAAATACTTTTTTCAGAAAGAAGCATGAATAATCTACAGACTGCAAAAAAACTATGTTTTTCTTGATAGCAAGATAACTGCACCAGCAATATGTTTAGTTGAGAGAACCTGAATGGTCAACAGAGGGTAAAATTACATTAATTGGATGATTAAAAACTTGGAATGGATAGATATAGATTTGTTTTGAATAATTTTTCAGTGCATGCAAATCCAGAAAGCAAACTACACATGTAAGCTGCAGGTATGCAATTTGAGAAAATACCACTATGCAATAGAAAATGCCTAAAACAAAACTTCCTGATACATGTATTGTAAAAATAAGCCCACACATTATTATTTATTATTATTATTAGTCAGAAACCCGGGGAAAAAGCTAAGGAGTAGAAAGGGTCAGGAAAGTGGTGAAAGTATGCTTAGGTAAGAAGGTGTGCAAAGTTATAAATGTATTTAAAAAAAAAAAAAAAAATCCGTTTAATGGGAGAGGGAAGGATTCTTATAGCAAGGCATTTGAGGTGAAAAGCTCTAGTATGTACAATTTCATCTGCCACTAGTGGTCAGATAATACAACCTGCAAATGGGAAAGTCAGGTGATTTGACAGTTATATAGCTGCAACAATTGAAGGTGGGTGGGAGGGAAGTGGTGTCTTGATTCAGGAAGAAGTTAGGAATAGTAAGAATTATAGGCAGGTGCGAAAGTGGATCCAGGTCAGAGGCAGGCACACATCCCTTGTACTGTTGGTATATATGAAAAATATGATATGCACATGCAGTGTTAAGTTCCACCAGTATTAACCCCTTAATACTTGTCATGTTAACAATTTTGTGAAAATTATTTAGACTCATAACA
Source organism: Discoglossus pictus (assembly GCA_027410445.1). Lineage (NCBI taxonomy): Eukaryota > Metazoa > Chordata > Amphibia > Anura > Alytidae > Discoglossus > Discoglossus pictus. The sequence continues at coordinate 310,542,303 of CM050167.1, forward strand.
TAACCAGCCCCGTGCCCAGACACACAACATGCTAATGTAGTCTACAAAGGGTTTACCAGTTTGATGTCTTGTCATTTTCTAGATACTAATTAGCTTTGATTTAGTAATTGGCAACAATCTGCTTGTTTGTTTCTGTAGTGGTAAAAATAATATTCCTCAAGGTTATCATGCAGCTAGATGCACCGCCCCCCCCCCACACACACACACATCAAGTTCTGTTACCTAATCAAAATATGCTTTACTACAGTGAAAAACGTACAATGTATAGCCAGTTTGTACTGTTCTTAGAGATGAGCAAATTTGTTATAAGGATGTCCAAGTCCTTTTCTAGACATTTAAAATGGAAGAGTAATCAGATGGAGATGAAAGCTCTACCCAAACATATGCAGCAGTGCTTTCTCATTCTAGTCTTCCACAGACTCCCTTCTACAAGAACAGTTTTCTGACCACCAGCAATAGTTACCATCGGTCAGTTGGGGGTGCAGCTGAGATTTTAGACAATGTCTTATTCGTGTAAAGTTTATCATCTACCCTAACTCTGCTAGTAAATTGATTAAAATGTCTGCTGCCCCACCTAGTGGCTGCTGGACACCACTACTGACAGGAAAGTTCCAATTCAGAATTCACATTTATCTAGGTAAATCCTTAAAATGTCACATTTTAAGAGTTTTCGCTGTCATGTTTAGGTTTTTGTTTCAGAAATATGTGCTTCCAATTCTAACAAAAGAAATATGACATTTTACTGCAATGACTAAAGGATCACTGTAATCATTTTTTTTTCTTTAAGATATTTTAAATTACTGTAGTTGATAAATCCAAAATGTTTATAGAAAGTAAAAAAAAAAAAAGCACAACGTTTATAATTTTTACCTGTATATGCAAATATTTTTTTACTGCAAGCTTCTATTTACTTTACTGAGTCTGTTTCTGGTAAATGCTGTCTCAGTTGGGTGTGTTGCTTGTAATCTAATGAACTTTGCATATGTGCCTCTCTGCGTTCATAGGTTGTGGTGTAAATTTCAATCTGATACAATTAACAAAGACTATTGACCTCTGTATTTTCACCCAATCCTTCTTCCATTGATGTATATAAACACTTCCTCTTGATCCAGAACTGAGGAAGTGATGTAACAAATACAAAATTGATTCTTATATTCAACTTAATTTTCAAAAAGACAAAAAACAAATACATATATATTTTTTTTATGCCCATGGCTAACACAGCTGCTAATGTCGTTAGTTTATTATGTAATGTAGAAACAAGTGCTTTTTTTCTTTAATTACAATGGCCCTTTTAATATGATTGGACCGACAAAAAAAAAAAGCTGCTCTGAAGACTAGCCATAAGGTTTTTCACAGGCGAAGAAGTCATTGCCTTCTGTCATGTTACTATTGTACTCATCTTCCTCTCTCTCATGATCATACCTGCAAATCTACTGTAATATTTGATAATATGTCTGTAATGTCTGCGCAGTCTGTTCTGCACAGGGGTCACATTTCACATTTGTTAATAAAGTTGGGGTATGTGCGCATGAGCAGTACCCTGCTCGCCATTAGGCAGCGGTGGGAGAGAGACTGCATACTTGCCATGGAACACAGACCCACACAAATACACAGCACAGGAACAGACCACATACAGACACACAACAGAAAGAGACTGTATACTCACCGCATAACACACACACAAACAGCTGAGAGAGCCCCGGGACAGACAGTATACTCTCCACATAACACACAGGCAATTCAAGATAATATTCTATGATACTGTCCTTTATGATGGGCAAATTACTAGTCACATATATAGTTGTCAGCAGCCGGGCTTGCGAAAATCAGTTGGTAACGCAACAGGGAAACTGCAGGCTCGCCTACGACGCTCCTTGCGCTGGTGGAGGTAAGCGCTATAGGCGCTCATCCCTGCGACCCCATAGCACTTAGGCAGGGATGAGCGTGAAAGGCCGCTTGTCCCTGCGACCCTGCACGACTTTACCATCATACCTACGACCTGCGGGACTACACATCAACAGAAAAGGCAAATACACAATTCACACTGCGAGACCCGTAGCACTTTGAAAAAATTGCATAAAAAAAAATACGGCCTGTAACACTTACAAAAGGAAACCGCTGTTTACATTAAAAAAAATATGAGCCGCAAAAAATACGAACTTAACGGCTGAACCGCGCACAGCGAAAAACACAAAAACCACACTAAATACAAACAAAAGTAAAAAAAAAACATCACACACAGCAAGGGGGGACACCCAGGACATCTGGAAGTGATGTTACATGTCAATTTAAGTCCAATTTCAAGAATTTAGCCACTCGAAAATCCCCTAAGTAAGAGACAAAATAGCCGCCGAAAAAAACAAAAATGAGGCTACACTACCCCAAACACGCAAATCTCCGCCACACACATATGACTTTTACACAGGAACGTACGCACTACTAAATACAGTATTATGAAGGGCGCAAAATTATCCAAACCCGCCTAACACATACTAAAATTCACATTACAAAATGCGGAACTACACAGCTACACAAACGGTTTCCCCTCGCGCACACAGCCTATTTACACTACACACATTGCTCACACTTACACCTCAGGTCACCAAGAATAAAAATCTACATTGTATGCTGCAGGAACATCAAAACAGATTGTTAGCTCTTCAGCATATTGGTTGCTGCATATATTCATACAAATAGGTAAAGTATATTAATTTATGATTTCATTAATTAATTATCATAAAAAAATACATTTACAGAAAACTTTAAAAAACACCACCACGATCGCAATAAACACCAAAGGCGTTCACTGCACGCCTCCCAAGTAGCACCAAGGGTGCTCACAGGAGCAAAAATACCCCAGGGGAGAGACTCACAATGAGCGCCAAAAGGCCATTAGCATGGACCTTGCAATCCGTGCCAAATGGGCTCTGAGAACCAAAAGAACACCAACCCAGAGCCTCGCAATGAACCCCAAAGGCGGTCATTACCAGCCACGCGATGAGCGCCAAAGGCACTCGCTGCGAGGCTCGCAATCCGCACCAAAGGTACTCACACAACCAAAACACTTTGGTAAGCCTCATTCTATTATCGGCCGCAAAGCTGCGATTCCTTGCGGGGCTCCCGTTACCTTGCAATTCAATTATACGGCGCTTTATATATTTATATATATCTATGCATGCAATTCCATTATTTGAATATATCTATGTAAAAGATATGTTTTCACAGCTTTTCACCAGTGAGTTATCCATGGTTGAATGGTTCTTTGTTCTGTAGAGATAAATATCTGAGTGAATTCCTAAACTAATGGATAAAGGTCTATAAAGGTTATGTTCCTTAGAAATAATGGAATCCTCCCCAAGATTTCAAATGTGAAGAATTTGTTCCTAGACACCAAGGGCCTCATTCTATTATCAGCCGTAAAACGGCCGCAAGGCTGCGATTCCCCTTACTGATATCCCCTTACGGCCGGCCGTATATCTTGCAACCAGCCGTAAGCTCAGAAATCTTTAAAAGCAAATATATATTCAAGACGGCACTGTAAAGCTCTGTAAATGCTAGGGATCATAATGGGGGACATTAATAGCAACCCCCTCTCAAGCTTGCACATCAGCCCAAATCCGAGATTTAATTAACTGTTTATTTTCCGGCCGCAGCGTGGGCGGGTCTGAGGTGCTCAAAGCCCTCTGGACTTTTTCCACAGATATTTGACATAAATTAAAATAAAATGTATTTACGGATTTTAGTGTAGGGGAATGTTGTGCTATTAATGCTAACACCTACAATCACTTTATAGTCTCCTCAGAGTGCAGGATGGCTTTATTATGGCTTTAAAATGTGCTTAATTGTGTGCCTGCGGGACCTTTTTGCTGCAAGTAAGCTGCAGCTCGGTTTTAGCCTTGCAGAGAGGGTTCCCGGAGCAATTGAATAGCAACCAGGATTTTCTTCTGGCTGAATCTCTTGCGGCCGTTTAAGATCAAAGGCTTGCCTCCGGCGCCTGTGGCCGCAAGGTATAGCAAGGCGCCGGCCGCAAGCCTGCCGGAGTCCCCAGCCGGAAAGGAATAGAATAGGCAAATAGCTTGCGGCCGGTCCTTGCGGCCCCGCATCTCCTACGGCCGATAATAGAATGAGGCACTTTGTGTACCAAACAGCATTCCTTGACTTACAATTCTATTGCCGTCATTTTTTGACAGGCAATTCGCTAGTATTATATATTGCAAAGCAATCGTGTGGTCTAGCATTCTTTGTGAGTTCTGAGCTGCTTGTTACTACTGGCCTCTAAAAAATCTGGAAAGTAAGTAAAATCACTGCAGCTCTATCATTTAAGATGCTTATTAATATTTGGTGCGAAATATCCTCTTTCATACCAATGTATGATCATTCTTCTGCTGACATTGTGGCACAGTAGCAACTCAAGATATAAAAAAGTAGCCTTTGTCTAGATTTTTAACTGCACAGTGATTAAACAAAATGTTCTGTCACTCAATACATATTAGCCTTCATAAGACATTGAGTTCCATATACTAGGTCTTGTAGAACATCTTAGTAATTATTTTCCATTGGATAACCAAACCACTGGAGATTGCTCCAAAACTCTAACCTTAGTACACCTGGACCATAATCCAGCCCCTGTTTGGATAGCACTAAGGAAAGCACTGGAAAAGAATACCAGTCTCCCTATGATGAATAATATCACAGACCTTTTTCTGGCATATAAAATTACAATAGTTTCTTCTTCTCTTATAAATGTGATCTGCATGATAAAGAACATTTTGATTATTTTAACAAACTCAATATGCGCCCTGCTCTAATCCCTTTCATGTCAGAGAAATGGTTACATTTACATTTTTTGTGATCAATATCTCCAGAAATACAATATGAAGGTGAAACCATTATTAATCTGAAGGACCCTGTCTAGCAAGTGATTTGCATTTTTTTTTGCATTGTGATTTGGCAATATGTTAAATTTATTCTAGCTAATTATCTGCGTTCCTTGCTTTCTTGATAACCTTCGTAAAGGTTGAAGGTGCTGTGATGATTAGATTGATATAATATTAATCTTTAATTTCATTTAAGACTATGCTAATTAAATCTAACCAGTGGATTTGCTTTAGTTTAGATTACTGTTTGATTTTCTTATGTTTAAATATAATTATTTCGTTAGTGTCTGCTATATTTAATGGTAGACCAAAAGAAAATGGAAATTGGCTTCATGTTTCTGTTACATTAGAATAATCTTGGTCCTAGTAATTTTACACACTTGAGGAGTGAAATAAAACATTTAAGTAATATTTGTGGATGGCTTTGTTTTATTTATGCTCCACTTTAAAGAGCTACTGCAGTTAAAGAAAAAATTCACGTGTTTGTCAAGTATGCACCAAATTAACAATGTCGGCAGCTATGTAAGGCATGGTCAAAAATATGTTTTTTTTTAAACTCTGAATACCCTGTTTGAGTGCAGGAGTCCAATTGGAGTTTGTTACATCACAAGAGCTGGATGATCGGGGAGGGGATGTTTGTAGTTATCAGTCAAGGGAGGGGTTTTGAAAGCGGGAACAGGCAGAAGTCTAGAACCTTGTTCGATAACTGGATATTATTGACATTGACACCACACCTGATTCACTCACTGACCCAGAAGTACATGGTTAAATCAAAGCATGACGCCATAGCTCTCTAGCAATGTAAAAGCCAGTCCCATACCACCAATGTATCATGGATCCCTCAAGGGTCCTGCAGAGGCACCAACATGTTATTTTTGTACATTTTTTACATGTTTTCAAACATGTATTTTCATTTTTCTTTGCGCAGTGGTCCTTTAAACTTGAAAAATATTTAGACCTCAACTATTCCTAGACAACAGTCTTCAAAAATGCAGCTAATGTTTCCTGATTTGTTACATACTTCATAAATAAGTGCAGTTTTTTTTTATTACAGATGTACCAAAGGGTACATTTGTTGCAAAGTCTTGGAAACTCTCCACATCACTGTTATCATAGGAGTTGCATATACCAAGATTTCACATAGCAACATAGATTTGATGGCATGCGCTATATTAGTTACATAGTAATTGAGGTTGAAAAAAGATTTTTTAGTCCATCAAGTTCAACCTTTGTGGATCTCCTCTGATCTTGGTAATTTGCAGATTCTTAGTGAAGGTGTTGGGTTAGCGAGGGTCATCATTTTATTTCAAAGGATTAGGCTAATACTGGTTCCTGTACTACAATAAGCATTTACAGACATTAATAATGTAACCTTTTTCACAAAAAACTAGATATTGAGTAGTCTATTTGGTGTGTAATAAATAACACTTACCACGGTCATACCACTATCGATCTTTGAACAATCAGTAACGGCTTAGGCCGCACATTGCTGCACATCATTATATATCAGGCTGCAGCAATATGGAGTAAAAATAAAAGCACTCCGTCTAGTATTCTTTAAATCATTCTCTAAAGTAGAATTCTTGAGTGTTAAAACAATACTTTTTTTCCATGGTGTGTGGCTGTGGAACTTATGCTTAAAATGACCAATCACATATAATAGTTGTCAAACTACGAAACGTCGTCACGCTTTGCGAGCTCGCGAAGCGTGCTCGCAAGAACTGTGTCCCTTTCAAAGCGAGGGACGAAGTTCGGGCCGCATTTGAGGAGGTGGAGACTCTACGGCGACTCACAAGCGGTTACAAACACCCACAGAAGCGGGACTTTTAAAACAAAAACCTCTAATACGCAATGACTAAATACGGACTTACACAAAAAAATACGAGCCCCGGGACTTTAAAAAAAAAGAATTACGGACTTACACAAAAAAATTAGTACGAGCCGCGGATAGGGGTCACCATAATTCTATCACATATAATAGTTGTCAAACTACAAAACGTTGTCACGCTTTGCAAAGCAAGGGACGCAGTTCGGGCCGCAAATGCGGATCCTCGCATTTGCAGAGGTGGAGGCTCCCACTTCGGCTGCAAAGTCTCATTGCAGGCCGCAAATGCGGACCCTCACTTCACAAGCGGTTACAAACATCCAAAGAAGCGGGACTTTGAAAAAAAAACACACAATGACTAAATACACAAAACAATACAAGCCGCGGGACTAAGAGAAAAAAAATTACGAACTCGCAAAAATACGACCTTAACGGCTGAACCGACCACAGTCAAAAACATAAAAAAAACACTAAATACACACAAAAATTAAATAAAAACCTTACCCACAGCAAGGGGGGACACCCAGGATGTCTGGAAGTGAGGTTACACCTCAATTTAAGTCCAATTTATCGAGTTTAGACACTTGAAAATCCGATAAGCGAGAGAAAAAAATGGCCACCGAAAAAACAAAAACGAGGCTACATGACCCCTAAAGCCGCAAAACAACGCCAAACACATACGACTTTTACAAAAACCCGTACATACACAATTAGCAAGGACATTAAATGATCCACACCCGCGTACCACATACACAATCGCTGCCATTTGACAACAGAATGCAGAAGTACAAAGCTACACAAACGGTTTCCCCTCATGTACGCAGCCTATTTACACTACACACTGCACACATTGCTGACATTTACACCTCAGCTCACCCACACTGCAAATCTACATTGTATGCTGCAGGAACATCAAAACAGATTGTTAGCTCTTCATCACATTGCTTGCTGCATATATTAATTATAAATAGGTAAAGTATATTATTTTATCATTTAATTAATTCATTCATTATTTATCAAGAAAAAATACATATAGACAAAAAAACAAAAAACACCACAGTATCGCAATAAACCACAAAGCCCTTCACTGCACTCCTCACAAGGAGCGCCAATGGTGCTCATGGGACACAAACTACACCAGGGGAGAGACTTGCAATAAGCACAAAAAGGACCTAACACTGAGAGCAAAAGCGCCTCTGATAACAAAAAATGCACCAACCCAGAGGGATCTGAGACGACCAAAACACTTAATGTCTGTGGCAAACAGCATTACCTGCCTTACAATTTTATTGCCCTGTCATTGTTGACGGGCAAGTCGCTAGTCAATACATAATAGGCAGTAATGTGGATATATTTATACAGTGAACATACCAACCTAATCAGCTGTCTATAGTTGCTAAACAATTTATTATACATACTATTATTATTATTATTATTATTATCATCATCGTTTATTTGTAACGTGCCAACATATTCTGTAGCGCTATACATGGGTTACGATCAAGGCAAAACAATAGCAATAATAACACATTACAAGAATGGAGGGCCTGTCTTTGAGCTTAGCATCCATTTCCATAGTGCTTTCCCCAAAGCTCCTGGCAAGATTGAAAGCTTGCAAATTTACAATCTAAAGACTATCAAATACTATCATCTTAGATGGAAATTCACTTTATATGTGTGATTATCACAAGCTGTCTGCACTCCAAAGTGTATACATCACCTTTAAGTGCTTTCAAAATCCAATAACACATATAGATCTCTTTCAGGGTGGGCTCATGTTTTTTCTTTAGGAAGTTTATTTATATATTTTGTTTTGAACTATTGTCACAGTGACATGTTTATAGAATTATATCACACTATGCAATTACGCAAATAAAGAACTCCAAGTTAAATCTCACTCAAAATACCACATAACCATACCATTAGATATTTGTTTAGTAACTGTGCGTCCCTACCTACCAAATCTTATAGAAAGGAGCACTGATTGGGCTTTAAATACATTGAGTGTTCAGTTCATGAGTTGTGTAACTGACTTTTTCAAGTAGGTTGTTGTCTATTCGCTGTTGACCACAGCACGCCAGGCACGTCTGTCAGTCATAACCCATCTGAGTTCCCTCAAGCTCATGTTCATTGTTACAATGACCATCTATCCATCGCCGCTTTTGCCATCCCCTTCTGTTTATGCCTTTAATCTTTCCCAGCATCAGAGTCTTCCCTAGGGAGTCCTGTCTTCTCATGATATGGGCAAAATATAACAACTGATGTCTTACAACTTGCAAATTAAGAAGGCTCCACAGATAAAGTGCGCTGCCATTTTAAAGATTTGTTATTCTCTTTTGAATATAAAGAAGAGTTGTTGGCTACTGTAGTTTTGGAAAACATGTTAGGAAAGTATTTATCTGACTAACATCATTAGTAACTAGGTAAACAATCTATATAAAGGAAATGTTTATGTTAAAACACTCAGATTGTGTCTGGGCCCTTCCATTTTGGATCTTAACAGCACTTATAGCTGACAGGAGTATCGGAGGAGGATGCTTCTACTGTGACCTAATCCTGCTGTTAATTGAAAATTCAAAATGCCAGTCTTTCAAATGAATGGATATTTATAAATCTGAATCATTTTGCACATTATAAAGTGAAGTTCTTAAAAGTAGGATACTATAAATATGACACATTATTATCAGTGGTCCTTTAATGGTTTTTCCCTTCTGGTTAAACACACATTTTTATTACTTCTCAACAATTTGCTCATTATCTAGTTTAGTTATTCAAAAGACCATATATAAAAAAACACTGACCACAGTGATCCTCTAAGTACTAGTTTCTTTATATACTTATGGTTCTAGTACCTGATCTAGAGTGGATTCCCATTTCTGGAGAACCAGGACCACTTTTCTAAGATTTCCAGGCCCCAAATGGCAACTTTAGAAGAGTTTTTGGCTTTGTCCAGACCCATGATAATTAATCCTGTTTCTATGCTATGACCTTAATTGGCCCATTACACCATGAAGGGTTTCCCCCAGAAAACCAGTAAAGCTTAAATACTATGAGCAGTCCATGCTCATTCATACCTTTCTGTAATCCAGTCAACTATGGAATAAGGAACACTGGGAAGAGTGTCACATTTTCTCCCTTACACAAACAGCAAATTCAAGATAACATTGTTTTGAGTTGTATAAATTCAGTGTAATTTTTATCAAAAAAATAATGTCTGCCTAGGACATATTGTTGTGGTAGTATTTATTTGCTTGTTGTTGTCATGACCATTCCCTTTTTAATCTACTACAGTATCCTGGAGGACTACCAAGGTCTTACATCAGCTCTAGTCAATAAGTTGTAGGGAATTACCTGCCTCAGTTTGGTGGCATATCCTCCATTCCTGTCCAGCCAGCCTTGTTTAGTCACATCATCTGCTACACACTGAAGAGACGGAGAGATTACTTATTAATAACATTGCCATATTATGATGAGGTCAGAAGGATAGAGAACTTCAGAAAGACTGAGTTACCATATAGAGCAGGGGTCTTCACTTTTGATGGTAACATTTTTATTGGCAAAATTTCCTTTCCGCTCACCAGTGCCACAGTAGCTCTATTTACCCTCTCTTATTTCTGTTTAAATAAATACAATGACCCTATACTTACTAGACAGTGATACAGTTTAGACAGCTGTCCCTAGGCTCTCTCACTAGCTCTCCAACTAGCCAACTTGTCAGCAACACCACCTAGAGATTACTCCGCTGCCCACCATGAAAGCTTGAACCGCCCACTAATAGACAGCATGGACTAGGTTGACTACCACTGGTATAGAGATATTAAAAAGTCAGGGCAGCCTCCCCTGTATGTTAAGCAGGGAACGCTTAAGTTGTGATCTTCATGGGCTTTGTTTTGTGAGATATGTGGTAACCTATGTAGCTGCTTCTCATTTTGATGGTGCCTAAACTACAGAACATAAGAAGGTATGAACTTTTATGTAGTGCAGCATTTGTTCCTAATGTGAAGTCTTCCCTTACACTTTCTATCAGGCCTAGTGATATCCCTATTGAGGTTAATACATAAGTACTGTTGTTAACATTGTGTTCTTTTACACCATAAATTATATCTTAAAAAAATACTAGAATATAACCAGCAGTGGTGGAGCTATTGTTGGTGCAGTAAGTGCAAAGCACTGGGCACACAAGAAGGGAGGGTCCCACTTCTACCAGCTGCATCCTGGGTAAATAAAGATTCTTATATTATTAGGGGAGAGGGGCAGATAATTTTTTGGGGAATTGTGATTTGATTACTCTGGGGTAACTGGATCACGTACATATATGTTGTTTTGTCTTTTTAATGGCCCCTTAGATGGGAGCAAATTATTATGCAATGGGACCCTCACCAGCCCGTCACTCCTGACAGTGCTCAACATTCAACCAATTATATTGCTATATACATTTTTATTTGATATAATGTATCTTTTTTTCTGAACTGCATTCTTGTGATATACTGCACTGCACATATAAGGATGTGGGGCTGTAGTCTTCACTGCTCACAGGATTTATTAATAAATTAAACAAATAGGGCCTCATTCTATTATCGGCCGCAGCCGCTGCGGGGCCGCAAGGACCGGCCGCAAGCTATTCTGCTATTCTATTCCCTTACGGCCGTAGGCTCCGGCAGGCTTGCGGCCGGTGCCTTGCTATCTCTTGCGGCCGATCGCGCCGGAGGAAAGCCTTTGATCTAAAACGGCCGCAAGAGATTTGCAATTCAATTGCTCCGGGAAACCTCTCTGCAAGGCTAAAAGCGAGCCGCAGTTACTTGCAGGAAAAAGGTCTCGCTAGCACCAATTAAGCACATAAAATAGCTCAAATAAAGCCATCCTGCACTTTGAGAAGACTATAAAGGGATTTTAGGTGTTAGAAAAAATAGCACATAATTATCCTGTACTCAAATCCGTAAAATATTTCATTTTTAATATCCGTAAAATATACATGTAAAAAGTACAGAGTGCTTGGAGCACCTCAGACACACCCCCGCCGCAGCCGGCAAATAAACAGTTAATTTGAACTCGGGTTTGGGCAGATGTGCAAGCTTGAGAGTGGGTTCCTTTTATTCCTCATGTCCCCCAATATGATCCCTAGCATTTACAGAGCTGTACAGTGCAGGCTTGAATTTATTTTTGAGTTTTTATATTTCACAGTTTACGGCCGGTTCCAAGATATGCGGCCGGCCGTAAGAGGAGATCCTTGCGGGGCCGTATAATAGAATCGCGAGTTAACTGAACCCCCGCAAGGAATCGCAGCCTTACGGCCGATTTACGGCCGATAATAGAATGAGGCCCTTAGGCAGCTGTAGAAAGAAATCCAAGTGTAATAACATAATTAAGACTTTTAATTGGCTAGGAATTAATCAGGTTCTTAATTGACCAAATTCTTTTTTGATTAAACCATTTTTAGTGATTGCAAAGTCCCTTAAAACCTTACTCCTCAGTTTATGTCAGCATTGCCTATTTATGTTTGCATTGGCAGCTTTCTGACTTTTCATATGCGTCTAATAAAATCCTGCAAATACTTGTTTGCCACTTTTGATACCTTTTCAGAAAAAAATACTACTTAAAATGAAACAACAATTGCTGCCACTTTTCCAATTTATATTAAACTGCAAGAAGAGGAAAAGAATAACATTTTGTAGCAGAGTGATGTTCTTAGCTGGTGATTTATTGTCGTCTGGGAATTACTAGTTGATTTTCAAACGCTTCTTTCTCCAGGGGGTAGTTAATGTTTCAATATCTCCACATTTCAAGCGTTAAGGTACAGTAAACATCCAGCCTTCCCAGTGCAGCTATTTGCTACAACTATTACTGTCAGCAGAATATATGTATATATAGCTTCTATTGTATAAGGTACCACAAGACTTCTTGAAACGAGGTTGAATATCTGCACAGTAAGTAGTAATTCATGAGTAAATAGAATGTTGTAATTATAATTATGCTTAAAGTAATTATTGTAACAGAAATTAGTAATAAGTATTTATTATTTGTGGTTGATCAACTATTTTTTTCCCTTGTTTACAAATATTATTTATTTTATGCGTTTTGAGCTTTGTGGTTCCTGTTCGGTTACTATAACCATAGATATATATAATTTACTAAGAATCCCGGTGGCTGTAAAGTAAATTGCTGAAGGTTGTGATGCTATGGGGAAAATTGCCACTGAGCCTTACACATGGGTTTATACTAAATACTATTGATCTTTTATTCTTGGTGAAGATATAATGAACATGGACAGTTTCATAAACATGCATGGATGTGTGAAATTGCCCAAAGGACACAAACATGTTTAAATGAGTGTTTATAGTGGCTTCTCTAAATATAAACAGCATTATTAAATTGTGATTCGACCAATTGAAAAGGGCTCTATATAAGCACATAGCATATTTTTTTTACACAAGTTTTTAGTTAGTGACCTTCTATCCAAAAGCAAGGTCTTCACTAACTAAAAACTTCTGTAAAAAATATGCTCTGTGCTTAAATAGAGCCCTATTCAATTGGCCGAATCACAATTTAATAAGGCTGAAATGTCCTACTAAGGTTTTTGCTTCAGGAAAATTGTTCTCAATCAACTTATTTTCAATGTGTTTGACTACATGCCTTCAATATATATTTGCCTTAAACTTGGTTTCATACACCGAAGTGTTACTTTCTGCCATGTTAGATAAAATATTACATTTGATTAAATAATAAAAGCTTTGTAGTAAGGATATTATGGCTGCTACTTTTTGCCACAATCTTATAAGATATAATGGTTATGTGAAAGAGTGCATGTGATTTTGTAATAAAATATAGCAAAAGTTATATTTTTATTATAAAAGTAAATGTAGTGAACCTAAGTACGATGAAAGAGCCAAAGTGCTTGGAAAGGTTACTTTATTTTTCTCATGAATTAACCAATACAGATAACCTCTTTATACCACTTCTGTTATTTTTTTATTCCGAAAGTATCTATACTCTTATCAGTTCTACTAGATAGCATTGTGCCACCTTTTCATTGCATCAGAAAGGGTGGTTATTGCTACCAATGGGAGTATTTAAATACAGCTCTTTACAAAATGAACATGCTATAAAATAAGGTTGTATTTATTTCTTCCTTTAAAAACTGCATTGTGAAAGTAGATAACTATACTTATATTTTCGTGTGTCTAAACTCGGGAATTTGGAGTTAAATTCCGGTGTAACTTCACTCGCATAGGTCCTCGGTGTCCCCCCCCCCCCCCCTTCTGCGGGTAATCTTTTTATGTATTTTTTGTGTGTATTTATTGTGTTTTTAATGCTTTCAGGAGCATGCGATTCGGCTGTTAAGGTCTTATTTTTGTAAGTTTGTAATGTTTTTTTTTCTAAGTCCCGCGGCTCGTATTTTTTTGTGTAAGTCCATATATAGGGCCTCATTCAATTTCGATTTGGCCAATTGAATAGGGCTCTAAATAAGCACATAGCATATTTTTTTAAAGAAGTTTTTAGTTAGTGAACATCTATCCAGAACATACTTTTATCTAGAAGCCGATCTCAGGAATATGCAGCCTTATTAAATTGCGATTCGGCCAATTGAAAAGGGTCTATATAAGCACACAGCATATTTTTTTACAGAAGTTTTTAGTTGGTGAAGACCTTACTTTTGGATAGAAGATCACTAACTAAAAACTTCTGTAAAAAAAATATGCTATGTGCTTATTTAGAGCCCTATTCAATTGGCCAAATTGCAATTGAATGAGGCCCATAGTGATTGCGTGTTAGATGTATTTTGGTAAAGTGCCGCTTGTGTGGGTGTTTGTAACTGTGTGTGAGGCGACTTAGAGACTCCACCTCCGCAAATGCGGCCCCTTGCTTCACGAGGGTCCGCATTTGCGGTCCGAAAGTCGTAGGGGGTGGTAGGGGGCCTACGGCGCTCATCTCCACTAGCGCAAGGAGCGCCTTTGGCGCTCTTTGCCAGCAACTGCGGCCCTTGCTTTGCGAGGGCCGCAGTTGCAGCGGACTCGCTATGCAAGCCCCCAAGCGCTAGCAACGACCCGCATTGCTGACAACTATATATGTGATTCTTGAAAGTCAAAAAGATAAAAAAGAAAACTACAGATTTTAATTCATTACCTATTACAGGCAAGTATGCTGAAGTGGAAACCACCTGTTTTTATTTCTGCTGACAAACTGAATACATAGGAAGCTTTGATGTGCTACAGTGGAATGCAACAATTCAAAATGCCAGTGCTTCCAATAGTACTAATTAAAATCTCAGTGTACAAAGATCCACCCTACTGAGAAAGCAGCTAAAATAAGCAACCCCAAAAAGTCACTGGGCACCAACATTAAAGATTAATTGAATATAAAATGTAAATATAGCTAAGACTGTGTTTTTGTTACTTGCCCAAAAATAATTTTGACATTTGTCACATGTAAGTTTGCAGTAGTCTCTGCTAATTGTGCTGACTATACAGATGACTAGTAGCCTTTC
This sequence comes from Discoglossus pictus, assembly GCA_027410445.1. Classification (NCBI taxonomy): domain Eukaryota; kingdom Metazoa; phylum Chordata; class Amphibia; order Anura; family Alytidae; genus Discoglossus; species Discoglossus pictus. The sequence goes on from CM050167.1 coordinate 310,557,490, forward strand.
CATTCAAAGGCCCTCATTCAATTGCAGTTTGGCCAATTGAATAAGCCTCTAAATAAGCACATAACATATATTTTTTTAAGAAGTTTTTAGTTAGTTAGCATCTATCCAAAAGAAAGGTTTTTACTAACTAAAAACTTCTTTAAAAAAAATATGCTATGTGCTTATTTAGACCCCTATTCAATTGGCTAAATCGCAATTGAATGAGGGCCAAAGTTAGGACTAGGCTAGTGACTATGGTACCACCTTGATGTTGTGCTTTTAATTTGCCCCCCGAATCCAGCTGTTTGTTTATCTACTTAGCTAATGAAAGCTGATTTATCTTTATTAAAGAACCACTGTAGTCATTTTGTTCTATATTGTGTTTTGAATAAATAAACATTTTTTTAGAAGGCTAAAGAGAAGAATTACAATCTTTATATTTTGATGGTTTTATATGTAATTATTATTTACTGCATGACTGCATTTTGCATTGTTCCCTGTTTCATGTTACTTTTTCATGTAAACTAATGAACTTTTGTTCAGCCCTGCTGAGACCACTGGTAGATTTAACTGCCACTGTTCCATTATTTAGACAAACCAGGAAGTATATCTGCTGAAACCTAAATGGTTTATAACTGCATATAAAATATAATAAATTAGAAGCAGAATTCTTTGCTTTATATATAAAAAACATAGTGCATATTTTTTAGTATAGCTCTTCAAAATAGTACAGTTTAAAAATTTGTCCACAGAGATCCTACACTATAAGCTAGAGCTAAAAGCTAGAGAAAGCAATTGTGATCAAATGGCCACCATTATTTAAGCATCATCCTCATATGTTACTGTTTAAACAAATTCTCATCCCCTTTTTCTTCAAGTCAATGGAGATGGTTATTGTCATAACCTGTAGGTTGAATGGGGTATGATAAGAGCCTATTGCCCAAACCTCTCCCCACAGGTGTGACCGGTTAGTTTTACCTCTGAAAAACGGGAAGAACTTTCAGCCCTTGGGTTAGACTGAGAGGTGTCTGTGGTCTTTCTAAGTTCTGAAAAGCACTTACTCCAGGAACCAGCATCTAGCATCAATAATGAAATTCATACACACACCCCAACTATAAACATGGGTACCACAGTATGGGCCCAGTGGCACCCAGGCAACTTTAAACCGGCATAACAATGAATAACACACAAATCACAATGTCCCCAATGTTAACCTATCTCAGTGGACCCCTTTCCCCTGACACAATAAGCTTATCTTATAAGGCTGAGGGCATCAGTCTGTAAGGTATTGCACAGCTGGTGCCTTGGCAGGCTTCAGTTATCAGTTTGAAATAATACATTGACTGGAACCCAAGATTCCACCATTAATTTTAGTATCTGGTTGTTTGCATCTCTCCACAGGAGGCCTGCTTCAATGAACAAGTTCGATCCTTGAGGGCCAGTCACAAGCCTGGATTTGAAGATATCCCTGCTGCACACAGGTGTGTCAATTACTTCTCCAGTCATCCTCATTGACTCACTTGTGCATAGAAAGGATATCTTCAAATTGTGGCCTGAGTGTGGCCCTCCAGGACTTAACTTGTGCACTCCTGCTTTAAAGCATTTTTTCAGCTGCACAAAGGACCTCTTATATCTGCCTTTGTAAACAATAAGTTGATTACAGTCCCATAGACCAGGTCACACAGTATAGGTTAGATTACCACAAACAACCCATAAAACAATACAGCAATGTCCCCACTACTACAGTACAGTAAAACATCCACCTCTGTAACACAGTGAATGGTCCCACCAGTACAGTGAATCCCCCGGTCCAGAGGCCCAATGCAAATAAAACATTTGACATGAGCAAGACTGGCACATGGTGCTTTACAATTGCAATGTGTTGATGTGTTGTGCCATGTTCGAATACATCCTGTGTTCTTATAACGTCTATTATACAGGCACCATGTACTGTTTATAAGCTTTTTTTATTTTCCTTTCCTAAATTATAATTCAGATTTATTTTTTTTGTAATCCCAGTTGTATCCACGGACCACTGGTGGTCTCCAGACCCCATTTGGGAAACTTCTGCTGTACAGATTAAATTTTGTTTGATCCAGGAACAAAAGTTGTTGCAGCTGAGATCCTGAAAACTCATATATTACTCTTCATGCCTGGATAAATAGAGTATAACCCTAGTTCATTAATTGTGAGTTATTTAACCCCAAGTAAATGAATTGTGTGACCCTATTATAACCAAGGCAACATGTAAATAAAGTCATTACTGCTACTGCTGGAGTACTGATAGGTATATGAGAAGCTTGCCGGGCAAATCTTAACCACAATTAGATGTCAACTCCACACACAAAGGTCAACCATTGCAGAAAATACAGCACTCATTCTAGGTTTAATGTTTAACTCTGACTTTCACGAGGACGTAGAAGAATCAAAAGGTCACTGTGGTCCAGTATAATTTACTATATATTAAAAACATCAAGATTTAAACATTACAGAAAATTGTGTAGGAAATATACATTAAATTAGACAGGGTGAGTTACATTCTCCTCTGCCCCAGTCTGTAAAATAATACAAGTGGCAAAAATACTATTTAATCTTTTTCATATCCACAAGCTTATGTTCACTCCCATTTGTTTTAATGCAAACACAGATTGGAGACTCATTGTGAGTCCTAGATAACACTTTCCCCCAAATGTATTTCAATTCACACATAAAGCAAAATAAATACATTAATATTCATCTATTTGGGTATTTTTATTGTGTTAATGGGTTTCTTGGTGGTACAGTAGTTAGGATGCAGGTGCATTCACCACAGCATCCTGGGTTTTAATCCAGCCAGAGAACCAAGTACTTGGATGGGAGACCACCTGGGAATATCAGGAGCTTTATGCTGTGGACCACTAGAGAAGGAACTGGCAACCCACTCCAGTATCTCTGCCATGAAAACCAAGTACATCAGCATGGTTTGTTGTCCATGATGTCACGGAGAGTCGGACACTACTGAGCAACACCATTTACATTTTTACATTGTGTTATTATTATTAATAGTATTTCATTTAATAAAATAACAGATCTTTAGTAATTGAAAAAGCATACTCTTAAATGTATGAAATTTGGGACTAAAATATCCTTTTAAAGGGCAACTGTAGTCACATATTTACAATATGCTTTATAGAAAACTATAAATTGATGGTGTGCAAACTGTTGAAAGAGAGTATGGGAAAAAAATAGAGCCATTACATTATCAATTATATACAATTATGCTGCTGACATCATTGATGTGACTGGAAAACATATTTATTTTAGAGTTAAAAAGGAGGGGCAGCTGTACTAAGGTGTGAAGCTTGGAGAACTCCTTCTTTAGATAACATAACAATTGAAGAGGTTCTCTCAGATCTCCAAGAGTTCTTCAAGCATCATCCATAGTACAGCTAACCAAAGATAACATATTTTACAAGTCATATTGAAATGCTTATAATACTCAAAAAAATGATCTTTGTTTATTTTTTAGGCCTAGGTGTTATTACATAAGTGCGTACCAAAATATTGTCCTGTGGATTCTATTTAGGAATCCTTGAACAACCAACCAAGGTTGTACAGAAACACCTTTTATGCAGCCTTTATTTTAATTATTATTGCCACATACTAATTTTAAAAAATTCAATCTTTATTTGTACATTTAAAATGTTGTTAAAAATGCAACGATTAAAAAAAACATGTTAAACCCAAGGTGTTTAATCCTTTGGGTTTTTTGACGTCCAGCAAATTATTAGAGGTTTATTAAAGTTTTATTTTTGTTATTATTATATTCTTTGCTTTGATCACAGCTTTTTTATTTAATTACTTTATTATGCTTTTATTATATAAAAGATTTGGTTTTTAAATTCAATTGTATTTGTGTAATTTTGGTTATGTTTCCTTAGTCAAATCCTTATCAGGTACCCTGGATTTTAATTTACATAAGATTACATTATTTACATAAGATTAAGATAAGGTTTTATAATCCTTTTGTCTGTTGTATAGTTTTGTTTATTCATACAGCACTTCCCTGGAGTATATGTTTTAAGTGCCTTTGCATTTCTTTTGTGTTAATCTTTTATCCTGTTGATTTATGTTAATTCAGAACTCTATTACTTAAAGTGCATTGTAATTCAAGTTGTGTTATTCAAAAATTCTTATCTTAAAGTGCTTGTGCTATTTGACTTAGTGCTTATTTCCTCTTATATTACCCTTTTACCTTGTGACTGTTAGTCTATCACAGTCACTACTTTACCTTATTCATTTATAGTGCTAATGCTGTGCTATTTTTTAAAAATGTATACACTCCTGATTATGCTGTTTCTTAAACTATATATTACCTTAATGCTTCTGTCTATTGTTTTTTAGAAGGAGGTTATGTCCTCCTTTTTCTTCCGTTTTTTTGCTTTAATTATGCTTTTACTCCTTTTTCCTTTTTCTTTCTTTTCTATTTCCTTATTCTTGTATATTACTCTATTGTAACTATATTGAGACTTTGTGGTGAAGGAATTGGCTTTCTATCTTTCTTTTAAATTAGTAGTGGACCTAGAGCTTTAGAGCTGTATCTATCATGCTCCACGCTATATTGGCGTGGTCTGCGCTGTGATCGCGCTTACTGATGACGTCACAATCTCCCGACGCGCGTTTCGTGAGGCTCTATCAGTCGCTCACTCATCAGGGGCAAAGCAAAGAATATAATAATAACAAAAATAAAACTTTAATAAACCTCTAATAATTTGCTGGACGTCAAAAAACCCAAAGGATTAAACACCTTGGGTTTAACATGTTTTTTTTTAATCGTTGCATTTTTAACAACATTTTAAATGTACAAATAAAGATTGAATTTTTTAAAATTAGTATGTGGCAATAATAATTAAAATAAAGGCTGCATAAAAGGTGTTTCTGTACAACCTTGGTTGGTTGTTCAAGGATTCCTAAATAGAATCCACAGGACAATATTTTCATATTGAAATGCCAAGAAAAGAGTAGTGGAAGCTACGATGGATAAATATAGTTAGCCCTAAGTGCTAGAGGCATTCCAGATATGGAGGTCTTGTTCATTGTGCCAATAAAGATTAGTTGCTAATCACCAATACAGTAAAGAAAGCAGAAACCTATGTTTTGGGTTAGCTCAAGATACACTTGGGTTTATTGGGTTTTATTTCATGGAATCCCCCAAAACCTTTTTATCTTCTTTCCTTCTTTGACACTTATATTTAGGTGATATAGATAACAGGAAGAGGATAATGTGGACACCAAGAATTCATCTACCCACCATTCTTGTGGCAGAGAACGAGTGTGCCAAAGACAAGAATGTGACACTGGCAGCTCTTGTTGATTTCTTCATGGCAAGAAACAGCAATATGCACATCAGTAGAGACCAGCTCCAGGATACACATCAAGGCATTGCTAGGTATCTGCCTCCTAGATCAAGGTATATATATATATTACACTTAATGCAACAGGCATTTGTCCCATTTTGTGCCATGTCAGTAGGTAGAGTGAGGTAAAAATAGTATTAAAGTCTGTTTTTGATGAATAACTTGTACTAATATTTAATAATTAATAACACTTCACCCACTGACCAGCTTATGTTTTAAATTTATGATAGGCTCCACAAGCATACTTTTATAATGAATTACATAAAAACATAGATTTTGACTATATGGCTTATCTTGTCCCCCTGTTTATCTACATGAAAAAGCCTTATGTGAATTCTTCGTCAGTATATTCTTTTGTATATTTTAGGCATTCTTAATGAGCATTATCATGTTAATACTGGGAACAATTTGCTGCACCTTTGTACATGCATCACAACTGTCATCATCCATAGAAAGACATGCTTCAAAACCCAAAGTTCTCCATAATTTATCTGGTACAACTCTTCATTGGCTATATCAGTCATGATGAAACAACATTTGATCAATTGTCAGTGTTTTACTATCAAAGCTAGAGGCAACTGTTATGGGTTATGACTTTATTCGGGCATGGATCCTGTTCTGCATTACAAGTGGGGAACAGCTAAATAATTCATTGCTGTTACATGTTGGAAAGATTTTTAATATTTTACTTTCTTGGTAGAGAAAACATTGAGTAGCTTTCACCTTGTGAAATTATTAACAGCAAATAATAGTTACATGTACACAAGCATCTTAGTTAATATCAAAGAATAAAAAGGCACACAAAATTGTGATCAGTTGATTTTGCCCCCTTGTAAGTCAGTTGCAGAGGGCTAAGCAACTGCACCTTTTGTACTGTCATTGGGAAATGTCAAAAATATATTGATAATTGCTACAGTAAAGAGCTGTACAGCAGGGGTCTGACACTTTTTGTAAAGTATGTCATACTTCAGAGCAATTGATTAATAAATAACCATTAAATAATAAATTAAACAGAAGTTGACATTATTGATAAGTTTTTAACTATAATGCACTCTCAGAGCTTTTTATATTTAAACATAAATTTATTTAATGAAAGATCACACTGAAATCTTGTATGTAAAAGATTTTGAACTTCTTTCCATTCCGAAAAGGACAATCTTCCATCAACTCTGGCTTGTTATGGGGCATCCATTAACCAAATGTAAAAGTGCGGTTGCAATTTGTGAGTGTGTTAAAATTCCATTTGTCAAAGAGGTTTGGTGAAGCAAACATTACACATCTATGTATTTACGGTAAATAAAAATGTAATATTCTTTCCTTGAATTTATTGAAGTAATATTTTATCTCCACACAGGAAATTGCATGACCGTGTTGACAAAATTGTGGGCAACCAGCTCAATAAGAATACGGCTGGATCATGGAACAGTAAGGTCCCATACTGTGAGGGACAAGCTTTTCAACTTCCACTTTCTACACCTATAAATGTGGTAATTGCACAATAAGCATATATTTAAGAATTTATAGTTGTTTGATTTTGAATTTTGTTTGATTTGTTTATTTACGGTAGTTTGTATTTTTGTTCCTTGGCCCTTTCTGCTACCAGTGTTCCAGGTATTTACTGTTTAAGTCTGGGTGATAAACTTATAACATATTTTAGTAAAGAGAGGGGGCATGTTGGAAATCAAATGCAACTGGACGAGCATAGGCAGTATAAAGTTTACACACATCACTGCTCTTACCAATATATCTTATTTGGTTTAAAGAACATTTTTTTCCGGGAACTTAGATAATTTGTTGTTTGTTTATATTAATGCAAAGATTATATTCTTTTTATGACCAAAACTTTATTGGCTTATTTTATCTTTGTTGCATCAGAAATAGGGTATTTAATAAAGTGTAACAGTGTCCTTTCTTTTATCTCAGAGCAATAAAACGTTTTCAGAAGTTAAACTGCTCTTTGGGGTTTGTCCTCTTCCAGCCACTGAGATCTGCATACTAAAGTCTGCTCTCTTCATTTCCTGTTAGCTTCAATGAAACATGTTTTAGTTGTGTAATGTTTAAAATGGGCTCTTTTAAATGGATGAAAAATTATTTGGGTTCATTGTCCCTTTAATTTGAACTTGACACCACAACGTTGTGAGGCTTTATTTTGAGGTTCATGTGGCGTAGGACTTTACCCAACATCTCCCCCATCATATGGAACTCTGGTTGTAAGACATATATATGCTCCTGTTGACAAGCTTCACTTCAGGGTTATATTTTGGCATAACAATCCTGCTTTGGTAGGTAATTGGTTAAGGTGAACATTCCCACCAGCTCATACTACATTTGCTAGTAACAAGGAAATAGACTTAGAAAAAACAACAACCCTCTTTATGTTTAAGCTCAGAATCCAGGATAGCAGTGAAGCACCTCAACATACAGGACAAGAAAAAGAGGATGATGAGCAAAGTGAGAGGAGTTTCAAAAGCATATACAGCATCAAAACCATAAACAGTTTTCCACAGCCCATAGCCAAGACGAAATGGACAAGAGGTTGTGGAAAGACGAAGCAACAATATAATCAGCCTATATATTCCTCTGAAAACAAGAGGTAAGAAATGTAATAATAATATAAAAAAAATGTTTACCTTGATCTGTTTATGAGTGTACATAAGATCTTGAAGAAAAATGATTCCATAATGTGGTTAGTCGGACAGTATTCCTGGAACTATCCATATATATGTATTTATAATGTCTATCTAATGGTGCAGATCACATTTGGTGACTTTTGTGGTCCTTTACATTTTTGATCATCAACAAGCGATTGTTGAGTAATAGTATTAATACTTTTTTCAATTTGCTTATAGGGATAACCCAATTAATCTGAGAGTAACTGGAGTTTGTTGTCCCAAGTTATGGACAGATAACACAGCAACAAAGCAAAATGCAAATAAGAAGAAAGTAAAAGTTGATGATGACATTGCCTCATACAGGTAATTAGAAAGTTCCTTAATGGTTATGTGACTATCCAGGGGTAGGGGCTATTACTGCCCAGGACCACCTGCTATGGACTACAGGTTAACTACCCACAAGGACCATTGGGTTCTTTGAAATCTCTGCACCAGCTCCCTGATATCTGGGTTCTGTATCAGTCAGGGTCTCTCCATCATGAATCAGCACTTCCAGGAGCCCCAGTAACACTCCTGTGGTAATGATCAGGACAGGTTACTTAGAGGATAGATATAGGATCAGTATCACAGCCACCAGGACTTGATAAGTGAGCATTCAATTGCTATATATCTCAGCAGTCAAACAATATTTATAGCAGTTAGATACAGAGGGGGTGTATACAACACAACAATGGCAGGGAGTGGCAGACAAACATAGGAGACAGACTCCACATGTGGTCTAACAGTAGCTTCCTGAGAGCAATAGGCCTAACCTTTAATACACATCTTGCCATCTATAGCTGTCTAGCACATGGGAGATGTAATTAGCTTATCTGGCAAACAATGGGATAAAACAGATTACAATACAATGTAGGTGTTTTCTCCTTGCAGACCTTAACAGATACTCAGCACACCCTGTTGTAACCCCATCATGATCATTGAGTCACAGTTTAACATAACACAGAACACAGTAATATTACATGGGGGATTACATACAGTATACAGGATAAGGCAGGGGCATATGCCATAAGACCACGTGAAGCATGGTGGTACACTATGTCTTAGGACTATTCACCCCACCACCCACCTGCCCATATTGCCCATGTGGCAATGTAATCCCCCTACCCATTTTCCAATGGGGTAGTCTGTCCTTTATGGTGGCTTTATTGTTATAATCAGTGTATTTGTTATCATATATTATCAAATTATTTTGTACTATATATTTGTACAATGTTGCATATAATTAAAGGGGTTACAAATGGTTATTTAGAGCAGTGATCATCTAGCATTGCTCTGATTTAAATGTATTGTGTTTGCGTCATACCCGACTCTCCGTGACCTCATGGACTGCAACACACCATGCTGATCCCTTTGGTATTCATGGCAGAGATAATGGATTGGGTTGCCAGTTCATTCTCTAGTGCACCACAGCATACAACTCCTGGTATTCCTAGGTGGCCTCTCCCACCCAGGCCCAACCCTGCATGTCCTCAGGGTAGTGTTAACTCTTGGTTCCCTGACTGGAATTGAACCCAGGTTGCAGTGGTGAAAGGGCTGAATCCTAACCACTAGACCGTCAGGGAGCCCAATTACTGATTTGAATACAGTACTGTTTAATGCTTCTACGTCAATAATTTATTTATACAAAAAAATCCTATACTCGTTAAAGAGTCTTCAAAAATTCGATTTTTTTAAAAAATGTTTTAATGTCTAAGCTTGTACAACTGTTAATGTGGTTGATTTGGTACAAAAAAAGTGCAATTTTTCTTGAACTACAGTAGCCCTTTAACATTTAAAAGTCTCAATGACCATTATGTTTTAACCAACTGGACATTCTTTTCATGCTTAGGATGTGATATAACAAACTCAAAATGGTTTCCTTTATTCTTAAGCAAAAAATCTGATATCTATAAATGTTTTTATGTCAATGAGTTACACAGCTGATAGTGTCTTTGGTTACATATTTCATAAACAAGAGCTTTTTTTCTTAAAGTACATTGGTTCTCTAAATGTAAATGTTGGCTTCTATTATTTGCTGCTTAGTTTTCACATCACACTGCCATATCCTTATTGAGCATCTTGTCCTGTGTTTCCTTCAGGTTCGTCCAGCAGAGACTTCAGACCAATTCACCGGTTGATTCTTACAGCACAGAATTAATGTGAGCGCCGGCGTGACTTGTGTGTTTCATTATTTCCAGTTTAGCAAACTGAATTTAGTCTGTTTCCCAAAGGTAATGATTGCAACTACACATTTACTTTAAAAAACGGAGAACTGATTAATGCCATTGATTAATGCACTGTGACTGCAACAGGATAATGAAATAAACCGTGAACGCTGTTATTTTTCTATTGACTTATAACACCATCTTCTACTTATTATTGACTGCATTCCAAAAAATTGTTTTTATGTTTAAAGCACAGTTCCTTCTAAAGCAATAAGTGGTGTTTGGCATTTTATATTAAAGATGACTAAATAGTATATGTTTTAAGAGTAGTTATTTTATAGTATTTGCATGTTAGTTGGCATATAATATATAATACTTAACATTACTGGTAATTAACATCCACTAATGGCATAATTTATACCTGGAGAAGGCAAACTGCTGCCCAGGGACTGGGTGTAGCTCTTGGCATGGTTTTGCCCTGCACATACACAACTCTCTTCCTTTATAATATATTTTATATTAACACATTAATACAGTAAATGGTTAAAATAACTTATTTATGATATAGGCTTTATATTTTTCATTATGGATGCAGCCATTTTGCTACTAACCATTGGTGGAGCTAGTGAATGTAGGGCCGCAGTATAAAAACAATTTGGGGGCCCCTTTCAGCACAAGTAGATAGACGAAGGAAGGGAGAAAGAGAAAAAGGATGGAAATGGGGAGAGTGTATAGGGAGAGGAGGGGAAGAGAGAAGGAAGAAGAGAGAAATTGAAGCAGGAGTGAGAAAGTGAAGCATCGTAGAGAAAAGGATGAGCTAGAAGAGGGAAGGAGATAGAGATGAACGTAAGAAAACAGATGGAAAGAGGAGAGGGGGAGAAAAGGAGGAGAGAGGGAGAAATGAAAGAGATAGAAAGGAGAAAGTGTAAGAGAGAGAGGGAGAAGTTGTAAAGTGGTAGAGACAAGTATGGTGATGGAGAGGGGGTAAAAGGTGGAAATAGAATGAAATTAAATGAAAATATGGGTAAAAAGAATAGAGAGAAGGGAAGAGAGAAAAAGGGGAAGGGAGAGAATGAGTGTTTGAGTTAAAGAGAAATCGAGACAAAAGGAGAGCGATAAATTGAGAAAAGAAGGAAGAGGAAAGATGAGGATAGAGAGGAGGGTAGAGAAAGAAAGAGGATTGGTAGAGAAACGAAAGACAGAAGAGGGAGGTAAAAGGGGGAGAAAGCAGGAGAAGACTATGGACAAATAAGGGAAAATAAAAGAGATTAAGGGAAGTGAAAAAATAGAATGAGAAACAGAAAAAGGGCAGAGAGAAAAGTGGGTAAAAGGGGACAATAGGAAAAGGAGGGAAAGAAGAGAACTGGAGGGCAGCGGAGAGTGAAGGGGATAGAAAATGGAGAAAGAAGGAAAGAAAAGGAAACAGAAGAGGAGAGTGGCAATGGGGAGAAAAGGAGAGGGGGAAAGACAGGAGAAGTTATAGAGGAGGGGGATTGAGGGGGCAGAGACAATGAAGCAAGAAAGAAAAGGGAGAAAGAAGATGGGGGGAGAGATGAAGAGGGGACATGAGGACCTAGGGGGAAGTCGTGGCAGAGGGAGGAACAAGAAGTGGCTGCAGGGGTCATATTGGACCAAGGGGTCTGCCTAGATGTCTATGTTACAGCAAGATAGAGATATTGCTATCAAGGGCGGTATGTTTATAACAAAATGGCTGTACCCATAGTTAAAATAGAAAGCCTAAATCACAAATAAGTAGTGTTATCCATCTATTTTAATATTGTATTAATAGAAAAAAAAATCCTATAAATTGGAAAATTGATTATACACTATTTTTTCTAACTTCAGTTGTTTTTCTAAGGATTTGTTTTCTCAGTGTCAAAGGTCCTTGATACAAGAAAAGGTTCCACATCCCTAAGATTTTAATGGACGAGAGGGCAGGCCGAAAAAACTCTAAAAGTTATTGAATATACAGATTTTGTTTTTTATTGATCTAAGAAATCAGCTTTCTAGAGGTGATGTGAGTTACAGAGAACACAGTTGAAATTAAAGACACTGACAACAATTTCTATTCACAGCTGCAACCCGACTAAAAATATTATAGTTAAGGAGAGAAATTGGTGACACCCATGTTGACACAGAATTCCTATACTCATGAGTAGAGTTTTCAGAAAATTCATATTTTCTCTAAAAAAAAATTATGTTCAAACACAGATGTTAAAGTTAGTTTTGTACATTCTTAAAAAAACAAATGCTTTTTTTCCTTTAACACTTAAAAGGCTCTGTGATCATTATGTTTTAACCAACTGCACATGCTCTTCATGCTTAGCACCACCCACTGTGAGAGTTAATTAATGACCTTAGAGTTACAGAGAGGGGGGATCTTTTCAGATAATGTCTGCTTAAAATACCTAGCAGTTAAGCTCAATTATCTAACTTTAAGTTTATATTTGTGTAAATACCAGTAAACTAGTCCTAAATATACAGTGGATATAAAAAGTCTACACACCCCTATTAAAATGTCAGGTTTCTGTGCTGTAAAAAAATGAGACAAAGATAAATCATTTCAGAACTTTTTCCACCTTTAATGTGACCTATATACTGTACAACTCAATTGAAAAACAAACTGAAATCTTTTAGGTAGAGGGAAGAAAAAATATAAAAATAAAATAATATGGTTGCATAAGTATGCACACCCTTAAACTAATACTTTGTTGAAGCACCTTTTGATTTTATTAGAGCACTCAGTCTTTTGGGGTATCAGTCTATCAGCATGGCACATTTTGACTTAGCAAGATTTGCCCACTCTTCTTTGCAAAAACATTCCAAATCTGTCAGATTGCGAGGGCACCTCCTGTGCACAGCCCTCTTCAGATCACCCCACAGATTTTCAATCGGATTCAGGTCTGGGCTCTGGCTGGGCCATTCCAAAACTTTAATCTTCTTCTGGTGAAGCCATTCCTTTGTTGATATGGATGTATACTTTGGGTCGTTGTCATGCTGAAAGATGAAGTTCCTCTTCATGTTCAGCTTTCTTGCATATGCCTGAAGGATTTGTGCCAATATTGACTGGTATTTGGAGCTGTTCATAATTCCCTCTATCTTAACTAAGGCCCCCGTTCCAGCTGAAGAAAAACAACCCCAAAGCATGATGCTGCCACCACCATGCTTCACTGTGGGTATGGTGTTCTTTTGGTGATGTGCAGTGTTGTTTTTGCGCCAAACATATCTTTTGGAATTATGGCCAAAAAGTTCAACCTTGGTTTCATCAGACCATAACACCTTTTCCCACATGCTTTTGAGAGACTTCAGATGTGTTTTTGCAAAATGTAGCCTGGCTTGGATGTTTTTCTTTGTAAGAAAAGGCTTTCGTCTTGCCACTCTATCTACCCCATAGCCCAGACATATGAAGAATACGGGAGATTGTTGTCACATGTAACACACAGCAAGTACTTGCCAGATATTCCTGCAGCTCCTTTTTTTGGAGGGAGCTCCAATTCTTGGTAATGTCACTGTTGTGCCATATTTTCTCCACTTGATGATGACTGTCTTCACTGTGTTCCATGGTATATCTAATGCCTTGGAAATTCTTTTGTACCCTTCTCCTGACTGATACCTTTTAACAATAAGATCCCTCTGATGCTTTGGAAGCTCTCTGTGGACCATGGCTTTTGCTGTGGGATGCGACTAAGAAAATGTCAGGAAAGACCAACTAGAGCAGCTGAACTTTATTTGGGGTTAATCAGAGGCACTTTAAATGATGGCAGGTGTAAGCTGACTCCTTTAACACGATTTGGAATGTGATTACTTAATTCTGAACACAGCTACATCCCCAGTTATAAGAGGGTGTGCAGACTTATGCAACCACATTATTTTTATTTTTTTATTTTTCTTCCCTCCACCTAAAAGATTTCAGTTTGTTTTTCAATTGAGTTGTACAATTTATATGTCACATTAAAAGTGGAAAAAGTTCTAAAATGATTTATCTTTGTCTCATTTTTTTTACAGCATAGAAACCTGACATTTTAACAGGGGTGTGTAGACTTTTTATATCCACTGTAGATATCAATGGAAATATCAGAACCTGAACTGGAATTTTAACTGTGCTTTTACATAGGCTAATTCGTTTGAAGGAGGTAAACATACATCTAACATATAACCTATATTTAGACACATTTAAATTTCTTCATGGTAACATAAAATACAATTTTGACATTTTGGGTAGTCAGAGATTAGTGATCTCCAAATAGAACAAATAAAATATCTAAAATGCTAAATAGCTGTAATAACCAATATACAGCTGAGCCCACAATTTCTTAGGCATCTAGCCTATTCTGGTGCAAGTGTAGGTTAACACAAACTATTATTTCTCAAAAAAACGGTGTAAAAACGAAAAGGAAGGAAATGTATTGTTGGTCAGTGTGTTTTCCAGGAAAATAATTGCTCCCTTGATTTTAGGCATTATTATTATCCTTTATTTGTAACAAGCCAACATATTCTGTAGCGCTTTACGAGGGTTAGATACAAAGAAAAATACAATATCAAATCACTGCAAAAAGTGAAGGGCCCTGTCTTTGAGATTCAAATCTTACATACAGTGCCTTGCAAAAGTATTCACCCCACTTGTCTTTTTACCTATTTTGTTACATTACAGCCTTAAGTTGAATGTTTTGTTAATCTGAATTTTATGTGATGGATCAGAACACAGCAGTCTAAGTTGGTGAAGTGAAATGAGAAAAATATATACATAAAACTATTTTTTAGAAATAGAAAACAGAAAATTGGCATGTGCGTATGTATTCAGCCCCTTTGTTATGAAGCCCATAAAAGCTCTGATGCAACTAATTACCTTCAGAAGTCACATAATTAGTAAAATGATGTCCACCTGTGTGCAATCTAAGTGTCATTACATATACACACCTTTTTTGAAAGGCCCTAGAGGCTGCAACACCTAAGCAAGAGGCACCACTAACCAAACACTGCCGCGAAGACCAGGGAACTCTCCAAACAAGTAAGGGACAATGTTGTTGAGAAGTACAAGTCAAGTTTAGGTTATAAAAAAATATCCAAATCTTTGATGATCCCCAGGAGCACCATCAAATCTATCATAGCCAAATGGAAACAACATGGCACAACAGCAAATGTGTCAAGAGATGGCCGACCACCAAAACTCACGGACCGGGCAAGGAGGGCATTAATCAGAGAGGCAGCACAGAGACCTAAGGTAATCCTGGAGGAGCTGCAGAGTTCCACAGCAGAGACTGGAGTATCTATACATAGGATAACAATAAGCCGTACGCTGCATAGAGTTGGGCTTTATGGCAGAGTGGCCAGAAGAAAGCCATTACTTTCAGCAAAAAACAAATGGGCACGTTTTGAGTTTGCGAAAAGGCATGTGGGAGACTCCCAAAATATATAGAGGAAGGTGCTCTAGTCTGATGAAACTAAAATTGAGCTTTTCCGCCATCAAAGAAAACGCTATGTCTGGCGCAAACCCTACACATCACATCACCCAAAGAACACCATCAGCAGCCAGGACTGGTAAACTGGTCAGAGTTACGGAAAAGAGGGATGATGCTAAATACAGGGGTATTCTTGAGCACAACCTGTACCACTCTGTGTGTGATTTGCGGCTAGGATGGTTATTTTGTCCTATTTGTTGTTTGATTCACAATAAAAAAAAAAAACATCTTCAAAGTTATGGCGTGTTCTGTCAATTAAATGATGCAAACCCTCAAACAATCCATGTTAATTCCAGGTAATGCGTCAACAAAACACAAAAAATGCCAAGGGGGTGAATACTTTTGCAGGGCACTGTACATGGTGCTTTTTACAAAGCACCTTACAAGATTGAAAACTCACAAACTTGCAATGTAAAGAGACTGGGAGACGCAGAATTTGGAAAGACTGGGAAGAGAGAGAAAGTTGAGAGTAATAGAGAAAGAAAGAGAAGACAATTCTGCTGCAGTAAGACAGGCATAGAGTGGGTAGCAGATGTAGGAAGTTGGCACAATGTTTCCATTTGGTAGGTGGACAGTAGACATTTGAAACGCTACCAACGGCTCCAGCACACTTTGACCTAAACAATATATACAAGTGCTGTAATTTGTGGGGTCCCTTCCAAATAACTTTGGTATCCCTTCAAACATATTTTTGACAGTTTTTGACAGGTCTCCTTTTGACATAGAGTGGATGAAATTCATCAAAGAGATTTTACCAGGACCAAACAGCTGGACCTTTGGTAACACTGCTTACTGCCTAAGGTATTCATCCTAATAGATGTCAGTGTAAAAAAGAAAAAAGATGTACTGCCTATCAATGTAGATTAAAGAAACAATAGCGGCGGCAAATGTGAGTCTATAAATATCTAATTTTATTAAATACAGAAAATGCTACAACTATTAAGCTATTATTAGGTAGAATGGATGGTGTAAATTATATGGTATTTTTACATTACTAAATTGGTAAGCAGTGCCCACCTGGTTAATTACGGTAGTTATCAAAGCAAATCAAAATCCCATGAATATTTTAAATATTATCTAATGTGGAAAAAAATAATTTAGAAATTTGAATTATAGACAGTTTGTGAGTTTTCAACTTTTTAAGGTGCTTTGGGGACAGCATTGTGTATGTTTCATTGTAATTTCAAAGACCTGGCCATCCATTCTTTTGCAATGTGTTAAAATTATTTTTGCCTTGTACTGAACCCTTGTATAGAGCTATGGAATATGTTGGCTCGTTACAAATTAATTTTAATAAAAAATAAATAATAAAAGTGACTACTCCACAGATGATTATTATTATTATCTTTTATTTGTAACCCGCCAACATATTCTTTGACCTTAGAATCCAAAATACATAGGGCCAGATTCTATTAGCTACTTGCAAATGCCTTGAACTCATACATTTGTCTCTGGGTGTTTTTGTTTAAATAAATGTTTATATGCATTCTATTGACTTAAGGATTCATTAGTTCCAATAAGTAATATTTGCCGAATATGTAGCAATATGAAGAGTGATTTTAAGTGTGTATTAATTTACGAATTGGGCAATTGAATGGGGCCCATAGAGCTTTCCCTAAAGTACCTTGCAAGGTTGAAAACTCGCAAACTTACAATTGGATGCATAGGATTTTTTTAATAATGTATATGTCTAGGTAAAAAGAAATTAAACTACTACATATGAAGCTACTGCATAGTTTCCTAAATAATAAAACAGCTGCTAGGTGATTTCATTGGCTCCCAGACAAAAAATGCAAGTTATTCGATGGGAGGAAGCTGGAGACAGACCTTAGAACATCAGGCAAGTAACATTTATTTTAAAATCATTTATACATTTCACTATAGTTGATGAATATTTCAAAAAATATATGTTCCTCTTACCTCTTCTTCTAGCAAGTAATACATTTTGAAGATATTCCTACTCTTTATCTCTTACAGTTGATAACTACTCTGTCTGCAAAAAAGTTTTACGAGCAACTAGATGTATTTATACCCTTAGTTGTTAATGTTATGTGTACTCATTTACATATAGATTAACATTTATAATATTAAGGATAACACTTTGAAATATGTAATCATATATGTAATCAGTTAATTTAGATTAGTGTTCATACTGGGTTTTAACTTTAGATACACCTAGCAACGTTCTATTATTCAACAATATAATGGCATACAGTAGAAATGTATATTCTTTACGAAGAACTGTTGAATAATACATATATTTGTGGCAACGAATCTACTAATTAAAATGTAAGAAGTTTGCAAGTCTAGTTGTGACGTTTCAGGGCAGCTCTTTTTGGGAGATGGTAAAAAGGCAATAGCTGTAGCAATATAAACAAAAAAGAAAATGCAGCACATCATCCTTTAACTTTTATTTGCATTCTGAGTGCTATAGAAAGTAGACATACAATATATATGAAACAAAGGATATGTCTATGGTGTTGAAAACACACTCAGTATTCTCAGTATTCTGGTGTATTCCTGGCCAGGTATATTTCTATTATGGCCTGGCCACTGAAGCCAAGAAACCTATTACAATGATACAGTAAGCACCTCTGTGGTGCAGGAATCCACAAGCAACAATTCAACGTGTTTCTTGGGTATCAGTACCAGTTTCCTCAGACCTGACATTCTCTGCATTTATCCGGCACATAATGCATTATATTATGCTTTTTCATTTGTAAAATGTTTCAGAATGTGCTTAGTATATTCGTTTGATTGCTCCCTATAGATAGTTTTCTGCATAGTAACTATATTTTTACAGTATTTTCCTCACCTTTGTAACAGAATTATTTTACATTGCTTATCTGTCTTAAAGAGAAAAAGCCTTGAAAATTAATAGAGTCCCATATTCAATTGTCCAAATCACAATTACTGGAGTCCGTAAAAGTTACAGATATTTAATTGGCTACATTTTGCAACTCGCAATCCATTTGCGAGTTACAGGCTCAAAATCACAGCAGTGGTCAAAATCGCAAATCCGTCCTATGTCCTCCTTGGATGTTTCAAGGCCGGAAATGTTACCAATGCTAAAGATGCAAAATCCATATTTAAATGCAACAATTCAACAAACCCGCAATTGCCTTCTAACACGTAAATGGCAAATGTAGTAAATAATATTGCAGGTTCCAAATAGGTTCTTTTTCAAAGACGTAAAAGTGCCCTAGCAGCCATTAAAAAGACAGTAAACCACCTCTAATCAATACAAATGCAGGGACTTTCATGAGAATTAATTGCACATCATTCTCCAATGAACAAATAACATAAAAACATATATATTTCTGTAAATATGTTGGACACTAAATATGTATAATTATTTGAATGGCACGCTGCAAGCAAATGTTAGGTGTTATGTGCAACAGTATGTGAAAGGATGGGTTATGCTCAGCCATATGACCTCATGGTGCTGTTCCCCTATGTATTAGAGTTCTGGGTATATGGTGACATATATGTTGTTCCATTGCTCAGTTGCATCAATGTATCATTGCTCCAATGTCTGCTGACTATTACATGTATTACATGTAGGTTGTTGAAATATTATGTAGATGTTTGCTATGAAATTGCTGGTCTGAAGCTAAAAAGGTATAGGGATGGGGTCCCAGGGACAAGGGAACCAGGGTGAGAGATTCTGGATATAAGGGGTTCACCCTGCACAGAAAGAAGTTGCTAGACAAGAATTTACCCACAGCAGATCAGATTAGAGGGACAGGGGTCTAATGTAGATAAGCAGGTCATGTAAGCAAATAGGATAGATGATCTCCAGTATTACTGACATACTACTGTGAGGTCAACAACCCAGAATAAGATAACTTCCCCTGATGATTAGGTTACTGCACCACATGGGTAGATTACAGGCCGAACATCTATTAATAGACAGGTGCACCACTTGGGTATAGAGGAAGATGATCTCTGTACATATAAATGATTGTGAAATACATGTATTGTATGTGGATGTCCCCAAACTTTAACCATTGAAAATACACAGAAACAGTGAAATATAACAAAAATGTATTATATACACAGAGCACACTCCGAAATGTATACAACCATGGATTAATATCATGGGTGTGGTGCGGGCCGATCCCAGAAGGGCAAGAGGCTTTTTGGGAAAAAGGGGATACCTAAAAGGTGAAATGTAATACTGCACAATAATGGTGATGATGCATAGCATCTACAAGGGTCACGTGTGGTCACTACACCACTGTAACCACAATCTGATGAAGAAAAGGATCATCATAAATCACTCCATTTAATAGAAGTAACCTGTAATGCGCATAGCAGTTAAATCTGGTCTTCAACTGCTCAATTAAATAGATGCATAAATATTTGGACTATGTAATCCAATCCAGTTACACACATACAGTGTGTTCCCAAAACAAAAATCCAAAAAAGGTGGTCCAAACCTAAAAAAGGCAGAGGGGGATAAAAAAACTGCATGTACAGCACAGTGCTAAATAATGTAACTGTAACAATATACCAACTTACCTGATCTTCATTTGCAAGCTTTAGTAATTATTAGGTGGGTGTCATGATATATCAGTGGCCTTGACCAATAATAATGATTCGTCAACTCACAATGAATGCTTAGCAGTGACCACAGTCAGTGGTCCAGGTGTACTATCACCTTTTCCATCTGATATTGTTTAGCAACATTGATTTCACATACATCTGCTATACAGGTATTAGCACATTCTAAATAATACTCATGATATCATATGTTCGGTAAACCTACCAATTAATAAGGAGAGGACACAAAAGTCAGCAGCCATATTCAGGGTTTCTTATATCAAACACAAGTATTTGTTCTCATACTGATATTGGGAGGAAGATCACATGCTTTCCTAGTGCATGTATTGATGCTGGATTTGATTAACATGCCATTGTGAGATTTTGCAAGTTCACTACCATAGCTGTATTTGTCTATATTTAAGCTAACAATCATGTCTTATAAATCTGGATAAATGATTTAATGAATATCATGTGAGCTACATTTTTAGGAGGGGCTGTCATCAAAGCAATGTCTATCTGAGAGCCACTGTGAATATATTACAATTACTTCATATTTGGAACAATGCTTGCAGATGAAGAAGATGCCTTTATGGACCTGAATTGAGCCTAAAATAAAAAAAAATATAAGAAAAATGAAAACAGAATAAGGCCTTAAAAATATAGGGACTGCAGTATCTCTTCTCAACGGTTGTCCTCAGTGACCATCAATTGATGAATGTTAAACAGAACCCTACATGCCCACAGAGAAGAGGATCATGGACCATATAATGGGCATTATGCGAACTAAATATCACCATCACCATTACTAACTATCTAACATCTTGTCTTGAACCTTGATTTTTCACTTATTGTCTACTATGAGTACCTATCATTTGCTAGAAGTGATCTATTCTTTGGATCATGAGGTTCATTGTTATGTGCTCATAATGTTATAATGATTCCAACTGCGGCTTGTATCTGCATACGCTGCAGTGGGAACACCCATACATGGTCTCTCTATTGATTGATTATTTGTGCTGTGCACACTAATGACAGTGATTTGATCCCTTGTTAAATCCAGGGAGCTGACATGTTAGTGTCATTGTTGGTCAAAAGTAACATGTGTTGTGTGTTTTCTATGTATGTGTGATGTACATGTGGTGGCATGTTGCTGTATCTGATATTCACCTAACATGGAGGCTGGATCCTGTTGGGCCACCAGGTATGCAGCTCCAGTGACGAGCACCTGGCTCAACTTCTCATTGAGCACTCTCTCCCACTCCTTGTACTTCACAGTCACTTGGGGGACATCACTCGGTGCTGTGCCTGCAATGTTCTCCTTGGTCGTCATCCTCCTCACCTTGGCCCGGATGTCATCAAATTAGTGTTTCACGAACCTCACATCCATGTAGTAACCTATCTATCTGTGTATCTATATGTGTTATTTATTCTATGTGTATTTATATTATGTGTTATCAGCTAATATGTGTTTGGCAAGATTAAGTGTAAAATAGATATTTGAGAAATATATACCAATTAAAACGTAAGAATCTTCTCTGAAAAAATGTCTACTCTCTCGCTCGCTCTCTCAAAGATCAAACCCCCAGCTCCGGGACCTATGTGCTAATTTATGAAAATCTACAACACAGTCAATGCAGAGGCTGGTGGACCATTATCCATTAGCCCTATTTTCTATTAGCTCCAAGGGCTGTGGCGCACACTGTAATTGCAGGATTGGCTTGTAACTGCGGAAACCATTTATTCAAGCCCACAAACAGCTTGCGGCAGCGGGAAGGGTTTACGGTTTAAGCCTTCAGCCCTGTAATTGTGGGCTTGAGCAATTAAATACATCTGTAGCTTTAGCAAATTTCGAACCCGCAGACATACAGCCTGTATGAAGGTAATTACAAGTTTGGAATTAAATGGGGACCAGAGATGGCTAGCACCCCGTATAGTAATTAGCATTAAAACATGTTTATGTTTTTTTTTTTACTTTCTAAAAAGATTTTGCACATTATTGATTCTGTTATTTAAAATAGTAACTGTGAGACCTCAGTATCCCTTAAAACACTTACAAATACAGAACCACATGCTATACACATACATCACTGATACCTACGCAGAGCAAGAATCACATGCTGAGGAATACAAAGGCCGCAATACACACGGACAGACTCACTGTTTGATACACACATACAGATATTCATACACTAACACATATGCTCAGATACACACAACTTGTTTCAACTTACTGAGACTTACAGGCACTTAGACATATTCACATTCTGACATACACGTACATACATGCACACATATGAACATACCTTGAAAATTATATTGTACTAGCGAATTGCCCGTCAAAAAATGACGGCAATGAAATTGTAAGTGAGCTAATGCTGTTTGGTGTATAATAATGAAATATATAATACATTAATAAATGAATATACTTTACCTATTTTGAAGCATTGTGTTGAAGAGCTGTCAATGTGTTTTGATGTTGCTGCAGCATTAGTGGTGTGGAGCTGCTGTGTAAGCGTGGTAAATGTGTGCAGTGTAATACTGTGCGTGCGCGAGACGAAACCGTTAGCGTAGTGGTGTAGTTCCGCATTGGCGTAAAATGGCGGGTGATGTGTGGTATGCGTCTTCGCGGATTATCTGTAGGTGCTTCGTGGTGTTTTGCGAGTTTCTTGTGGTGTTTTGCGAGTGTGTTGTGGTGTTTTCCGTGTTTAGAGTGCTGTAGCCTCGTTTTCGTTTTGTTCGTCGGCCATTTTTTCTCTCGCTTAGCGATTTTATTAGTGTCTAAACTTTTATTTTTATTTAAATGAAGGTGTAACTTGCTTTTTTCAGGTGCTGGATGGTTCCGCTTGCTGTAGATAAGCTTTTTATGTGTGTGTTGTGTGTATTTATTGTGTTTTAAATGTTTTTATGTTCGCGTGTTGCGTCCGATTTTTGCGAGGTCGTAATGTGTGCTAACGTGTCTCGTATTGTGTTTGCGTGTGTAGCCTCATTTTCGTTTTGCTCGGCGGACATTTTTTCTGTCTCTTAGCAAATTTTTTAGTGTGTAAACTCTTTTATTTTGAGTGAAATCAAGGTGTAAGTTGTTTTTTTGAGGTCCTGGATGCTCCCTCTTGCTGTAGGTAAGTTTTTTATGTATGTGCTGTGTGTATTTATTGTGTTTTGAATTTTGTAATGTTCGCGAGTTGCGTTCGAGTGTTGCGAGGTCGTAATGTGTGTTAACGTGTGTCGTATGTTGTTTGCGTTGCGAGGAAAAGTTTGCGAGGGTCGTAATTGGTGTGTCGTGTTGTTTGCGTTGCGACGTAAAGTTTGCGAGGGTCGCAGTTGCTGGCATGGAGCGCCTTTGGCGCTCCATGCCAGCAACTGAGGCCCTCGCCCGCTGCCCTCGCTTCGCTATGCGAGCCTGCAAGCGTTAGCAACAACTCGCATGCTCACAACTATATATGTGATCTTCATTGCTTTATCACATAACAGTTTAAAAGAAGAGATTCCCACTGCAGAATTGATTTAAATTAAAAAAAAATGTATTTACTCACTGACACACACAGACTCTCACCACACACACCACACACACACATATCTTGCTACACTCACACAGACATGTTGACACACAACATACACAGGACATATTCTGTTTTCTCTGTGTCTGTTTTTACTTTTAGTATCAGCGTATACTGCAGATCTTCACCATGGGGTACCACATTGCAAAAACAAGAAGACTGCACTAATAAGTCATATAGAGTAGAGAGGCCCCCAGATTAATGACCAGAGAGCTTACAGTCTTGTGCCTGGGATATGAAATGTTTTCATCTATTCCACAGCTCAGCGAGACATGTTACAGCTTATAAATCAATAGGTATACCATTGTGATTCCTAGTTCCTGGTGACTCCTCATATATCTCTCCAGTAGTTAAGAAATAGCACAATACCTTGTAAGTCAGTAATAACAAAAAATAGTATTAGCTAAAAAAGTAAATAGATTTTAATGTTATAGTTGTATTATTTACAGACATAAATCCAAGGAACATCCACAATATATTTTTATATCCACCAGAATGTGAAGCTCTACCAAGGTACTTCTTCATCTCTATTTAAAATTGTATCTATCTGATGGTATTTGTTCAGTAATGTTGAGGCAATAAGCATTTTATTTCTGCAAGTGCAATTGTGATAAAAAAATTCTGTATGGTCCTTTGAATAACTAAACTGATAATAGCGCATAGTTTTTTGGTGTTTTTTTATTTATTGAATATATCCTTTAAATGTGTTTCTTTTAAAAGCAATTACCTTTTATTGTGGGTATACACTTTCTTCTCAGCTGATCCTGCTGCTATTTTCTCAAGAGGGTTTTTCCTGGTCAACAAATTACTTATTCATTTAATTATACTGAAAACACTGGCAGTGGTAGCTGCCACACTTCCACTGTGTAGGTAGATACTTGAAAGTCTCCTTCTCCCTGATAAAGTTCATCAAAAGAAAAAAATTGCACAGCAGCATAATTACTTATAAAATATAATAGAAACTAAAATTATTATTATTTCTATTTTCAAGAATATATTTTCAAGATAGTTTATTTTAAATAAATGACTACAAAGGGTGCTTTATCAAATTATATGTTTTTTTTATTTTTTTATATTGTTTTGAAAACTTGAATGTATGTACACACTTTTGCACAAGCATATACCTGCTGTGATTGATTTACTATCATAATGGCTCTATCATAATGGTATTGGCTCTTATGATGAGGTCCCATAGAATTCTACATTTATAAATGTGTTCTCTAATCAACCTATAAAACACAAGATACTAATTCAGAGATGAAGAAAATAATGCAATAGGCATATTATGCTGGTTTGGGAAGAATGATAACTGGAATAATCAGCTTAATAGACAATGCTAATCATGACAGTCAGACAGGGAACACATTGGTATAATATAACCATTCTGCTGTACATCGATTTTCTGAGTGTTCTCAGTTTGGTTCGTGCAGACGTTTTATATAATTATATTGTATCTTTACTGCTTTATCACGTAACAGTTTAAAAGAAGAGATTTTGCAGAATTGATTTCAATTAAAATTAGTTATTATTACATAGGTAAACTAATAGTAATCGTGACTTCCAATCAGTCAGTTTTTGTTTATCTCCTTATAATATTTGCTAAGTGAGGCTGTTATCTTTCAGTTTTGAAATGTAGCTATGAACAGCACTGCTTATTAAGCAATATCTTTAATTCTTTCAAAATTACTATAGATAACCAGCCCCAGTAATAATGTCAGGTTCATTCATGAGATCGGTCTTGCTTTTAGCTGTTTCTCAATCTTAATAATTTGTGACTTCCATTCTTGCTCAACATAACCGCTCTGTGTCTGCATTTACCGTAGCTTCACAACATTGTCATTTGCTTTGACCTAACCAACCACTGGATAGATTCTGTTAGTATGGTTTAACTTGCAGATAAAGTTCCTTTGATACAGGAATAAATAATACATTCAACATTAAAAACAAGCTTATTAGCATGGTTTAGTAATATTAAACTAATGGCAACTGGATGATTGTTCAAACTTAATAAGTGAGAAGCTAAATCATATTGGTGTGAATACATTTCTAGCAACTACTTTTAATGTGCATAACTCCTTCTGGATCGCTACCTTATCGTGGTAAAGGAAATTATGTACCTCAACAAAGCTGTGAGCTATACCATGTAGGGTCATTCAAGATGGGAAGGCCATAGCCGGGAGGTCAGACAAATCGGGGTCCACTGGAGAAGGAACTGGCAACCCACTCCAGTATCTTTGCCATAAAAACCTTATGGATTAGCACATCCAGACATAAGATGTGCCTGTCGTACTGCGTTCATAGGGTCACGGAGAGCCAGACACGACTGAACAACATAAATTTAATTTGACATTTCTGTTAGGTAAACCTGCTGATAAATGTATGCATACAAGTGGGAAATGGCTCACAGTAAGCAGTTCAAATAACTTCAATATAGCTCAATAATTCATCTAATAAAAATGCCTATATGCTTTTATGGGTTTAGGAATATATTAAGTGGATAAAATGTCAAATATAGGCTATAAATACTAATGTGAAGTCAGTAACCTTTGAGTGTATTAATGTATTATGAGAAAATCTAACAATATTATTATTACTACTGAGTATTTTGTAAGTGTCCCCATTATACACAGAGCTGTACAGTTGATGGTGGTAAAGATAATGATTAGAGGTCATTCAACCAGTATGGAAGGCTGTGAGGACCCTACTCTTGAGAGCTTACAAACTAGTGGAGATGGTGTACAAGAGGAACAAAAGATTAACTTGGAGCCGTGAGAGACAGTTGTATAGAAGTTTATCTGTGGATGGGATATTTGTTGCAATAAGTGGCTGGAACAGTGGACATTGGAAAGTTGTGACATGGAACCAGTGTGAAATGCTGCTGTCCAGGGGTTCAATGACGTTACACCCAGTAAGGCACTGCTTAATGCTCTTATTCCAACATATTTGCATGGCTCTGGTATACATTCCATTAAAATGTACATGTATCAGGACCCGTTATTGATATTATTACAACTATCAAAAAAGGGCTGGAACCTTGAACATTATCCTCAGTGTAAATAACTGAATCTCTGAGCACATGTGAAAGTGGCACCATGAAGATTCTAGATATGGTATAGTTTAAACCTATAGATAAAAAGTACTTTATCAGTTGAATGTGATTGAAAATCCTAGAGTAAAAGTAACATTGAAGTCTATTAGAGTGTAAGTTTGTTTTTAATCTTGGACACTGGATGCTGAGCTCAAAGAGAGTGCCCTCCATCCATTGCAATGTGTTAATATTACTATTTTTTTTTGCCATGAACTTAACCCATATATAGCGCTACAGAATATGTTGGCGGATTACAAATACAAATACTACCTATCAGCAGTGGCGGCTGGTGACTTTCCAACTTGGTGCTGGTGGGGGGCAGATACCTGGCCCCTCCCCTACATTGACTCCACACAACAGTATAACCCCTCCCCTTCAAAACATGTTACCACAACATGTACAGACCCTGCCTAGTGACACAGTCTACACCTAGAAAAGTGATCCCATAGAGAAAGACAAAGATAGAGATGCCCCCATCTCTATCTTTGTCTTTCTCTATGGGATCACTAGTGAGAGAGGTGGATAAAGAGTTAAAGAGAGGGACAGAAAGAGAGAGAGAGAGAAGCGACAGAGAGAGAGAGAGAGAGAGGAAGCAACAGGGAGAGAGAGAGAGAGAAAGGGACAGATAGAGAGGAGGGGATAGAGAGAGAGAGGAAGGGATAGAGAGAGGGAGATAGAACGTTAGAGAGATAGATTCTATACCTCTTATATCCCTCTCTCTCCTTCTACCCCTCTCTCTCTATACCTCTCTATCACTCTGAGCCTCGGTCAGGTATTTTTACTGAGAGAGTAAAACTGCATACATAAACAATTTGTTAAATGTAATTAAACAAACAACACGTGGGAGGAACATCTTGCACCTACAGAAGGACAGGGGGATAATTCACCAACAACAGACCAGATGAAGAATGTTGCACCCCAAGTTGGTTCTGTATGATTCAGTACTGTTTTGTTTCTCCCTCCATTTTAAACATTATCTCTAAAAAATACATTTGAATAAATCTATGTATTTTTTTAAAAATATTTCAAAAAAATATTTATTCTGTTTATAGGCTGCCTTTACATAATATTAAGTTGCATGAAACATATTTGAGTGGTTATTTAGCATATATTTCTAATTCTGCTCCTTCACACACACACTAATATAAATATATATATCAGCCTGTGTTTATTCCAGCCTTGGCTTTGCATTAAAGCTGTGTAATACAGCATGCATAAGCTTAAAGGAAGCCATGATTGATAATGGCTGCGGAATGAAGAGCGAGGCATTTGTGGCCATATTTGTGTGTCCCAGCTCAGCTTCCCAGAATGCAGTGTAATAACTGTTTTTCTCGGAACTCTGAGCTGGAAGCAGGTTTTTTAACTTGCTTTAGACATTCAAGTGTGAACAGAGATGTACTTTTTATTTACTATATATATAATATATATATATATATATACATATATATATATATATATATATATATATATATATATATATATATAAATAAGAGATCTCTCCCCCAAAAGTAAGTATACCCTCTCCTATAAATGTATATGGACATAGAGACTAAGACACAAGACCCCTTCTGGATTGCTACCTTGTCATGGTGAAGGGGCTTGTTACCTCAATGAAGCTGTGAGCTGTATCATGAAGGGTCACCCAAGATGGGCAGGTCATTTTAGAGAGGTCAGACATAATGCAGTCCACTGGAGTTGGAACTGGCAACCCACTCCAATATCTTTGCTATGAAAACCATATGGATAAGCACAACCAGAAACACAGACAGATGTACCTGGTGTGCTGCATACACGGCTGAAGTACAGAACAGCAAGACACAGAGAGGGATATGGACTCAGCTGAGCTCGGCAGCTGCCTCTGTCTGGTATAGGTCGGGGTGGTGACAAACATGTCACAAACCTGGTGTGCGGTGCGGGGTAGTCAGAATCAATAAGACTGAAGCTTTACATACAGCTCCCTCTATCTGCATGCACTGTGTGTTGTTTATTTACAATAAACTTTTTTGAGATTGCACCAATGTATTCACTTCCAGGGGGACTGTGAGAGCTGCAGTCCCTGTATGATATGGGACTTTTCCCTCCCGGGTGATACTGCATTTGACAGACAGGCTCAGTTCTACCAGTTAGAGCACAGTTTGGGTATAAAAAGCATTGTGACTTTTTTTAAATTTTCACATGTACCCTGATCTCTAGTACTAGATAAGTCACCAGCCCAGGGCTAGATGTTATAAAGTCACTGTGTTTAATTGCAGCACAGATGGTTTTGTGATTTAAAGTGACAGCAGCAGCTAATAAAAAATAGAATATTGAACATGATAAAAAAAAAATTGTTATTTAAATTATACAATGAAGTAAGTGATTGGGGGATTAAGTCAGTGCATTAGTTTTGGGAGGGCGGTTGCCCAATTGTCCCTATGCATCAGCAGTTAAGTTGGTGTCGGCTACACAAGTGAATTGCCAATGCTTGCACGCTTCGAAACTGATGACCAAGAGGATAACCACAATGGCAGACAGGAGCAAGTATGCAGAGAGTCTCCCGAGAGGCCTGTAAAGAGTACTTTTTCATGATAAGGGGCTTGAAACCTTGCGACATGAGCATCCATGAAACAATTCTGAACTTTCCTTCAACCTTGACATCAGTTTGATTGGTGAAGAGCACAAGGTGAGAGGTCCAGTCCACCTAGGAAATATAGAAATGTTTTTAAGAAACTTCACAAGGACTTAATCTGCCAGTTCAATATTATGCATTGGTTTATTAGACATTTAAGTCAGCAGTCTCTCTGCTACCTGCTAATGTGTCCTGCAAGATTTACAGACAACTTTAACTTCCTCTGCAGAGTTCAGATAGGGATTGAAAACATTGGTACATATGTTAAAAATATATATTTTACCATCAGTCTCTATACTGAAGAAGTTCAGTGGTAAATGGGGAGGCCAGTTAAGTTGGTGTCGGCTACACAAGTGAATTGCCACTGTTCCCACGCTTCCAAACTGATGACCAAGGGATAACCACAATGGCAGAAAGAGCAAGTATGCAGAGAGTCTTATGAGAAGACTGCAAAGAGTCCCTTATTCATGGTGAGGGGGCTTAAAACCTTGCGACATGAGCATCATGAATCCATTTTGACTGTTCCTTCAACCTTGACAGCAGTTCGATTGATGAAGAGCACAAGGTGAAAGGAGGTCCAGTCCACACCTAGGAGATAAAGAAACATTATTGAGATACTTCACAAGGACATAATCTCCTGGTTCAATATTATGCATTGGTTTATTAGGCATTTATTTGAGGCAGTCTATTTGCTACTTGCTGATACTTCCTGCATGATTTACAGACTTTTGACAATTTCAATTTCCTCTGCAGAGTTTAAATAGGGATTTACAATGTGAGTACATATTAAAATATATTTTACCATCACAGTCTATATATACTGAAGGAGTTCAGCAGTAGATGGGGAGGCCTTTCCTTCAACCTTGCCAGCAGATTGATTGGTGAAGAGAGCATAAGGTGAGATGTCCAGTACACCTAGGAGATTAACCTCCCGGTTACAAATTAAGCATTGCTTTATCAGACATTTGAGACAAGTCTCTCTGTGCCTGCTCATGATCCTTAGCAAGTGTTTTTGTTACTGCAATAATATAATCTGCCATGTCTCCTAGGCTAAAATCTCTGCAGCTCCTCCCATGGTTAAGGGAGGCTTGGACCCAGTGGACATGGGTCTTCCCATGAGTATCTCAAATGTGTGATTAGGTGCATTCCTAATGTTGCATAGTAAAGGGTCCACCCATGTAGAAAACATGTCCACTGGAGACTTGAAAAGGAGTTGCACATATTAAAGTTCAGGGTTGTGGGGCTGTGTCTCCTACATGGCAGTATTTATTTTTACTCTGGTAGTTACATTACACGGACATGACACTATTTCTCAGTAATTGTATGTTACACACACATGCAGCCTCTAATTTCTACTTACACAGCTAAGATAGTAGTTCAAGTTGTCTACTTTGATAAAGAGATACAGTTTGCAAGAAGAACTCGAGGATATATCCCAACTTTTCTAAAATGTTTTGCACTTACTGTCAATTTCAAAGATCCAGAGAATTTTCCCAGAAACCTAAATTCACTTCCATTCAGGTTATATTTCTTAAAGTCTTTGATTGTAGACCTGTAGAGCAGTAAAACAAAGATAAAAAATTGAGTTTTAAAAGTTAAAATGTGTTATATGTCACTGAACAGAAAGAAGTGTGTGTCTGTGATGGGTCATGGAGACACCAGAGAACTAGTAGTCTTATATTTCTGTCTCTAGCTTATTTTTTATACAAATTTGCTGTTGCAAAGAAACTAGTATTTACATTTATAAGAATCAACTAGAATTCCTTAGTTTCTCTGAATGTTGGCTGGTGCTAAAAGAATGATTAATTTGCTAAATATATATATATATAAAAAAAAAAAAAGAATCAGTTATTTTATTTTCAACTTGTGATTCAACAAAATTAACTTTTATTAACTTTTGTTTCTTAAAACTTTATTATAAGGTATGGATGGGACAACAAAACCAAAAAATATGTATTCTTAAAAACCATACGTTAGTTTATGCAAAGAGGAAATAATTCCCTTTTCAATGTCTTAATACATTAATCCCTCTTTGTAACCTTGATATAAAAGATAATATACAAAAATGTCCATCAATTATTTGGTTTAAGGAATCATAAGTGCAAGGTAAAATAACTATCATTCTACTCTTTTTGATGTCAGTTTTATTATTCTCAGTTTCCTTAATATAATCAAAGATTTCACTCACTTCTGCAGTTCTGGGTTTTGAAAGAACAAAAACTAAAGCTTTTGAAATCCATTATTTCATAATATATTGTTTTGGAAGAACTCGACTTATTTCTGGGGAATATATTTTAGAAATTATAAGGAAATTTAAGAATATAGCCTTTAAATACTATATGTAATTATACTGTAAAGGGAATCAGGGAATGCAGAGAAAGAACACAGTAGACAATGGCTGCCCCGATAAAGCATAACTGTATATGATAGATAGATAATGCATTTACGGCTGTATGTGCCCCTTTATCCATTACCTATGTCTATTTCTTCAAAAAAGTATACTGCAAATTATAGGGCTACAGTATTCTTTGTTTATCTACATCAGACATTAACTAGCAGATCTTCATTCCATACATCACATATATAGTTGTTTGTGAGCATGCGGCCTGTTGCTAACACTGTGGGCTGCGAAGCGAGGGCTGTAGTTGCTGGCATGGAGCGCCAAAGGCGCTCCATGCAAGCAACTGCGGACCTCGCAAAATGTACAGAGTTCCGAAACAAAAATACGAGACGCGTTACGACCCATTACGACCTCGCAAAAACAGGCCGAAACCCGCGCACATGAAAACATGAAAAACACAATAAATACACACAACAAATACATAAAAAGCTTACCCTACAGCAAGGGGGGGGGGGGCACCCAGGACCTCGAAAACTGAAGTTACACTTTAATTTAACTCCGAATAAAAGAGTTTATACACCCGAAAACCCCCTAAGCGAGAGCAAAAATGTCAGACGAAAAAAACGAAAACGAGGCTACAGCACTCTAAAGATGCAATACACCTACGGATTTTCCGAAAAAGACGTACGAGATCCAAAAACAAAGACGCAACCCGAAAAACATTAGAAACACAAATACACACAACAAACACATTAACACAGCAAGGGGGACCCAGGACCTCTGCAACTGAAGTTACACCTCGATTTAAATCCAAATTTCAGAGTTTAGACACCTGAAAATCCCCTAAGCAAGAGAAAAAATGGCCGCCGAACAAAACGAAAACGAGGCTAAAGGACCCTAAACAAGCAAAACACCACCAAACACCTACGGATTTTCTGAAAAAGTCAGACGACATCCGTAAACAAGGACGCTAAATCAGCCACAGCCGCATACCACACATTAGGCGCCATTTTAGAACACTTACTTATGCAATCCGGAAGTACACAGCTACGCTAAAGAATTTGCCTCGCACACGCACACTATTAAACTACACACTGTACACATTCATGACGCTTACACAGCAGCTCCACAGCACTGATGCTGCAGCAACATAAAAACAGATTGCCAGCTCTTCAACACAATGCTGCATATATTACTTCACAATAGGTAAAGTATATTAATTTCTTATTGTATTAATTATTCATTGCCATACCAAAAAAAAACACCAACACTGCTCATAGCACACAAAAAAACAAGAGCCTCGCAATGAGCGCCGAAGGCTCTCAGCGCGAGGCTCGCAATGAGCGCCAAATGATCTTAAAACACCAACAAAATTAATTTCGCACGCAAACAACATTACCTGCCTTACA
Organism: Discoglossus pictus; assembly: GCA_027410445.1. Classification (NCBI taxonomy): domain Eukaryota; kingdom Metazoa; phylum Chordata; class Amphibia; order Anura; family Alytidae; genus Discoglossus; species Discoglossus pictus. The sequence goes on from CM050167.1 coordinate 310,590,688, forward strand.
ATCTTATTGCCGTCATTTTTTGACGGGCAAGTCGCTAGTCTATATATAAATTAGACACATCTATTGTGATATATAATGCTTTCATATCCATATACTAAAGTACTTAAATATAGACTGCAGGTAACGGTTTGGGGTTCGTGTATTTTTCGTGGCAGCTCTAGTACCCACAAGGGAAATAACGTGCACGGTAAAAAAATGCCAAACTCAAATATACATTTAGGTGAAAAAACGTCCTCTTTAATGGATAAATATAGACATTGCAGAGCTGCTTAGAGTCTATATAGTTAAGAACAAATACACTGAAGAAACGTCTTTACTCACCTCACTGATGTACAGTATCTTCTCACATATGTAATTATATCTTATATTTATAGGGTGCTACCATTTTCTGCAGAAGGATAAAAGGGATAGGGTAAATACATGAGACTTTGTCTATAGTAGTAAGAAGTTTGCAAGATTATGTTGTGCTCGTTTGTTGCTGCTTTGAAGAAAAAAAGTGTTACACCAATTGTTATACTATACTTTTTTGTTTCTTCAATTAACCTAATCCCCCAGTTATTAAACCTTATCCCTTACCTTTATATATTGTGACAGGGCCGGCCTTTGGCTACTAGTTGGTCCCGTGATCTCCACATAATATACTTTTATCTTTGCTTTTAATAAAATGTTTCCAAACAAACAGTAGCTTATATTCAGCATGAAAATAACATCTAAATAAACGGTCTTACTTATTTGCAGGAACACCCTGACTAGCCCTGAGACCGCTTCTCGGCCTGCAGGGAAAACAGTACCTTTTCAAACAGAGGGGTGTGGTACCTTTAAGTCCAGCCTCTCTCTCCCAGCTTCAAAGGATCCTCTGCAAATACTCTCCCCTTGCAGAAAATAGTCCCTCTTGTACATTTTGTTCCCGTCACACAGACTGATCCCTCTAATGGCAGCTTTCCATGCTGCTCTGGCACCCACACTGCAAGTCCAGCCAGGTCCTGATCAGGAGCTCTGTCTCTTTCTCCTCCCAGGTCACGCTGAACACTCTTGTGTCTCTTGTTATTATGCTGGCTGTACTCTCCAGGCAATCATCACTCACATGCACAGGCACTCACATGCCAGTGTCTCTCAGTGTGGCAGTCTGTATTTCAAGCAGTCTGTCTTACTTCACAGCTTATCCCATCTTTCAGGATCCAGCAGCAGCACAGTGCTGTCTAAGTAAGGTTCTCTATCTCAGCCCAGGTTGTCTTTCACCAAACAGACTGCAAATCCACACACTGCTCACAGCCCTTAGCACAGAGCCTAATCAGCACTTCCCATCTCTGCTTTCCAGGCATTAAAGTGTTGTTTCACCTGGGCCAATCAGGAGTCCTCCAGGAACTTAACTCCGTCACACCTGTCAAGAACCGTTCATGCTCTGTACCTGGCACCATCCTCTAGGGGCAAACGGTCACTCTATGTAATCTCTCAGTCCTTATGTGCAAGGTAGAGTTTTCCTCCTTTAAGGCTTGATGGTGGTCCAGCTGCTCATCTCTTGAACTTTATGTTGTGAATGGCCCTGCCTCCCAATACAGCTCCTTATATAGTGCCCTGGGCTCTGTGACATCATCTATTATGACACATCTCTGATGTAAGAAGGTGTTTATTACCTGCAGGTCCCAGCTCAGCCTTGTGATATCTGCCATTAGACAACTTAACATATAGTGCTTTAGAAATATATGTTTTCTCCAAAATATAATGTACAACAAAGGTTCCTTTGTACACATTGTCACATACACATAAGTGTGGACAAAAAAATTAAAACTTAGAATGCAGCAATTTACAGACTGTAAAAATTATCCCTGTGCATCTGCAATCCATTTACTTGTTAGCCTTCAACGTTTCTTTCTGTTCTACTTTTTTCTTTCTATTATCTTCCTATTAACAGGCCATTTAACTCACTATAAGTGCTCTTCTATGTTAAAATAATCTATTTTTTAAATTATTACTTTAATAACACCAAAAAACGAAAGTCTTAGGCCTGTTTACAAACACGCTCCTGACACGTTCCATGATTAACAACGTCTGCTGACACAGTGAAGGCTCCATGAACACAAAGCTTTATAATTTTCCACTGAACTTCAGGAACGTTGCAGGAGATGTTTTTAACCCCTAACTGTCGTATTTAGCTGATTCTAGCAGTCATTTCTCTGAACAGAGCTCTGCATGGAGCTGTTGCTGTGAGTCTGTCTGGGTGCCCTGCCAGTGATTCATATAAACAGCCACTTCATTTATATTTTTTTCTGTGAAAAAGACGCCTATTTCAAAAATTCAAAAAGTATTTCAATATGTTTTTAGGATAACTTAACAGTGGTGTGCTCCAAGTTGTGCTGAATTAACTGGCCCTTTAACTGCCTCCTGACATTTACCCTCCATTATATGGGTTACCTCTAATAACTCCACAATAAGATGAAATGGTGAAGAGGAGAATAGGCTGTACAGGAGGGATGTAAAAGACTTAAGTGTAGGCAGGAAGGGACACTAGGTGTCTGGTATTTTACTAGACTGTCCTGTTCAAAACCCAAAGTGCCACTGTCGTCGGACTTTTTGTATATGGAGTTTTCAATAATTAAACGTGATGATGGTCAAAATGTTATTAGAAATAAATACAGATTTTACATTTGTAGGCTTTATACCAAATCATTCTAAACTAATGAGCTTTCTATTACTGCTACTGAAATTCTGAAGTTCGTAGATACCACATTCCTGTTGTTTAGATATCAACTTCCTGTGCAATCAGAGTCTCCTGTCACCTATGGAAGATCACCAGATCTCAAATTGGTGGATCCCACAGCAGCATAATTGTACATCTGTGTGTAATTTATATATAGGTGCTTATTAGTGCGTATATGTGTTTATTTATAAGGATTTGCTAATCTACATGGATATAATTCTGATGAGTATAATCTTGCTTTTATTTTCGCCGATCCTTGACAATTTTCTATAAACGCCCATGATCACAGCCACTGCAATAGGAGACTGACACTGCTATGGGTTGAGCAGATGCAGTTATGAGTGGTTAAAATAATTTTATGATGTTTTCTTTTTCAGTGTTAAAAAAAAAAGACTATATTCACTAACGGCAGTCTCTTGTATACCATGGTATATGGATATAAAAGTATCTTATGTCACAATGGATGACATCACAAAGCACAGTTACTAAAAAGATGTAGGAACTAAAGGGACTGCAACTGCAAGTCAGTATTTAAAAGGTATACTATTGCCCTATATTAACATACATTTTTGAAGAAATAGACTTGGGGCACAGCCTTTAATTCATTACCTATCACATGAAATTATTAAGGAGGACAGCGATTGTCTTGTTTGTGTAGCTGCTTTCTCAGCAGGGAAGACACTTTGTAGACTTAGATTTTCGTTAGTCCTTTTGTGGGCACTTAACTCTAAGGATTACCACACCTGCATTCATTCTTTTCTTGCCAGTTGAAGTAAAAGGCAAACAGAAAGAAAAATGGTGGCTTTTTACCACAGTACACTACTATTACATATCATTTACAAAGAATTTACTTTATAAAACATTTTGTCTGTGATCATACACACACTTCTCTTCCGTGACATACAAACAAATTTAATGTTGTAAGACTACTTTGTTCTGTAACTTTGCTTCACCTATCTACATAGCTGCAACCTAAGACTCACAAGAAATTTAAGCCAAATGGAACCGAATTAGGTTCTCCAAAATATTCTCTGCATTCTTTTACATCAATGAAGCATTGAAATATATCATTTGAGAACATTAGGAGATATCCACAAGTTCTTCTGGCAGCTACATTTCTTATCCTCTACAAATAGACAGCTATTACTGGCTTGATCTTAGCTGCGTAAAAAGAAATTGGAGGCAGCGTGTTTGTAATATACAATTACTGATAGACTAGAGACGTTGCATTATGTCAGTGCAAAGTAACTGCCCATGTAAAAAACAAATACTGTCCTGGAAGATGAACACATCCTCAGAGATCCAAAAAAGCATTAAATATTGGAAGTCCCTACTAGACACACAGCCACCTCTTCCAGTGTGTCCTGCGTGCTGACTGGATCATTGTCCATGGAACTCTTGCCCTCTTGTGTTCCTTCCCCATCTCCTTTAAACTGTAAGCTCTCGGGAGCAGGGTCGTCAATTCCTCATGTGTCAGAATTTTTGTCTTGTCCTTTGTCGTACAGGGTACCCCGTGTAAATAGATATTTGTGTTTTGCGTTTATCCATTATAATTTTTTTGCAACATTTGTAAAGGACACCATGGAAAACATTAGCTCTTTACATTGATATCCAGTCTCTATAGTCATCTCTCCTGAGCAGGCACATGAACTTCTCTATATCAGACACTTTATCTTGTTATAAGTCATATTGATGATGCTCTTTATAATTTTTATGTTTGTCAATACCAAGTTTCAGTGTAAACACATCTTCGTTATCTTGAACTCCCTAATATTGAACCCCACCTCCCCAGCACCCACCAAACTACTTGCACTCACCTCTTCCCTCGACCTCTCACAACTTACAGATTCTTCAACTCACCATGCTGGACACTCTCTTGACCTTATTTTCACCAATATTAACCCTACCTCCAACCCAGTCATCCACTCTCTCCCTCGATCTGACCATCACCTCCTTACCTTCAACCTCACCATATCTTCCTCTCATCACTCTTCTTCAACCACAGCCACAATAACCCCCAGAAACCTGCTAGAACTCGACCCTACACAGCTCTCCATTGTGCTCCAACCTCTTCTCAGCACTATCACCAACCTCAACTGCCCTGACACCTCACACTACAACTCTACTCTCTCTTCCACTCTTGATACCCTTGCCCCCATAACCATATGCAGATGCCCTTGATCTCATCCACAACCATGGCACACTACACACACACGTTACATTCAGAAGAGCTCCCGCACTGCTGCACGACTATGGAGGAAATCACGTTCCACAGCAGATTTCCTTCACTACAAGTTTATCACTCTGCCTTTAACCTGGCCAAACAGCACTACTTCACATCACTAATATCAACTCTGTCCTCCAACCCCAAATGTCTGTTTGCCACTTTCAATACTCTCCTCCGTCCACAACCTTCCCCCATCTCTTCCTGTGTCACGGCTTAAGACTTTGCCAACCATTTTACACATAAAATTCAATCTATCCGCAAGTAACTCTCCTCTCATCATGGCTCACACACTCCACCCTCTCAACTAACCAACAACACCCAATCTACTCACCTCCCCATTCCCACAGCCACTTTGAACTACTTTACCCCTGCAACAGAGGATGAAGTTTCTATCCTAATATCATCCCCTCACCTCACTACCTGTCCTTCGGATCCTATTCTATCTCAGCTCACCCTCCCCTCTCTACTACACTAATACCAGCTCTCACACACATCTTCAACCTTTCCCTAAACACTGGCACGTTTCCATCATCTCTTAAACATGCCATAATTACACCCACTCTCAAGAAACCCTCATCCGATTCTGATGTTGCATCTAACTATCGCCCTATCTCTCTACTTCCCCTGGCTTCCAAACTGCTGGATCGGCTTGTCTGTGACCGCCTTACCAGTTTCATCTCCTCTAACTCTCTTCTGGACACCTTCCAATCCGGCTTTCGGCCCCAACACTCCACTGAGACAGCCCTCATAAAGTCACCAATTACCTGCTCACCGACAAGTCTAAAGGCAACTTTTCCATTTTGTTTCTTCTGGATCTTTCTGCTGCTTTTGACACAGTTGACCATCCGCTTCTACTGCACATTCTCCCTCGGCATTCGAGACACTGCTCTCTCATGGTTCTCATCATACCTCCAAGAATAATCATTTAGAGTCTCCTTCTCTGGCACATCTTCTTCTCCTCACCCCCTGTCTATTGACGTACCCCAAGGATCAGTCCTAGGCCCCCTCCTCTTCTCCATCTATACATCCTCACTCGGCACCCTAATAAACTCTTTTGGGTTCCAGTACCATATCTATGTAGATGACACCCAAATCTACCTCTCAGCACCAGATCTATTCCCCTCTCTTCTGCCTCTCTAGTATATCCTCTTGGATGGCCGCCCACCATCTAAAACTCAACATGTGTAAGACTGAACTCTTAATCTTCCCACCCTCTACTACAGCTTCAATTCCTCACATCTCTGTCTCTGTCAACAATGCCATCATCACTCCCATCTCCCAAGCCCGTTGTCTCTGGGTTCTACTGGACCCTGCCCTCTCTTTCATCCCACACATACACTCTCTAACCAAATCCTGTCTTCGCCATCTAAAAAACATATCCAATATACGCTATTACCTTACAAAAGACACTATTAAGATTCTAATAATACACTCTCTCATCATTTCTCATCTTGACTATTGCAACTCACTCCTTGTTGGCCTGCCCATCCCTCGCCTCTCCTCACTCCAGGCGAGGGAGGTAATGAATGCCTCCGCCAGACTCATCTTCCATACACATCGTTCAGTGTCGGCAGCTCCTCTTTGTCAGTCACTTTACTGGCTTCCCTTAGCCTCCAGAATACAATTTTAAATCTTGACTTATAAAGCCCTCAACAACAGCACACCCCCATACATCTCTGCTCTCATCTCCAAATATTCCCACACACACCCTCTTTGTTCTGTTAACGACCTTCTTCTTTCTACCACTCTTGTCACCTCCTCTGACTCCCGCCTCCAGGACTTTTCTCGTGCTTCCCCTATTCTCTGGAACTCCTTGCCTCGCTTCACCAGACTATCCTCCTGCCTTAAATCCTTAAAAACTTCAATAAAAATGCACCTCTTTAAAGAAGTCTATAACCTTCCTCCCTAACATGCTCAGCACTACGCTCTCCCTACTGTACCACATACAAACTTCTACCTTTAGATTGTAAGTCTGCGAGTTTCAATCCTGCGCGGTGCTTTAGGGAAAGCAATATGGACACCGGATTCCAAGCTCAAAGACAGGGCCCTCCATTCATTGCAATGTGTGAATCTTGAACTTGTCATTGCCTGTAACTTAACTTATATATAGCGCTACGGAATATGTTGGCGCGTTACAAATAATTAGTTACACGATAATAATAATAAGCATTTGAACTAAACAATATTGGCAAAACGTTTTAATAATCCAAAGGGCACCACACTAGGCACTAATCATATATAGCTCATATAGTCCTCCATATTACAGATGTATATGTACCCATCCACACACAGGTGTATAAACATATAGTAAACTCCACATAACCCTGAACATTATAGGCATATAAAAATATAGCAAACTCCATAATGCTATCACTCTATGGTACCTCTTGCTCTCTTTCTCCTCTCATTTTGTTTCTCTCCCTATCTTTTTCCATCCTCTTTCATCCTTTGTTCTTTCTCATTCATTTTCTATGCTCCTTCACTCTTTCCTTTCTCTATATCCTCTCCTCTCCCACTCTCTCCTATCCTCCCCATTCTCATTTTTCTCCTTTCCCCCATTCTCTTGTTCTTTCTACCTTTTTTCTCTGTCCTTCACTCTCCCTTTCTCTTCTTCTTTTTGCCCCCTTTTACCCACTTTTCTCTTGCCCCTTTTTCTGTTTCCATCATTCTTCTCCCCACAACCTCTCACTCCCATCTTCTCTCTCTCCTTTCTATTTACTTACTAAATGCTCTTCTCCTTTCTCTCTCTCCACCCCCTTATCCCTCCTTAGTCCCCAGCATGTCTCCTCCCCTTATTTTCTCCCACTCATCTCTTCCCCTTCGTTCTCTCCCTTTTTCTCCTCCCCTCCTCTCTTTTACCTTAATTGTTCCTATTATCCTCCTATTCTCTTCCCCAATTCTCTATCTTTCCTCCTCCTCCATCACCCTCTCTGCTCTTTTCTCCCTCTCTCTATTCTCTTGTCTCCCCTTTTTGTCTCTATTTCTCTATAACTTCCTCCTTTCAGACCAATCTCTTCCTGCCCCCTTCTCTCTTCACCCTCCCGTCCCTGTTTTCTCCCACTATCCCCATCTCTCTTCTACTTCGCCCAGGCATATTACTATATATCCTTAGTAAAATCCATGTCCCTTTAAGCGATGCTGTGTCACAATGGCAACATCCTGTGCGTGCGGTCACCCTGCAAATACAACTAACGGCAACCTGCTACCTCTCTCAACTTGCTATCTCATAATATTATTATATCATCAGCAGTGGTGGCTGGTGACTTTCCAACTTGGTGTGGCAGAAAACAGAAACCTGGCCCCTCCCCTTACATTAACTCCACCCAACAGTATAAACCTCTCCCCTTCACAACATGCTACCACAACATGTATAGACCTTGCCTAGTGACACAATCTCTACCCACAAAAGTGATCCCATAGAAAAAGACAGGGATAGCGATATTGGGGGGGGGGGGGGGATACTGAGTTACAGACAGGGATATAGAGCGATAGAGAGAGTGAGTATAGATATGGAAGGGATAGATGAAGGGATAGAGAGAGAGGAAGGGATAGTGAGAGAGGTGGATAGAGAATTAAAGACAGGGTTAGAGAGGAAGAGGAAGGGATAGAGAGAGAGGAAGGGATAGTGAGAGAGGTGGATAGAGAGTTAACGACAGGGATAGAGAGAGGGATCGAGACAGTTAGAAAGGTATAGAGAGAGAGAGAGAGAGGAAGGGATATAGAGAGAGAGGGAGATAGAAAGTTAGATAGATTATATGCCTCTTCTATTCCTCTCTCTCCCTCTCTATCCGTCTCTCCTTCTACCTCTCTCCTCCCTCCCTCAATACCCCCCCCCCATCTCCATACCTCTCTATCTATCACTCTCAGCCTAGGTCAGGTAGTCAGAAGACCAAACAACACATGGGAGGAACATTTTGCACCTACAGAAGGACAGGGTGACCAGAACAAGAAAGTTGCATCCCAAGTTGGTTCTGCATGACATACTGTTTTGTTTCTTCCTCCATTTTAAAAATTATTATGTTTAAAGCATAAATTTGAATAAATCTATGTGTTTGTAAAAAATATTTTAAAAAAATATTTATTCAGTTTATAGGCTGCCGTTGCATAATTATTATTACGTTGCAAAAAACATACTTGAGTGGTTAATTAGCATACATTTATAAGTCTGCTCCTTCACACACATTACTGGCAACCCACTCCAGTATCTTTGCCATGAAAACTATATGGATAAGCACAACCAGAAACACAGACAGATGTGCCTGGTGTGCTGCATCCATGTGGTCACTGAGAGTCAGACATGACTGAAGGAAAGAACAACAACTAGACACAGAGAGGGATATGGACCCCCCTGCTGTCTCTGTCTGGTATAGGCCGGGGTGGTGACCGAGGTCACAAGATTGGTGTGTGTGGAGCAGGGTAGCCAGAATCAATAAGACCACCAGAGTATTGAGAACACTGAAGCTTTACACACAGCTCCCTCTATTTGCATGCACTGTGAGCTGGGAGATGTTTATTTTTTAATAAACTTTATTGAGATTGCACCAATTTATTCACTTCCAGGGGGACTGTGAGAGGTGCAGTCCCTGTATGATACCGGACTTTTCCCTCCCAACCATTCTGATTGGATGATGCTGCGTTTGACAGACAGGCTCATCTCTATCAGTTAGCACACAGTTTGGCCATAGACAGCATTGTGACTGTTTTTTTGTTTTTTTAAATCTCACATGTACTCTTAACAGTAGTACTAGACAAGTCACCAGCAAGGGGCTAGATGTGATAAGTCAGTGTGTTTAACTGCAGCATATAGGGTTTTAAAATGTAAAGTGATAGCAGCAGCTATTAAAAAAATGAATATTGAACATGCCCTGCGCCGATGAAGCGGTCTCCTTGTTGCCGGGAAGTGGTTGTGCGTTTTCGTGTTAGGTTTACAGGGTTACGGTTAGGGTCGGGAAGGGGTGTAGGGGGTTAGGATTAGGGGCTTCGGGACTTCGTTTTAGGGGTTAGGGTTAGGCTAAGAGGGTTAGGAGGTTAGGGCTGCCAAGGGGTGTAGGGGGTTAGGTTTAGGGTTAGGGCTGGAAAGTGGTGTAGGGGCTTAGGGTTAGGACCGGCAAGGGTTGTAGGGGGTTAGGGTTAGGGCCACAAGGGGTGTAGGGTGTTAGGATTAGGGCTGGCAAGGGGTGTAGGGGGTTAGGTTTAGGGTTAGGCCCAGCAAAGGAGTGTAGGGGATTAGGGGCTTAGGGAGTACCTGGAAACAGGAGGCTTCCAGTACCGTGCACGCACACGGTACCATAAAACAGGAAAGGTCCAAATTCTTTATATGGGCTAAATCAATTTTATCGTTTAATTTGTATCAAAATAAACACTCAGTAAAATATGTTACAATAATATATTTGGGGGTTATTTACTGAGCTATCACAGGGGCTGCAATGTTTGCATAGTTGTGCTATGGCAATTTTACATTTATGAAACAAACACTTCTAATACAACAATGCACACTGCTGCCCCTGTGATACTATCTCCTTCTTTATTTCTGATGTGATTTTTAACAAGTCTTCACCAAAGTTATACACAAATGGGTATTTATTAGGCATTGCAGGGTCAGCAGTATGCATTACTATATTCAATGCCCTTTGATTCCTGTGGGAACATTGGATACCAGGGCCCCCCCCAAACCCCCCAGGTCTCCTATTCTGATCTCCAACCCCGTATGTATAACACTCTTTCTGCTTCTTTCACTTTGTTGATATATATGGTGGTGACTCTAGTAAACAACCTTAAGAGAAGATAGACTGTGACAGGAATGTGGGAGGGGTATACAGCATTGACTGGACTGCGTGTATGTAACAGACTAGCAGATTTATTAAATTGCGATTCGGCCAATTTAATAGGGCTCTATTTAAGCACAGAGCATATTTTTTTACAGAAGTTTTTAGTTAGTGAAGACCTTGCTTTTGGATAGAAGTTCACTAACTAAAAACTTCTGTTAAAAAAAAATATGCTATGTGCTTAAATAGAGCCCTATTCAATTTGCAGAATTGCAATTTAATAAGGCTGTACATCCCAAAACATTGGAAAGTCAAAGCCAAGCCACTCTGAAACATATTTCTTGTATTATGTAGGTAGCAGGTATGAATCCTGGCTCCTACAATAGTCACTTGGACAATAAGATAACAAACGTGCTGTTTGATATATTTTACTTCTGTTAATAAAATGCTGAAACAGCAAAATGGACAAAATGTTACATAAATTATGACAATATTCTGATTGCTTCTTAAACAGAGTTATGATTCTTTGCTTTATTTGAAGTTGACCTGGATGGCTTACATTGCATAGAACTCCAGTTAGTGTAAAATTTAACTGCAAGTGATTCATTATCTACATAAAAATCATGGGAATGGTTGATTGACCATGCCAGCAAACTTTAAATCAGAAAGACAGATTCTGGCACTGTTATTGCTCAAAATGGAAATGCTTTCTAGTGGAGAAATAGGGGTGTAAGTTCCAAACCCTTCGGGTATAAAAATTGAGTAACGCTGTTTGGACAGCACCCTATTTATTAATAAAGGACACATGGCCGTCTCATTGGGTTAGTCACTAACTGGACATATGCAAAATATATATTGCTGTTTTCAAGTTTTTGTTACGCTTTGCACAAGTGGTTATTTTGACTTTACTATAGATAAAACAAAATATATTTATTCTTACAGTCTAAAATTCCCTCAATGTATTGCAAAACAACAAAAAAAAACAGTGGGTTATCCTGGGATGAAGGACTTACTGCCTCGTATAGCCCTTATGACGAATGCTTACATTGCAAGTCATCGACCATCCATTTTGTTTATGATATAGAGTTATTGTATTATATGTATAGTTAGTAGACTGCAGCATTACCAGACAGAATTTAAAAAAAGGGAGAACAACAAAGGGAGATAAAGGATTTGGGAGCAGTCATCTAAATTATTTCTGTCTAGGCCAGCAAGCAAAATTTCAGGTTGCAGAAGACTGCCTCAAAATGCCAGCGCAATGCTGCAGTGTATTCTATGAGTATTGTAAGTACCTGACACTTCCTGGAGTACTGCACATAAATACTTATGGGTTTAATGTCCCGTTGTGCGCGGCTGGATCAAGCATAGGCACTCATAGAGACTGCGGCAATGGTCAGGTTTGGTAACCCTCCCAAAGATTTTGTCAGGTTAAGGGTCAGGTGGTTTTATAAACCTGAACATGTCTTGGAGTTTCAAGTAGATTCTCTTTGCAACACCTTGCTTTTCTGTGATGACTGCACATGCATAACAACATTCTTCATATATTGTTATATTTCATACTATCACATCTTTTGGCTCCTATTTATATCTCTTTATAAACTAGACATGATTGTAGAGCAGTAATGGAGACTCTGACAGTTTACCTATAAAGTCCTATCAACAGGCTGAACCTATGCATACCCTCTATCAGTTGGTATAGTATAAATGAAGCAAATAACATGAGTGACATCTAGTGGCCTATTTTATTATTTCACATTCTTGTTATACTAGATTTGTTAATGGCGTCCCATGTCACTGTCAGCTACACATACAGTCCACTTTTCTGCATGTTAGACACTGTAAAACGAGATTAGGAAATCTTCAAGAGAAAGACTCAAGATTTTAAACTGCTCTGTTTCTAGTGAAGCAGCCCTTTGTATTAGCATGTACACAGAATCCTTACATATAATTACATTTATTGATCACAAGAGCCTATTAAGAGTAAATATTGACGTTCCAAAGCAGTGCTTAGAAGTGATATATTGATATGGATTAGTGATGTCGCGAACATCAAATTTTCGGTTCGCAAACATCGGACGCGAACTTCAATCAAATGTTCGCGAACGGGCCATAGACTTCAATGGGCAGGCGAATTTCAAAACCCACAGGGACTCTTTCTGGCCACAATAGTGATGGGAAAGTTGTTTCAAGGGGATTAACACCTGGACTGTGGCATGCCGTAGGGGGATCCATGGCAAAACAAAAAAAATTACATAGTTGATGCAGAGTCTGGTTTTAAGCCATAAAGGGCATAAATCACCTAACATTCCTAAATTGTTTGGAATAACATGCTTTAAAACATCAGGTATGATGTTGTATCGATCAGGTAGTGTAAGGGTTACACCCGCTTCACAGTAACAGACCAATCTCCCCGTTTAATGCACCGCAAACAACCGCAAACAGTCCCTTTGCACAACCGCAAACTCCACATTTGCACAAGGTTGGATACCAAGCTAGCCATGTCCCGTTCCTTGTCCTCACTGATGTCATTGAAGGTCTCTTCCTCCACCCAGCCACCAAGGGTCCCCGATAGGTGACAACAAGCCCCCTGGGACGCCTACTGTGTTTGGTCTTCCACCTCCTCAAAGCCACCTTACTCCTCTGACTCCTCTTCTTCAGACTCCTCTCTCTGCGTTGCCTCTGTCTGCGTTATTATAAGGTGTGTACTATTAAGTAGTACTATTCCTATCGGTTTAATCCCTGTTACGTCCACTATTAGGGGACGTGTATATGGCATTGATTTTTGGAACAGGGAGATGGAAAAAGATGCTTGGTCGGACCTCCTACTTCAAATTTGGGGCACTGCGCGTGCAATCTAAGGTGCCACCAGATATGAGTGTCACTGTGCACTGGCAAAAGTTGGCAGAGTTGATGCAATAGGCTTCACACACACGCCTGTAGGCAGGCAATTGCTATTCAATCTATTACAGTCAAAAAAGTTTTGTTTATGTCACTGTACACTACGGTTGCACCAGATATGACGTATCACTGTGCACTGGCAATAGTTGGCAGAGTAGATGCAATAGGCTTCACACACACGCCTGTAGGCAAGCAATTGCTATTCAATCTATTACAGTCAAAAAAGTGTTGTTTTATTTCACTGAGCACAATATAAGCTGACACAGGCAGGCAACTGGAATTAGATTAATTGTAGTGGAAGCTAAATACACAGCTTGGCTATCTATTTCCCTATTAAATCTCCAGCAGCTACACTATCTGTCCTCTCACAATGAATGCAGCTTCACAATGATTCTAAAATGTATGCTGTCCTTCAGATGGAAGGCCCTGGAAGGGAGTGTATGCTGCTGATTGGCTGGAATGTGTCTGCTGACTGTGAGGTGCAGGGTCAAAGTTTCCTCAATGATAAAGAATAGGAGGCGAACCCAAAAGCGCATGTGTTCGCCGTCCGATGCGAACGCGAACATGCCAAAATCGCTCCTGAATAGTCCGCGGGCGAACTGTTCGCGACATCTCTAATATGGATATTTATACTCTAGATACTCCTTTCCTTTTTTTTTTTTACACAATTACAGTTAAATTACACAATTCAACATTTTATTGTACAGGATTTGTGTTTTCCTGCTTCACCCCTCACACCCCATGAAGCACAAAGACAAGTGTTTTTCTCAGCAAGGGCGGTCGGACTGTGGAACTCTCTAAACAATGTTTCAATGTTTTTTTTACCCAGGATCAATTTACAACCAGGAAGTAATTCACATATTACAAGGATCAGTAGATATCTAAAAAGGTTGACAACTAAAAGTATATTTTCAACCTCAATTACTATGTTACTGTTACAATCTGCTTCTTCAAGGGGGCTTGATATGAACCTAGTTCAAACTTAGCCCAGCAGAATTGTGTGGTTCCTGTTCTCTGTGGCACAAAAGATGGCTTTAGAAGAGGGTAAGGCCCAAAAGTACAGGCAGAGAATACTGGATACAGGTTACTAGTGGCCCATGGCAAGACCAATCCCCAAGTCAGGATACAAAACACAGAAATAGTCTCACACCTTGTATATGTGAAAACTAGAACTGAACCTTTACTGAATTATCAGAGCAACATATTTATACTCTCACACACCCTTGTGTACCTGTGTGTATGTGTGTGATGAAGCACAACACATTGGTTGCTATAACAATTGAGATAAAACTCATCAGATATCTAAGCAATAGGCCAGGTGTCTATGGCTAACTAGGGCAGTCAACCTTTATGTAAAGCTCAAGTGTTCACTCAGGACTGCTAAGGAACAGTTATCTGCCTTGACTCAAGTCCTGTATGTGTGAGGGTGCAATGATCTGCAGCTATCTCCTGTGCAGAGCATTTTTACCATTTCCACATATGTTATATATACATTTTCCCTCTCATAATATATAATAACTGGTATACATAAAAACCATCTACAGGCAACATATAACCACACACAATAATACATAATCTCAATGCAACAATGTCATGCTCCCTTGACCATATCCATAATTACTGGCAATAACAGTTCTTAAACAATGTTATCATGACAGTTAGTAGGTAACATGTATCTGGGTATTATTGGCCCCATTCTCCAGGTAGGATATTGTATATTGTGTATGTAGTAGTAGTCTCCTTCCTAGTTCTTTTTTTTTGTTACTTCATTTTTATTGAATTTTTCACATACAATTTAAATCCAAAAGTAGTGAAACATGCAAATGCAGCAATAAAGTAAATCAATCGAACATAAAATAAAATAAACATTGTAATTTGTATTAAAAATCCACATGGCAGGATAATCCAAATTAAGTAGCTTTGCTCTTTTATTTAAGGCATTATGCTTTTTTTTTTTTTTTTTTATCATATCAAATTGTCATGGCCTATAAACCGTCATATGAATTTCTTTAATTCTAAACAGGAGAAGGGATAACTTATTTTTAGACGCTAAATTATGAAATTCCTTTATTTTGCAATTATTAACTGGCAGCTGTCCAACATACCCAAGTCTACATTTTCACCAATTTTGGAATATATTAATATTTAATGCTCTTAGCAATAATGGCTTATTAAACATTGATGTGAGTCTTGATTTTTTACTAATCCAAATATGTTTTACTACAATTGTTCCATATTCGTCTGTTATTTCAAATAATTAGGCTTTTTAATCTATGAACCCATCTTACTTCTTATGTATTTGGAATTATCTACAACATTTTTTTCTGCTCACCAATCTCATTTTCTAAAAAAAGCCATTTTTTTTTATTTTTTGAGAACGAAAAATGTATTATAAAGGCCAGGTTTGATACTTCATAATATTTTTGAAAGTCTTGGCCACCTAATCCCCTTTTATCTAAAGATAATGTTAAAGGACCACTGAAGTAATTGTAAGTGCTCTTCGTGGTTTCAAAGAGTGCTAGACTATTTGTTAAAATTATTATTTTAATTACTGTTTAATTTCTAATAAACATAAGTTTAGTGACATGCAAACATAAGATAACAGTCATCAAATGCATGAAGTGATGGGTATATAAAAAGATGATCTATTTACACAAATATAATCGTTATGTAAATGATATGTATGTTGATGTCCCAAATCAGTAACCATTAGAAACACACAGATACATTGATTGCAGTATAACAATAAAATAGTTTATGCTATACACAGAGCACAGTAATAAATGTATCAGACTGTGCATTATTATCATGGGGGAGTTGTGCGTGACTCTCAAGAGGACAAGAAGTTATGTAGGAAAATGGGTTTACAGTTTTAGGCTTTAGCCCTGTAATGGAGGGTTTGAGTCAATTGAATACAGCCGGAATTGTAACAAACTTCTAACCCGCAGACATGCAGCCTGTATGAAGGTAATTACGGGTTTGCAATTTAATGGAGGCCATAGAGTGTGATAAAAAAAATAATTACAGGTTATTCATTAATGGAAAGAATAACAAAATAATAAAAGGGACTACATAATTTCTTCTCAACAGTATTCCTCAGTGAACATCAATTAGTGAAATGGTAACCATAACCATACATGTCCACAGTGAAGAGGATTATGTGACAGTGTGTAGCCACATGTTTACAAAATGTCACCATCACATAGGCCGTGATCATCTATTCACATATGTAAGTGTAAGTTTCTTATAGTAAACTTCCACTTACGTTTCTAGGATTAACCTGTATATCAACCCTTTTGATACCCAGGGTCTGTGTCAGGACCTATTCATCAATGGGGCTTAAATCAGCTTAGCAATGCCGATCCAACTCATAGGTCTCTCCGGTTTGATGAAACACCTTGCTCAGGATAGTCAGCAGAATAGCAGGGCTTGGTTTACAGCACACAGTCCACTTAATAAGTACTCAAACCCGTAAACCATTTGTCGAACATTGTATGCGCGGCCGTGAACATGATCAATTAGTCAAACCTGTAGTTACAGGTTTAGATGGAGCCAATGGCAACAGAGATCATCATAATTACGTCACTGAAAAATGGAGGTTGGATTTCAAGTCTTACGGGCTTCAATTATGAGTTACAATCGGACCAGCATTCCAAAAATAATGCAATATTGATAAAGCTGTAAATATGATATTCTATTACATGCGAGTTCCATTATGTATTAACAGATTGATTACAGGGATCGATATAACACGGAATTTAAACATGACATAAATTATTTTATATAACAGATTTGCGAGCTTCAGAATGTTGTGCTATTTATTTTAATACCTAACATCACTTTCCCTTCACATATAAGTACAGTAGTGTGTGTATATTTGCATTTACAGTGTTACAGATTGGACTTTACCCCTCTAGCGGGTCTTCTCTAGTACCCGTTGGCTTCTTAGCTTCCATTTGCAAGTTACACCAGTGAATTCGTTGCAATTTAATAGCATGATTGGAAACGTAAAAGTTACGCGCTTGACAGATCAAAGTATTTGTGGGTGCTCAGTCCCGTAGCCTTTTCTCGGCTTTACCCAGCAAATCGTTGGTGTGTTTCTTTACAAGGCCAATTTAATTGCCATAAGTCTTGCGGGTTATGTTACGGACTATAGTTTTACACGTTGAGCTAATTTAATAGGGCTTATGGTAAAGTGAAACAGTAGCTGTCCATTCTGCGGATAAATAAGAGGAGCATGATGTGTTGTTGAGGGAAGCCAGATAGAGAGCTGATTAAGGTGCTCCCATGCCCTTTTTGTTTTACTATAGTGCAAGACATTGCAAGTTTGCTATTCCAAATCCACCTCCTCCTTCACTCCCAAACAAAGAACATGCTTTCAGACCCTGGCTGGACAAAGCAGGGGCTATGTGTTAAAAATATATAAACAGATATTTACATCATAGTGTAACAAAAATATACTTTACATATGTTTAAATCATATTTTTTCAATTTGAATGTTAGAGGGTTGTCAAAATATTTCTGCATCCAGTTATAAATTACCAGGCTCGATGATGGGATTTCTGGAACAGACGTGATGCATGTTTGGGCGCCAAGCCGCTGAGCACTGACCCGCTCGTCGGATGCAGAGCGTTTGAGGAGGTTGCATTGGTCTGTTTATAACAGTTGGACCCAGCACCTTGTTTTGGTGCTAGAAAGGCTGGAGGCCCTGGGGTAGAAGGTGGATATGGAAAGGTGTATGCTATGGTGGTGTACTATGATAGCTGGCTGGAACAAGGAGGACAGGAACTGTAACCTGTGCTCATGCAAGTTCTCTATAACTAAAGCTTTATTGAAGCATCCTAGAGAAGACATTTAAAATTACTTGTATAATTGCACCTTGAGAATATATATGGCCATGCATGCAGTGGGGGAGCCTAGGAGTTGGTGAGGAGGAGAAGAGTCAACATGAGGGTACTCTGGAGATAATGTTGCTGACTGGGCAGAATTGAAGATTGATAACAACAGGAAGAACCCTGGAAATGTGTCTGACTCCGAGATCTAGGCAGATTATTGCTGAAATACAAAGGCTCTGGTTATATCCCACCCCTATCAGCCTCTGCTTGCTAAAATACATTTTCAGTTAATGGTAGTAAACCTGACCATGACATACAGCAAATGAGAGAAGTAGCATGAAAACAATCCTGTGGGTCTATATCCATTATAGCTGAAAGCTAAAGAGAGAATTCCTTTAGCAATAAAGGTTCTGGTATTTAATCCCTACAGCAGGTTTTAAAAGAATAACCAGGCCAGGCGCATTCACAACGGGTACTTTGGTCAAATTCTAGTCGGATCCTGCGCTCTGTTTTGACGCTATACAAGGCTGGAGGTTCCTGAGGAGGAGAGAGGAGGACAAGAGGAGGATGGACAAAGCATTGATCAGACCAGCTTGGGCTCCACTACTTCGCTGTTCCTGCACACAATGTAGAACCCTGTCTGAATCAGGAAAGATAAACTTCAGAACGCTGGTACTTGGCCTATTGGCTGCATAGCTATAAGCTTAATATCAGCTTTCTTTTTCTCATAGAGAAACATGGAGTAAGAAAGATAAGGATAGCTCTGTAAAGAGAAATCATATACATTAGTGTAGCCTAGATGCTGATGAAGAGGAGAGAAATATGCAAAGAGAAACATACAGGCAATGATGCTGAATAGGCAAATGGCAGATTAAAAATATAAGTAAAAGCCTAGAACTCTGGTTTTACTCTAACTTTTCCCAACTTATAGCGGATTTATATGCCTATATAAAATCTAAACATGTGATTCTAATATCTGAAGTCTTTGTCTATATCCCCCCTTCTTAACAGTCCTTAAAGTGGACAATTTGTATATAATGATTACATAAAATCAAACTGAAACAACAAAGGCTTTGACACAAACTTTCATGTAATTACATGGGTACAAGACTCATAGCTAAGCTTGTAACTGCTGGTGTTGGAATTTATTGAGGCTACAATATAGTGGAATAGTCTCTTTGAACCGAACCTTGTGCAGCCAATGGATTTATGATCAAAAAGAGGTGCAATACTAACTATCTGTATATGCAGTTGAGCTGTTTAGCCTAGGACTTGAAGCCCAAAAATGGTGTAATATTATTCACTACTATATAGAATCACCCTTTTTTTTTTCTCCAGTGAGCTATTATAATATAGCCGGACAGATCGTTTGAAATTAACCTGGTATGATAAAAGTATCAAAGTGCAACATCAATTATCTGTACATATAACTATCTTTTTGGCTATTATAACACAGCTGGATAATATATAAATATTTTTTTAACTGAACTTAGCACGGTAAAAATTTGGAATCTAATAAGGGGTGCAATACCTGTTAATATGATTGCCTCCTTCTCCTGTCAAATTATTACAACATAACATTGGACAAAAACATTTATATGAAGGAAGAGCCTTATATTTGACATGTAGAATGGATTATATTTCCAGAAAGAACTAGTGATGATAATATAGACGGATAGATTTGTTGAACTGAATCCTGCCTGGCAAAAGAAATTGAATCTAACAAGAAGTGCAATATCTACTATTTGAGCTACCAATGTCTTCTTATTTTTATCACATGGGCTAGACTTTTGAACTGATTTTTATATTTTAAGGGACTGAAGATTTAAAAAGGGATGAAACATTATCGTCTGTATAGGCAGTGGTCCCTTAAGCGAGAGCTTAATACCTTCTTATCAAACCTTCCATAGTAATTTTATCATCTATAAAACCTAATGATATTGTATATTGTGTTTTCACTGTTTTAGAAGATAAAGGTCTTGACTTCCAAAGTATGCCTGCTATACAAACCCAATGTTCTAATCCTATTCTTCCAAACCTGTGAGAGAGGTTTTGGAGAGAGTGAAATCCCCTCAAGTCTGTGAGAGAAACTAAGGAGGAGAGTATCTTTTGAGTATTTGCGGGTTTGACTTCTAATAATGGCTGGAATAGTTATTAGCAGGATAATGATTTAAACGTTTTTGGCAGCTAATATAAAAACACACGGTTGTATTTTCTGATAAATTCTGTCTTACAAGTTATTAGCCCCCCTTTCGGATTTGTGAGAGATGCTGAAGGGGGTAATATAGTAGTAGAAGGAAAGCAAACATTATATATAAGCTAAATGCAATTAATACTTCCAAAATTGCTTACAATTTTCCTAAATTCTCCTTCAAATTGTTAAATTGGTATATCCAATTGGTAATTTGAAATTGGTAATTTGAAATTGGTATATCCTGATAGAGGGAAATGTCGATTTTTAAGTAATGGATAAAAATGTGAAGAAATCACCTAGGCCCGAAACAACGACAGGATTGTTGGTTTACCAGAATCTGTTGAAAGCAACAATTTACTATATTTTGTATCAGTTGAATTACCTAAATTAGTTAGTTTGAACCCAAATCAACCGATTATCATAGAAAGAGCCCTAGAAAATAAGCTAGAAAATAAGAAACTTACGCAGGGCCTACCCACCAATAGAACGGTAATAATAAGATTTCTTAATTTTCAAGATAAACTATAAATTATGCAAGAATTTAGAAAATTAAAAAGTTTATCATATGAAGGTTCTAATTTAAGATTATGTAATAAATATTCAGCAGAAGTGTCCCATAAACGTAGAAAATTTTCAACTGCCTGTAATCAACTTTTTAGAGAGGGTAGAAAATTTGCTTTACTGTATTATTATTATTATTATTATTATAGTTAATTTATAACGCGCCAACATATTCCGTAGCGCTGTACAGAAATTAAGTTCAGACAAAGATAAATACAAATTAACTGTACCCAAATAAATTGCTAGAAACTTCTAAAGGACCACTGTTTTTTTAAAAAGCTGAAGAGCTACACAAGTTTCTTGGCGAGGAAGGCAAAGGAGAAAGATAAGATAAACAAATGTTTGACATGATAAAATGTGTATATTTACAAATCTAATGATGCAATATGCAATTTATTTGGGACTTAGATGGGTGGAGAGGGGTGGTGGCAGCAAGAGAGAGAGGGAATATACCCCTTTTTTTTGTTGAGGGGAAGTGGGGTAGGAATCAGACATAATATATAGAAATAATTATATAAAAGGATTGAAAAAATACAGAGCATTAAAATAATATCATGGAATGTAGGGGGCATAAACTCACCTATAAAAAGGAAGGCTTTATTAAAACATCTAAGAAAGATAGGAGCAGATATTGCTCTTTTACAAGAAACGCATCTGATTATTAAAGAACATAAAAAATTGTCACAAAAAGAGATGAAACTTAAGGGATATGCTATCAAGAAGTCACTTGGAAATCGAAAAAAGAAAACAATGGCTAAATAGAACTATAGGCTGCTTTAAATGCTTATCATGCAAAGATTGTAAATATGTAAATACCACCAAAACATCCCCTTCCAGGGATGGAACAACAAATTTTAAAATCAAACAACTACTGACATGCAAGTCAATAGGGGTTATATATCTTATGCTTTGCAAATGTGGCATGAGGTATGTAGGTATAACTTGCAGAGAATTCAGACGTAGGGTTCTGGAACATGTATACAGAATAACTAAACAATATGACACACCGGTAGCTAATCACGTGAATTTCAAACACAATGGGGACCTCAATAACATCTCTTTTATAGCAATTGATAGTGTCAAACATACTATTAGAAGAGGTAATATTGATAAGGAACTTTAAAAAAAAAGAAGCCCAATGGATATATACTGTACATTAAAAACTAACAAACCTTGGGGACTTAATGAAGGTTTTATCTTTACTCCAATTATCTAATAACCCTAGGATGAATACTTTTTTTATTTACCATGTCATACAGACACACTTTGAAAACCATTAAGATCATTTTTTTGTTTTCTCAACACTAAGGATGATAAATCCATTGAACACCATGAGAATGGCATTTGGATGCATTCTTAAATTGCATGGAAGAGATAATCACATATAATATTTGTCAAACTACGAATCGTTGTCACGCAAAGCGATGGACCACCGACGTCGGCTGCAATGAGCCAAAGGCTCATTGTAGGCCGCAAATGCGGAGGGGCACATTTGCGGAGATGGAGGCTCCCACGTCGCTGCAATGAGCCACCTTACAAGCGGTTACAAACACCCACAGAAGCAGCACTTGGAAAAAAAACACAAAACACGCAATAAATAAATACGGACTTACACAAAACAATACGAGCCGCGGGACTTAGAACAAAAAATTACGGACTTACAGGAAAAAAATACGAGCCGCAGGACTTAGAAAAAAAACATTACAAACTCGCAAAAATATGACCTTAACGGGCGAACCGTGCGCAGCTAAAAACATAAAAAAGTCAATAAACACACAGAAAAATGACATAAAAAGCTTACCCACAGCAAGGGGGGGGGGGGGGGGGGGGGGCACCCAGGACTTCTGCAAGTCCAAATTACCGAGTTTAGACACACGAAAATCCCCTAAATCCGATTTTTTTAAAAAGCTGTACGAGGTACAAGATACTCTTTTACCAAGGACCCATCCACACCCGCGTACCACATACACATTCCACGACATTTTACAACACTAACTTACAGAATGCAAAAATACACACCTACACTAAAGGCTTTCTCTCGTGCACGCAGCCTATTTACATTACACACTGCCCACATTGCTAACACTTACACCTCAGCTCCACAACAGTGCAAACCTACATTGTATGCTGCAGGAACATCAAAACAGATTGTCAGCTCTTCAGCACAATGCTTCCTGCATATATTACTTACAAATAGGTAAAGTATATTAATATATTAATTTATTAATTATTTCATTAGCATACAAAAATACATATACACAAAAAAAAAATGTAATCCACAAAACAAAGAGTTCACATGTCAAAAACACACCAGACTCTATCACGAATTGATTTTTTTTTTAATTTCACCTAAGTTAATATAAAAAATAGGAAATCCATAAATAGGTCATATTCTCCTATCTGATCACGCTCCAATAAAAATAAAAATTGGAGATTTCCTAATGCACTATTCAAAGATCCTGAATTTCTGATTTATATCAGGGATAAATGGAAAGAATATTATGAGCACAATAAAACACACATTAATACCAATAATTTTTGGAAACTGCTAAGGCAGTTCTTAGGGGAGATATTATTAGTTATCACCATAGACAAAAAAAAATTGCCAAAAAAAAGAGCTAAATCAAAAGCTTACTGAATCTTCAATTCTGTATAGAGAGCGACCAAACTTCCAAAATGTAAATAAATGTAAAATGGCAAAAGAAAATATAGATAACCATTTGATGGCTAAGCACAGAAATCTGAATATTACACACATAATAGGTTCGCTAAAAGCGAAAATAAAATATCTAAAATGCTTGCTAATATTTTGAAAAATGAAAAAGGCTTGAATTATATATCAAAGAAAAAGGTAGAATAATCACTAAAACCAATGAAATTAAGGATGCTTTTCTTGAGCATTTCTACAAGATTTATACTAAAGGGAAAATAGATCACGGTAAAAGGGAGAGATTCTGTAAGGAAATAGAAACACAATCAATAACTCAGAAGCAATTAGAAAACGTAAATAAACCAATTACAATTACTGAGATACATGACACCGTTAAGTCATTAAAATTTTACGTAATCATGTCAGAACAGATATCTCCTATATTGTTGAAACTGATGCATTAATACTTTTTTGGGGTAATATTAAAATTCCAGTGTTTCAATTTTTTTGAAAAGGGGTAAGAATAAAGAAGAAATAAACAGTTATAAACCAATCTCATTATTAAACTCAGATTATAAAAATGTTATGAAAATATTGGCAAATTGTTTGCAACCTCTCCTTAAAGACCTTATAGGAGAGGATCAAACTCGATTTATGCAAGGCAGATCAGTCACCACAAATATCAGGAAGGTAATGGGAATAATCCAGGAATATCAAGTAAATGCAAATTTAAAAAATCGACCTGCATTAATAATGAGTATAGAAGCTGAAAGAGCGTTTGATCGGGTTGAATGGGATAATTTAATAGCATCATTAACTAAGATCCATATGGGTTTTAAAAGAAATGACCATACTCCCTTTTTGGCTAAAATGAACATATAACTTTTGCATTGTACTCCAATATGGACTCTTTTACATGATAGTATACTGTATAGTATAGGTAGTTGCAGGTAAGATTACTAAAAACATTATAAATTAATATAAAGATAACATTTACTTTACTTTATGTATAATGCATTCATTTCCACAATACTGATGTGATTAAAGGATTGCTGTAATGCATTTAAAAGTACTGTATTGGTCCGAATATAAGCCGCACCCGCATATAAGCCGCACCCGTAAAGTTCAAGTGGAAAAAATAGAAAAAAGATAGTACTCAAATATAAGCCGCACTCGTAAAATTGAAGAGAAAAAGACTCTCAAAGTGATCAGCCATTGCAAGAAACAGGCTTTCTAATTAGCACTGTAGCTTTTTTTGCAGGTTACAGGCTTTACAGGATGTTAGAATCACTAAAACTGTAAATCGGTTTTCCATACCGCAGTCTCCAGCACGAAAATCGGCATCCTTAACTCGCAATCGCGCAAGTCAGCAGTAAAAAAATGTCAGTACAGTGAAACCCGTTGTGTATGGGGCTCCGAAGCAAACGGCTGGTCACTGCACCCATGCTGACGAGGGTTCATCGTCAGAAACGGCTTCAGTTTGCAAGACAGCACCAAAATCGGACCTCTTCTGATTGGCAAAGGGTTGTCTTCTCTGATGAGTCATGATTTATGCTCCATCACCTGGACGGACGTTGGCTTGTCAGGCGGGAAACCTCTGAGAATAAACAATCTGCAACTATTGTTAGAAGAACACAACCTGGTGGCAGAGTTATGGGAATGGTTTCTTGGCATCGTCTGGGTTTACTCATACCTCTAGAAATCACTCTAAATCGATGGGGTTATCTATTCATCCTTGCAGTTCAAGTACACCCATACATGTTGACTGTCTTCCCTAGAGCAAATGGGATCTTCCAACAGGACAATGCAACATGTTATAAAACCAGAATTGCCAGAGAGTGGTTGCAAAACGAAAACTGCCAAGTACTTACCTGGCCTCCAAATTCCCACCAGTGCGACCATGTTCGCCATATGGATTCTCCACCACGCACCTCAGCTCCACAACAGTGCAAACCTACATTGTATGCTGCAGGAACATCAAAACAGATTGTCAGCTCTTCAGCACAATGCTTCCTGCATATATTACTTACAAATAGGTAAAGTATATTAATATATTAATTTATTAATTATTTCATTAGCATACAAAAATACATATACACAAAAAAAAATGTAATCCACAAAACAAAGAGTTCACATGTCAAAAACACACCAGACTCTATCACAAATTGATTTTTTTTTTAATTTCACCTAAATTAATCGAAAAAATAGGAAATCCATAAATAGGTAATATTCTCCTATCTGATCACGCTCCAATAAAAATTTTTTTTGGATATTTCCTAATGCACTATTCAAAGATCCTGAATTTCTGATTTATATCAGGGATAAATGGAAAGAATATTATGAGCACAATAAAACACACATTAATACCAATAATTTTTGGAAACTGCTAAGGCAGTTCTTAGGGGAGATATTATTTGTTATCACCATAGACAAAAAAAAATTGCCAAAAAAAAGAGCTTAATCAAAAGCTTACTGAATCTTCAATTCTGTATAGAGAGCGACCAAACTTCCAAAATGTAAATAAATGTAAAATGGCAAAAGAAAATATAGATAACCATTTGATGGCTAAGCACAGAAATCTGAATATTACACACATAATAGGTTCTTTAAAAGCGAAAATAAAATATCTAAAATGCTTGCTAATATTTTGAAAAATGAAAAAGGCTTGAATTATATATCAAAGAAAAAGGTAGAATAATCACTAAAACCAATGAAATTAAGGATGCTTTTCTTGAGCATTTCTCCAAGATTTATACTAAAGGGAAAATAGATCACGGTAAAAGGGAGAGATTCTGTAAGGAAATAGAAACACAATCAATAATCATGATTTATGCTCCATCACCTGGACGGACGTTGGCTTGTCAGGCGGGAAACTTCTGAGAATAAACAATCTGCAACTATTGTTAGAAGAACACAACCTGGTGGCAGAGTTATGGGGATGGTTTCTTGGCATCGTCTGGGTTTACTCATACCTCTGGAAATCACTCTAAATCGATGGGGTTATCTATTCATCCTTGCAGTTCAAGTACACCCATACATGTTGACTGTCTTCCCTAGAGCAAATGGGATCTTCCAACAGGACAATGCAACATGTTATAAAGCCAGAATTGCCAGAGAGTGGTTGCAAAACGAAAACTGCCAAGCACTTACCCGGCCTCTAAATTCCCACCAGTGCGACCATGTTCGCCATATGGATTCTCCACCACGCACTCCTCAGCAGCTGTTGAATACACTGCAGTATGCATGGTTCCAGATACTTTTGCCAACCTTCCAGCATTTACTGACTAACTACCATGCCGTCTAGCTTCTGTCCGTGCTGCACACAGCGTTTATTTGGATATTATAATAATGTGACTCAACTTTTTAAATCTCATATATATCTTTATTGGGCATAGACTGCATGTAGTTTAAAATAAATAAAAGTTAATAGTTTTTCTTACTTTTGAAACTGTCTGTTTACCCCACAAGGAGAGCCCCTTCGCCCAACCTCTCTGTGTCTCAACAGTGGGCATGGAAAGCTCCATCTGGAGACTAAACCATCAAGAAGATTGGGCTATGATGTCATTTACTTTGTCCCATTGCCTACCCAGAGGTAAGAGCTCTTTTGTAACCTACTTATAGCTGCACCATTGACTCCATCCTGTGAAAGTGCATTAGACCATCATAATGCTGCCCGCTTTTACTCTGCATGCTCAGTTTGAACCCGAGGATGACTGGTCAGACTTTTTTTTTTAGTCCAGTTTCCTGGCAGAGCTGGCAACGCATCCTGATAGACACAGGTAGGTTGAGTGAACTATCTCTGCTTGGGGGTAAAGTGATACATTAAAAAGCAAAAAAAAAAAATTTTTTTAAACTGCATATTGTTTTGATAGTCTATCAGCCACATTAAATTAGAACCCCGTAGCGGCATCGGCAAGACCGCAAAGGCGGCGGGCTTGAAATTTGTCCCGAGTTACAGCGCTATTAAATTAGACGATGTTGCGAGTTACGGGCCGAAGACGCAAGCCCGTAAACCATTCTTGCGCCACTGGATGTGCGGCCGTGAAAACAATAAATTAGTCAAACCTGTAGTCACGGGTTTAGATGGAGCTAATGGCAACATCGATCATCATCCTTACATCACTGAAAAATGGAAGTTGGATTTCAAAGTCTTACGGGCTTCAATTACGATTTACGATTGGACACACATTCCTGAAATAATGCAATATTGATAAAGCCATAAATCATCATTACGTCACTGAAAAATGGAGGTTGGATTTCAAAGTCTTACAGACTTCAATTACGAGTTACGATTGTATCCACATTCCAGAAATAATGCACTAATGATAAAGCCGTAAATATGATATTCAAGTCCATGCAAGTTCCATTATATGTATTAACAAATTGATTGCCGGGATCGATATAACATGAAAATTTAACACAAATAAAAGTTTTTTATATTGCACATTTGCGAGCCTGAGAATGTTGTGCTATTAATTGTAATACCTAACATCACTTTCTCTTTCATGATTTGTACAGTAATGTGTTTATATTTGCATTTACAGTGCTACGGATAGGACTTTTAGCCGTTTGCGGGTCCTCTCTAGCACCCGTTGGCTTCTTGGCTCCATTTGCGGGTTAAGGGGTTGAACGCCAGTGGATTAGTTGAAATGTAATAGTGAAATTGGCAACTTAGCAGTTACGGCTTGAGAGATCAAAGGATTTGCAGACGCGCAGTTCAAATTTTCACGTCCCGTAGGTGTTTATGGCACCTAACCCACAAGTCATTTGTGGGTGGCTTTAAGAGGCCAATTTAATAGCCCATAAGTTTTGCGGGCTACGTTACAGGCTACGGTTTTCAACATAATGGGAATTTAATGTGGCTGTATATCCAACAAACAAACATTTGAGCTTTACTTTTAAATGCAGTGGTCATTTAAGTAATTCTTTGTAAAGCAATACTATACCCTTTTTGGTTCATGTTAATGGATTTGATTCATAATAAGTATGCATCTGTCAATTCCCAATCTGCACTCACACAATAATTATATCTCACTGTAAATGTTAATACATAAAACAAACTGAAATTGTTTAAAAGTGAATTGCTTTGTTTGTAGACATTTTTGTTCTTGTTCTCTTTTAATGATTGTTCTTTGGTTTATTCTTACAGAAAGGATAATTATGGATACTTGATTAAAATGAAAAAATAAAAATATTTGAGAAATATTGAAAAGCTCACTGTCACAGAACAACCCCCTGTCCTCCAGATGCCTCCAACCGCTACCAGAGAAGGTTCCTCCAACTGCGATCAAGTAAGGGGTTTTGGCAGATGGGCCTTTCAGTCAGGAGTAGCTGTTCAGACATAGATGACTTCTTATATTGTAGTCCTCATCAGTCTGCTTGTATGGAGTAGGTATCTCCAAAGCACTTCATCCTTGTATTTGCTTTGGAATACAGACATGCTTGCAGACTTCTTGTTTGTTGCCCTACGCCGAACCCACAACTGACAACAATTTTGAGCTTAAAATCATATCCAGGAAGGTTTTAGGGGGAAGTTAGGGCCTCTGGTTGTATCATTACAAGGCCAATCACACAGACACCTACCTTCCAATGTAAAGTCGGGGGGGGGGGGGGGGGGGATGGACAGGACATATCTCCTTTCAGGGAGAGGTTGTCAATGGTGACTAGAAGGCTCCAAATTGATCCTCACACATACTTTCTTTGGATGATCAGAAGTTTATAAATAAATCCCAAGAATCAAAATGTGTTGATATTATATATATTCTAGAAAGACTTTTATAGTTTAAACAATGTCTGATTTTTTACAAATTTACTAAACATATCACTTTTATTAGTTGTTTTCATAATATATATTATTAAAATATATTGATATATAGAATTTATAAAAAAGTGACATGGTTAAAACCACTGTAAATGATGGAGACATTACCTGTGACGGTCCTTGGTGTAACTGACTTTAACTTCTTACAATACAATATACTACTTTCCAACCTGGCAAACATCTTTAAATAGAAACTCTAGACCAGTGCACACACACACACACACTCTGCACGAACACACCATGCACAGACCCACAGCACGCTCCCGGTCTCCCTCATGCCGCGGCTCCCCTGTTGCAGAGTCACGGCGCACCAAGGAGCAGGGGAGCACACTTTAAGAACCCCTGCTCTAGACAAATCAAAAGGTCTAGTTATTGTAGAAATATAATGTACACATATAAATAAATATAATTGCAGTTGGTTGTTATCTGAAGCATTATTATCTAAAAAACTCATCTTACTGCTGGCAACTTTATCTCAAGTTATCTTAAGTGAACAGCAGCAAATCAAAGCTTCATCCAGAGCATATCATTTAAAAATACAGTTTACCTCATTAATGGCTTCTACTGTACCACTCCCCACCTCTCTCACTGTCATGAGTACCAGTGAAAGAAAACAAACATTTGGACTGAGATAACACTAATTAGGCAGGGTGGGTAACCTGCAGCATGCTCAACATGGAGATGGGGTTTGTAACTACATGCCTTATACAGGGAGTGCAGAATTATTAGGCAAGTTGTATTTTTGAGGATTAATTTTATTATTGAACAACAACCATGTTCTCAATGAATCCAAAAAACTCATTAATATCAAAGCTGAATATTTTTGGAAGTCGTTTTTAGTTTGTTTTTAGTTTTAGCTATTTTAGGGGGATATCTGTGTGTGCAGGTGACTATTACTGTGCATAATTACTAGGCAACTTAACAAAAAACAAATATATACCCATTTCAATTATTTATTTTTACCAGTGAAACCAATATAACATCTCAACATTCACAAATATACATTTCTGACATTCAAAAACAAAACAAAAACAAATCAGTGACCAATATAGCCACCTTTCTTTGCAAGGACACTCAAAAGCCTGCCATCCATGGATTCTGTCAGTGTTTTGATCTGTTCACCATCAACATTGCGTGCAGCAGCAACCACAGCCTCCCAGACACTGTTCAGAGAGGTGTACTGTTTTCCCTCCTTGTAAATCTCTCATTTGATGATGGACCACAGGTTCTCAATGGGGTTCAGATCAGGTGAACAAGGAGGACATGTTATTCGATTTTTTTCTTTTATACCCTTTCTTGCCAGCCACGCTGTGGAGTACTTGGACGTGTGTGATGGAGCATTGTCCTGCATGAAAATCATGTTTTTCTTGAAGGATGCAGACTTCTTCCTGTACCACTGCTTGAAGAAGGTGTCTTCCAGGAACTGGCAGTAGGACTGGGAGTTGAGCTTGACTCCATCCTCAACCCGAAAAGGCCCCACAAGCTCATCTTTGATGATACCAGCCCAAACCAGTACTCCACCTCCACCTTGCTGGCGTCTGAGTCGGACTGGAGATCTCTGCCCTTTTACAATCCAGCCGCGGGCCCATCCATCTGGCCCATCAAGACTCACTCTCATTTCATCAGTCCATAAAACCTTAGAAAAATCAGTCTTGAGATATTTCTTGGCCCAGTCTTGACGTTTCAGCTTGTGTGTAGTGTTCAGTGGTGGTCGTCTTTCAGCCTTTCTTACCTTGGCCATGTCTCTGAGTATTGCACACCTTGTGCTTTTGGGCACTCCAGTGATGTTGCAGCTCTGAAATATGGCCAAACTGGTGGCAAGTGGCATCGTGGCAGCTGCACGCTTGACTTTTCTCAGTTCATGGGCAGTTATTTTGCGCCTTGGTTTTTCCACACGCTTCTTGCGACCCTGTTGACTATTTTGAATGAAACGCTTGATTGTTCAATGATGACGCTTCAGAAGCTTTGCAATTTTAAGAGTGCTGCATCCCTCTGCAAGATATCTCACTATTTTTGACTTTTCTGAGCCTGTCAAGTCCTTCTTTTGACCCATTTTGCCAAAGGAAAGGAAGTTGCCTAATAATTATGCACACCTGATATAGGGTGTTGATGTCATAAGACCACACCCCTTCTCATTACAGAGATGCACATCACCTAATATGCTTAATTGGTAGTAGACTTTCGAGCCTATACAGCTTGGAGTAAGACAACATGCATAAGGAGGATGATGTGGTCAAAATACTCATTTGCCTAATAATTCTGCACTCCCTGTATTAGACAGAGCATGATCCAGGTTACCCAACCTGCCTAAATAATGTTATATCTGTTGAAATGTTTTTTTTCTTTTCAGCAGTGCTTATGAAAATGAGAGAGGTGGGGGACATGGGTGTAGGAACTGGGGGGGACGAGAGGGACAAATCACAATTCCCCCCCCCCCCCCGGATTTTTCATTGCGTGTAGAGAAGCAGTTGTGTTATATTTGGCATGCCGCTTTTTGGGCGCAGGCGATGTGCACAATGTCATGTGCGCGCAGAAAAAGGAGCGATCCCAGAGAGGGTGAGTACTGGGGAGAGTGACCTGGGGTTAGAGGGTGGGTACCAGGGGGAGAGAAAGAGTGAGTAGTGGGGAGAGAGGGAGATGGGGAGAGAGGGAGAGTACTGAGGGAAGGAGGGAGAGCTGGGGAGAGACTGAGTGAAGGAGGGAGAGCTGGGGAGAGTGAAAGAAAACAAACATTTGGACTGAGATAACACTAATTAGGCAGGGTGGGTAACCTGCAGCATGCTCAACATGGAGATGGGGTTTGTAACTACATGCCTTATACAGGGAGTGCAGAATTATTAGGCAAGTTGTATTTTTGAGGATTAATTTTATTATTGAACAACAACCATGTTCTCAATGAATCCAAAAAACTCATTAATATCAAAGCTGAATATTTTTGGAAGTCGTTTTTAGTTTGTTTTTAGTTTTAGCTATTTTAGGGGGATATCTGTGTGTGCAGGTGACTATTACTGTGCATAATTACTAGGCAACTTAACAAAAAACAAATATATACCCATTTCAATTATTTATTTTTACCAGTGAAACCAATATAACATCTCAACATTCACAAATATACATTTCTGACATTCAAAAACAAAACAAAAACAAATCAGTGACCAATATAGCCACCTTTCTTTGCAAGGACACTCAAAAGCCTGCCATCCATGGATTCTGTCAGTGTTTTGATCTGTTCACCATCAACATTGCGTGCAGCAGCAACCACAGCCTCCCAGACACTGTTCAGAGAGGTGTACTGTTTTCCCTCCTTGTAAATCTCTCATTTGATGATGGACCACAGGTTCTCAATGGGGTTCAGATCAGGTGAACAAGGAGGACATGTTATTCGATTTTTTTCTTTTATACCCTTTCTTGCCAGCCACGCTGTGGAGTACTTGGACGTGTGTGATGGAGCATTGTCCTGCATGAAAATCATGTTTTTCTTGAAGGATGCAGACTTCTTCCTGTACCACTGCTTGAAGAAGGTGTCTTCCAGGAACTGGCAGTAGGACTGGGAGTTGAGCTTGACTCCATCCTCAACCCGAAAAGGCCCCACAAGCTCATCTTTGATGATACCAGCCCAAACCAGTACTCCACCTCCACCTTGCTGGCGTCTGAGTCGGACTGGAGATCTCTGCCCTTTTACAATCCAGCCGCGGGCCCATCCATCTGGCCCATCAAGACTCACTCTCATTTCATCAGTCCATAAAACCTTAGAAAAATCAGTCTTGAGATATTTCTTGGCCCAGTCTTGACGTTTCAGCTTGTGTGTAGTGTTCAGTGGTGGTCGTCTTTCAGCCTTTCTTACCTTGGCCATGTCTCTGAGTATTGCACACCTTGTGCTTTTGGGCACTCCAGTGATGTTGCAGCTCTGAAATATGGCCAAACTGGTGGCAAGTGGCATCGTGGCAGCTGCACGCTTGACTTTTCTCAGTTCATGGGCAGTTATTTTGCGCCTTGGTTTTTCCACACGCTTCTTGCGACCCTGTTGACTATTTTGAATGAAACGCTTGATTGTTCAATGATGACGCTTCAGAAGCTTTGCAATTTTAAGAGTGCTGCATCCCTCTGCAAGATATCTCACTATTTTTGACTTTTCTGAGCCTGTCAAGTCCTTCTTTTGACCCATTTTGCCAAAGGAAAGGAAGTTGCCTAATAATTATGCACACCTGATATAGGGTGTTGATGTCATAAGACCACACCCCTTCTCATTACAGAGATGCACATCACCTAATATGCTTAATTGGTAGTAGACTTTCGAGCCTATACAGCTTGGAGTAAGACAACATGCATAAGGAGGATGATGTGGTCAAAATACTCATTTGCCTAATAATTCTGCACTCCCTGTATTAGACAGAGCATGATCCAGGTTACCCAACCTGCCTAAATAATGTTATATCTGTTGAAATGTTTTTTTTCTTTTCAGCAGTGCTTATGAAAATGAGAGAGGTGGGGGACATGGGTGTAGGAACTGGGGGGGACGAGAGGGACAAATCACAATTCCCCCCCCCCCCCCGGATTTTTCATTGCGTGTAGAGAAGCAGTTGTGTTATATTTGGCATGCCGCTTTTTGGGCGCAGGCGATGTGCACAATGTCATGTGCGCGCAGAAAAAGGAGCGATCCCAGAGAGGGTGAGTACTGGGGAGAGTGACCTGGGGTTAGAGGGTGGGTACCAGGGGGAGAGAAAGAGTGAGTAGTGGGGAGAGAGGGAGATGGGGAGAGAGGGAGAGTACTGAGGGAAGGAGGGAGAGCTGGGGAGAGACTGAGTGAAGGAGGGAGAGCTGGGGAGAGTGAAAGAAAACAAACATTTGGACTGAGATAACACTAATTAGGCAGGGTGGGTAACCTGCAGCATGCTCAACATGGAGATGGGGTTTGTAACTACATGCCTTATACAGGGAGTGCAGAATTATTAGGCAAGTTGTATTTTTGAGGATTAATTTTATTATTGAACAACAACCATGTTCTCAATGAATCCAAAAAACTCATTAATATCAAAGCTGAATATTTTTGGAAGTCGTTTTTAGTTTGTTTTTAGTTTTAGCTATTTTAGGGGGATATCTGTGTGTGCAGGTGACTATTACTGTGCATAATTACTAGGCAACTTAACAAAAAACAAATATATACCCATTTCAATTATTTATTTTTACCAGTGAAACCAATATAACATCTCAACATTCACAAATATACATTTCTGACATTCAAAAACAAAACAAAAACAAATCAGTGACCAATATAGCCACCTTTCTTTGCAAGGACACTCAAAAGCCTGCCATCCATGGATTCTGTCAGTGTTTTGATCTGTTCACCATCAACATTGCGTGCAGCAGCAACCACAGCCTCCCAGACACTGTTCAGAGAGGTGTACTGTTTTCCCTCCTTGTAAATCTCACATTTGATGATGGACCACAGGTTCTCAATGGGGTTCAGATCAGGTGAACAAGGAGGACATGTTATTTGATTTTCTTCTTTTATACCCTTTCTTGCCAGCCACGCTGTGGAGTACTTGGACGCGTGTGATGGAGCATTGTCCTGCATGAAAATCATGTTTTTCTTGAAGGATGCAGACTTCTTCCTGTACCACTGCTTGAAGAAGGTGTCTTCCAGGAACTGGCAGTAGGACTGGGAGTTGAGCTTGACTCCATCCTCAACCCGAAAAGGCCCCACAAGCTCATCTTTGATGATACCAGCCCACACCAGTACTCCACCTCCACCTTGCTGGCGTCTGAGTCGGACTGGAGATCTCTGCCCTTTTACAATCCAGCCACGGGCCCATCCATCTGGCCCATCAAGACTCACTCTCATTTCATCAGTCCATAAAACCTTAGAAAAATCAGTCTTGAGATATTTCTTGGCCCAGTCTTGACGTTTCAGCTTGTGTGTCTTGTTCAGTGGTGGTCGTCTTTCAGCCTTTCTTACCTTGGCCATGTCTCTGAGTATTGCACACCTTGTGCTTTTGGGCACTCCAGTGATGTTGCAGCTCTGAAATATGGCCAAACTGGTGGCAAGTGGAATCGTGGCAGCTGCACGCTTGACTTTTCTCAGTTCATGGGCAGTTATTTTGCGCCTTGGTTTTTCCACACGCTTCTTGCGACCCTGTTGACTATTTTGAATGAAACGCTTGATTGTTCAATGATGACGCTTCAGAAGCTTTGCAATTTTAAGAGTGCTGCATCCGTCTGCAAGATATCTCACTATTTTTGACTTTTCTGAGCCTGTCAAGTCCTTCTTTTGACCCATTTTGCCAAAGGAAAGGAAGTTGCCTAATAATTATGCACACCTGATATAGGGTGTTGATGTCATAAGACCACACCCCTTCTCATTACAGAGATGCACATCACCTAATATGCTTAATTGGTAGTAGGCTTTCGAGCCTATACAGCTTGGAGTAAGACAACATGCATAAGGAGGATGATGTGGTCAAAATACTAATTTGCCTAATAATTCTGCACTCCCTGTATTAGACAGAGCATGATCCAGGTTACCCAACCTGCCTAAATAATGTTATATCTGTTGAAATGTTTTTTTTCTTTTCAGCAGTGCTTATGAAAATGAGAGAGGTGGGGGACATGGGTGTAGGAACTGGGGGGACGAGAGGGACAAATCACAATCCCCCCCCCCCCAATTTTTCATTGCGTGTAGAGAAGCAGTTGTGTTATATTTGGCATGCCGCTTTTTGGGCGCAGGCGACGTGCACAATGTCATGTGCGCGCAGTCAAAGGAGCGCTCCCAGAGAGGGTGAGTACTGGGGAGAGTGACCTGGGGTTAGAGGGTGGGTACCAGGGGGAGAGAAAGAGTGAGTAGTGGGGAGAGAGGGAGCTGGGGAGAGAGGGAGAGTACTGAGGGAAGGAGGGAGAGCTGGGGAGAGACTGAGTGAAGGAGGGAGAGCTGGGGAGAGAGGAAAAATACTGAGGGAAGGAGAGAGAGTACTGAGGGAAGGAGGAAGAGCTGGGGAGAGCTGGAGAGTACCGAGGGAAGGAGGGAGAGTTGGGGAGAGAGGGTGAGTACCGGAGGGACAGAGGTTGAGCTGGAGAAGGAGGGGAGGAGAGGATGAGTGCAGAGTGCTGTACTAGTGCACTGGTGTGGGTGCGCGCACTTGACAGCCTTTGTTTCGCGCTCACGAGATGTTGCGCACGTCTCATGCGCCCAAAAGTCGTGCTGCCGTTGTATTCTATACTATATGCGGAACAGCAGAAGCCATTAATGAGGTAAACTCTATTTCTAAATTATATTTTTCTGTCTAAAGCTTTACTGTTATTTTCTTATGTATTTTAATGTAAATTAATGGTGAGCTAAAAATAGATTTAACATGAAAAACGCTGGGCCCTTTAATTAATCATCAGATAAAGTTAATTTTCAAACACTTCCCTCCCCCCCTGCCCCTCACCCACCCGCCCTTTGTTTCTCTTGATTTATTGAGTCACTCAAATTTCCTACAGCTGATCAATTAGCAACATCTGCTACCTATACCTAATTAATCTTTTACACAATGTTTCCTCATGCCTTTTCCTTCCTCATTACATCCTGTTTTTTCCTCAAGCTTCTCTTCTCAACTTTGCCACATCATGTCTCCAACCTAACCATCTCACCTTACATGCTTTCCTCTACTCTTTTATGCTCCCATGAGCTACTCTTATTCCTCCATCCACCATCTCCTACCCCTTCTAAAGCTCATAAGCAGAAACACTTCTGCAAGTCCAAATCCCACTTCCTCTCCCTCTCTCTCTTTCTTCTGCTGGCTTCTTGGGACATACCTCCTAACACAGGCCCCTCACCTCCCACTCGCAGATTATACTATCTGACCACTAGGGGCAGATAACTTATTACATACTAGGATCACTTACCAAATTACTTTCTCAGTTGCTTTCCTTTTCCTTCTAACTTTGCATACCCCCCTACCTAATGAAACTTCACTTTCTTCCTGACCCTTGCTATTTGTTATCTGCCTCTTCCATCCCCTTTAGATTGTAAGTAGAGAGTTTTCAATCTTGTAGAGTGCTTTGGGAAAAAGCACTTTCTACAAAGATTCTAAGCTCAAAATAGGCCCCTCCATTTTTTGCAGTTTGTTAAAATCTATATTTTTCCTTGTTCATTTCCTCTGTATAGCGCTACGGAATATGTTGGCGCGTTACAAAAAAAGGAATAATAATAATAATAATAATAATAATAAACATTATTATTCAACACTTCCACTCAGAATGCTTAATACCAACACACTGAAATTATATTTATGTTTAAAGTTGTACTTCTAATTTCTGTAACTGATTTCATTGATTTATCGCTTTAAAGTGATATAATACAGTATGTTGAGTTTTTTCCCTATATTTCCTATTAAAAATGTTTATTACTGAGATTTTTGATTTTCACTAAACAATATTCCACTAGATGGCACTGTATGGCTCCATTAAAGAGGAAGACAATTAATCAGAAATGTAAAAGCAAGACAACTAAGTGTGTGATAAATATTGTTGTTGTTTTTTTCATTTTAGTTATTGATTTTTTTCCCCCTCATCTGCACCTTATAAATATTAATATAGTAAACACTTAATATTTAATAGATAGCCCCCTCAGCACCTAATTATCTTGTTTGGTATATTAAATTAATATAGTGTTTCTATCCAATCCACTCTACATAGTTAGAGAGGTACAATTTATCATAGTATAAGTTACCAGAGGTCTGAATGTAAAATTAGATTTAGTTTGTAGCTGAAACATTTCCAAGAGACTAGGTCATGGTTGTGCCAGGTCATATCAGTTGAGGTAAATGCAGAATTAGTGCAAGTTTTGGGTCTGTCTAGTGTGAGATCAGAGTTTGGTGCTAGAGGAGCATTGTGGATTTTGGGATATGATGTAGGGTAGATGAATCTGGGAAAGTTAATGAGAGGCATTTCTAATGGGAGTGTGGGAAAAGATCAGGAACATTGGAATTTGGAGTTGTCACTAAAATAAGGGATTAAGGAGTGAATGTTTGGGAGCAAATATTTCCAGCACTTTTTATATTTATACTTTTATATTTGATTTATAAAAGAAAAAATATTTCTGACATGTTTAAACATCCTAAGCAGCATAGAATAATAATCTTTCATATGCTGGCTTTCATTTCACTCACCCCTGGACCAGGGAATAAGCAAGGTGTGGGCATATTCGTTTATTCTCACTGCACATTTAACTTTATTCTGCCAGTCCCCAGTCCCCCTCTATTAGTTGCTGTGATCTACAGCCCGCCTGGACCAGCCTCTCAATTCTTAGACCATTTTGCCATCTGGCTTCTTCACTTTCTCTCCTGCAACATACCTTCTCTTATTCTTAGCAACCATGGCACACTACACAAACATGCTACATCCAGAGTTGCTCCCTCACTGTGGAGCGACTATGGAGGAAGTGTTGCACTTCAGCAGACTTCCACTACAAATGTATTCTACGCTCCTATCACTATGCCTTCAATCTTGCCAAACAGCGCTACTTCTCACATTTAACCTCAAATCCGAAACATTTGTTTGCCACATTCAACACTCTCCTCTGCCCACCACCACCTCCTGCCCTTTCCTGTCTCACGTCAGAAGACTTTGCTTGCCACTTTAATAATAACATTGAAAATATCCTTAACAAACTCTCCTATCAGTGTGGCCCTAACTGACTCTCCTCTCAACAAACCGGCAACACCCAGCCTTTATCCTTAACCATTCCCTCATTTATAATGGACGCCTTTGATCCTGTAACTGAGGCTAAAGTCTAGTCTTTTATCAACATCTTATCTTACAACTTGTCCACATGATACTATTTCATCATAGCTGAACCCTCCCCTCTCTACTACACTTATCCCAGCTCTCACACATCTATTCAACCTTACCTAAACACTGGCGAGTTTCCATCATCCTTAAAACAGGCCATCATTACACCCATACTTAAGAAACCCTCATCTGATCCAGCTTCTCCATCTAATTATCACCCTATCTCGCTACTTCCCCTGATTTCTAAACTACTTGAATGTATCATCTCCAATTGCCTCTCCCAATTTATTTCCTCCTATTTGCTCCTTGACCCCCTCCAATCTGGATTTCAGTCCCAACACTCCACAGAGACATCTCTCACTAAAGTCACTAATGACTTGCTCACTTCCAAGTCAAAGGGCCACTTCTCCATTCTTATTCTCCTGGATTTCTCTGCTGCTTTTGACACAGTTGACCAACCTCTTCTTATCCAAATTCTCCACTCTCTTGGCATCCCTGTCACTGATCTCTCTTGGTTCACATCATATCTAGAAAATCGAAATGTTGTGTCTCCTTCTCTGGCTCCTATTCATCGCCTCGCCCTCTGACTGTTGACGTACCTCACGGTTCTGTCCATGGTCCCCTCCTTTTCTCCATCTATACTTCCTCACTTGGTACTCTAAAAAAATATTTTGGATTTCAATAACATATATATGCAGATGACACTCAAATCTACTTCTCTGCACCATAACTATCCCCCTCTGATTCTAGCTCATGTTGTCATCTGCCTCTCTAGCATATCTTCTTGGATGTCTGCCCATCAATTCAAACTCAATATGTCAAAGACGGAGCTTCTAATCTTCCAACCCTCTTCCACAGCTTCAACTCCTCACATATCTTTCACTGTTGACAATATCATCAACACGTCCACCTCTCAGTTCTTGTGGACCCTGCCCTATCATTCATTCCTCACATACAATCCTTTATTAAATATTGTCATTTTCACATAAAAACATTTGCAGTATAGGTCACTTTCTCTCACAAGACACAACCCAAATTATAATACACTCTCTTATCATATCCCGCCTCGACTACTGCAACCCTCTCCTTACTGGATTCCCCATCACTCGTCTCTTTCCACTTTAATAATGAATGCCTCTGCTAGGCCCATCTGTCGTACTCATCGCTCTGTGTCTGCAGCACCTCTCTGTCAGTCACTCCACTAGCTTCCCACAACCTCCAAAATAAATATAAAACCCTCAATAAAAAATGCACCTTCTTATATCTCTGCTCTTGTCTCTAAATACTCTCCCACCCGCCCTGTTTGGTAGGTCTGCTAATGACTTTCTTCTTTCCTCAACTCTTAACACCTCTCATTCCCGCCTTCAGGACTTAACTTGTACTGCCCCAATTCTGTAGAACTCCTTGCCTCGCTTCACTAGACTATCCTCCATCCTAAAATCCTTCAATACCTCACTAAAAAAAATTAAATCTATTTAAAGAAGCATATCACCTTCAGCCTTAATTTTCTCAATATATTGTACTGCACCTTTCTATACCTCACCCATTTCCTTTAGATTGTAAGTTTGTGAGTTTTTAAACGCAATAACAGGGACTCCATTCATTTATTTAGTTGTTAAAATTGTTTTTGACTTGTATTTACCCTGTTTAGTGCTATGGAATATGGGCCCCATTCAATTT
Organism: Discoglossus pictus; assembly: GCA_027410445.1. NCBI lineage: Eukaryota > Metazoa > Chordata > Amphibia > Anura > Alytidae > Discoglossus > Discoglossus pictus. The sequence continues at coordinate 310,631,785 of CM050167.1, forward strand.
CAAGCCTGTAATTGCCTGTATGCCTAAATTTGCATTTTGCATTTGCATTCAATTGTCTCTAACTCGCAACTGCCCTCTCACAGCTTTTACACAGAAACCATGCACTCATAAGTATGAATTCAGAGAGTGTGATCATATGATCTGGAAATATTTAAGCAAGCCCGTAATTTACATCTTAGACACAGCCAATAGTAAATGAGTCCATCATCATGACGTCAGTAAAATATGGAAGTTACACCTAATCTGCAATCAAAAAATTAAAAAATGCTAATAAGTACTGTTCGCTGATCAGGCTGAACTCAAGCAATCTTGAAATGCATTAAAGCATCTGGTTAAGTTCATGTGGGTAGCCTAATATGTATTAATCCTGTGATTCTTGGGATCAATATAACACAGAAATAAAAATAAAAAATAATTATTTGTTTTTGCAGATTTGGGAGCTTAAGACTATTGTGCAATTAATCGCAATTAATTACATGCTTTCTCAGTATTTTAAAGTACTGTAGAATGTGTTTAATAGCTGCTGCATTTGTCATAACTAGGGCCTCATTCTAATGCTGGTCGAAGGAGCTGCGTTCCCTTGCGGCCACCCCTGCAGAAGGGAAAGCCTTTGACCTCACGCAGCTGCAAGAGGTTCGGCCGCATGAAACCACCCATCCCTATTCAAATCCTACGATCACATCCCCTCACCTAAAAATGGCCGCAGCTTACTTGCCACTTCCCGCAGGTCCTCAAGGGGCACACTTATGGTTACCCCAAGCTACTATAAGTACCCCCCTGGCACCTAAAATAACCCCATCACTCATGGGGGTCAATATAGACCCACATGATACTAAAATGAACCCCCTCAGTTCAATAGGGGTCTATATAGACCCCTAAAGGACACTATTAACCCCTAGGTTTACCCTATTAGTGCCATGATGCTCCTCTAGGACCCTCATGACAAAGTATAAGCACTACACTACACTATTAAACCTAACTATACAACATTAAGCCCTTAACCTTAACTATACCCCATTAACCCATACTAAACACTATTTAACCCTATCTGGCCATAATAACCTCAACTGGGCCTATGTAACCCTAACTGGGTCTATTTAACCATAACTGGGCCTATCAAACCCTAACTATTTAACCCTATGTGGACCTATTTAACCCTAACTGGGCCTATTTAACCCTTTCTTGACCTAATAACCATAACAGGGCCTATCTAATCCCAACTAGGCTAATCTAACCCTTACTGGGCCTATTTAACCCTAACTGGAACTAAAAACCCTAACTGGGCCTATTTAACCCCTTTTAGACCTATTTAACTCTAACTTGGCCTATTTAACCCTATTTGGGCCTATCTAACCCTAACTGGGCCTATATAACCCTAACTGTGCCTATTTAACTCCATCTGGACCTAATAAACCTACCTGGGCCTTTTAAACCCCTTCTATACCTATTTAACCCTAACTGTCCCTATTTAAACCTAACTGGGCCTATCTAACCATAACAGGCCTATCTAACCCTCACTGGGCCTATTTAACCCTAGCTGGAGCTAATAACACTAACTGGGCCTATTTAAGCCATTCTAGACCTATTTAACCCTAGCTGGGCCTATTTAACCCCTTCTATACCTATTTAACAACATATAGGCCTATTTAACCCCCATCTAGCCTATCTAACCCCAACTACGCCTATTTAACACCTTCTATGCATATTTAACCCCATCTAGCCTATCTAACCCCTTCTCGGACTATGTAACCCCATATTAGCCTATCTAACCCCATCTAACCCTACTTAATCCCCATCTTAGCCTATCTAATCCCACCCAAGCCTATTTAACCCCATCACTTATGGGGGTCTCTAAAGACCCCCATAAGCCTCCATCTAACCCCATCACTTAGGTGGGTCCATACAGACCCCCATAAGCCTCCATCTAACCCCATCACTTATGGGGGTCTATACAGTAAACCTATGTTACAAAAAATAAAAAAAGAACATTACAACCCCCCACTAAAAAAATGTAAAAAGAACATTACAAACCCCCCACTACAAAAAATAAAAAAAAGATTTACGCACCTGCAAAGAAAATACATACACAAATATACATAACATTACAGTACATCAATAAATACAGTACAAATATACCCCATACTACATACTATTAATCCCCTACAATACATTTCCCCCTATCTACAATACATGACCCCATCTATAAAACATTACCCCTATCTACAATACATGACCCCCTATATACAAAACATTATCCCATCTATAAAATATTACTCCTATCTACAAAACATTACCCCTATCCACAAAATATTAAACCCTAACTACAATACACTTACCCCTATCTAGAAAACATTACCCTTCTATCTACAAAACATTACCCCATCTATAAAAAATTACCCCTGTCTATAAAACATTTCTCCCTATCTATAAAACATTACGCCGTCTATAAAACATTACCCCCTATCTATAAAACATTAACCTCTAACTACAGTACATTAAACCCTAACTACAATACATTACCCCAAGCTATAAAACATTACCCCCTAACTACAATACATTAAACCCTAACTACAATACATTACCCCTATCTATAAAACATTACCCCCTAACTACAATACATTAAACCCTAACTACAATACATTTCCTCTATCTATAATACATTAAACCCTACTTACAATACATTAAAAAGCCTAAATATAACCTAAAATAGAAAAAAAAGGCCACTTATCTTGCTCAGATGTGCCACTGTGTCTATAAATATATATCAGTGTACATATAATAAATATATATACATATGCATATATCCACGCATATATATATATATATATATATATATATATATATATATATACACACATATACATTTACATATACAGACATATATATATATATATTGTTCCTTACCTGACGGACTCTGCACTCCACTTCCTGGGGTAAGTAGGGGCCACAACAGGTCAGAGGTCCATGGGGGCTACAGGAGACCACAAGGACCGACGGGGGCCACAAGAGACAGAGGGAGGTTGTAGAGGCCCACAAGGGGCCACAGGGCTTGCAAAGACAGATGGGGGCAACAGGCGCCTTCTAGGAGTGAGAAGGGGGCACAGTGGGCCTGATAGGGAGACCGCAGGGGGCCACAAGAGACCACAAGGATTGAGGGTGGCCACAGGGAGCTGCAGGGGCCACAGGTGGCCCACAATTACCAAGGGGACCCACAGGGGGCCGAGGGAGGCCACAGGGAGGCCACAGAAGTCTGTGGGTTGCCACAGAGGCCCACAAGGACCGAGGGGGGCCACAAGGAGCAGAGGGAGGCTACTGAAAGCCACAGGGCTGGGGGGGGTTGCACAGTGGGCCAAAAGGGGCTGCTGGGGCCACAGGGAGCCATGGGGGCCACAGGGGACCAGCAGGGGATCGGTGGGGGCCACACATGGGGCCACAGGGGACTCAGGGGGGCGACAGGGTACCTGTGGGAGGTCCACTGGGCCACAGGGGACCCTGGGGGGCTACAAGGGACCCACATGAGCCACAGAGGGCCCAGCGGGAGCCACAGACGTGGGGGGCACAGGGGGCCACCCAAGCCATCACATCTTGATGGATGCAACTGGTGCCGCCCCCAAGGAGGTGACGCCGGGTGAGGTCTGCCCCCCTCGACCACCTTCCTACGCATCATCCTCACAAGGAATTGCAGCGTTGCAGCCATTTTGCGGCCAGTATTTAAATGAGGGCACTAGTGTTTACCCCCCTTGCGAGTCCTTTCTAGTACTCTTATTTTTTTTTAAACATTTTCGAGTTGCGAGTCAGATTTTATTTGCGAGCTTTTGAAATTGTATATCGATTTTGCACTGTTAACTTTTGCAGGCCTAAAAAAATCAATGGAGGAGATAGGACAGAGTTACGTCTTTGGCTGGCCTGTAGTGATTGTGGGCGGGTAACTCGCAATTCGAATGCGAGTAGCTAAATGCAACTTTTACAAGCAAAATTGTGATTTGGCCGATTGAATGGGGCCTATGGCGGAGCATTACAAATAAAGGTTAATAATAATAATAATAATAATAATAATAATAATAATAATAATAAACAAATTATTTTCATTTATGTTTTTTTATTTTTGTGGAATTTATTTGCTTAGATTTGGTTATTAAACTTATATTGTATTATTTTTTGTATATATTTTTGATACATACAGATAATAAATGTAACAAAATAATAACACATAAACATAAAGGAAAGCACAAAATAATTTAATGTGGCTTTGCATTACATGACATATCCTTAATAGTCTATTATTATTGTCTATAAAACATTTGTTACAGATACTAAAGTTACATGTCAGATTAATTTAGAAAGGTCTTTATCTCTTGATACAGTGACACAAGTAGAGATTGAAATAAGATCAAAACAGTTTTGGTTTGGGTATCTTTGTTGCAGTTTTCAAATGAAATAGATTGTGCAGCTATGTTCATGGAACTTATATATACCGTAACCCTCCCATACATTTAAAAGAGAATAAATTCAATATAGGTGTTTTTAAATATTTTAACAAATAAACAATTGGTATAAATTGGTAATTCTTCAATATATTGAATTACAAAGGAATGTAGAGCCATGTAGAGAAAGATTCATTTTTCTAGTCACCTTAGCTATGGGAGCATTTAATGTAGGGCTACAGTGCCAAGTCTTTAAATCCTTTTCTGAAAAAATATTTTTTCTTGAATGGTAATACTCCACTTTACTTCATTCATGAAGAATCACAAACTTAATGTTATGTTATCAGTTAAAAAAGAAGGATCCCATATACTTTTTTGGTTTGTAAGACACTTTGTAGAGGAAGGTTATTCCCTGTGTCATGTATATCAGAGTTTTTCTAATTGCCAAAACTAAGAGTTCTGCCAGGTCATATGACATTCTGCATGAGTAATGATCATCTGTTGCTTGAGCATAGTCAACTCTAAAGTATATGGATAAGGTACAGTTTCCCACAGAGTAAAAATGTGTATGGAATTTACTATCATAATCATCAGGTACTATTTCTCTCACTGGGAGAAATGTGCTATTCTGAATTTAAAGCATTATAAGTATGGGTTTACCTTTAACAGGGGTATATCATATCCCTTGCAGGCCTCAATTTATTCTCAGTTTCATGTGAACCTGAAAAGCACATAATGTGCCCATAAACAGAGAGTAATGAAAGAAAAAAATCTTCTCTGTGTGAAAAAAAACACAATATTTTAGGACTTACCTCAATACCATAAGTTGTCTAAGAGTGATTTGGTTTCTGAAACCATTTTAGCAGACTCTTAATCACATATAATAGTTGTCAAACTACGAGACATCGTTACGCTTTGCGAGCTCGCAAAGCGAGCTTGCAAGAACTGCATCCCTTGCGAAGTGAGGAATGCAGTTTTGTCTGCAAATGCGGACCCTCGTAAAAACTACACAAAAGAAAGCTTAAAAAGCATAAAAAGCTTACCCATAGCAGGGGGGGCACCCAGGACCTCTAAAAGTGAAGTTACACCTCCATTTAAGTCCAAATTCCCGAGTTCAGACACACGAAAATCCCCTAAGCGAGAGAAAAAATGGCAGCCGAAAAAAACGAAATCGAGGCTCACCTCGGAAACCTGCATTAACCTCAGAACCAACCTTAAGGTAACCAACTCCCACACGCACGAAAAATGTCGGAAGCGCGCGCACCTAAAAACAGTCAAAACACACCAAATACTCACAAAAACTACATAAAAAGCTTACCCATAGCAAGGGGGGGGGGGCACCCAGAACCTCTGAAAGTGAAGTTACACCTCCATTTAAGTCCAAATTCCCGAGTTCAGACACACGAAAATCCCCTAAGCGAGAGAAAAAAAGGCCGCCAAAAAAAACGAAAACGAGGCTCACAGCCCAGCCACCTACAACTTTACCCAAGAAGGCATCCAAGATAAGCTCGGAAAACTGCATTAACCCCATGGGATCTGAGATAAGCTCGGAGACCTGGATTAACCCCACATTAACCATCGCAGTGGGGATCCCGATTGCACGCGATCTGGTCCCCCGCTGCAATGAAAATTCGAAATTCCCGCGTTACAGGTCCTTAAAGGACCCGTTATAAAAGAAAACAAATATACACTATCACCTTGTCACTCATGACACTCAATACAGACTCCATAAACCCCCAATTAACCCTGTCTCTCATGGGGGTCAATATAGACCCCCATAAGCCCTTCAATAACCCTGTCACTCATGGGGGTCAATACAGACACCCATAAACACCTAATTATACCTGTCATTCATGGGGGTCAATATAGACCCCCATAAGCCCTTCATTAACCCTGTCAGTCATGGGGGTCAATACAGACCCTCATAAGCCTCTATTTAACCCCATATTATATTAACACCATTATGGGCCTGTTACAACACTACATTAACCACATAAGTGCATGACGGTCCTCAAGGACCATCATGACACTAAGTATAAACACTACACTGCACTATACCCCCCCAATTAAAACATTAAATATCAACTAAATACCCTCTACACTGAACTATTAACAGCTGCACTACCTACCTACCCTCTAATAACCCCCACCACTCTAATTGCAGAAAATAAAAATAAAATAAATAAAATAATTAAGACCACTTACCTTTGCAGATGTCCATTCAGATCAGGCACCTACGGGAAATAAATAAATAAAATAAAAAAATGAGTGCAACACGTTTACAGAAAATAAATAAACATTCTATACATTCTAAATATTCTACTCACCTTTCCGGCATGTCCCGTCCTGATTCTTTTACCCTTCTTCGGAGCGGCACCTGTTAAAAAAAACATAACATTAATACACATACATTAAAATAAAATAAACATAATCTACATTGTACTTACCTCCCCGCAATGTCTCCAGCCTCCGTCTCCTCTTCTGCCACGCCCTGTATAATTTTTTTTTTTTTTAAATACTCACATCCGCACTCACGGACATCCCCGACGCTAATGAGGCTCCAGGAGAATTTTCTGGAAGAAAATAGGCAATGGCGCCTTCTGATTGGTTGAAATCGCTGTCTATCAAATTCACCCAATCAGGAGGCGCCAATGTGTGAGCCAATCAGAAAGGGATACACCCTAAAGTCCCACTCTGATTGGATAATGTACCTGTCAATCTTTATTTAAACCAATCACAAGGAGCAGATGCCTTCGGTTAATCACAATGGAATACACCCCCACGTACTGATTGGTGAAGGATTTGCACATTCTCATTGGCTATTGTTAATATCAATCAATATTACAGCAAATGGGAAGGCGCAGACGTCTTCACCAATCAGTACCTGGGGGTATATTCCATTGTGATTGGCGGATGGCAATAAAGCTTTAGGATTGGTTCAAATAAAGATTGACAGGTGTGTTATCCAATCAGCGTGGTATTTTGGGGTGTATCCCTTTTTCATTGGTTCACAATTGGCGTCTACTCATTGGCTGAATTTGATAGACAGCGTTTCAGCCAATCAGAAGCCGCCATTGCCAATTTTATTCTGGAACACTCCGTAGGAAGGTCATTAGCGTCGGAGACATCCGCCAGGACGGATGTGTGTCGTTTTTTTTTTTTTTTTACCGCACGGATGCTTCCGGAGCAGAACACCAGGAGGCCGGAGACATCGCAGGGAGGTAAGTATAATGTAGATTGTGTTTATTTCACTTTGTTTTAGGTTTATGTATGTTTACTAATGTAATGTTTTTTTTAACAGGAACAGTGCCAGAGAAGACGCAAAGATGAAGGACGGAACATGGAGGACGTGACATGCTGGGACGTGACATGCTGGAACGGGACATGCTGGAAAGGTGAGTATAATATTTAGAATATTTAGAATGTTTAATTATTTTATGTAAACGTGTTCTATACATTTTTTGCAATCTTTTTTACCGTAGGTTGGTGATCTGAAGAAACATCTCAAAGGTAAGTGGTCTTAATTATTTTATTGTAGCTTAGAATTAGGGTTGCTATATAGAGATAGCATGGACTGTATATTAGATAGATAGGGGGATGTATAGTAAATAGATAGTATTTATTGTATATTACATAGATAGATAGGGGGATGTATATTAGATAGTATTGTATATTAGATAGTGGGATGTATATTACATTACATAGTGAGATGTATATTACATAGTGGGATGTATATTACATAGGGGGATGTATATTACATAGGGGGATGTATATTAGATAGGAGGATGTATTGTATTTAATTGTATTGTATGTATTATATGTATTTCCTTTTCAGGTGTGTAATTTTATTTTTTTCTGTAGTGGGGGGGCGATTGTAATGTATTTTTTTAGTTTCTGTAATGTTCCTTTTTTTATTTTTTGTGACTTAGTTTTTTTTTTTCTGTAATGTACAGTTTTGTTTTTGGTGATTTTAGTTTTTTTTAATTTTATGTAATGTAGATTTCTGATTTTTCATGACTTTAGTTTTTTTTATTTCTGTAATTACAGTGGTGGGGTGGGGGTTATTAGGGGGTAGGTAGGTAGTGTAGGTGTTAATAGGTTAGTGTAGAGGGTGTTTAGTTGATATTTAATGTTTTATTGGGGGGGTATAGTGAAGTGTAGTGTTTATACTTAGTGTCATAATTGTCCTTGAGGACCGTCATGGCACTTATGTGGTTAATGTTGCGTTGTAACAGGCCCATAATGGTCATAATATACCCTTATAGGACTGATGGAGTTAAATAGAGGCTTATGAGGGTCTGGATAGACCGCTATAAGTGACAGGGTTAAAATGGAGTAGTGCTTACACTTTGGTTCATGAGGGTCCTGGATGACCCTCATGGCACTTATAGTGTTATTACATGCGTTCATTAGTGTGTTAGAGGGGTCTATATAGCTGAGGCGCACAGTACACTCACATTGTGTGACAAACAGCATTTCAACACTTTCTTTTATTGACCGTCATTTTTTGACGGTCAAGTTGCTAGTAACATTATTATCCTTATGAAGCCAAAATCACTTGCGATATTTTTTAAAACCTGCATCTTGTTATAGAGGAATTCAGATTTGTAATGCAGAGTTACAGTTCTTCACTATAATCTGTTTTTATGTTTTCTTCTTTTTCCTTTTTTTGTCAATTACTTGCCAAGCCTTTGTTTTTCCATTTTAATTCCTTAACGCTTTGTTTAATTAATCCTATAGTCTGTGAGTTCTCAGGCTTGATAAGCACTTTGTATAGAAGTGCCATGCTTATGATTTTTAGACCATATTCATGTTTTGCTGTTACCTAGTGCTATGGAATAAGATGGTGCTATATAATTTATCAAACCCTTGCCATGGTAACAGATTTTGGCACAAGACTGCCTGCACATCCCTTTTGTATTGCTCCAAAGAAGTTTGTTGGCTAAGACAGCTGACATACATTTATTATAGATGCACACATAACCTAATGCTTGGCGATAACAAATATGGCTTCATGCAAATTAAATTTGACTGACATTCTTTTAAAAGATTCGCAAAAAAATAATGCTTGCTCATAACAATGATAGCCCAGTCAAATAAAAAAAAAATGGGTGACCTTCTAACAGATTCTCAAAGGATCTCATGTTTGCCCATAATAAAGTTGACTGTGGCCAGAAATCTAAAATGTCCACTACTGTGGAGAGAAATGTAGAAATTGTAAGGTAAGATATATGTTTCAAGGAATCCCTAAAGTTTCCATACATCTTCCTAAAGGAAAAGTTTGGAGCTTTGCTCCTCAGTTCTGATATATTTGACAAATTACACAGTGTACACAGGATGACACAAACAATACAGAGCTTAAGATGAAGGAGGGACCATATATATGGAGGGAAGAGCAAAACCCCATGAGTTAATAATTCAATGGAACATCCAGGAAATATCTATCTACAGTATATATCTATCTAGTAAATAGTACATTGGTGTTCACATTTAAACATCTAAAACAAGTTAAAAAAACATTTTTTCATGCTCAGAATTCCAAGAAATAAAGTTAATGCACTGCATTCTGGGAACCTGGGCAGGGACATGCAAATGTGCCCACAAAGGCTTTACTCTTTAATCCAAATACCATTTGAAACATGGCTCCTTTTAAGCATATGCATGCATGGTGCATTACACAGATTTAAGCAGAGCCCAGGAAGGGATATGAGGAAGCTAGGAAATCTACCTACAGACAGCACTTTCAAGGTTACTGCCTCTCATCAGTGAGGTGACTGTTCCTAGCTTGTGTGGTGGATTTTGTGGGGAGGTAGTTTACCACAGCAATCATTAATTTATGGTAGGCAAAAGAGCGATAGACACCATCCACTGTACAGTAGTACAGTAAATAAATAGCACATTTGTGTTGACATTTGAATGTCTAAAACAAGTTAAAAAACATGTTTCCTGCTCAGAATTACAAGAAATTTAGTTATTGCACTGACCTTCTATACTTCCAAAATAAATCAGTGTTGTTAAATATTATTTCAATAATACAGGTGTCTAAAATCTATAATGTTTTATATTAAAATATAATACAATGTGCAAAAGCATGGTACTATTGTACTAATGAAAGTTTTAATATTTTATACTCAATATTTTGAGGTCATCAGATGTGGTCTGTACCATGATATAGAGAGTTGAATAGCTTGTGTTCGTGTGTGATCCCCTCTGGGAAATAATGGAACATAATACTACTGATGATAGTGAATAGCTGCTTCACTATTTAAAATGAAGCCATTTAAATTACGTGTCATGGAACAGTATATATCAAAGACAGAACTGCATGTGCTTAGAGTCCTATTAACAATGTTATGTTTCAAGCATATTTTGGTCAGTTATAATTTAGCATTTGAATAGCTCTCACACCATTTCTGATTAGCTAAAAGCTAACAAACGAATGCACATGTTTCACTTCATGCATACTGACTTGTTACAACGTGTTATTCAGAAACATGCCCCTAATACGCCAGTAGGGCATATATAACATACTAGAAGGGGCTTTAATAAATAAACTGGGAAGCTGCATTGAGTGTTATCCTGGGCTATCCTTTAGTATATTTCCCACATTGTCTAATGCTGACTAATCAAGTAACAGGCGGCACAACCCTTTTTTGCGTGAATGTAAGGAACATATAGTAGAACGAACATTATTATTTAATATGCACCTCCTGGATTACAGTGAAGGGTTTTTACATTACCTTTCTGCACACCATAACATGTAATTTATATATATACTAGAGAATTGCCTGTCAAAAAATGACGGCAATGAAATTGTAAATGAGCTAATTCTGTTTGGTGTATAATAATAAAATAAATAATATATTACTAAAGTAATATACTTTACCTATTTTTAAGTAATATATGCAGGAAGCATTCTGTTGAAGAGCTGGCAATCTGTTTTGATGTTGCTGCAGCCAGCATTAGTGGTGTGGAGCTGCTGTGTAAGCGTGATGAATGTGTGCAGTGTAATAGTGTGCGTGCGCGAGGCAAATCCGTTAGGGTAGCTGTGTACTTCCGCATTGTTATTGTTCTAAAATGGCGGCTAATGTGTGGTATGCAGCTGTGGCGGAATATCCGTAACTGTTTTGTGGTGTTTTGCATGTTTATGGTGGTGTTTTGAGTCCTGTAGCCTCGTGTTCGTTTTGTTCGGTGGCCATTTTTTCTCACGCTTAGATGATTTTCAGGTGTTTAAACTACTAAATTTGGACTTAAACCGAGGTGTAACTTTACTTGCAGAGGTCCTGGGTGCCCCCCCCCCTTCTGTGGGTAAGCTTTGTATATGTTTGTTGTGTGTATTTATTGTGTTTGCAATGTGTTTGGGGTCGCGCGGGTTGTGTCCTTGTTTTCAAATCTCGTATGTGTTTTTCAGCAAATCCGTAGGTGTTTGGTGGTGTTTTGCGTCTTTAGACTGCTGTAGCCTCTTTTTCGTTTGTTTTGGTGGCCATTTTTTCTCTCGCTTAGAGAATTTTTTAGTGTCTAAACTCTTTTATTTTGAGTTAAATTAAGGTGTAACTTCAGTTTTTGAGGTCCTGGATGCTCCCTCTTGCTGTATGTATGTGTTGTGTGTATTTATTGTGTTTTTCATTTTTTCATGTGCGCGGGTTGCGTCCAATTTTTGCGAGGTTGTAATTGGTCATAACGTGTCTTGTACTTTTTTGCGAGGTCCGCAGTTGCGAGGTCCGCGTTAGCAACAGCTTGCATGCTCACAACTATATATGTGATATTCATAATATATATGCAATACACATCTTTTATTGATATGAAGGTCATCCTGTATGCTTTTGACACATCATATATGATATTTTCATGTGCTGAATGCTCTCCTCATTTGTATTTAGAAAAAAAGAAAAAAATATATTTTAAATCAAAAATGAATAGGTGACATGTAACATCAGCTTCATATTCTTAAATGTACTATTTAAATTACACCAATTACACCAAATAATTACTCGCATTACTCCCAGATAATCGAGCTTTGGAATCAATAAATGCCCTTGAGTCCTCACTTAAGCTCTGAAAATGGACTGATCTGAAAAAAAAAATGTTAAAAATGAAATAAAATCATTAGACACATGAAACCGCAGTTTCCAAGACAGCTGGAATTGATGAGCATGCAAACATGCCCCATAAAAGAGAACATATTCAGGTACCAGCTTCTGGTTATCTGCAGGCCTATTAAGAATTTCTCCTTATCATTAGTGAAAAGCTCATAACAAGACTCTGGCCATTGCTAGTACTAATGTGATAATCAACGTTACCCGCAGCAATCTTCTTTTTAATAGAGATAAAAAAATATGTTTGCAGACTCCTATTAATATATTTATCTGGTGCTATGTGTCCAAATAAGAAAAACCTTTAACGGGAGGAGGCAAAATAGTATTTCCATTACTGATATGAAAAACTCTATCGGCCCTATTAAATTAGAAGCCCGTAGCAGCATTGGCAAACACGCAAGGGCTGCAGGCTTGAAATTCGGCTGCGTTACAGAGCTATCACATATATAGTTGTGAGCAAGCGGGTTGTTGCTAACGCTGCAGGCTCGCGTAGTGAACCTGTGGCCCTCGCGAAGCCAAAGGCGCTCCTTACCAGCAACTGCGGACCTCGCTAAATTTACAGACTTACGAGAAACAAATACGAGATGTGGAACTTAGAAAAAAAAAACATTCCGACCTCGCAAAAAATACGACCATAACGCCCGAAACCCACGCACATGAAAAATAAATACACACAACAAATACATAAAAAGCTTACCTACAGCAAGGGGAGGCACCCAGGACCTCAAAAGCTCAAGTTACACCTCAATTTCACTCTAAATACAAGAGTTTAAACACCCGAAAATCCCCTAAGCGAGAGATAAAATGGCTGGTGAAAAAAACGAAAACAAGGCTGCAGGACTTTAAAGACGCAAAACACCACCAAACACCTACGGAGGCTCGCAATGAGCGCCAAAGCATCTTGGAACACCAACAAAATTTACCACCCTTACAATCTTATTGCCGTCATTTTTGACGGGCAAGTCACTAGTCAAATTAGAACATGCAGACGAAACCCGTAAACCATTTTTCGAACGTTGGATGCGCGGCCGTGAACATGATCAATTAGTTACGGGTTTAGATGGAGCCAATGGCAACAGAGATCATCATCATTACGTCACTGAAAAATGGAGGTTGGATTTCAAAGTCTTACAGACTTCAATTACGAGTTACGATCGGACCCACATTCCGGAAATAATGCACTATTGATAAAGCCGTAAATATTATATTCTAGTCCATGCGAGTTCCATTATATGTATTAACACATTGATTGCTGGGATCAATATAACATGGAAATTACACATGCAATAGGGTATTTTGTATTGCCGATTTGTGAGCTGGAGAATTTTGTGCTATTAATTCTAATACCTAAAATCACTTTACCTTGTGGGTATATTTGCATTTACAGTGCTACGGATTGGACTTTACCCCCCTAGCGTGTCCTCTCTAGTACCCGTTGGCTTTTTGGCTCCATTTGCGGGTTACGGGCTTGAACGCCAGTGAATTTGTTGCAATTTAATAGGGTGATTGGAAACGTAACAGTTACGGGCTTGGCAGATCAAAGGATTTGCAGGCGCGCAGTTCACATTTCCACGTCCCATAGCCTTTTCTCGCCCTTACCCCGCAAGTTGTTGACGGGTTGCTTTACAGGGCCAATTTAATAGCCGCAAGGCTTGTGGCCTACATTATGGGCTACGGATTCCAACGTTGGGGAACTTTTATAGGGCTGTATATTTTGCCCTAAATATATGTAGTGCTGTGATTTAAGTGTTAATTAAATGATCATTATAATCTTACAAAGCTTATTCATTAATATGTGGAGAGATCCTTCCAGTTTGAAAAAGTGTTTTCTTAATATACTATCTTTATAAATACAGCACTGTAGAGCTAAGCTGTGCATGTATATTTTATGTTAAGAGAACTTTACTGCTGAGCTATGCATTTATATTTTATTTTAAAATAACTTTACTGCACTGAAATTATTATTATTTTATGTGCTGTATATCTGGGTGTTTCTTGGGGAGAGGTATAACTGGTTTGTTCCTGACACAGAAACTATATAATTTATTGTGGTAATAAATATGTGTTAATTTCTCTCAGTTAGTGCTAATATTTTGTAACTGCAATTCATGAAGTAGCCAACAGAGGGCCTCATTCAATTGCAATTTGGCCAATTGAATAGGGCTCTACATAAGCACAGAGCATCTATTTTTTTACAGAAGTTTTTAGTTAGTGAACTTCCATCCAAAAGCAAGGTCTTCAGTAACTAAAAACTTCTGTAAACAAAATATGCTCTTTGCTTATATAGAGCCCTATTGAAATGGCCAAATCGCAATTGAATGAGGTCCAGAGAATCCAAATCTGTTAATTATAAACAAAATATGCTCTTTGCTTATATAGAGCCCTATTGAAATGGCCAAATCGCAATTGAATGAGGCCCAGAGAATCCAAATCTGTTAATTATATAGGGCCTCATTCAATTGCGATTTGGCCAATTGAATAGGGCTCTATATAAGCACATAGCATATTTTTTTTACATAAGTTTTTAGTTAGCTTTTAGATAGAAGTTTACTAACTAAAAACTTCTGTAAAAAAATATTTTCTGTTCTTATATAGAGCCTTATTCAATTGGCCAAATAGCAATTGAATGAGGCCCATAGTGTATCATTCAAATGTAATTTGGCCAATTGAAAAGGGCTCTATATAAGCACATAGAATATTTTTTTAGTTAGTGAAGACCTTGCTTTTAGATAGAAGTTCACTAAAAACTTCTGTAAAAAAAATATGCTATGTGCTAATATAGAGCCCTATTCAATTGTCCAAATTGCATTTGAATGAGGCCCATAGAATCTAGGCTCAGGGCTCACTTCCCGAAATCAATAGCTGGTGCAGTGATAGGTCAAGACATAATCAAAAAAGTATTTCAGTCTGACATTTTATTTTTCATAGCTGTGTTTTATTCTTATTAAATCTGATTTTGATTTTGATTTCAGCTAATTCTAAATACATAAAACAAGTACATTATTAAGTGTGTGGTAAATATTATTATACATTAAGTGTGTGGTAAATATAAAAAAATAAATAACACCTCATCTCATTACGTTTAATAAACTTAAAATTATTTCTCCAACACAAATTGTAAGACTTTTATTTATTTTCATCAATAAAACAGAGTTTTTTTTACAAATAATGAGGGCAGAATATGATTGACGTTAACCAAGGTTGTGGGTATGAAATATAAATAGTGAATTATATGTTGGATTATGGAATGTCTGTCTTTGCTGCCAGTAAGTGCTGCAGAGGTACAAACACTCATATCTGCTAATGATATCAGAGCTATGCTACTGAACTACTTACTAAAATATTGATGTACAGTCTCATTTTCTCTCACTTGGACTGCTGTAACTAAACAATTTGTTGCTGACCTTCTTGTAACCTTCTCTTCGGATCATCTTTGAAATGGCATCCTTGCAGCCTCCTTGTAAGAAACCATTTGCTGTCTCTTTGTAACCATCTCTATGTAGCTTCTTGTAAAGATCCTTTTGCAGTCCTTAGAACAGTCTTCTTTCAGCCTTCATTTATACATCTATCTTTTGTATTCTATTATTATTTATTTGCTGGTCGACAGTTTACCTTTAAACATGCAGACACATTGTAATCACCTTTCTGCATCATCCCCTGCATTGATCTCTCTACAGCAAGGGTCAGCAACCTAAGGCTCTAGAGCCAAATGTGGCTCAGTACAGGTCAACAGACGGCTGTTCTGCCAAACCCAAAACTGTCATTGTTACCTGTGAATTCAGATGAGTATTAGTGGTATTATCTGTAAATATATTGTATTGTAATGTGGGAGCCATGTTGTGTGCAGTCATCCATATTTGGTCTGATACAGATAGTAACCTGAGTAGATCACCCATCTGCCTTCCAGCTATCACCTAAAGTAAACACTTGAAGTGATAGCAAGGCCAGAACAAAGGGGTCTGTACAGACATTGAAGCACCTTAACCCCATGGGGTCTTCAGCCCAATATCAGGGTCATAGTACAGGAGCAAATAGATGTTTCTCCCTTGAGAGCCAGAGACCAAGTGAATTAGGTAGCCACACCTAGTGGGTGGCCCATGGGAGGGGTCTGGAAGTTTCCAGAGCTTACCTCTAATCCATTGGCCAGAGGTAATCAAGATTACCCCATTGGCCAAGAGGAAGAAGAGGGTTGGACAAGGAGGTAGCCACTCCCTCTACTGGTTTTGTGAGTTGTTTAAATACTTGTGTAAAAATAAAGAAGTTGTTCTTAATTTTCATACTTTGGCTAAGCATGTATTATTGACCCAGAGGCATATGCTTGTAGAGGAGCTCGTTCTGACTCCCTACCAAGGTGGTAGCTTTGGATAAGTCTCTACGAGCTTGCCACATCTTACCTCTGGGATTTTTGCCCATTCCTCCTTGCAAAACTGTTCCAGCTCCTTCAAGTTGGATGATTTACACTTGTAAACAGCAATCTTTAAGTCTGACCTCAGACTCCATAATTTTCTATTGGATTGAGGTCTTGGCTCTGACTAGGCCATTCCAACAGATTTACATGTTTCCCCTTAAACCACTCAAGTGTTGCTTTAGCAGTGTGTTTGGGGTCATTGTCCTGCTGGAAGGTGAACCTCTGTCCTAGCTTCAAATCACGCACAGAGTGGTGCAGGTTTTGCTCAAGAATATCCCTGTATTTAGGAACATTCATCTTTCCCTCAACTCTGACCAGTTTCCCAGTCCCGGCTGCTGAAAAATCATTCACACAGCATGATGCTGCCACCACCATGTTTCACTGTGGGGATGGTGTTCTTTGGGTGATGTGTTGAGTTTGCGCCAGACATAGCATTTTCTTTGATGGCTGAACAGTTCAATTTTAGTCTCATCAAACCAGAGCACCTTCCTCCATGCATTTTGGTAGTCTCCCACATGACCTTTTGCAAACTCAAAACATGCCATTTTGTTTTTTGCTGAGAGCAATGGTTTTCTTCTGGCCACTCTGCCATAAAGCCTAACTCTATGAAGTGTACGGCTTATTGTCATCCTATGTACAGATGCTCCAGTCTCTGCTGTGGAACTCTACAGCTCCGCCATGGTTACCTTAGGTCTATTTGCTGCCTCTCTGATTAATGCCCTCCTTGCCCGGTCCATAAGTTTTGGTGGGCGGCGGTCTCTTAGCAGGTGTGCTGTTGTGCCATGTTCTTTCCATTTGGTTATAACAGATTTGATGGTGCTCCTGGGGATCAACAAAGATTTGGATATTTTTTTATAACCTAACCCTGACTTGTACTTCTCAACAACATTGTCTATTTGTTTGGAGAGTTCCTTGATCTTCATGGCAGTGTTTGGTTAGTGGTGCATCTTGCTTAGGTGTTGCAGCCTCTGGGGCCTTTCAAAAAAGGTGTGTATATGTAATGACAGATTATGTGACACTTAGATTGCACACAGCTGGACATCATTTCACTAATTATGTGACTTCTATAGGTAATAGGTTGCACCAGAGCTTTTTATGGGCTTCATAACAAAGGGGGTGAATACATACGCACATGACAATTTTCTGTTTTCTATTTCTAAAAATAGTTATATGTTTATATTTTTTCTCATTTCACTTTCCCAACTTAGACTATTGTGTTCTGATCCATCACATAAAATTCAGATTAACAAAACATTGAACTGAAGGCTGTAATGTAACAAAATAGGTAAAAAGTCAAGGGCGGTGAATACTTTTGCAAGGCACGGTAGGCCCCAACCGGACCTTAAAAACCCATCTTATACCAAGCAGGATCATATAGGCCCCAACCAAACCTTAAAAACCCACATAACACCAAAAGGGACCAAATAGGCCCCAGCCGGACCTTAAAAACCCACATTACACCAAACGGGATAATATAGACTCAAACCGGACCCTAAAAGAAACCAAATTAGACCAAACAGGCCCATATAGGCCCCAACTGGACCTTAAGAACCCACATTACACCAAGCGGGACCATATACACCACAACCGGACCTTTAAACCTTAAAATACCAAGCGGGACTATATAGGCCCAAACTGGACTTTAAAAACTCACATTACACCAAGCGGGACCATATAGGCCCCAACCGGATGTTTAAAACCTTAAAATACCAAGTGGGACTATATAGGCCCAAACCATACTTAAAAACCCACATTACATAAAGTGGGACCATATAGGCCCTAACCGGACCTTAAAAACCCACAATACACAAAGAGGACCATATAGGCCCAAACCATGCCTTAAAACTGTAAAATACCAAGCAGGACTATATAGGCCCAAAACGGACCTTCAAAACCCACATTACACCAAGCGGGACCATATAGGCCATAACCATACCTTTAAAACCTTAAACTACCAAGCGGGACTATATAGGCCAAAACCGGACCTAAAAAAACATAAAACACCAAGCGGGACTATGTAGGCCCAAACCGGACCTTAAAAACCCACATTACACCAAGCAGGACCATATAGGCTCAAACCGTACCTTTAAAACCTTAAAATACCAACTGAGACCGCTTTTTGCGCTCCTTGCGAGCCTCTCCTCCCCTCTACCTCTCCCCCCTCTACTTTACTAGCCTTGCGATGAGCGCCTTTGGCTCATTGCGAGCCTCTCCCCCCCCTCTACCCCCCTCCCCTCTACTTTACTGGCCTTGCGATGAGCACCTTTGGCGCTCATCATGCACCTTTGGAGCTTATTGCGACCCTCTCCCCCCTCTACTTTACTGGCCTTGCGATGAGCGACCTGTGGAACACATCACTGGCCTTGCCTTTGCCGCTCATTGCAAGCCTCTCTCCCAATCTACCTCTCCCCCCTCTACTTTACTGGCCTTGCAATAAGCACCTTCGGAGCTCATCACGCACCTCGTAATGAGCACCTTTGGCGCTCACTGCGAGCCTCTCCCCCTCTCCCTCTCCCCCCCTCTACTTTACTGACCTTGTGAGCGTCTTTCCCCCCTTTAATTCCTCTCTCTCCCCTGTGTTTCTTCCCCCTCCCCTGTGTCTTTCCCCCTCCTCTGTGTCTCTTCTCCCCTCTCCCCCCTCCCCTTTGTCTCTTCCCCCTTTCCTGTGTCTCGCTCCCCCTCCTCTGTGCATCTCCCCCCTCCTCTCCCTCCCCTGTGTCTCTTCCCCCCCTCTATGTCTCCCCCCCTCCCTCCTCTGTGTCTATAGGAATACCATTTAGTGTATGGTGAGTCACAAGAGAAGCCTCCACCATACAGAGTACAGAAACACACAATACATACCGATGATATATAGATAAGAATTGGGGAGTTGCTGGTGGTGCTGTGGTGGTGCAGTGGGTAAGGTCTCTGTGCTTTCACAACTATTGCTCTGGTTCTAATCTGAGTGAGTTCCACTGGAGAAGGAACTGGCAACTCAGTCTGGTATCACTGCCTGTGCAAACTTACTTGGTTGATGAGGTTGTGTAGATCAGCATGGTAGGATCAGTCAGTAAAAATAGCGGGGACAGAGTGATGTCATATCATAACATAACAATAAGTCTCTATAGGCTTGGGAGCCCTCAGAGTGAACTGTCAGAGGGGATGTTCATAGCAACCAGGCAGCCTGCAGCACTGATTGGTTGATGCTGCAAGCTGCCAGTCAGGAAAATTGATACATTTCATTGGAGAGTGAATTTATATTCACCCAAGTTGAGAGTTACAGCACGATGCTCACACTGCAGCCCTAGGCAGAGAGAAACCAGGCAAGGGGGATGGCACGCAAATGATTCATTTAAAGTGATAGATGCATATTTTAACAAAATCATATGAAAGAAGATATACAGATATAATTAAATTGTATTATATATATATACATTTCAAATATTATATTAAAGTGATTGATAATTTTTGGTGGGCACTTGCCCATTTGCCCCTATGCACCAGCCACCCCTGTGTTTAATGGTGTTTATCTGTACGGCTGTTTCACATATCTATTAACGTTTTCATAAAGTAGTACATGTGCACATTAGTGACCTAACATTAGTATACACAATGGTACCTTGGTTGGTTGTAAATTGGTTTTGGCAAGTGCAATGAGTACCAAGGTTTTTTGCTCATGTCAGACAGGTTGAGTATTGAAAATGTTGAGTTTCAATGAGGTTGAAAACCACTGTATATATATATGTAAGTGGGGCCTACCCAGATGTGTGCGTGTCTAATCCCTCAGCAGTGACGTAATATGTGCATATGTTGTTGCAAGGACAAGATTGTAGAGGATAACAGTGAGGAGAATGTGAAAGACAAAATGATGGCTCCTATATAGAGAACTATGAATGTTGCAGAGTTCAGTGGTCCCTTAGCATTGATTACATATTCACATTGATTCTAACATCACATGGAACTTCATGTATAGAGAAATGTATTATAGTGATGTATGATTATTTCAATATTTAGATACATTTTAGTCTATATATAGGCATGATATATTGTACTGTATATTACATGAACAATTCTATGATCTTTATTGCTTTGTCCAGTTGTAAACACAAATTTGCAATATGCAAAGCCTGATTCTCCTTTGCATAGCAGCACATAACTGGAAATGAAATACAGGCTGGATATTGGAGCTGTTAGAATACCACCAGTGCTTAACATGGTTTTAAACTGTAGTTTGGAAACAAGAAGGTGAAAGTCAAGTATTTATAGCTAGAAAGCATTAATGGAGATTATGTTCAGTGGAGTGATAATTGTATTATGGCCTCTCATCAAACCTGAATGCTTAGTCAGGCATATCAAGGCTTATACTTTTTATACTGTATTTTTCCCATTTGGGAAACCAGCCACTGCTCTTTGCAGAGCTTAGTGTGTATACATACGCTGGAGAACATAAGGGAGATATGTAATATATATGTAACTAGCGAATTGCCCTTCAAAAAAAGACGGTCATAAAATTGTAAGGCAGGTAATGCTGTTTGCCACACAATATAAGGCTTTTGGTCCTCTGAGTACCTTCTGCACTCATTGCGAGCCTCTCCCCTTGTGTACTTATGCTCCTCCGAGCACCCTGTGCGCTGATTGTGAGCCTTTGGTGCTCATCTCGTGGCTCACAATGAGATCCTTTGGCGCTCATTGCTAGCCTCTCCTCTGCTAATTTTATTTTTTATATATATATATTTTTAATAATAATTAATTAATTAAATAATAAATTAATATACTTTACCTATTTCTAATTAATATATCCAGCAATCAATATCCTAAAGCACTAACAATCTCTTTTCATTTTCCTGCAGCATACAATGTACATTTGGACTGTTGCTGACCTGAGGAGAAAGTGTCAGTAATGTGGCAAGTGTGCAGTATAAATAGGCTGCGTGCGCGAGGGCAAGCCGTTTGTTTAGTTGGGTCAAGCGACATTTTGGAATGGTAATGTTATTCATTGCAAGTTAGTGTTGTAAACTGGCACCGATTGTGATACGCCTATGTGTTACACAGCTCTCGAGCATTTTCCGTCCTTCCTAATAGTGTATTTTGTTTCTCGTACGTTCCTGGGTAAACGTCTTATGTGCCTGGCGCTGTTTTGCGTGGTTATGGGTCGTGTAGCCTCGTTTGCGTTTTTTTTCGGACTCCAATTTTTTGTCACTTAGGCAATTTTCGAGTGCCGAAACTCGGCAAATTCGGTTTCAATTTGAGAGCAACCTCACTCCCAGACGTCTAGGCTGTCCCCCCTTGCTGTGTGTGATGTTTTTTTTATTTTGTGTTTGTTTTTGGATGTGCGCTCTTCGGCTGTTAACTTCGTATTTTTCAGTCCCGCGGCCCGTAAACATTTTCCCCGCTGTTTTTTAAAACTGCTAAGGGTCTCACATTGTGAATTGTATAATTGAAAGCTCTGCGGCGCTCTTCTCCACCAGCGCAATAAGCGGTGTCAGTGTTCAATGCCTAAGTCGTACGGGGTCATAAAGTTGAGCGCCTTCGGTGCTCATCTCCATCGCTTTGCGGCGGCTCACTGCACGAGCCCACAAGCGTTAGCAACAACCCGCAATGCTCACAACTATATATGTGATATACTGTATGTGATAAATATGATATATATGATGTACATATACGTTATGTAAGTATAATTTTATAATAGGAATGTTGTGTGTTGTACAAAACTATGTATTACACTTTATTTATTAGTACCCCTTTCTTGCTAAGGAGATAAATCTCTAACAGTTAACTGTAGAGAAGCTGTTATGTTGAAAGTGGAGTTCTGACATCATCTGTGCATATACTGTTGCAAAAACAAGATAAATAAGATGGTGGAGTATAATAGTGAGGGAGTATGTGAAAGACAAAATGGTTGCGCCTATACTGAACAATATAAGTGGTTCAGTAAAGCAACCAAGGCCCATTGATATAGTTCACTAAAATGCTTGTTTATAAAATGTATTGAAAATATATTTGTATTCAATGGAAAAAAAATCAAGTTGTCTTATAAATGTAGATTGTAATAATAATACGGTCTTGATACTTGGTTAAAAAGTAGCAATGATTGCCAGTTATATAAACATGCTAATCATACCGAGTTTAGGAGAGCAGAGAGCAGCAGGGATCGCATCACCCCCAGTGTCTCCTCCCTCCTTCCCCTCATCCTCCTCCTCCCTCCTCATGCCTTTTCCCCTCTCCAATTACCCCTCTACGTCCATCAGCTGCTCCTTCTGCTCTCTGCATTCTGCTCTCCATCGCGTCTTCTGTCTGTGTTGGGAACCGACATATGCTAATGACGTGACGTCACATGCGGGGTAATTGAGGTAATTAGAAAGGGATGAGGAGAGAGGAGGAGGGTGAGGGAGGAGGATGATAAGGGACGAAGGGATGAGGAGACAGGAGGATGATAAGGGGAAAGGAGAGCGGGAAATAGACACAGGTGAGGAAGATGGGGGAAAAGACACAGGGGAGCGGGAAGAGACAAAGGGGAGGGAGAGGAGGGGGAGAGACATAGGGGAGGGAGGAGGGAAGAGACACAGGGGAGGGAGAGGGGAGAAGAGACACAGGAGAGGGAGGGGGAGAGACACAGGAGAGGGTGAGCAAGGCAAACAGACACAGGGGGAGTAGAGGGGGGGAATACAGGGGAGGGAGAGGGGGGAACAGACACAGGGAGGGAGAGGGGGGAACAGACACAGGGGACGGAGAGGGGAGAAACAGAAACAGGGAGGGAGATGGGGAAAGAGACACAGGGGAGGGGGGGAAAGAGACACAGGGAAGGGAGAGGGGGAAGAGATGCAGTGGAGGGAGAGGGGGGAAGAGACATGGGAGGGAGAGGAGGGGATAAAGGAGACACAAGGGAGGGAGAGGAGGGGGAAAGGAGACACAAGAGAGGAAGTAGACAGGCGGAGAGGCTCACGATGAGCGTCGAAAGTGCTCACATTGTGTGTCAAACAGCATTGCCAGCATTCAAATATTTTTGTCATCATTTTTGATGGGCAAGTCGCCTGTATATATATAATGCATGTCTATATGCCAACTTATTATATAAGTTGGCCATCACCCTATAGTGGCCATATCTGATAATGCTTGATTAAGTTTCATTGTGATATTTTTGTGTCCCCTATTCATTAAATCTGTATCAGGATTTTCATGGTTTGTCTGACTATTTTCTGCATTATAACACATTACAATACTTATTTTTTTTCACTAAATTTAGAAGATTTCTCACCTATAACAGAATATGGTTCTATCTGTATGGGAAATAGAAATATGCATCTATCTGTATGGGAAAAACATGTGTGTGATTTATCAAGCGTGCCCAACATGACATCTGAGATTAGAATATTTCTTCACATGTTGTTCATTCAGACCAAGACAGGGCTGAGAGATCTATAACCTTGTCAAGCTGCAACCAGTCGTTCAGATTTATATTCTCACAATATTATATAAAAAAATGGATATTATTTGATTTGTTGGATGGTTCTTGCTATACAAAATGTTTAAAATATTAAAGTTTTATAAATTTTATAATTATTGTACAAAATGATTGATGCTGCTGTGATATATAAATTAGTACTATATAAGTACAGACTTGATTTATGTTATTTATATAAAGATATTAGTCGTGTTTTACAGAACAACATAAAACACAATCATATTACATACAGTAAAATCAATATTATTTAATAAAATACAAACCTCAAACTCAATAAAATATAAATAAGAATTTATTTGAAGGATCCAACAGTTAAAAAACTACAATATGGAAGTATTACCGTATATACTCGAGTATAAGCCGACCCGAGTATAAGCCAAGGCACCTATTTTACCACAAAATACTGGGTAAAATGAGTGACTCGAGTATAAGCCAGAGGGTGGGAAATTTGCTGCCCCCTGTGTCCATCTTGTGCCCTCTGTGTCCCCCTTTTGTGTCCCCCTCTCTCTCCCGTGTCTCTTCTCCCCTCTCCTTTCCCTGTGTCTCTTCTCCAACTCCCTTCCCTGTGTCTCTTCTCCCCTCTCCCTTCCCTGTGTCTCTTCCAACCTCTCCCTTCCCTGTGTCTCTTCCAACCTCTCCCTTCCCTGTGTCTCTTCCCCCCTCCCTTATCACCCTCCTCAACCCCACTCCTAATCCTCCCTCCTCATCCTCAACCTCCCTCCTCATCCTCAACCTCCCTCCTCATCCTCCCTCCTTATCCTCAACCCCCTCCTCAACCTCCCTCCTCATCCTCAACCTCCCTTCTCATCCTCAACCCCCTCCTCAACTTCCCTCCTCATCCTCAACCTCCCTCCTCATCCTCACCCCCCTCCTCATCCTCAACCCCCTCCTCATCCTCAACCTCCCTCCTCATCCTCAACCTCCCTCCTCAACCTCCCTCCTCATCCTCAACCTCCCTCCTCATCCTCAACCCCCTCCTCAACCTCCCTCCTCATCCTCCCTCCTCAACCCCCTCCTCAACCTCCCTCCTCAACCCCCCATCCTCAACCCCCATCCTAAACCCCCTCCTCAACCTCCCCCCTCAACCCTCATCCTCATCCTCCCTCCTTAATCCCCCATCCTCATCCTCAACCCCCTCCTCAACCCCCCTCCTCAACCTCAACTCCCCTCCTCAACCTCAACCCCCCTCAACCTCCCTCCTCAACCTCAACCCCCCTTCTCAACCCCCCTCCTCATCCTCCCTCCTCAACCACCCCATCCTCAACCCCCCATCCTCCCTCCTCAACACCCCCATCCTCATCCTCAACCCCCCTCCTCAAACTCAACCCCCCTCCTCAACCTCAACCCCTCAATACAGGGTGCCGGCACCCAGTATATGCTAATGGCGTGGCGCGCATTTGACGTCACATCATTAGCATATACCGGGTGCCGGCACCCGGTATAGGCTAATGACGCAGCATGCATGGCGGCGCGCATGTGACGTCACATGCGCGCGGGGTCAAGTAGGAGCGGAGGCCGGAGCAGAAGCAGGTAAGAGAGGGGAGAGGGGGAGGTATTTAGGGGGGGTTAGAATGAGGAGGAGGGTTTAGGTTGAGGAGGGGGGTTGAGGAGGGAAAATGAGGAGGGTGTTTATAATGAGGAGGTGGGTTGAGGATGGGGAGGGAAAGAGACACAGGGGGTTAGAGAGACACGGGGGGTAGAGAGACACGGGGGTGTTAGAGAGACACAGGGGGGAGAGTGACTCGAGTATAAGCCGAGGGGGCCCTTTTTAGCCTTAAAAAAAGGGCTGAAAAACTCGGCTTATACTCGAGTATATACGGTATGTTCCAGTTATTAATCTATTCATTTTCTACATGTAGATAATGTTTAACTTATTCTCTTCGCTCTCCCCATTTTCTATTTCCCCATCTTTTTATAGTTAAATATTAACATTTGAAAGGAGTTTACCATATACACGAAGCAACAATTGGAGAAAAAAATATATTTTATCTGTTAAAGTGTAATTCCTTTACATTTAAAGTTTGATCCACAAGTGCTATTATTTATCTTAATATGATGTTTTTTTGTATTTTTATCAATTATTCTGTATCCATGCTATGTTATATCTTAAGTGGTGTATATCACAAAATATGTAATTATACCATATTATGGAATAAGTCTGACCTATTAATTGTTTAGATGTTTTACACATCTATAGTGTACAACAATTGTTCTGTTATTACATTGATACACTTATATTTTAGAGGCTACACATCAGTGATGGAGCTAGTTAATGGAGGGCTCCAATGCAAAGAAAATATTGGGCTCTCCCAAGGGTAGGGGCATCAAAAAGGTTTTGTGTTGGACCCCGCAGCATTTAAAAATGTAAAATTCCTGTCACAAGTCCTTAAAGGGCCCGCGGCACACAAATTGTTAACCCCATGCTGCGGGGGGTACTGTAGGTACCCCCACAGCAACTAGCATTAATCCTCCTATGCTGCGGGGTCCCAATTGGGGCCCCCGATCGGGACGCCACAGCATTTTAAAATGTAAAATATCCTTAAAGGTCCTTAAAGGACCCGTGCTACAATTAAAGTTAACCCTCTAACTCATGGGGATCTATACACACCCCCATGAGCCTCAAATTAACCCCATCACTCATGGGGGTCTATACAGACCCCCATGAGCCCCTAATTAACCCAATCAGTCCCATAAGGGTCTATATAGACCCTTATGGGACAAAAATTAACCCTCACAATAACACTATAAATGCCATGAGGGTCCTCTAGGACCCTCATGACACTAGGTCTAAGCACTACCCTATACTATTAGCCTCCCCAATAAACTAATAAATCTAAACCCCCTCTAACTAATTAACCCCCTTCTAACTAATTAACCACCCTCTAAGGATTTAACACCCGCTAACTAATTAACCCCCTCTAACTAATTAACACCCCGTCTATCTAATTAGCCCCCTCTATGTAATAAACCCCCTCTAACTAATTAACCCTCCTCTAACTAAATAACCCCCCTCTAAGTAATAAACCCCCTCTAACTAATTAACCCCCTCTAACTAATTAATCCCCCCTCTAAGTAATAAACCCCCTCTAACTAATTAACCCCCTAACTAATTAACCCCATCTAAGTAATTACCCCCAATCAGGACCCCCGCAGCATTTTATAATTTTAAATATCCTGCCGCTGGTCCTTAAAGGACCTTAAAGGTCCTTAAAAGACCCTCGGTACAATAAAAAATTAACTTTATAACTCATGGGGGTCTATACAGACCCCCATAAGCCTCTAATTAACCCCATCACTCATGGGGGTCTATACAGACCCCTTGAGCCCCAAATTAACCCCATCAGTCCCATAAGGGTCTATACAGACCCTTATGGGACAATAATTAACCCTCACAATAACACTATAAGTGCCATGAGGACCCTCATAATACTAAGTCTAAGCACTAGCCTACTCTACACTATTAGCCACCCAAATAAACTAATACATCTAAATTAACCCCCTCTAAATAATTAACCCCCGTCTAAGTAATAAATCCCCTCTAACTAATTAACCCCCTCTAACTAATAAACCCCCTAACTAATTAACCCCTCTAAGTAATAAACCCCTTCTAACTAATTAACCTTCACTCTAACTAATTAATCCTCCCTCTAAGTAATAAACTCCCTCTAACTAATTAAACCCCCCTAACTAATTAACCCAACATTCATGGAGGGCCCTGTCTGGGGTGAAGCACTGAAGACCAGCATAGCTGGAGGGGCATTTTGGCAAGGTAAGTGGTCTAATTTACCCTTTTCTATTTTTAGTAAGGATCTTTTTTTTTAGTTGTAATCTAGGTTTTTTTATTTGATGTAATGGATGTTCTCTTATTTTCAGTAATATCAGTTTTTTTTATTTTTTGTAATGTAGGTTTTTTTATTTTATGTAATGTAGGTTTTTTATTTTCAGTAATGTATTTTTTTTATTTTGTGTAATTAGTGTTTACATTTTTTTGTAAATTAGGGGTGCTAGGGATCTTATCAGGGGTTAGGTAGGTAGTGTAAGGATTAATAGGATAGGGTAGAGGGGGGGTAATAGGATAGGGTAGAGGGGGGTTACAGGATAAGGTAGAGGGTGGTTAATAGGATAGGGTTTTACTGGATACAGTTAGGGTTAACTAGGTCCAGTTAGAATTAAATAGGTACAGTTAGGGTTATGTAGGTCAAGTTATGATTAAATATGTACAGTTAGGGTTAACTAGGTCCAGTTAGGATTAAATATGTACAGTTAGGGTTAACTAGGTCCAATTAGGGTTAAATAGGTCCAGTTAGGATTAAATAGGTACACTTAGGGTTAACTAGGTCCAGTTTGGATTAAATAGGTCCAGATAGGGTTAAATAGGACTAGATATGGTTAAGTTGTTAGTGATAGGGTTAATTAGATATGGTGAGGGTTAATTAGGGTTAATTAGTTAGAGGGGGGTTAATTAGTTAGATGGGGTTAATTAGTTAGATGGGGTTTATTATTTAGAGGCGGGTTAATTAGTAAGAAGAGGGTTAATTAGTTAGAGGGGGGTTAATTTGTTAGAGGGGGTTAAGTAGTTAGAGGGGGTTAAGTAGTTAGAGGGGGTTTATTACTTAGAGGGGGTTTATTAGTTAGAGGGGGGATTAATTAGTTAGAGGGGGATTATTACTTAGATGGGTGGTTAATTAGTTAGAGGGGGGGTAATTAGTTAGAGGGGGTTAATTAGAGGGGGTACTTACTTAGATAGGGTTAATTTAGATGTATTAGTTTATTGGAGTGGCTAAAAGTCTAGTGTAGGGTAGTGCTTAGACTTAGTATCATGAGGGTCCTGGAGGACCCTCATGGCACTTATAGTGTTATTGTGAGGGTTAATTATTGTCCCATAAGGGTCTATATAGACCTTTATGGGACTGATGGGGTTAATTAGAGGCTCATGGGGGGCTGTATAGACGCCCTTGAGTAATAATTTTAATTGTAGCATGGGTCCTTTAAGGACCTTTAAGGTCCTTTGAAGGATCCGCAGAGGGAAATTTGAAATTTAAAAATGCTACGGGGGCCTGATGTTGCGGGGGCCCGGAACAGGTATATATTCAGGTTCTTGAAGAGGACTTGTGTAGTCATGGTAAAGGGTTATAGGATTCAGAAGATGAATGCTGAGGTCTAAGAAAGATAGTTTTTAAGCATGGTGAAACACTGTGGGTTCCGCTGGAGCCATGTTGATCTCTTGGAGCTTGGTCAAAAAATTGTTAGCCCAAAAAATGTCCTCAAGCTGAATTTCTATTGAATACACTGCATAACAGAATGTTTTTCCTCTGAAATAGCACAAGTGAGCAAAGGCTCGTTTGAGACTGCAGACTGAATGAGTACCATCACATATAGCATGCTATTAAGGGTATTTTATTCTCAAGTCAACATCTCTGACACGTTTTTGTTTTGAGGTAATTTTCCTTTCACTTCATACACATTTATAATTAATCTAGATTTGGTACCCTTGCTCACTCTGCCTTGGAAGATCAGTGGTACAAATGGACAAAGGCCTGTGGTGTCTGCAATGTATGTTTGGCGTTTGCTGGTTCTCCTGTGCAGAGGAGACTTACCTTGTATTTAGGATCTACGGTAAGTTATGACTCATATGCAACAGACTATTTCTCATCTGTAATTGCACAAGTGAGCACCATCATATAGAGAAAGATGTTAAGACTTGATGACAATTTCTGTAAGAAACCATCTACCTTGAAAAATATTATACTATATAATTATGGTAAAAGTTAAAATTAAAATGTTTAATATTTTCTGCCTTTTGTTGGTCCTTGCTGCATACTTTCTAGAAATGTTTTTATTTTTTTATTTTATGTATGTAATTAATAAAATATAAGCAAATATGTGCATTACCTTCTTTCAATGTCTTGCAGTTACCATATGTTGAAGGTTATGAATAAACCATGAAGTATCATTCATGACATTGCTTGACAAAATGGCTCTGTGCCCAGTCCTCATATTCTTGCTATAAGGAGTTCCTATCTGGACCTGACCGGCCATGCTTCCAAGTTTGGCCGTCTGCAATTTTGCTGCATGCTTATATGTTATCTTGAGTTCCCAAAATGTTGGTGCACATATTTTAGTTTGTCAACAAGTGCTTGTGATTGTATAATAAGCAAATGGTTTAACCAGATTTAGGTAAGGGGTAAAGATCTGTACATTTAATTATTGTGTAAGACTGCAATAAAATGAAACTTTTAAAATTATATTTAAAGGCTGATTGAATTACAAAACATTGTACATTATCATTATTAATGAACTAGGAGAAGAAGTTACATAGATAGACACCAAATTGCTATGAATAGTTTTTGCACAATAAGTTGTCTTAATATAGATAATGTTATGCATATAGATAATGCACTTAATCACATATATAGTTGTGAGCATGCGAGTTGTTGCTAACGCTTGCGGGCTCGCAAAGCAAGGGACGCAGTTCTCCGCAAATGCGGGTCCTCGCGAAGCGAGGGTCTGCATTTGCGGAGGTGGAGGCTCCAAAGTCGGCTGTGTTAACACACACACACCACACACACGACTTTTTAACAAGAAAAACCCAACCTCCCAGCCAACAAAAACCCAACGTAACGTCCCCGCAAATGCGGATCCTCGCGAAGCGAGGGTCCGCATTTGCGGAGGTGGAGGCTCCAACGTCGGCTGTGTTAACACACACACACAACTTTTTTTTTAAAAAAAATCTCAAAGGCGCCTCACACCAGTTACACACACACACACCGCGGACGAGGGCCTCAGTTGCTGGCATGGAGCGCCGAAGGCGCTCCATGATAGCAACTGAGGCCCTCGCTTCCGCAAATGCGGGTCCTCGTGAAGCGAGGGGCCGCATTTGCAATGGGGGAACCTCGCAAAGCACTTAGGGAATGAGGCAACCTTAACGTAACAGACACCGACACGCACTAAGAATCCCACTATAACAGCCGACCCGCACGCCACTACAAACAGTGAAAACACACCAAATACTCACAAAAACTACATAAAAAGCTTACCCATAGCAAGGGGGGGCACCCAGGACCTCTGAAAGTGAAGTTACACCTCCATTTAAGTCCAAATTCCCGAGTTCAGACACACGAAAATTCCCTAAGCGAGATAAAAAATGGCCACCGAAAAAAACGAGAACGAGGCTCACCTTGGAAACCTGCATTAACCTCAGAACCAACCTTAACGTAACAAACACCCACACGCACGACAAATGGCGGTACTGCGCGCACCTAAAAACAGTCAAAACACACCAAATACTCACAAAAACAACATAAAAAGCTTACCCATAGCAAGGGGGGGCACCCAGGACCTCTGAAAGTGAAGTTACACCTCCATTTAAATACAATTTCCCGAGTTCACACGCACGAAAATCCCCTAAGCGAGAGAAAAAATGTCCGCCGAAAAAAATGAAAACGAGGCTCAAAGACCCAGGACCGCTCAGCCACCTACAACTTACCCAAGAAGGGATTTGAGATAAGATCGGAAACCTGGATTAACCGCAGGGGATCTGAGATAAGCTCCGAGCCCTGCATTAACCCCACATTAACCATCGCAGTGGGGGTCCCGATTGCACGCGATCGGGGACCCCCGCTGCAATCAAAATTCAAAATTCCCGCGTTACAGGTACTTAAAGGACAGTAAAGGTCCTTAAAGGACCCATTGTAAAAGAAAAAAATAAATACACTGTCACCCTGTCAATACAGACCCCCATAAAACCCTCATTAACCCTGTCACTCATGGGGGGCAATACAGACCCCCATAAGCCTCTATTTAACCCGATCAGTACCATAAGGGTATATTAACACCATTATGGGCCTGTTACAACAATAACCACATAAGTGCCATGATGGTCCTCAAGGACCATCATGACACTAAGTATAAAAACTATACTGCACTATACAACCCCCAATAAAACATTACAGATCAACTAAACACCCTCTACACATTAAAGATCAACTAAACACCCTCTACACTAACCTATTAACATCTACACTACCTACCCCCTATTAACCCCACCACTCTAATTACAGAAAATAAAAAAGCCTAAAGTCACACACAAAAAATCTACATTACATGAAATAAAAAACTAACTCACAAAAAAAAAACTACATTACACAAAATAAAAAAACCTAAGTCACAAAAAATAAAAAAAGGAACATTACAGAAAAAAAATACATTACACCCCCCCCCTCACTACACAAAAAAAAATACACACCTGAAAAGGACCGCTCAGCCACCTACAACTTACCCAAGAAGGGATTTGAGATAAGATCGGAAACCTGGATTAACCGCAGGGGATCTGAGATAAGCTCCGAGCCCTGCATTAACCCCACATTAACCATCGCAGTGGGGGTCCCGATTGCACGCGATCGGGGACCCCCGCTGCAATCAAAATTCAAAATTCCCGCGTTACAGGTACTTAAAGGACAGTAAAGGTCCTTAAAGGACCCGTTGTAAAAGAAAAAAATAAATACACTGTCACCCTGTCAATACAGACCCCCATAAAACCCTCATTAACCCTGTCACTCATGGGGGGCAATACAGACCCCCATAAGCCTCTATTTAACCCGATCAGTACCATAAGGGTATATTAACACCATTATGGGCCTGTTACAACACTACAATAACCACATAAGTGCCATGATGGTCCTCAAGGACCATCATGACACTAAGTATAAAAACTATACTGCACTATACCACCCCCAATAAAACATTACAGATCAACTAAACACCCTCTACACTAACCTATTAACATCTACACTACCTACCCCCTATTAACCCCCACCACTCTAATGGGGGTTAATACAGACCCCCATAAGCCTCTATTTAACCCCATCAGTCCCATAAGGGTATAGTAACACCAATATGGGCCTGTTACAACACTACATTAACCACATAAGTGCCATGATGGTCTTCAAGGACCATCATGACACTAAGTATTAACACTATACTGCACTATACCACCCCCAATAAAACATTAAAGATCAACTAAACACCCTCTACACTAACCTATTAACATCTACACTACCTACCCCCTATTAACCCCACCACTCTAATTACAGAAAATAAAAAAGCCTAAAGTCACACACAAAAAATCTACATTACATGAAATAAAAAACTAACTCACAAAAAAAAAACTACATTACACAAAATAAAAAAACCTAAGTCACAAAAAATAAAAAAAGGAACATTACAGAAAAAAAATACATTACACCCCCCCCTCACTACACAAAAAAAAATACACACCTGAAAAGGAAATACATATAATACAAATACATACAATACAAATACATACAACTACAATACAATTACATACAATTACAATACAATACACCACTATCTAATATACATTACACAATCTATCTAAATAAATAGCATAATCTAATATACATCCTATCTATATGATAATACATTCCCAATCTATCTAAATAAATAGCATAATCTAATATACATCCTATCTATATAATAATACATACCCAATCTATCTAAATAAATAGCATAATCTAATATACATCCTATCTATATAATAATACATTCCCAATCTATATAAATAAATAACACAATTTAATATACAATACATCCTATGCTATCTATATAAAACCGCTAGCTAACATACAATAAATGCTATCTATATATTAACTAATCTAAGTTTAAGCTAAAATAAAAAAATTAAGACCACTTACCTTTGCAGATGTCCATTGCGATCAGCCACCTACGAAAAAAAAATAACAAAAAATTAGTGCAACACGTTTACACTTATAAAATAAACATTGTAGACATTCTATACATTATTTTTATTATTATTAACTTTTATTTGTAACGCGCCGACATATTCCGTAGCGCAATACAGGGGATAAAAACAAGGGAAAATACAGCATTAACAAAATTCAAAAAATGGAGGACCCTGTTTTGAGCTTAGAATCTTTGCAGAAAGTGCTTTTTCCCAAAGCATCCTAGAAGACTGGAAACTCGCCACTTACAATCTAAAGGGCATGGAAGGGTCAGAAGTCAGGGAAAGATTAAACAGATAAGGAATAAAAAGGGTCAGAAGAGAAGTGAAAGTTAGAAAAGTGTTTCATTTAGAGAGAGAGAGAGAAGGAACAGTGGTGAGGGCTCTAGCATTTCAAATGTTGTCTGCCCCTAGTGGTAAGATAATATATGCAAGGAGGAAAGTCAGGTGATTCCCATTTCACTATATATTTAATCAGAATTGGGGTGGGAGGGTGAGGGGCAGGGAGGGAGGGCAGAACTCCCAGAATTCAGAGTAACCAGTGAGGCCTTCTGAAACCAGATGCAGATAAAATTTGGGGCTAAAAGAAAACAATAAAATATGGTATAAGGGACCAATAGAACAGAGAGGGAGAGAGAGGGAGAGAGAGGGATAGAGAGAGGGATAGAGAGAGGGATAGAGAGAGAGCAGTTAGCAGAGAGGAAATGCAAAGACATGTGGAAAGGAGGAGATCTAGGCAAATTATACAGGCCATAAAAGGGGGAGGGGGGAGTAAAGCCAGGCAAGATACAGTAAACATATGAAAAAGTTTGAACTAATTTTAGAAATAATTCTATGTCAGCAAATATAATAACAAGCAAATAGTAGAAATATTAATAAAAGATATTGGCTCCTGGGAAGATGCAGCTTTCAAGGGTCTCCTCCATACCTGATGGTGTGTATAGAACTCCCAGAATTCAGAGTAACCAGTGAGGCCTTCTGAAACCAGATGCAGATACAATTTGGGGCTAAAAGAAAACAATAAAATATGGTATAAGGGACCAATAGAACAGAGAGGGAGAGAGAGGGAGAGAGAGGGATAGAGAGAGGGATAGAGAGAGGGATAGAGAGAGAGCAGTTAGCAGAGAGGAAATGCAAAGACATGTGGAAAGGAGGAGATCTAGGCAAATTATACAGGCCATAAAAGGGGGAGGGGGGAGTAAAGCCAGGCAAGATACAGTAAACATATGAAAAAGTTTGAACTAATTTTAGAAATAATTCTATGTCAGCAAATATAATAACAAGCAAATAGTAGAAATATTAATAAAAGATATTGGCTCCTGGGAAGATGCAGCTTTCAAGGGTCTCCTCCACACCTGATGGTGTGTATAGAACTCCCAGAATTCAGAGTAACCAGTGAGGCCTTCTGAAACCAGATGCAGATAAAATTTGGGGCTAAAAGAAAACAATAAAATATGGTATAAGGGACCAATAGAACAGAGAGGGAGAGAGAGGGATAGAGAGGGATAGAGAGAGGGATAGAGAGAGGGATAGAGAGAGAGCAGTTAGCAGAGAGGAAATGCAAAGACATGTGGAAAGGAGGAGATCTAGGCAAATTATACAGGCCATAAAAGGGGGAGGGGGGAGTAAAGCCAGGCAAGATACAGTAAACATATGAAAAAGTTTGAACTAATTTTAGAAATAATTCTATGTCAGCAAATATAATAACAAGCAAATAGTAGAAATATTAATAAAAGATATTGGCTCCTGGGAAGATGCAGCTTTCAAGGGTCTCCTCCATACCTGATGGTGTGTATAGAACTCCCAGAATTCAGAGTAACCAGTGAGGCCTTCTGAAACCAGATGCAGATAAAATTTGGGGCTAAAAGAAAACAATAAAATATGGTATAAGGGACCAATAGAACAGAGAGGGAGAGAGAGGGATAGAGAGGGATAGAGAGAGGGATAGAGAGAGGGATAGAGAGAGAGCAGTTAGCAGAGAGGAAATGCAAAGACATGTGGAAAGGAGGAAATCTAGGCAAATTATACAGGCCATAAAAGGGGGAGGGGGGAGTAAAGCCAGGCAAGATACAGTAAACATATGAAAAAGTTTGAACTAATTTTAGAAATAATTCTATGTCAGCAAATATAATAACAAGCAAATAGTAGAAATATTAATAAAAGATATTGGCTCCTGGGAAGATGCAGCTTTCAAGGGTCTCCTCCATACCTGATGGTGTGTATAGAACTCCCAGAATTCAGAGTAACCAGTGAGGCCTTCTGAAACCAGATAAAATTTGGGGCTAAAAGAAAACAATAAAATATGGTATAAGGGACCAATAGAACAGAGAGGGAGAGAGAGGGATAGAGAGGGATAGAGAGAGGGATAGAGAGAGGGATAGAGAGAGAGCAGTTAGCAGAGAGGAAATGCAAAGACATGTGGAAAGGAGGAGATCTAGGCAAATTATACAGGCCATAAAAGGGGGAGGGGGGAGTAAAGCCAGGCAAGATACAGTAAACATATGAAAAAGTTTGAACTAATTTTAGAAATAATTCTATGTCAGCAAATATAATAACAAGCAAATAGTAGAAATATTAATAAAAGATATTGGCTCCTGGGAAGATGCAGCTTTCAAGGGTCTCCTCCATACCTGATGGTGTGTATAGAACTCCCAGAATTCAGAGTAACCAGTGAGGCCTTCTGAAACCAGATGCAGATAAAATTTGGGGCTAAAAGAAAACAATAAAATATGGTATAAGGGACCAATAGAACAGAGAGGGAGAGAGAGGGATAGAGAGGGATAGAGAGAGGGATAGAGAGAGGGATAGAGAGAGAGCAGTTAGCAGAGAGGAAATGCAAAGACATGTGGAAAGGAGGAGATCTAGGCAAATTATACAGGTCATAAAAGGGGGAGGGGGGAGTAAAGCCAGGCAAGATACAGTAAACATATGAAAAAGTTTGAACTAATTTTAGAAATAATTCTATGTCAGCAAATATAATAACAAGCAAATAGTAGAAATATTAATAAAAGATATTGGCTCCTGGGAAGATGCAGCTTTCAAGGGTCTCCTCCATACCTGATGGTGTGTATAGAACTCCCAGAATTCAGAGTAACCAGTGAGGCCTTCTGAAACCAGATGCAGATAAAATTTGGGGCTGATGGTGTGTATAGAACTCCCAGAATTCAGAGTAACCAGTGAGGCCTTCTGAAACCAGATGCAGATAAAATTTGGGGCTGATGGTGTGTATAGAACTCCCAGAATTCAGAGTAACCAGTGAGGCCTTCTGAAACCAGATGCAGATAAAATTTGGGGCTGATGGTGTGTATAGAACTCCCAGAATTCAGAGTAACCAGTGAGGCCTTCTGAAACCAGATGCAGATAAAATTTGGGGCTAAAAGAAAACAATAAAATATGGTATTAGGGACCAATAGAACAGAGAGGGAGAGAGGGAGAGAGGGAGAGAGAGGGAGAGAGAGGGATAGAGAGGGATAGAGAGAGGGATAGAGAGAGGGATAGAGAGAGAGCAGTTAGCAGAGAGGAAATGCAAAGACATGTGGAAAGGAGGAGATCTAGGCAAATTATACAGGCCATAAAAGGGGGAGGGGGGAGTAAAGCCAGGCAAGATACAGTAAACATATGAAAAAGTTTGAACTAATTTTAGAAATAATTCTATGTCAGCAAATATAATAACAAGCAAATAGTAGAAATATTAATAAAAGATATTGGCTCCTGGGAAGATGCAGCTTTCAAGGGTCTCCTCCATACCTGATGGTGTGTATAGAACTCCCAGAATTCAGAGTAACCAGTGAGGCCTTCTGAAACCAGATGCAGATAAAATTTGGGGCTGATGGTGTGTATAGAACTCCCAGAATTCAGAGTAACCAGTGAGGCCTTCTGAAACCAGATGCAGATAAAATTTGGGGCTAAAAGAAAACAATAAAATATGGTATAAGGGACCAATAGAACAGAGAGGGAGAGAGGGAGAGAGAGGGAGAGAGAGGGATAGAGAGGGATAGAGAGAGGGATAGAGAGAGGGATAGAGAGAGGGATAGAGAGAGAGCAGTTAGCAGAGAGGAAATGCAAAGACATGTGGAAAGGAGGAGATCTAGGCAAATTATACAGGCCATAAAAGGGGGAGGGGGGAGTAAAGCCAGGCAAGATACAGTAAACATATGAAAAAGTTTGAACTAATTTTAGAAATAATTCTATGTCAGCAAATATAATAACAAGCAAATAGTAGAAATATTAATAAAAGATATTGGCTCCTGGGAAGATGCAGCTTTCAAGGGTCTCCTCCATACCTGATGGTGTGTATAGAACTCCCAGAATTCAGAGTAACCAGTGAGGCCTTCTGAAACCAGATGCAGATAACATTTGGGGCTGATGGTGTGTATAGAACTCCCAGAATTCAGAGTAACCAGTGAGGCCTTCTGAAACCAGATGCAGATAAAATTTGGGGCTAAAAGAAAACAATAAAATATGGTATTAGGGACCAATAGAACAGAGAGGGAGAGAGGGAGAGAGGGAGAGAGAGGGAGAGAGAGGGATAGAGAGGGATAGAGAGAGGGATAGAGAGAGGGATAGAGAGAGAGCAGTTAGCAGAGAGGAAATGCAAAGACATGTGGAAAGGAGGAGATCTAGGCAAATTATACAGGCCATAAAAGGGGGAGGGGGGGAGTAAAGCCAGGCAAGATACAGTAAACATATGAAAAAGTTTGAACTAATTTTAGAAATAATTCTATGTCAGCAAATATAATAACAAGCAAATAGTAGAAATATTAATAAAAGATATTGGCTCCTGGGAAGATGCAGCTTTCAAGGGTCTCCTCCATACCTGATGGTGTGTATAGAACTCCCAGAATTCAGAGTAACCAGTGAGGCCTTCTGAAACCAGATGCAGATAAAATTTGGGGCTGATGGTGTGTATAGAACTCCCAGAATTCAGAGTAACCAGTGAGGCCTTCTGAAACCAGATGCAGATAAAATTTGGGGCTAAAAGAAAACAATAAAATATGGTATAAGGGACCAATAGAACAGAGAGGGAGAGAGGGAGAGAGGGAGAGAGAGGGAGAGAGAGGGATAGAGAGGGATAGAGAGAGGGATAGAGAGAGAGCAGTTAGCAGAGAGGAAATGCAAAGACATGTGGAAAGGAGGAGATCTAGGCAAATTATACAGGCCATAAAAGGGGGAGGGGGGAGTAAAGCCAGGCAAGATACAGTAAACATATGAAAAAGTTTGAACTAATTTTAGAAATAATTCTATGTCAGCAAATATAATAACAAGCAAATAGTAGAAATATTAATAAAAGATATTGGCTCCTGGGAAGATGCAGCTTTCAAGGGTCTCCTCCATACCTGATGGTGTGTATAGAACTCCCAGAATTCAGAGTAACCAGTGAGGCCTTCTGAAACCAGATGCAGATAACATTTGGGGCTAAAAGAAAACAATAAAATATGGTATAAGGGACCAATAGAACAGAGAGGGAGAGAGGGAGAGAGGGAGAGAGAGGGAGAGAGAGGGATAGAGAGGGATAGAGAGAGGGATAGAGAGAGGGATAGAGAGAGGGATAGAGAGAGAGCAGTTAGCAGAGAGGAAATGCAAAGACATGTGGAAAGGAGGAGATCTAGGCAAATTATACAGGCCATAAAAGGGGGAGGGGGGAGTAAAGCCAGGCAAGATACAGTAAACATATGAAAAAGTTTGAACTAATTTTAGAAATAATTCTATGTCAGCAAATATAATAACAAGCAAATAGTAGAAATATTAATAAAAGATATTGGCTCCTGGGAAGATGCAGCTTTCAAGGGTCTCCTCCATACCTGATGGTGTGTATAGAACTCCCAGAATTCAGAGTAACCAGTGAGGCCTTCTGAAACCAGATGCAGATAAAATTTGGGGCTGATGGTGTGTATAGAACTCCCAGAATTCAGAGTAACCAGTGAGGCCTTCTGAAACCAGATGCAGATAAAATTTGGGGCTGATGGTGTGTATAGAACTCCCAGAATTCAGAGTAACCAGTGAGGCCTTCTGAAACCAGATGCAGATAAAATTTGGGGCTAAAAGAAAACAATAAAATATGGTATTAGGGACCAATAGAACAGAGAGGGAGAGAGGGAGAGAGGGAGAGAGAGGGAGAGAGAGGGATAGAGAGGGATAGAGAGAGGGACAGAGAGAGGCATAGAGAGAGAGCAGTTAGCAGAGAGGAAATGCAAAGACATGTGGAAAGGAGGAGATCTAGGCAAATTATACAGGCCATAAAAGGGGGAGGGGGGAGTAAAGCCAGGCAAGATACAGTAAACATATGAAAAAGTTTGAACTAATTTTAGAAATAATTCTATGTCAGCAAATATAATAACAAGCAAATAGTAGAAATATTAATAAAAGATATTGGCTCCTGGGAAGATGCAGCTTTCAAGGGTCTCCTCCATACCTGATGGTGTGTATAGAACTCCCAGAATTCAGAGTAACCAGTGAGGCCTTCTGAAACCAGATGCAGATAAAATTTGGGGCTGATGGTGTGTATAGAACTCCCAGAATTCAGAGTAACCAGTGAGGCCTTCTGAAACCAGATGCAGATAAAATTTGGGGCTGATGGTGTGTATAGAACTCCCAGAATTCAGAGTAACCAGTGAGGCCTTCTGAAACCAGATGCAGATAAAATTTGGGGCTGATGGTGTGTATAGAACTCCCAGAATTCAGAGTAACCAGTGAGGCCTTCTACATTCTATACATTCTATACATTATAAATATTCTACTCACCTTTCCGCCATGTCCCGTCCGGCATTCTTTAAATCCTTCTCCAGCGCGGCACCTGTTAAAAAAAACACAACATTAATACACATACATCAAAATAAAATAAACATAATCGTCATTATACTTACCTCCCCGCGATGTCTCCGGCCTCCTCTGGATCCTCTTCTGCCAAGCCTTGTAAAAAAAAAAAAATATATATATATATACTTACATCCGCACTCCCGGACATCCCCGACGCTAATGAGGCTCCAGGAGAATTTTCCAGAAGAAAATAAGCAATGGCGCCTTCTGATTGGTTGAAAACGCTGTCTATCAAATTCACCCAATCAGGAGGTGCCAATGTGTGAGTCAATCAGAAAGGGATACACCCTAAAATCCCACTCTGATTGGATAATGCACCTATCAATCTTTATTTAAACCAATCACAAGGCGCAGATGCCTTCAGCCAATCACAATAGAATACACCCCCACAGGGTGATTGGTTGGAGCCTCTGCGCATTCTGATTGGTTGCACTGACAATAGCCAATCACAATGGAATACACCCTCACGTACTGATTGGTGAAGGATTTGCGCATTCTCATTGGCTACTGTTAAAATCAATCAATATTACAGCCAATGGGAAGGCGCAGATGTCTTCACCAATCAGTACGTGGGGGTATATTCCATTGTGATTGGCTGATGGCAATAAAGCCTTAGGATTGGTTCAAATAAAGATTGAAAGGTGTGTTATCCAATCAGCGTTGTATTTTGGGGTGTATACTTTTTTCATTGGTTCACAAATGGGGTCTTCTCATTGGCTGAATTTGACAGCCTTTTCAGCCAATCAGAAGCCGTCATTGCCAATTTTACTCTGGAACACTCCATAGGAAGGTCATTAGCGTCGGAGACATCCGCCAGGGCGGATGTGTGTGTTTTTTTGTTTTTTTTTAAAGGCGCAGATGCTTCCGGAGAAGACGAGGAGGCCGGAGACATCGCGGAAAGGTAAGTATAATGTAGATTGGGTTTATTTTACTATGCTTTATGTTTACTAATGTAATGTTTTTTTTTTTACAGGAGTACCGCCGGACAACACGCAAAGATGGCGGACGGAACATGGAGGACGTGACATGCTGGAACGGGACATGCTGGAAAGGTGAGTATAACATTTACAATATTTAGAATATTTAGAATGTTTACAATGTTTACAATGTTTAGAATGTTTAGGTATTTCATGTAAACGTGTTGTATTAATTTTTGGAATCTTTTTTACCGTAGGTTGCTGATCTGAAGAAACATCTCAAAGGTAAGTGGTCTTAATTATTTTATTGTACCTTACAATTAGGGTAGCTATATATCACATATATAGTTGTGAGCGTACGAGTTGTTGCTAACGCTGCGGGCTCGCGTAGCGAGGGCCGCGGCTCGCGCAGCGAGCCGAGGCCCTCGCTTCGCGAGGGCACTGCCCGAGGGTCTCAGTTGCTGGCATGGAGCGCCGTAGGCGCTCCATGCC
The DNA here is from genome assembly GCA_027410445.1 of Discoglossus pictus. NCBI lineage: Eukaryota > Metazoa > Chordata > Amphibia > Anura > Alytidae > Discoglossus > Discoglossus pictus. Next base: position 310,674,139 of record CM050167.1, read on the forward strand.
AGCACCTGAGGACCTCGCAAAGCGAGGGCCGCAGTTGCTGGCATGGAGCGCCGAAGGCGCTCCTTGCCAGCAACTGCGACCCTCGCAAACTTCACGTCGCAACCCAAACAGTACGACACACACATTACGACACTCGCAAACAACATACGACACACGTTCACACACATTACGGACTCGCAACACTCGGACGCAACTCGCGAACATTACAAAATGTCAAACACAATACATACACACACCACATACATAAAAAACTTACCTACACCAAGAGGGAGCACCCAGCACCTCAAAAATACAACTTACACCTCGATTTTACTTCAAATAAAACAGTTTAGAGACTAAAAAAAAAAACGAAGCGAGAGAAAAAATGGCCGCCGAACAAAACGAAAACGAGGCTACAGCACTCTAAACTCGCAAAACACCACAAGAAACTCGCAAAACACCACAAAACACCTACGGATATTCCGATACAAACGTATAACACACATTACTCGCCATTTCTCGCCAATGCGGAAGTACACGACTACGCTAACGGTTTGGTCTCGCGCACGCACAGTGTTACACTGCACACATTCAGCACGCTTACACAGCAGATCCACACCACTAATGCTGCAGCAACATCAAAACACATTCACAGCTCTTCCACACAATGCTTTCAAATAGGTCAAGTATATTCATTTATTAATGTATTATATATTTCATTATTACACACTAAACAGCATTAGCTACCTTACAATTTCATTGCCGTCATTTTTTGACGGGCAATTCGCTAGTATATATATATATATATGTATATATATATATATATATATAGATAGCATGTATTGTATATTACATAGATTGGGGGATGTATTATTAGATAGTATTGTATATTACATAGTGGGATGTATATTACATAGTGGGATGTATATTACATTATATAGTGGCATGTATATTACATAGTGGCATTTATATTAGATAGTGGCATGTATAGTAGATAGTGGCATGTATATTACATAGGGTTGTATTGTATTTTATTTAATTGTATTGTAGTGTATTATATGTATGTATTATATGTATTTCATTTTCAGGTGTGTAATTTTTTTTTTAAATTTGTATTGACGGGAGGTTGTAATGTCTTTTTTTATTTTCTGTAATGTTCCTTTTTTTATTTTTGGTCACTTAGGTTTCTTTTTTTGGTTCTGTAATGTACATTTTTTATTTTTGGTGATTTTACTTTTTCTTATTTTATGTCATGTACATTTCTGCTTTTTGAGGAATTTAGTTACTTGAGGCACACAGCACACTCACATTGTGTGACACATCATTTCAACACTTTCTTTTATTGACAGTCATTTTTTGACGGGCAAGTCGCTAGTAAAATATATTATTCTGCATTTAGACCTCTGCACATATGGCAATAGAAAATGTATGAATTTTAGCAATGATCGTTTATTGTCTGAGAAGTTTAGGGCTGAATTAAATTGCATACATTCTTCTACTTCTTATAATTATTATTATTATTATTAAATGGAATTTGTGGCCCAAAAATCTAGCTGTTTTTGTTTAAGTTACCCTTAATGAGCATGAAAAACTGGCTACGTGTTGTATTAGCCATTTTTCTAAAGTGGACCTTTCCTGCACAATTTATTATTATTTGTGCTGCACTTTTATACAGCTGAGTGACTTTTGAGTACTGTTTAGCTGTTTTGATGTGCTAATTAAAATTCAGTTAAACTTTGTTTGTCTGTCCTCATGGTTGCCAAAACAATGACCCCCAATGTTGAAATTCAGTTAGAACCCCTTCCCCCACCTTGAATTGCAAATTAGTTATAAATGCTGTGATGAAACTAACTTTTGTTGGATTTATAGTATCATTTTAACTTAATAAGGAGGTAATAAGGGGGTAGGTTGGAGACAATTAATCTGGGTTAAATGTGATTGTGAATGGTGGGGAGAGGAAAATTGGGTATGTATCTTTGTCTCCGTAAATTCTTATGGCCCCAGGGAAATACAGGACAGCTTCAGTGCAAAATTACTATGCGAGTTTACCATTTGGCTCAAGTTTCCGTGATTGCTAGCCAAGGTACAAAAAAGTATTAAAAAAGAAGATTAATTATCTACGTGAATGGGTTTCCACCTTTGCTTCTAGAAACATGAATACCCTGTCTGGCAAATAAGTATATAGTGGGGTTCTCCATCCAGGAACTTTCTTCATTGCTAAAAGAGAGACAGTGTTCATTGCCTTGTAGAGTTATGCTTCAGGTTGGATACTCTCAGTTTGGTGCTTCTTGACGTTAAATACAATTCAGTGAATTTAAGGCAGGTTTGAAGAATGAATTTCCAACCATAACCCCCTCCCCATAAATATATATATATATCAACTGCGCCCATTTACTCATATACGTTTTTCATCAACGCCATACAAAAAGTGCACCTCAGCAAGAAATCTAAGCCATTAAGATCACATACTTTTAGCAGATATTGCTTTTCCTTAGTAAGTCTGGACTGACTTGTTTTTTTCTCTTTTCTCCACATCCTCATTTTTTTGACCACCTATGGTATCTTTCCAACAGAATTCAGTCTGAGACCTTCAAAGTATTACATTTTCGTTGTGCCAGTAACTATATATGCCCCCTTTGAAGCAACAATTACAAGATATGAGTAACTTTTCAGTCCCTGCAGCCACGTTGGCATAAAAGAAACATCTTAGGTCAATATGTGCATGTGCTGGTCCATACTGAAAGTCACATAGAATCACCTCTGTCCCCAGTGCTTAAATGTCCCATCCCAATTTAGGAGATTTGATTTGATTTCATTGGTTAATGGTTTTACTTGTGTTTTAATATAATATTTTACAACATGATCAATATTGTGTTTTTTGTTGTTGTAATCCAACTTGAAAATGTTCCTTGGAGGCAGCAATTATGTGGTTCATGATTCCTTTTTACTGCAAGATAATTCTTGCTTGAGCTTCCCTATTGTCTTTTACTGTTCTGTAACAGATTATGTATGTAAGATCAGTCTCTGAGTTCCCACTAATTATTTGACATTTTCATTGCAGGAGGGGTCACGTAAAACCCTCATGTACCACAAAATACTCTTGTGTGCCTCTGTGCCCCTTTCTTGTGTCCCCCCTCTCTCTCCCCTGTGTCTCTTCCCCCCTCTCCCTCCCCTGTGTCTCTCCCCCTCTCACTCCCCTGTGTCTCTTCCCCTCCTCTCCGTCCCCTGTGTCTCTCCCCCCTCTCCATCCCCTGTGTCTCTGCCCCTCCTCTCCCTCCCCCTCTCCCTTCCCCTCCTCTCCCTCCCCTGTGTCTCTTCCCCTCTTCTCCCTCCCCTGTGTCTCTTCCCCTCCTCCCCTCCCCTGTGTCTCTTCCCCTCTTCTCCCTACCCTGTGTCTCTTCCCCTCCTCTTCCTCCCCTGTGTCTCCTCCCCTCCTCTCCCTCCCCTGTGTCTCTCCCTCCTCTCCCTCCCCTGTGTCTCTTCCTCTCCTCTCCCTCCCCTGTGTCTCTCTACCTGTGTCTCTTCCCCTCCTCTCCCTCCCCTGTGTCTCTTCCCCTACTCTCCCTCCCCTGTGTCTTTCCCCCCCTCTCCCTCCCCTGTGTCTCTTCCCCTCCTCTCCCTCCCTTGTGTCTCTCTCCTCCTATCCCTCCCCTGTGTCTCTTCCCCCCTCTCCTTCCCCTGTGTCTCTTCCCCTCCTCTCCCTCCCCTGTGTCTCTTCTCCCTCACCCTCCCCTGTGTCTCTTCCCCCCTCTCCCTCCCCTGTCTCTTCCCCTCCCCCTCCCTTATCACCCTCCTCAACCCCCCTCCTCATCCTCAATCGTCCTCCTCAACCCCCTCCTCATTCTCCCTCCTCATCCTCCCTCCTCAACCCCCTCCTCATTCTCCCTCCTCATCCTCCCTCCTTAACCCCCCTCCTCAACCTCTCTCCTCAACCCCCTCCTCATCCTCAATCCCCCTCCTCAACCCCCCTCCCCAGGGGGAAGAGAGACACGGTGGTGGTGACTTGAGTATAAGCCGAAGGGCCCTTTTCAGCCTTAAAAAAAGGGCTGAAAAACTCGGCTTATACTCGAGTATATATGGTTATTATATTAACTAAAGTTTGAAGAAGACTACACTACATCGCCATTCGCTGATAATATAAATATTATACTGCTTTATATAATAAGCATTGCTCAAACTTTCCCTTATTCTCTTTGTTGTCATTGAAGATGTAGCACCTCAACAACATGGGTGTGACCATGATCACTCAAAGAGAGAGAAAGCATTGTCACCTGCTCTAATAGCTTTACAACACTAAACATAACTATGATCTTATTACAACAGCTAGGCATGAATATAGGCTTGAGTTGTAGCATGTTCCACATTTTAAGTAAAGATGATACCCACATTTATTTTTTCTGATATTTAGTTGTGTTAGAAAATAGTTTTGCACTAGGTTTTCTCTATATTACTACATTTCTGTCTGAACATATTGTATTGATCTAAAATGTAAAAAATATCAGTCATGGAGGTTCTGTATTTTTTATTTCTCTTTATTTACATCTGTAAAATAGAAGAATCAGTGTACCAAAGCAAACAGAAAAATGATTATGATGTGGCAAAGTCATCTACAGATAAGACTCGTCCAATTCATTGCTCCATCCTAAAAGTATCCCTTGACAGTGATTTATGTTTTCATTTGAGCTGAGTTTTTTTACAAATGTGTTCTGCATGATTAGAAACTATGCAGAAAAAAATAAATTAGGCTCAAATTAGTTTTATATTTGGATAAAAAAAATTCTATTATTTCTAACAATTAGAAAAATTATGGACAATTTTATTGATGCAACATTAATTCAAGGGCACGTTTTTCTCTATTTGCAGCTCCCAACAATTTGCTTATTAAACTATTTTATTAATATATGTATCACATTCTATCAAGTGTAATTTTAATTCTTTAAATAGATAAAATCTTCGCTGATCTAAAGACAAACAGCTGATACTGTAAATAATTAAAAAAATATTTTGCAATTAAAATACACAGGGATGCCGATTTTAGCATTTAAATGTTAAACATTTCTTAGAAAGCATTTATTTAATGTTTTTGTCAACCTTCCTTGTATAGCCTCAAAGTGAAAACATGGATTAGCAGTGCTATGAATTAAGACATTTCAGCTTTTATTTTTAGGCAAGTTTAATTAGACGGACAAGATACAAGTTCAGCTTCATCAGCTGTTTATATATTTTGTGCAGGCTGACAGCCATGTTGAGAAGGAAATCATTCATAGGTCAAACTTGACTTCTTTATGACTTCATGCTATTTGCTACACTTCTATACAGGGAATGTGCGTGTTGTGCTTTCTGAGAATCTGAACCTGAGTATTAGTTTGGCCTTGAGGAAGATCTGGCAGCCTAATCTGTGACTGAGCTTAAAGCTGCTGATTCAGTTACCTCAAGGCATCTGATCCAACAGAAGGGAAACTGGTCATGTAAGAGGCTGTATGTTGAGGCATGGAGGCAAGAGTTGGATGGCAGAACTTATACTGGCAGCTAAATCCAGATCTCTGGAAGTAAATCTATTTCCGGCCTATTTCTGTAGTAGAAACCAGAAATCCTATGTTACCCATAATGCATTGTCCAGACAGGACATAAAATACATATAATAATAATTGTGTTACCTTCAGATATCTGTGCTCCCATTTATTCTGTTAAAATTGGTCTTCTGAACAGAAATGCTCTGTTAAATAAATGTAAAAGCGGGGTACAGAAAGAAGTATGACACTTAATTTGAAGACTTTTGATTATCGGCTGGTACTCTTTGGGCCCGATTCAATTGCAAGCCCGCAACGCGATCGTAGTAGGCCGTATGTCTGCAGGTGTGTTGCGGGCTTCCGTTCGTCTCCGAATCCGGAGCTCTTCAATTGCTCAAGGCCGCAAGTTACTGACCCAAAGCTGACTCTGTAAACCATTCACTGGTTCGTAGAAGTTCAGGGCGGGAACATGATCAATTAAGCAAGCCTTTGACCTCCTATTTCAAATCAGCACATAGAAAATGACACTGTCATTATTACGGCAGTAAAACATGGAGGTTACATATCAATCAATTAGGTTCGGGGGGCCAATATGCGATCAGACTCGCAAACCCACAAAATAAAGAATTATGAAAATGAATGCCAATACTGTTCTAGTCCATATGGGTGGCCTGATATGTATTAACTCATTGATACCCAAGGTCGATTTAACCCCAAAATTAAACATAACAATAAATCTTATATACTGCTAATTTGCAGGCTTGAGACTGTTGTGCAATTGATTCTAATGTCTTCTAATGTCTGTATTCTTTCATCACTTTCCCTCTTATTTACAGTGCAGTATTGATTTTTTATTTACACTTACAGTGCTACAAATAGGTGTTTAACCCCCTTGCGGGTCCTCTCTAGCACTTGTAGGATTTTATCCTTCTTTTGCCATTTACGGTTGTGAAACCATTTGCAGGCTTGGGGAAATTGAGCAATTCAATAGCGATTTGCGATTTTAGCCGTCGTAACTCTTGCTAAAGTGAAAGATCAAAGGCTTCGGGAGGCTGTCAGTTACGGGATTAACCATCGCAATTTTTTTAAGGCCGTAACTCGTAACCCGTACGGAGCTCGCAAAAAGACGCCAATTGAATAGCAAATTAACTTGCAACCTCACTTACGGGCTACAGTAACATGCAAAAGCTCAAATGAATTGGGATCTTTATTTTTTAGACCGATAACAAACTACTCTAGACTAAAAGTACATCCAAAAGTTGCTCTCATTTATTTCGGCTAATAATTATTAGTCTGTTTATCATAGAGTGGCTGGGTGGCTCCCTTTTCAAGTGACAGTGTCTTTATGGATTCCTACAGCAGTAGTTCATTTCTGTCTCCAGAAATACTTCTAGGAGCAGGAAAAGTATATTTGAGTATATCTGAGTATATCTGAGAATATTTAATTGATGGACTTAAAATTTTACCTCTGCCACAAATTTGCCATGAGCTCCAGCTCCAATGAGCCTCCACCCTGAGAACATACCCCTTTATTGCCTATACAGGCCCTTCCTCACCCGTCCTCTAATAACCAATCATTTTGAAACGTTCATACCTTACTCCACCTTAGGGTCAAAACCAACTCCCCACCACTTTGCTCCCACCTTGAGCATCATGACCCCACCATTGTTAACCTGGGACTAATTTAACCTCCCCAGTACCAAACCCCTAAAATTCTAAGAGCATGCCCTTAAAAAATACACTATCGCCTTTGTATGTTTGGAAAACATAGCTTCTTTAATGAGTTTATCCAATAATTTAACATAAATGTATAAAAATAGTGCTTGCTTGCCCAAAGTAATCAAAAGCCCCTCAAGGATATCCTCCATCTACCAAGCGCACATATTAGAAATACCTTTCCCTGAAATAAACACTAGCACATGGTAGTTCGAAATCAAGCCTAGGTAAAGGGTTATTTAATGCTGGAGACCCTGCTTCATGACCAAGATCAACTCCTTCAGTGACATAAAATCCAGGTTTCCCCCCCCCCCCCGGTGAAAACAATATAGTGTATCCCGCAACCTGGACTAAAACCTGCTCCCACTGCATGCCTCAAACTCCAAGCCAGCAAAGAGAAACCTAGTGTGGATGGAAACCCAACTGCAGACCATCATCCTTAATACCAGCGTCTCTTGTGGCCCTGTAGATATAGAAAGGCCCCACGAGCCAGAGCTGTAGTGGGGGCCTTAACACAAAGGGAAAAATATATTCAATGTATATGCAATTTGTGGTGGATATACATCCTAAAACTATTTAAGCTTCACCTCTCTGTCTGCTTAACCCAATCGTCACTAAGCACTAACCTAGCGGCCTCAGTTGCTGCCCCTATCCTGAATGAGTGGGATCCAAACTGTAAAGGCTTAAGTGATGCTTCCCAGAATGCTGGCAATGAATTTCATACCTGGAACAAACTGGGACTCCTCCCTATACCTTCTATCATGCTGAGAAGTTCCTCTGTACTGTGATCTACCACTGTACCTATCTGCATACATTTTCATTACATTAGACTCATCCTCACTAGGCTTAACTATAAGCTTTTTCTCCTACTCTAGTCATTCCTACAGAATATGGGCCACTACAGCAGCCTCTAGCAACCATAACCCTGTCCACATTATTAAAATCATGGCATCCCAGTTGTTATAGCAGATACATACCAGACCCAAAAGCTAAAAGTAAGAGAGGCCTTTAAACTTTTCAGCCAATAAGAATCATTCACAGGCATATTTTGACCCTCTATGTAGACTAAGAAGTTGTTGCTTTGGCTGCACCACCAGCTACTGAAGGGTCTCGACTATATATATATCTATATATCGCTTTGAGCCTTACTATGTACTGTCACCCATAATGGGCAGGTCATAGCAGAGAGGTCAGACAAATTACAGTGCACTGGAGAAGGAATTGGCAATCCACTCCAGCAATTATTGCCAAGAAAACTGTATTGATAAGAATGACCAGAAAGATAATTCTGCCTTGCATGCTGCCATCCATTGGGTCACAGAGAGTTGGATACAACTGAACGTGTGAACAACAAATATACATAAAAACATGTACAAATATAAACATATAAACATATATATATATATATATATATATATATATATATATATATATATATATATATATTGTGATCGTTTGCTCCTTGGAAGTGATGACAAGCAAGTGGAGTGGGAGTTCTTGTCAGAAGTGATGGAGTTAACACTTCTGAAAGAACTCCTAATTGGAGCAACTCCCCTTTAAAAGACTGGAAAGCAGGCATGGAAAGGGGAGGAGGGGCTGACTAGGCCCTAGGCAGCTGTGCTGCTGAGAGGAACAAGCACAGAGTGGAAGGTGATCTGCTGTGGAAATACAGTGAAGTTGTGAACTACCCTGTCAAGGATCACCAAGTGACTGTTACTGGGAGAACGGGGACTACAGCAAGTTGTATGAGCTGGAAGATTGACTTCAGACTCAGGAGGAGAAGTCACAAGGAAGCCAAGTAAGTGAAGGGAATAAGTGAGGATTCCCAGGCAGAGTTTTGCCTTAAAGGCCTAGGCACGGTTGTTGCTGAAGTATTATGCCCCAGGGAAGAAGTGAAGATAAAGAGAAGTGAATACAAGTGAGTTTGTGTATGCAAGGGTCCCTGGGGTGAAGCATACGGGAGAGACGGGCGGTCCCTATGCTTTACCCGCAACCGTGTCCCAGAGAGGAGCGCTGTGTCCCAGAGAGGAGCGCTGTGTCCGAGAGAGGAGCGCTGTGTCCGAGAGAGGAGCGCTGTGTCCGAGAGAGGAGCGCTGTGTCCGAGAGAGGAGCGCTGTCTCCGAGAGAGGAGCGCTGTGTCCGAGAGAGGAGAGCTGTGTCCCACAGAGCGAGGAGCTAGAGAGGAGCTGTGTCCCACAGAGCGAGGAGCCCGAGAGGAGAGCTGTGTCCCACAGACCGAGAGAGGAGCTGTGTCCCACCAAGCGAGAGGAGCTGTGTCCCAGAGAGCGGAGCTGTGACCCCGAGTGGAGCGGTGTCCCAGAGGTTGCTGAAGAGGGCGACCTAATCTCGCTGGGACCCTCACTTGTAAAGAGACTGTTTATTTCCTGGCCACAAGGTGGCACTACCCCAGTTAAAGGACTGTTTTCAAGCTGACCACCAGGTGGCAAACTACCCAAGTTAAAGGACTGTCTACAACCTGGCCACAAGGTGGCATTCTCCCACCTCGCGGAGAAGTAATTGTTTTTTTTTAAGCCGAGCTACGGCTACCGCTGTTTTTCTTTCTTCAAATAAACCTATTTGCTGCACTTTCATGCTAGTATCAGCCCTTCATTCAAGAAACCACTGCTATATGCGGCCATCCTGATCACAATATATATATGTAATTCCTGGCTTGTGTATAATCCAACCCTAGCTTTGCTCAAAGCTATTTGATACAGCGGGTATATGCTTAAGGGAAGCAATGTTCGATATGGTTATGTAACTGTATATCTCTGAATTCTGAGCTGGAAGCAGGTTTTTTAACTTGCTTTAGACATTCAAGTATGAACACAGATGTACTATTTATTTACTGTACTACTGTACGGTGGAGGGCTTCTATCGCTCTTTTGCCAACCATATATTAAAATGATTGTTGTAGTTAACTACCTACTCAAAATATCCACTACGCAAGTTATGGAACTGGCCCACGCTGATGAGAGGCAGTAACCTTGAAACGGCTGTACGTGGGTGGGATTCCTGTCTTGTGTATAATGCAACCCTAGCTTTGCCCAAAGTTGTTTGTTACAGAGGGCATATGCTTAAGGGAAGCCATGTTTAATATGGTTATGGAGTGCAAGAGCCAAGCCTTTGTGGGCACATTTGCATGTCCCTGCCAAAGTTCCCATAATGCAGTGTAATAACTGTAGTTCTTTGAATTCTGGGCATGACACACATTTTTTTACTTGTTTTAGACATTCAAATGTGAACACAAATATACTATTTATTTAATATATATATATTTATATATATATATATATATATATATATTCTTGGCGAATTGGTGATATATGTACCATTTTTAAAGAAAACATGCGTGAGCAGGCAAAACACATTCATAAATCATAAAACAAAACATAGCAACAAATAAATGACCCTGTTTAAAAGTTTGCATACCCTAAGTTCTTAATACTGTGCATATACCCCTTTGGCATGAATGACAGCGTGCAGTCTTTTGTAATAGTTGTCTATGAAGCCCCTAATTCTTGCAGGTGGTATAGCTGCCCATTAGTCTTGGCAAAATGCCTCCAAATCATGCAAAGTCTTTGGTCGTCTTGCATGAACCGCACGCTTGAGATCTCCACAGAGTGGCTCAATGATATTAAGGTCAACCTTCACCTTTTTCTGCTGTAAACACTGGAGGGTCAACTTGGCCTTGTGCTTAGGGTCATTGTTATTCTGGAAAGTCCAACAGCGTGCCATGCGCAGCCTTTGTGCAGAAGAATGCAAATTGTCTGCCAGTATTTTCTGATAACGTGCTGCATTCATCTTGCCATCAATTTTCACACAATTCCCCGTGCCTTTAGAGCTCACCCCCCCCCCCCCACACACACCCCTCACAAAACATCAGTGAGCCACCACCATGCTTCACAGTGGGGATGGTATTTTTTTCACTATAGGCCTTGTTGACCCCTCTCCAAACATAGCGCTTATGGTTGGGAGTGCCAGAAGCTGTGAGGCGTGTCAAGGTGTTGTCATGCATATTGTAACCAGGCTTTTTTGTGGCATTGGCGCATTAAAGGCTTCTTTCTGGCATCTTGAACATGCAGCTAATTTTTGTTCAAGTATCTTCCTATTGTGCTCCTTGAAACAACCACACCGTCTTTTTCCAGAACATCCTGTATTTCTCCTGAGGTTACCTGTGGGTTTTTCTTTGTATTCCGAACAATTCTTCTGGCAGTTGTGGCTGAAATCTTTCTTGGTCTACCTGACCTTGGCTTGGTAATTTTCCACTTCTTAATAAGTGATTGAACAGTACTGACTGGCATTTTCAAGGCTTTGGATATCTTTTTATATCCTTTTCCAAACTTATGAAGTTCCATTACCTTGTTACGCAGGTCTTTTCTGCTCCCCATGGCTCAGTATTTAACCTGCTCAATTCACCCATGTGAGAGCTAACAAACTCATTGACTATTTATACACAGACACTAATTGCAATTTAAAAAGTCACAGGTGTGGGAAAGTAACCTTTAATTGCCATTTTAACCTGTGTGTGTCACCTTTCAAGGGTATGTAAACTTTTGATCAAGGCCATTTGGATGATTTCTGTTATCATTATGATTTAAAAAGGAGTCAAACAACTATGTGATAATAAATGGCTTCATATAATCACTATCCTTTAATAAAATACATTTTTTTTTTGCATGATCAGTCATATTTTCAAAATAAATGCCAAAATGTCACAATTTCTGCCAGGGTATGCAAACTTTTGAGCACAACTGTATATGTATATATATATATTTTTTAAATGTTTGAAATAATTTGCCACTGCAGAGTTGATTTTCCATTTTTATTTGGCCCTAAATTGGATAATAAAAAAATGTGGGACATTATCCGATACCCTCTAGCAAAAGCATGTTGGTCATTTGTAATATTCCTAATAATTTGTTGTATGTATTGTTTATCAATTGTTTAAAACAAAGTGCATATGATTTTGCACTAAAAATATTATATTGTACTACAAATTGCTTATATAAAACACATGCAAATTATTAGTAGAAGCAAGCTTACTCAGATATAGCATGGTAATGTATTATCTGGCACACACCAACTGACTAAAAAAATGTGTTCTCAGCCCTAACACCCCATGGAAGCTGTCAGGATAAATGTCCCTGTGTGAGTTGGCACGTCTCACGTTGCATGCTGGCACACGCTGCCATAAACGCTATATATGTAAACACATTATGTAACACAGGCTCCATCACAGCAACTGGGTATATACAATAGGGAATAATAGCTGTGTACTTGGAGACAAGTATTCACTTACTAACAAAAAGTTAAAATGTCATTATGATATGCTAAACATGATAAGATTTACACTATACTATTTTTTCCAGTATGGGGAATAATAGATTTTTTTTTATTATGCATTTATGTGAAATCATATATATTATACTAATACTAACATCAAGATTATTTGTAATTTGAGCTGTGAGACTATCAGCGACAATGATTGTGAGAGACACAGAGATATTGAGACCACAAAGGACTGCTTTACAGAAACATGGGAGGAAAGAGATTGAGGTAAAGCGAGGAGAACAAATAGCGATAGATGTGGAAAAATATTTATATTGGGACGGCACTACAGCGTTTGAAGTTTTAGGAGTTGTACCTAGGGGTTTACTACCCAGAGAGTTCTGATGCAGAGTATACAGTGGGGAGGATAAGTATACTAGGAGGTTTGTAGTCCATGGCCAGATACAAAGTTAGGGAGAGTATACCACTCATGGAGTCATCCTGGGTATCTGTGCTGAAGACCATGCTGGATCACTAAGGCAGAAATAAAAAAAAGCATTATTTATACAGTATTTTGTGTATTAGTTTTTAAATCTAATATTTAAAATTGCTTTCCGAAATACCACAACACAGTATTAGCAAACAATATGCATGGGAGCAGCGAATTATAGAACATTTTGGGAAGGCCAGGTGCATGGGACGTGACAATGTGTTGTCAACAGTCAAGCTGGAGCAATACTGGCAACACAATATATGAAACCCTGACAACATGCCTCCATGTGCTGCCAGTAAGCTCTGCTGCTCCACTACGCCACATGTTCCGGGGGTACCATGTGTTAAGCAGCAATAACTTATTTTTATGGATTGGCAGAAAATGTATGGGGAATGGCACTGGTCTGTGGACTGGCTGTTAAAAACCACTGCTCTAGAGGAAGCCTTGAGCAACAGGCATAGTCCTGATAATTCAGGGCATAAAATTCAATCCTCTGCTTATCTAAAACAAGCGATCCAGTAGATTAAAGTGACATTGGGCATTTACATATTATTAGATGCCCATACGTATATGTGACTTTGCCAGGCAGAGTACTGTCACATAGATTTACAGACTGAGAACTTGTGACTGTGATGGAGGCTGGAAGGTTAGCTGGTCAGTTCCCTTTCAGGAGAACTCAAATGCCAAACAGGTGAATCTAGTTAGGGTTTTACACTGTCAACTTTGGAAGGCTGAAGGATAAGAGATGCTGTGCTTGACACAATTACTCCTGCAGGTTAACTGATGAGAGTTTTATTTTAACACCAAGGCCATATGGATTTAACAAAGTTGGACATTTACCCTCAGACAAGAAATAAGATAAGAGAGAGTTCCCCTTTGATTATTGTTAAATTATTTCTGTAAAGTAGCTGAGACAATAGAAATCATAAAAAAATTGCTGTTATTGTCTAAAAATAAAAGTAGAAGTAACCAAGTAGAAACATATGTCAGGTTGCAATGACGCTGGTGATGTCATTAGGATGCACCAGTGTTATACAGTGTGGAAGTCTATAAGTAAAACTACTATCTACGCGAAAACAATCTGTAAAGCAGATGTAGCCACAATATGCACTTTATTGTCTCATACAAGGGGGGTCAAATGGGGAAAGATTACACTAAAAAAGTAGCAACTGACATCTATAAAAGAGCTTTATTCTGCTTATAATAAAACAGATTTGTACATACATATTTCTTTGGAGCAAGACCACACAAAATTATTAATGATATCTTAAAAAAGAGTTATAATCCTAGATAAATTGGAATTGGTGATTATAATTTCTAAATGTTACAGGTTAAGGAAGTAAACCCTCACAAGGTAAATAAAATATCAATAATCATGCATGATGTATGAAGAGTCCTCAGGGCAAAGCTCATTAGAAAATATTGTTTTCTAATCCCTAGGAAGCCAAGCAGGGTTGGGCCTGGACAGTACTCGGATGGGAGACCAGCTAAGAATACCAGGAGCAGTATGCTGTGGCGTAGCGAGGCAAACCGCTAAAACTCGCAGCAATTTGGCGATGAGCGTCAAAGGCGCTCATTGCCTGCGAGCCTCGCAAAGCGAGGCAAGCAGTGGAGTCAATGAAACAGACTGGACTATCCTCCTAACACTTAGGAAACGCAGGATTGCCTTAGAGTGCAAGCAGTTGACGAACTTATGAGACACAGGACTTTGAAAAAAAAATTACGAGACACGGGATAGGAAAAATACGAACTTAAAGGCGGAACCGCGCAAAGCAAAAAAAAACGAAACACACAAAAAATGTAATACAACAAAAACATCACACACAGCACGGGGGAACAGCCAGGACATCTGTGAGTGAGGTGTAACGCAAATTTAAGTTGATTTTGCCGTGTTCACCACTTGAAAAATCGGCTAAGTGAAAAATAAAATGGCGCCCCCAAAAAATTACAACGAGGCTACATGACCCTGTACCGCGCAAAACACTGCCAAACACATAGCACTTTAACACAGGAACGTACGAGGTAATACACTATTACAAAGGACGGCAAATGCTCGCAAACCGCGTAGCACATAGACAAACAACGCTATTTTACAATCCTAACTTGCTACTAACAACATTACACATCTAAACTAGCGCTTTACACAAATAAACCAACGGTTTGCCCTCGCGCACGCAGCCTGTTTCTAATGCACATTTCGGACATTCATAAAACTATCTTCTCAGGCCAGCAACTGTCCAACTGGACATTATATGCTGCAGGACAATAAAAAGAGATTGTTAGCTCTTCAGGCTATCGATTGTTAAATATATTAATTAGAAAAAGGTAAACTATATTAATTTATTATTCAATTAATTAATTAATTAGTATTTAAAAAAATATTGAGACGAGCCAATGGACAAGCGAGGAGAGGCTCGCAATGAGCGCCGAAGGTCCTTAGAGTATAAAAAGCTTAACATTGTGTGCCAAACAGCATTACCATGGCTTCAAATTTTATTGACCATCATTTTTTGATGGGCAAGTCGCTAGTGTTTATATATTTATCATAGCGTTAATAGTTTTATTAAGATAGAGAAGCGTTAATATGATAATGGAATATCATGATCGCTTCTTCAATTGGGCCCACCAAGAACCTAGTTCTGACCCACCCAGCGATATGTGATGGTTCTTGTTATAATCCCTGTTAGCAGAGATAGAACCAGACCATTATTGGAGCATCAGGACATTCACACAGGAATTTTCGGACAGAGCAGCGGAGTTACCGGCTGTAACTCTTATTTTAGGCAGATGTAGAACTATTAACTCATATGATCAGAGTTAACCCTTGCCTCAATAATGAGCACACACTTAAATTATGTATGACCACCTGAGCACCTTATGTTATCAGCCTTTCTAACCGCCCCCTGTGGTTTTGGGGCCTAACCGGCTAAATAACTAATGGGACCTTTTATTCTGGGTAAAGGTATTCACACTTTAAGTTTTCCCTGTCAGGAAGCCAACTGTCCAGGGGATCATAATGGCCAATTAGATCTTCTTCGCCTTTCCCTGAATGAAATTTCCTGTATCCTCAATGTCTGACTTCTGAAGTCTTCTATGTTATACTTATACCACAGGCAATATTAAACCACAACATGTAATATTAATCTACACATGCCATGCATGCAACCTTAATTACTATGAACACCCATATGTCTCCTGGGCCACAGGTTGGTTGAATCAACTACAAGAGATCCCCAGTGGCCCCTGGGCATGACCAGAAGATAACAGCAACCTTAATTTATAATAGATAAAGAGACCCTGTGTAGAACTTGGCTATCCATAGAGAACCAACCAAAATTGGTTAACTAACCATGACAACACGTTTCAGTTCAGAAATAAATGTTATAATGCTTCTCCACAAATCAAATGTTATTTCTAGTGGGGATAGTATGGTTTAGTTGCCATATATCCCAAGCTTCAAATCAAGATTTGAGTTTATAGTTTTCTTTTAAGAATAATACTAATGATTTTAATGCTTCTCCAATATTACTGCATGTATTTAGACTATATTTAGTTTTCCTAGAAATGTAAAAAAAAAAAAGCTAGGAAAATATATGTATATATAAGACTGATTATTCACATAAAACTCACTTTAACTGTTAGTTATATTTTAGCGAACTACATCGATAACTTGATATTCCAAGCAAAGTTTTTAATCTCAGTCTTCAGCAGCATGAGAACACCACAGGGATCTTTCTGATAAAATGTATAAAAATGCCTTTAAATGTTTTACTTACTGTCATGCTGTCCCAAAGGGAAGCACTGAATACTTGTTGCCCCCAGCCAGTCATAAGTTGAATCAAATTATGCATATCTAACTGTAAAAGGAGGCTACAAATACTCAACGTTCCTTTGAGAGATGGCTTCATAGTACATTAAAGAATTTCAAAGTGTTTTATATACCTTTTAAAATGATTCATGTAATATTTTATATGTTGATGATGAATTCAGACTAAGTTTTCATAATTTTATAGAAACAAAAATATATGAAGGAATAATATAGTAAGTTGTTTTAAATGATTCCCGTAAGAATGCAATATGTGTACAATTTCTTTAATTTTCTGGTTTGTTTCACATGCCTCAAAACAATGAAACCAGATTAATCTCCCCATAATAACTTTTGTTTCCAGTAACATTTAATTCTGAACTGTAGTTATGTGAAATAGGGAGAAAATGTCAAGCTGTGATTGCCAGAACATAAATACATCCAAAAAAGTAATATTAGAGCTTAGGAAATTCACTATAGATTATTGGGTTACACCCTGCATAGAATGTCACTAATTACACAGCATGGGTAGAGTACAATATAATTACTGATACTTATCATGTCAAGAAAAACAGCATATTCATTCTAGTTATTATAAGATCCAACACTCCCTAGTGCACAACATATAACGAAAGGACACTTCATCAGTTTAAAGGTTCAGTTGTTCATTGTAAACAATACATTACATTATAAATCAACAATACAGTGTAGTAAGACACTGAGTACTGCTGTACACCCCAATGAATTAGCTAAATCCAAACAGGACAATCAAAGAAATCTTACAAAAGTTTAAGAAAATCAATCAACTTAGTTTATGAAAAATACTGAAATGTAATAAAATAGTTATCTCTCAAATATATTTGATATTTGACCTGATATAAGATTGTATCTTGTGCGAAACTGGGGAAACCAGTGCCATACACCTATTGTCCTAAATCCTAAAAGATGATGCTGTGAAAGTGCTGCTTGCATTATGGAAGCAAATTTGGAAACAGTGGCTAGTAGACTGGAAAAGTTCAGTCTACATCCCAATACCAAAAAGGCAGTGCCAAACAGTTCTCCAATTATCGAACATTTGCATTCATTTCACATGCCATGCTTAAGATCCTACAAGCTGTGCTCCAACAATATATGTACAGAGAACTACTAGATGTGCATGCTGGGGTTCACAGAGGCACAGACACAGGAGATCTAATTGCCAATGTCCGTTGGATAACAGGGAAAGCAAGAGAGTTCCAGAAAAACATTTGCTTCATAGACTATTCTAAAGTTTTTGACTATGTGGATCACAACAAAATGTGGTAACTTCTTAAAGTGATGGGGGTTCCAAAGCATCTCATTCACCTCCTGAGGAATCTGTATATGGACCAAGAAGCCAAGGTCACAACTGAACATGAAACAACAGAATGGCTCAAGATCAGGAAAGGAGTCTGACAAGGTTGTATATTTCCCCCCTTATTTATTCAACTGATACACTGAATACTTCAGACGTAAGGCCAGGTTGGGTGAATCCAAAGCCAAAATTAATATTTCTGGGAGCAATATCAACAACCTCAGACAACCGGGTGATACTACTCTGATGGCAGAAAGTAAGGAGGAACTAAGGAACTAACTTGCCTATTGATGAGAGTGAAGGAAGAGAGTGCAAAAGCTAGCCTGCTGCTCAATGAAGATAATGGCAAATAAATGGGAAAGAAGTGAAGGCAGTGACAGATTTTATTTTCCTGGCCTCCAAGATGGTGACTGCAGCCATTAAATCAAAAGACATATGCTTCTAGGGAGGAACGCTTTGGCAAGTCTGGATAAGCTATTAAAAAGTGAAGTGGTGTTGGCAAAAACGGCTTAGAGAAAGTTTATATCACATTACAGAACATCAAGCAAAACTGTTCACTTGAAGGTTTGATCATGAGCTAAAGCTCAAATATTTTGGCCATATCATGAGAAGACAGGATTCTCTATAGAAGAGTCTGATGCTGGGAAAGATTGAGGGCACAAGAAGAAGGGGACGACAGAGGCGGAGATGGATAGATGAGGTAATTGAAGCAATGAACATGAGTTTGAGGGAGCTGACAGATGTGCCTGGTGTGCTGCAGCCCTTAAAGTCACAGAGATCAAGACATGACTGAATGAATAAACAACAACAACAACATTACATTACTGAATGAATAAACAACTTCATCTTTTTCACATTAACCTTTATAAACGTAATGTTGCATTTTTTTCACTTGGCTTAACCATGCAGTTTACTACAGCTTCACAAAGAAGGCATGATGTTGAGCACTTTGTTACACTAAGATGTACAGCTAAAGACAAGAGATAAAGTTAATACATTGCAACACTGTGAAAAGTTCTCTCAATGCAGTAATTTATTGTTTAAGTAAATGTCCACATATATTAATGAGCTTTGAAGTCACAATAAATGTACATATCTATCCTTGGTTCAAAGATTCATGGTAAGACCCTCACTTGATAAATATTTTAAATGACTGCTGTTTACATACATTTAAGTTATCTTTTTTTCCAAAAACTACATTTGAAAAATAGGAAAATGCTTTAGAATCTAAAAAATAATACATCCTATAATTTATTACTTTTTAATGTGATTATGCTGCTATAGAATCAACTATTTTAAATTACAGTGATCTACTTCCTGAGGTGGTAGGATACTTTGATTCGATAAATAAGTTTCTGTCTACACCATTAGAATGTGGCATTTACAGCTGTCCCTGTCATAAGGACCCCCATAGTCCCTAAACTAACACTACAAAACATACATTATTTAATCATACTAAGAAATGTAAAAAATAAATTTACAATAAGAAATGATAAAAATGAAAGACTGTAATAGAAATTATATGGTTATTTAATACATTACCCTCCGGGATCCGGTGTTGTCAAACACCCTCTCTTCAGGCTTTGTGAGAGGCTACACGATCCTCTGTTGATTGAGTATATCGCTTCTCTCTACAGGCCCAGGGCACAGCCCAGTCCAAAAATGCTGAGCTGTAAAATGTTTTTTTTATAAAAAAAATGACTTAAGCTAAAAGAAGCTCCTCATATGAAGAGGTTCCATGACAAAAACACATTTTGGCCTTGCTTGAAGGAATTGAAATTCTAGCAATCGGGTTAGTTAATATTAACCAATCAAAGAAAAATAACGTCCCCAAATCTGATTGGTTAATTGATAGCCAATCAGCATATGTGTACTCAGAGAGAGGCCCATCTCTAATTAAATAATGATTACGTGTAAATCAGGAGAGAGTTACCCATTGTCAGGAATGGCAAACAGTTACACTTCTTTTTATTGTGCAGAATGTAACTACTGATTTTCCCATATAAAACTTTAGCAAGGCCTATGATTCCCAGAATTTCCTTTACAAAGATGAAGCCTTTTACATTTATTGTGCTCAGGAAGAAAGTGAATATGCAGCTGAATACAATTTGAGTTTTACTGACTGAATTGAGAATCAAATCATATTGTTTTCTGTGTTCTAGTAAAGAAAAGCAATGATAATGTAGCAGCCATACAATAAACAACAATGCAAAGAAAAATATGGAGAGATTCATGCCGTGATAAAATATATTTTCTAAAACACACATATAAAGGCAGTTCTGTCTTTTTCCTGTCCTCACACTTTGTTACAGGTATCAAATTGCATTGCTGCTACAACTGAGTGGGGCAGTGGCAAGAGTAAACAGTCAGTGGCTGGATGAGGTTAACAATTGCACTGCTATTTCACTCAGCAAAATGAAATTAACATGTTCATTTCCAAGCAACTGGAAGCACATAAGATTAATTTGGCTTCTAAGATATTGACAATTCTGTAGCATGTTTGTGTGCCTTATAAATAGACAAAATGCTACATTCATGATACAATCCTTTAGATTGTAAGTAGCGAGTTTCCAGTCTTGTAGGGTGCTTTGGCAAACAGCACTTTCTACAAACATTCTAAGCTCAAAACAGGGCCCTTCACCTTCTACAGTTTGTTAATAATGTTTTTTCCTTGTTCTTATCCCCTGTACGCTACAGAACATGTTGGCGCATTACAAATACAAGTTAATAATAATAATAGTATGATAATGAGATGGTTAAATTTGCTTTAAAATGAATTGCATTTCTTAGCTATCATTATCACATATATAGTTGTGAGCATGCGAGTCGTTGCTAACACGAGAAATACGAGACACGTTACGACCAATTAAGACCTCGCAAAAATCGCCCACAACCCGCGCACATGAAAAAATGAAAAACACAATAAATAAACACAACACTTACATAAAAAGCTTACCTACATGAAGAGGGGGCATCCAGGACCTCAAAAACTGAAGTTACACCTCAATTTAACTCAAAATAAAAGAGTTTAGACACTGAAAAATTCTCTAAGCAAGAGAAAAAATGGCCGCCGAAAAAAACTAAAACGAGGCTACAAGCAGTCTAAAGACGCAAAACACCACCAAACACCTACAGAATTGCCGAAAAAGACGTACGAGATTCGAAAACAAAGACGCAACCTGAGCGACCCCAAACACATTAGAAACACAATAAATAAACACAACAAACATATAAAAAGCTTACCCACAGCAAGGTGGTGCACCCAGGACCTCTGCAAGTAAAGTTACACCTCGAAGTTTAAACACCCAAAAATCACCTAAGCGAGAGAAAAAATGGCCGCCGAAGAAAACGAAAACGAGGCTACAGGACTCTAAACAAGCAAAACACCACCAAACAGCTACGGATATTGCGAAAAAGTCGACATTTAAAACGAAGGATGCTAAATCAGCCACAGCCGCATACCACACATTACCTGCCATTTTAGAACAATAACTTATACAATGCGGAAGTACACAGCAACGCTAACGGTTTTATCTCGCGCACGCACACTATTACACTGCACACATTCATCACACTTACACAGCAGCTCCACACCACTAATGCTGCAGCAACATCAAAACAGATTGCCAGCTCTTCAACAGAATGATTCCTCCCTCTTTTACTTCAAAATAGGTAAAGTATATCACTTTTTATATTTCTATTATTTATTTTATTATTATACACCAAACAGCATTAGCTCACTTACAATTTTATTGCCGTCATTTTTTAACGGGCAATTCGCTAGTAATATATAATAATAAAAAATACAGCTAAGCAACTTAAAAGTCATGAGCAGGTAGTCTGAAAAAACCCTAAGTCACTGAATTAAAATAATTTGTACTGACCTGATGATGAGTCTGCTTCTTTATTGAGTAATGTGTGCTCGTGGATTATAATGTAAATAACTTTCAAGAATCACAATATTATTTTGTTAATTCAAATGGTTCCATGTTTGTTGAGAATGCTTAACCATTCAAAAGTGGAGAACATAGAAGAATGCCCGATTTTGATAACATGTTGAGACAAAACTTTGAAGACAGAAATACCAGTCTGGAAATAGATATTATTTTATATGTATGTAATGTATTATTTTATCCAGAGATATTAATTAGTTGCAGCTCTTGTATTAATGATACAATTATGAGAAAGATCAAATACAAACATGAAATGGGCAATCACCCCTATGAAATGAAGCAATGTGTTAATATAAATGTGTATCTGTGTCATTTTGTTGACTTTTCCTGTTTCTAAGTCAGGTAGTTATTTATGGCAGTATATTAAAATGTGTTAACCTTCGGTGCTAACAGATTTACATCATTTATAGGTGTGATCTTCCCTCCAAACCCATAATACTGTGCTGCTTTATGTGTGTATACTTATATTTCTTAATGTAAATGTTATATATTTAGAGTGAATAAAATTATTCTTAAATTCAAATGTACTTAGATATATACCCAAAGAAATATTTTTAAAATAAAAATGTAGGTAATAAAAAATACAAATGCAAAAGAGAAGTGTGGTGTTCATATTAGAAAACCTATGACTTGTTTTAGTGTGGATACTGTATCTATAATATGGTAGGTTTATACGCACACCCCAGACCTAATATAACACCTGCATTCTAAGGATTATAACTAAAAATATTCACAAAGTTAAAAAATATATAGAGTTGCCTTTTCAACATTAATGTGACTTAATTATACACAATTAAAGTCTGCAATGATACACATACTGCACTTTACATTTGTAATATATTATCACATATATGGTTGTGAGCATGCAGGTTGTTGCTAACGCTGCGGGCCTGCAAAGCGAGGGCCGCAGTTGCTGGCAAGGAGCACCAAAGGCCTTGCGGGTTGTTGCTAGCGCTGCGGGCTTGCATAGCAAGCCCACAGCAACTGCGGGCCTCGCGAAGCCAAAGACGCTCCTTGTGCTGGTAATGAGTAGGCGAGAACTTACACCACAAATTTACGGACTTAGCATTCAGAAATACAAGCCGCAGGACTTAGAAAAAAAAACATTACGAAGTCGCAAAAATATGACCTTAGAGCCCGAACCTTGCGCACATGAAAACATTAAAAACACAATAAATTCACACAACAAATACATAAAAAGCTTACCCACAACAAGGGGGGGGGGGGGCAACCAGGACCTCTGCAAGTGAAGTTACACCTCAATTTAAGTCCAAATTCAAGAGTTTAGACACACATAAATCCCCTAAGCGAGAGAAAAAATGGCCGCCGAAAAAAACAAAAACGAGGCTACAGAACCCTAAACACGCAAAACACCACGAAGCACAAACAAATTTACCGAAAAAGCCGTACGAGGTCCAAGATACACTATTAACAAGGACGCTAAATCATCCACAGCCGCGTACCACATACACATTAGCCGCCATTTTACAACACTAACTTACACAATGCGGAAGTACACAGCTACACTAACGGATTTTCCTCGCGCACTCAGCATATTTACACTACACACTGCACACATTGCTGACATTTACACATCAGCTCCACAAAAGTGCAAACCTACATTGTATGCTACAGGAACAGCAAAACAGATTGTCAGCTCGTCAACACAATGCTTCCTGCATATATTACTTCAAAATAGGTAAAGTATATTAATTTATTAATTTATTAATTATTTCATTAGCATACAAAAAAACATATACACAAAAAAAAACTCTCACAATACGCATAAAAGCCATTCACTGCGCCACTCACAATGACCGCCAACGCTGCTCATAGCACACAAAGCCTTGCAAGAAGCCCAAAAAACACACCACCGCCGACCAAACAACAACACTAAAAGCGCCTATCAGAAAAAAAAATACAACCAAGGACCGAGAGATTACACTTATCAAAAGTGGCTTTGTTGAATTACTGATCCACTTCCTTTCACTATATGTATGTATAAAAGTTGCATACATATATCACCGATATGTTTTAGAACAACAAGTACAGGAGGTGTATACAGTGCAGAATATAATAGTTAATTCAGTAATATCATTAAAATGTGTGCATTATTATTGACATGATTTAATTGTTAAGGAACCATACTGCCAGTAATTTATGAATATGGACAAGAGAGCGTGACATTGTTGCATTGGGATTATGTGTTATTGTGTTGTTATATGTTGCCTGTACATGGTTAATATGTATACTAGTTATAATATATTATAAGAGGGAAAATGTTATATAGAGCATATGTTTGATTGGTAGAAATGCTCTGCATAGAAGTTAGCTGCAGATCATTGCACACTCACACATACAGAGCTTGGGTCAAGACAGATGTATGTACTTCAAGTAGTCCTAAGCAAACACTTGAGTTTAACATAAAGTTTTTTTCACTAGCCAGCTATAGATATCTGGTGAATTTGATCTCAGGAGCATTGATAGCCCAAGGTTGCAAACCAGATGGGCTGACATCACACATACACAAATGTACACAAGGGTGTGGTATTGGAGAGTATAAATATGTTGTTTTGATCATTCAATAGAGGTTGAGAGATAGTTTTCACATATACAAGGTGTGAGACTATTTATGTGTGTTATATCCTGACTTGGGGAGTGGTCTCTGCCTATACCTTTTGGGCCTTGTCCTCTTCAGAAGCCATCTTTTGTGCCACAGAGAACAGGAACTGCTGGGGTAGGCTTGAACTAGGTTCATATCAAGCCCCCTTGAAGAAGCAGATCATGCCAATTATATTTTACATTAAGAATAAAAAAACACACTTAACATCATCCAAATCATATCTTCTACTACAGAGATTTGGTAACTTCCTTGCCTCCACTAGGCCAATAGGAATAGGTTTGTGCAAAGTACGTTAGTTGTCCCAGCCCTACATAAGTATATCCTTTGGTCCCTGACTCTGCCCACCCGAGACTTACACCCTGTGTATGTTATGTTCTGAAATATTAATGCTTAGTGCTGACATATACCTGTCTTGATCTATGAACCTGATTTTATAATACATTTTACTTCCTGACCCAACCAATTGTACTTTAACTTCACTGATGTGTGCTACATTTCCTAACCATTGGATATCTTATGGCTTGGAGTTGCTCTCGATCTGCACCCACTACTATGATCCAAGAGAAAGATGAATGTCTTTATAATCTATTATATAATGTGTTACATTTGTTGTAACATTAATTTGTTGAGACAATAACTAATATATATGTTTGGAAATTTTGAGTCTGACAAAGAGCGTAATTAAACAGGGAAAAAGTAATTAAACTAGTTTGTATTTAGAAAAGAAAATGTTGATGCCTCCTCTGGATCCTGGAGGCATGCATGATACATTGGTGGAAGTTGTGTATGTAAGAAGGGAGATTACATTTGTGTAGGATGATAGTTGTTGCAAGCAGTCTGGGAAGGGTGTGGTGTTAATTTCAGTCTGATTCAATTATCTAACAAAGTATTCTGACCTTGCCCTGTCCCATCTCAGAAAGGGATGTAAAAGCACAACTTTGATTATGCTAATCATAAATAGAGGCTTGCGTGTTTTTTATGTAAATTGCTTACACAGCTATTGATGTTTTTAATTTGTTACATACTTTTAAGACAGTGTCCTTTTTCATTAACTGTTCTTAACAACTGCAGAAAACTGTGAAAAGCATATGACAAGTCTGAGTTTAAACAACACATATTATAGAGAAACATGAATATGAGAGACAAGGAAAGAAGATAATGGAGAAGAAATATGTATGTCAATGTTTCCAAACAATAATGTTTATACCATATAAGAGTCAAGAATATGTACTGGAACAATGATTAGATCATTAAAAGCAGTAGATAATTACAACCAAGCCAACAGAATAATCAGAAAGTAATAACAGTACTTCCTGTATTATACTGAATTCAACCTTATTGGACAGAGGTTTAACACAGTTTCCTTTGATATGTTTCTACCAAGTATGTTATGAGATATGGTCAAAGAGAAGGCGTGGAAAAGAACTTCTTGAGCAAGCATAACCACTATTATACATTGATTGTACAGCAATGGAAGAAAGGGGAGACTTCACTTCTAATGGTAATGTCCACAACTGTACAGTAACACTGGATCACATCACAAAGGGATTTCAGCAACGACCTGCATATATTTTGTTGAAACCTATAGTTTTACAGAACAACACAATGATACACCCAATGGTTATAGCAAGGTTTTATGCACCCTAGGCCATTTATATTTTGTGCACCCATAACTTTCCAGTTAGAATTCCTACTTTGCCATTGCTATATCCCAAGTAATAGGTGTATATTTATTTATATATACAACATGTCAGTAAGAATAAGAAAGGAAGTATCACTGCATATGTATATTTCTGTTCACATTCCAAAATTATTTCACTGCACCAGCATCCTCAAGAAGACCACTGCACCCTAAAAAGGAGCTGCTCTGGTCCTCATAGACCTAGACAGAATTAAACCACTGAATATACTGAATCCGCATCTAAGAACCTCACTGTACTTCCCATGGCACCCATCCATCATGTTATTATTGTCATAAAATAACTGTAAGAGAGATTTAATCAAATCTCAAGTATTTTATAGTTTCATTAGCATTTTCAATCATTTGGAATTTGAGCTGAGCTATGGCCCCTTAATATTTTAGTCATGCACCTGGGAGCAAAAATTGGTGTTATACTTGCTACACAGGTATTGTTTTTCTCTTTTAGTATTTACAACTATGACAAGAATTAGGTTTTAATTAAGGATACTAATGACACTAACAAACAAGCCAAACAAATTTCTAATAATAATTGAAGTGTCATTGAGGAGTTCATGCCTGCCAGTGTTCACAATAATTGACTTGACAAGCAAAGAGAAAACCTGTTTTGTTAATGAGGGATTAGATATATCAATTGTAAAAAAGTAAATTTCTGGCTATGCTTAAAAGATCCACCCATGTATATTTTTGTCCTTATTATTCAGGTTTCTTAGATAGCTCAATTATAATAACTCAGTGGGGCAGAAAGAAGCAGTTTTAATGCTTGCAAAAGGTGTATTCGTCATATAAGACGCACCAACTCCCCCCCCCCCCCCCCCCCCCCAGTTTTGGGGAAGAAAAAGTGTGTCTTATACGGCGAAAAATACGGTACATAAAAAGCTTATCTACAGCAAGAGGGAGCATCCAGGACCTCGAAAACTAAAGTTACACCTCAATTTAAATAAAATTAAAGCAGTTTAGACACTAAAAGCGAGAGAAAAAATGGCCGCCGAAAAAAAACGAAAACGAGGCTACAGCAGTCTAAACACGCAAAACACCACCAAACAGCTACTGCTACCCTCGCAAACTTCACGTCGTAATGCAAACAAAATACGAGACACGTTACCACCCATTACGACCTCGCAAAAAACGTCCGCAACACGCGCACATCAAAACATCAAAAATACAACAAATACACACAACAAATACATAAAAAGCTTACCTACAGCAAGAGGGAGCATCCAGGACTTCGAAAACTAAAGTTACACCTCAATTTAAATAAAATTAAAGCAGTTTAGACACTAAAAAATTCTCTAAGCGAGAGAAAAAATGGGCGCGAAAAAATATGAAAACGAGGCTACAGCAGTCTAAACACGCAAAACACCACCAAACAGCTACTGCGACCCTCGCAAACTTTACGTCGTAACGCAAACAAAATACAAGACACGTTACCACCCATTACGACCTCACAAAAAACGTCCGCAACACGCGCACATCAAAACATCAAAAGTACAACAAATACACACAACAAATACATAAAAAGCTTACCTACAGCAAGAGGGAGCATCCATGACCTCGAAAACTAAAGTT
The DNA here is from genome assembly GCA_027410445.1 of Discoglossus pictus. Lineage (NCBI taxonomy): Eukaryota > Metazoa > Chordata > Amphibia > Anura > Alytidae > Discoglossus > Discoglossus pictus. The sequence goes on from CM050167.1 coordinate 310,702,090, forward strand.
ACACCTCAATTTAAAAAAAATTAAAGCAGTTTAGACACTAAAAAATTCTCTAAGCGAAAGAAAAAATGGCCACCGAAAAAAACGAAAACGAGGCTACAGCAGTCTAAACATGCAAAACACCACCAAACAGCTACGCATTTGCTGAAAAACACCTACGAGATTACAAAACAAGGACGCAACACCAAAAACATTACAAACACAACAAATACAAACATCAAACACATAAAAAGGTTACTCACAGAAAGGGGGGGGGCACCTCTGCAAGTAAAGTTACACCTTCATTTAACCACAAATTTCGGAGTTTAGAGACCCGAAAAGCACCTAAGCAAGAGGAAAAAATGGCCGCCGAACAAAACGAAAACGAGGCTAAAGTTCCCTAAACACGCAAAACACTACCATAAACCAGCAAAACACCACCAAACGCCTACAGATATTCCGAAAAAGACCACCAAACAGCTACGCAGATTCCGAAAAACTTGCACGACATAGTAAACTATTATTACGAAAAACTTGCACGACATAGAAAACAAACAACGCTACATCAGACACATTATATACACCAAACACCCTTAGCTCACTTACACTTTCATTGCCGTCATTTTTTGACGGGCAATATTCTAGTATATATATATAATTGCATACACATCTCTCTAATCACAGTTACATTGGCAAAACAAATAGTGGCCAAATTACAATACCACATCACACAGATCAAGTACCAGGGGAACATTTTATTATTTGTTGTTCAGTCCTTAAGTCGTGTCCGACTCCCTGTGACCCTATGGACTGCAGCACATTTAGCTAGGTCACTGCCTGTGCTGTTCTACAAGGTTTGCATGCCAAAGATACTGGAGTGGGTTGCCAGTTCCTTCTCTAGTAGACTGTGATTTCTCTGACCTCTATGCTATCACCCGCCCACCTTCAGTGGCCCTACATGGTATATCTCACAGATTCATTCAGGTACACAAGCCTCTTCACCACCACCACTTAGCAATCCACAAGGGGATCATGGGAACATACACTACACTAATATAAATTGATGAATAGCAAAACTTAATGGGAGGTCACCACATGGGAATTGCTACAGATCCTGGCACATAGCCACCAACAATGGCGTGCGACTTTCAAGGATGGGCGTAGCGGAAATTATCCCTGATAGAGGTGATTTAGCTGTTGGTCCAGATGCCTCTGCACAGCCTCCAAGTGTTTCTGGGCCCCCTCCTGATGGGTTAGAGTACATTTGTGTGGTATATGCTCCCCTGGTCCCCTTCAGGATTGACAAGTGGTGGTGGTGGTGGTGAAGCGGCTTGTGTACTTCAATGAAACCGTTAGCTATAACATGTACGGTCACTCTAGATGGACAGGTCATAGCAGAGAGGTCAGACAAATCACAGTCCACTAGACAAGGCATTGGCAGCCCACTACAGTATCACCTGTCATATTGTTATCGGGCCCTAAGGAAAATGTTGATGCGCCACAGTATCACAAATTAGACTTGCATGTGTATTAACCCTTTATTATTATTATTATATATGATATATATTATTATATAATATCTAATGCTATTATTACTATTATTATATGTATTGTTCTATTGCATAGTAACTAGGGCTCATTAATTTACATATATAGGAATGTGACACAAATGTGACGTATGTGGATCTTCCATAAACCCAACCATTGAAAACACACTGAGATGATTAGAACGGTATAACAAAGCTTTATCTCATACACAGAGCACATTCTGAAATGGACAAGACTGTGCATTATTATCACGGGTGTGGGGGCAGATCCTGAGAGTGCAAGAGGCTTGTGGGGAAAAGGGGATATCTAAAGGGGGTAATGTCATAGTCTAGAATAAACATAATGCACTACAACCGGAATCTGATGAAAAAAAGGATCATCAGAAATGAATGTGCAGCGCACTTACAGCTTGTCTAGATCTGCTCAATGAAACAGATGATTCACCCTCTGGTTATCCAATACAGGGTCACACATACAGTATGGTGACAAAACAAAATTCTTTAAAAAAGTGGTCAACTAAACAAAGGTGGAGGAGGATAAAAAAATTATAATCAACATTCATGTACAGTTCAGTGCTAAATGCTGTAACTGTAACAATATACCAACTCACCTGATTCCCATCTGCAAGCATTACTAACTACTAGCTAGGTCTCTGGATAACTCACTGTCCATGACCATTAATAATTATGTGACATCTCACAATAATGCTTAGCTGTGACCAACTTCAGTGGTCAAGGTGTACTATCACCTTCTCCATATGATATTGTTCATCAACACTGATGTCACATCCATCAGTTATACAGCTGTTAGCACATGTTAAAGGAAACTCATGATATCAGAAATATGGGAAAATACCCATTAATACAGAGAGGACACAAAGGTCAGAATATTGAGGTCAAGATCACATGCTTCACTAGTGCATATATTAATTCTGGCTGTCATTGTGAGACTTTGCTAGTCTATCACCATAGTGGTATTAGTCTACATTTAAGCTAACAACAATCATTTCTTAGATATCTGGCTATATGATTGATTTGAGATTGTGGGAGCTACATGTTAAGGGGGGCTGTCATTGAAGGAATATCTAGCTGAAAGGCACTGTGAAAACCTTACACCTCATACATTTCCTTCACAATGCCTTCATGGACCTGAATTGTACCGAAACCAACAACAACAAAAATAACACCTACAAAATAAGGCCTTAAAAAAAGATAGGGACTGCAGCATCTCTTTTCAACAGCATTCCTCAGTGACCATCTATTTGTGACATGATCAACACATCCCTATTTGTCCACAGAGAAGAGGATCATGGACCATGTGATGGGAGGTAGCCAACTGCATTCAAAATATCACCATCACATAGGCCAAGATCCAAGACTCTGTTGCCAGGCTAGATTAGGTTAACATTGTTACCAATAGATTGTCCCTGAGGGGTGCTGTTGAGAAGACACAAACATCTGAGCAGCCCCTAGGTCCTCCTCCGCCTAGGCAAAGGGCCCCAATCCCCCATGGCTAGCCACCGTCTCCTTGCTGGTGGTGGTGGGGGGGGACAGGGGGGGGCATGGGAGGAGGAGAGGAGGGGCCTGGCTGCGGGTGGCCCGGGGATGCCTCCGGGGTGGAGGAGGCCGGGGCTGGTGACCAGAGCTTGTCGCATGCCTTCTGCTGTTACCCCCTGGAATGCACTCTGGTCTGCCCCAATCCTGAGCAGCCCAGCCAGGTAGGATTCAGTCATCAGGTGGTGCCTCCTCTCCTCCATATTGCGCCCGGCCAGGCTGTGCATTACCTCCGCATGATTGGCAGAGATGCTGGCCTGGACCCCCCGAAGACAGTCCAACTGATGGCGCATGAGGGCCAGCATCTCCGCCTGCGAAGCCTGGCTTGATCTTGGGGATGGAGGCCCCTGAAGCGTGGCCTGGTGAGGAGGTGGAGGTGGTGGTGTCTGAGTGGAGAGGGTCTGGGGCCTGGCTGGAGCCTGGTGAAGTAAGGGCAGCAGTGTTGTTGGGCCCGGTGGTGTGGTGGCGGCCAGTCCAGTGCACTTCTGTGGAGGGAAGGAGGTGGTGGCTGGCTGGTATGGTCCCTCCAGTGGGAGGACCCTGGCAATAGGCTCAGTCTCTGGAGGAGATGATGATGGTCCTGATGGTGACCCCACTAGCCATATTACATCCTCCTCCTCCGAACCAGAGCCCTCGGCTTCACTTCTCTCCTCCTCCCCCTTCGCCGGTTCCTGCTGGCGGGGCCTTGCTCCTCCACTTCCTGCTCCGATGGAGCTGAAGCCCCTGCCTCTGGCTCACCACTGGACCCAGACCTCCTTGATGCTGGAAGAGAGAAAAGAAAGGTATATATTATTAGTATGATGAATAATATGTTGTTTTGTGTGAATTCCTAACTATCTGACATCTAGGCTTGAACCTGGATGATTCTCCTAATTGCAACTCAGATTAGCTATCATTTGCTAGATATGATCTATTCTTTGGGTCTTGGTCTTGATCATTCCTGGCTCCTAACGATATCTTGATTCTGACTGTGGTCTGTAAGTGCATAGGCTGCAGTGGGCACACCAATACATGGACTCTCTATTAGTTGATTACTGTTGTAGTGCCAAGGAATGACAGTGATTTGTCAGCTTCATGGATTTAATGATGCATCCATCTATCCCTTGTTAATCCCATGGAGCTGACATGTCAGTGTCCTTGTTGGTCATCATGTACATGTGAAGTGTGTGTGATGTACATGTGGTGGCATGTTGGTGATATACACCTGACATGGAGGCTGGGTCCTGCTGAGCTACCAGGCTTGAACCTCCTGCGGCGGGCACCTGGCTGAGAAGGTCCTTGGTGACCCTCTCCCACTCATTATAGCACACAGTCACATTCTTCTCCTCCTTGGCCAACATCCTCCTCACCTTGGCCCTGATGTCTTCAAAACAGTGCTTGATGGACCTCACATTTCTTGGCGCTGTGCCCACTGCTGTAACCTCAGCCGCTACTTCCTTCCATGCTTGAGCCTTAGGCCCTTGCCTAACTTCCCTCCCCCTGCAAGGATCATGGGTCAGCCACGGATGGCTCCAGTGAGGACCACATTCTCCCGGTGCGTGTAATTACAGGCCATGTCCTTGCCCTTAGCCTCTTGCCCTCCCAATTGTGGATGGGGATCCTTACCTCCCTGACCTGAGGCCTGTCCCACTCCCGAACTACTCCCCCTTTAGATTAGGCCCCTCCCCCTCTATCCCTGGTGCTAGGGCCACCCTGCCACCACCCACCTCCTCCTCTCCACTCTCCTCCTCCACTTCTTCCTCCTCCTTCTCCTCTTGCTATTCCTCTTGCTCCTCCGCCACCTCCTCTCCTCCGCCACTCCCAACCTCTTCGTCCTCTCCTCCACTACTGCCCAGGGTCACCTCTCTCTCTTCTCTCTCCTCCTCGCCTCTCCTCATCTTCTCCTCCCTGCCTCTCTCCTCCCTCCATTTCAATCCCAAAAAGAAAATAACGATAAATAAAAATAAGTGTTACTGTAAATATATGGAAAAATATATGGAAAAAAAATGTGTGTATTATGTGTATTTAATAACTGTTGGGGGATGAGATTTTGGGGATGGGATGTGGGGGATGGGAATGGGGGGGGGTGTATGGAGAAACCTAGCTCTATGTGTCTCTATGTGTGTTATGTGTTATGCATATTGCAATTATGTGTAATCTGTAAATATGTTCAATCAAGGATTAAGTGTAAAATTGTAAATAGTATAATAGAAATAAACAAAAGCGCAAATGACTGCTCTCAAAAATGTCCTACTCTCTCTCTATCTAGAATCAACCTCCAACTCCAGGAACTGCATGCTACTTCGTCAGAAAATACAACACATTCAATCCATGGGCGGGTGGAACGCAAATTTATAATCTCCTTCTGTCAATCATTTGCGGCTAGATCCCTTTCTATTGGCTGCGTCGCACTACGTTATACCGAGATTAGATCGTAACGGCTGATCGCCTCTCGGCCAGCCCCTTAACAGCTTGCTTGTGCAGAAAGGGTTTACGGGCTTGCGGCTCCAGCCCGTTGGTCACAGGATTTCAAGCCTGCAGGCTTTGCGAGTGTACCGGTGCCGCTACGGGCTTGGAATTTAATGTGGCTGCAGGAAACTCACTTAACTACTGAATAAAGAGTAATTTCACTATAGACAAGCATCCTGGATAGTGACACACAAATAGGGCCAAAAATATGACATTTCTATGTATGTACTAAGTATGTACAAATTCTCAACCTCAGTGCATAACACTAACTTGTCAAGCAAGGATAATAAAACAAAAAGTGAGGAATTAATATAGATCTTTATTTCAACCGTATATTTAAAAAAGGGGAAGAACATTGAAATAATAACCTTTAAAAACAAAAAGAGATGAAACAATACTATACTGAAGGCACTGATTGTGGAATAGAGATGGTATATATACCTATGATATATGTCTGGAGCTAAAAAAAGTATAAATAAACACCTGAGGATGCAGCTGGACTATCTACTTTTGACTTAGCTTAATAAGACATACAATAGATATAGATACTGTATATACAACAATATATTTGGCTCTGTATCTTAGCATTAACCTGCAATTTATATAAATTGTAGCATCAATGCCGATAATAGCCTTTGGACTGATATAAATATCAACCCTAGTTTACTAAGGGTACTCTGCTAGGATTTGTGCTTATTAATAATAATAGTTGTCAAACCACGAATCGTCGCAGCGCTTTGCGAGCTCACAAAGCGAGCTCGCAAGAACTGCGTCCCTTGCAAAGCCAGGGACGCAGTTTGGTCCGCAAATGCGGACCCTCGCAAATTTCCGCATTTGCGGAAGGTGGAGGCTCCAACGTCGGCTGCAATGAAGGCTCATTGCAGGCTGAAAATGCAGACCCTCGCGAAGCGAGGGGGCGCATTTGCGGAGGTGGAGGCTCCCACGTCGGCTGCAATGAGCTGAAGGTGGAGGTGGAGGCTCTAGGGCACCTCACACGCGGTTACAAACACCCACACAAACAGCACTTTACCAAAATAGATCTAACACGCAATCACTACATACGAACTTACACAAAAAAATATGAACCGCAGGACTTAAGACAAAACATTTACGTACTTAGTATAAACAAATTCGATCCACGGGACTTAGAAAAAAAAACATTACGACCTTGCAAAAATACGACCTTAACGGCTCAACCGTGCACACCTGAAAACAATAAAAAACACAATAAATACACACAAAAAAGACATAAAAACCTTACCCATAGCAAGCGGGGGCACCAAGGACCTCTGAAACTGAAGTTACACCTCAATTTAAGTCAAAATTCATGAGTTTACACACACTAAAATCCCCTAAGCGAGAGAAAAAATAGTCGCCCAAAAAAAAGAAAACGAGGCTACAGGACCCCAAAGACGCAAAACAGCACCAAGCACATACGGCTTTTCAAAAAACCTGTACGAGATACAAGATACACTTTTAGCAAGGACGCAACATCATCCACACCTGCGTATCACATACACATTTGCATCCATTTTACAACACTAACTTACACAATGCGGAAGTACACAGCTACCCTAACGGCTTTCCCACGCGCACACAGCCTATTTACACTACACACTGCACATATTGCTGAAACTTACACCTCAGCTCGACAACAGTGCAAACCGACATTGTATGCTGCAGGAACATCAAAAAAGACTGCCAGCTCTTCAGCACAATGCCTCCTGCATATATTACTTCCAAATAGGTAAAGTATATTCATTTATTAATTTATTATTTCATTAGCATACAAAAATACATATACACCCAAAAACAATTCACAATAAACACAAAAGCCATTCACCCTGCCACTCACGAGTGCCAACGCTGCTCATAGCACACAAAGCCTTGCAATAAGGGCAAAAAGCAGATCAGCGCCGAACAAACAATAACAGCAAAAGCGCCTATCAGAAAAAAACAGACATCAACCAACAACCTCGCAATGAGCACCGAAGGCGCGCAGTACGGGGCTTGCAATGAGCGCCGAAGGATTTCGGACCACCCAAAAAATTAATGTCTGGGGCAAACAGCATTACCTGCCTTTATTTTTTGAAAGGCAAGTCGCTAGTTAATAAGTAAATCTTATAATAAAGTGGTCACAATTTTTCCATATACCTATAGAATTTCTATGTATATACATGAATATGATTATCCCTTACGAACAAAAGTTGCTTTACTTCAATTACTGCTTACTCCTGAGCAGATTATATATTTAAGCATTCATTCCCTGGCCTTTATATCGGCTAGCTATATTGACTGGTAGGGGCTTGGCGGAATTATAGTTTGTTGGTCTCTGAGGCCTTGCTCCAAAACACTTTGCGACATATAATCAGTCTATGAATATTCGTGCAGGTCCTAGTATCCAAGCACACGGCTGTTGTATTTGAAGAACTATGTTCAAGTTATGCTCAAAACAAACTACCGTATATACTTGAGTATAAGCCGAGTTTTTCAGCCCTTTTTTTAATGCCGAAAAAGCTCCACTCGGCTTATACTCAAGTCACCCTGCTCCTGCTGCTCTCTCCCTCCCCTGTGTCTCTCCCCTCCTCCTATGTGTCTTTCCCCCCCTGTGTCTCTTCCCCCCTCTCCCTCCCCTGTGTCTCTTTCCCTCCCCCTCCCACCCCTGTGTCTCTTTTCCGCCCTCTCCCTCGTGTCTCTTTCCCTCCCCGTCCCTTATCATCCTCCCTGCTCATCACTTTCCCCCTCTCCAATTACCCCCCTCTCCCTCCCTCCCTCTCTTTCCTTCCATTAGCTGCTCCTCTGCGCATCTTCCAGCTGTGTCGGGAACCAGCAAATGCTAATGACGTGAAGGCACATGCACGTCATGTCATTAGCATATGCCGGGTCCTGACTCATCCTCCTAATCCTCCCTCCTCATCCTCCCTCCTCATCACTTCCCCTCTCTCCAATTACACCCCCCCCTCCTTTCCCCTTTCTTGCCTTCCATCAGCTGCTCCTCTTCGCTGAGGATGAGGAGGGAGGATGATAATGGAGAGGGAGGGAAAGAGACACAGGGGAGGGAGAGGGGGGAAGAGACACAGGGGGAGGGGGCACAAGAAAGGGGCACAGAGGGGAAGGAGAGGGGGGACACAAGAAAATGGCACACAATAGGGGGACACAGAGGGCACAAGCGAGACAGAGGGGGCAGTGCATTTCCCACCCTTGGCTTATGCTTGAGTCACTGAGTTTTCTCAGTATTTTGTGGTAAAATAGGTGCTTCGGCTTATACTCGCGTCGGCTTATACTCGAGTATATACAGGTAAGTAATATTCATAGAAATTGACATCCTTAGTCTTAAGGTGCTTATACTATCTTCACTTCACAGCTGTGCCTTTGTCCTCAGTCACAGCACTATAGCATTTCAAGCTGTTTTCTATAATAGTGGTAATTTTATAAGACCTAATGTCTGCCATTCCGCCCTTTATTGATATTTGTTGCTCCCACACATAGTTCAATAATTAATTGTGCTCTATTAATATCAAAATCTCAGATCAGTGTCTGTAGTCGTAATGCAATGCATGTATAGCTAAATGCTATTGTAGTTGCGGCGGGACGCCGGCTCTAAACTGACTACGTCATCTACAAGGACTAACCCTAAGGCCAAATATATTGTTGTATATATCTACATCTATTGTATGTCTTATTAAGCAAAGTCATAATTAGATAGTCCAGCTGTATCTTCATGTGTTTATTTATACTTTTTTTTAGCTCCCTACATATATCATAGGTATATATACCATCTCTATTCCACAATCAGTGCCTTCAGTATATTATTAGTTCATCCCTTTTTGTTTTTAAAGGCTATTATATCAATGTTCTTCCCCTTTTTTTTAATTTGCGGTTGAAATAAAGATTTACATTAATTCCTCACTTTTTGTTTTATTATCCTTGCTCAAAAATATGATATTCCCATCTCTTAGCTCCGTGGATTTTATGACCAGAGCCCTGAAGAGGGCACAGACAAACATGGGGGCCTGAAGACCCTGTATTGCTTGGCCCTGGGCTGAAAATAAAGCAAAACATGAGAGATTGATGTTGAAATATATTCTGGTTATGCTGCTATTAATGAGCATAACTCTTGTTTTACTTTCTGTAACAGAAAAAAATATTATCTTACTTGCTAGTTTTAATGAAAGGGAAATAAAATTCCTGACCATATGTTTCATTTTCGTGGAAAAAATCTGTACAGTATGTTTTGTGTGAAAAAGTCTCAGCAGATTCTCCACATGCTTGTGTATAAATGAAACAAGAACATTGTTTTCTTGTGGCATTTCAAGAACAAATATCTTAAACATACTTCTTATCAGTGCAATAAAATACAATATTTTATTGTTAACTTCTTGGTTTTGTAAGTTATATTATGCTTTAACAATGCTTTATTATATCTGTTCACTGTATCAGGTAGTTTCTAAAGTAACAAAAAGGTTTTGTACAAAATGTACGAAATTTGTCATCATGCTGATATTTAGTAAATAATTAATGTATACTTTGATAATTTGATTGATTTGCTTAAACATCTTGTGAAATTCCTGGAAAATTTTCATTGGCAGTCTCCCAACTATATTATCAAACTTCACATATCCTACCAAGGGTTCTACTGTTAATTTTGACACTTGTGAAGTATGGCTTCCATTCCATCTCTCCAGAAAAAAACCTTTGGAAGTATCGGAGCTATTCTATGGCTACTGGAAAATAGAAAACATGCAAAACTTTTTTACTTTGTGGACTATCCATTTTTTACTTTTGACTTTTTATCACTATGGAAGCCATTGATTTATGGCAAAACACATTTGATATATAGACTTTTATATTATTAATGCACCATTCAGCCTTGAATTGGCTGTGTTTTGTAAATTCATGCTTTTCTTGGTGTAGACTCGGTCAATTCACCCTAACAAGAGTCTCTATTTATATTATTTTATTTTATTGATTTTATAACTCATATCATTTTTGTAACCTAGTACTGCGTACTTCAATAAAAAGATTTTCTCTGCAATCGGCTAGGATCTCATGTGAGCTTTCTGGCCATTAGCCCTCAGCTGTGTTATATAACAAATACTAGCTCATGATAATAACAAGGGTCTTGGAGAATACCTCCTAATAGCCATAAATACAGTTTTTTTGGTGTCACAATAGGGGTGGGTGAGCCCTTAGTAGCAGTCAGGTGGTACCATGTATCTGAAACACTAAGCAAACAGAGGATATCTGAAGGAAGTAGATAGATAAAAGAGGAGAACAGACTCCTGGACATATCCTCTCCCACCCCACAAATATGCTACTCCCACCTCCCATTTAGGGATGGAGAAGCTTATCTTCTGAGATCTGAAATACTAAAGTTCAGATGTAGGTTAAAAGCTCCATTTAAATGTTTTTCTTTACATACTAATTTTATTGATAAATTGTTATTAAATAAAAAAAATTACAACCTTACAGTGCCTTGCAAATGTATTCACCCCCCCCCCCCTTGACTTTTTACCTATTTTGTTACATTACAGCCTTAAGTTCAATGTTTTGTTAATTTGAATTTTATGTGATGGATCAAAACACAATAGTCTAAGTTGGTGAAGTGAAATGAGAAAAATATATACATAAAACTATTTTTTAGAAATAGAAAACCTAAAATTGGCATGTGCTTATGTATTCACACCCTTTGTTATGAAGCCCATAAAAAGCTCTGGTGCAACCAATTACATTCAGAAGTCACATAATTAATTAAACGATGTCCACCTGTGTGCAATCTAAGTGTCACATGATCTGTCATTATATATACACACCTTTTTTGAAAGTCCCCAGAGGCTGCAACACCTAAGCAAGAGGCACCACTAATCAAACACTGCCATGAAGACCAAGGAACTCTCCAAACAAGTAAGGGACAATGTTGTTGAGAAGTACAAGTCAGGGTTAGGTTATAAAAAAATATCCAAATCTTTGATAATCCCCAGGAGCACCATCAAATCTATTATAACCAAATGGAAAGAACATGGCACAACAGCAAACCTGTCAAGAGACGGCCTCCCACCAAAACTCATGGACCGGGCAAGGAGGACATTAATCAGAGAGGCAGCACAGAGACATAAGGTAACCCTGGAGGAGCAGCAGAGTTCCAAGCAGAGACTGTAGTATCTGTACATAGGACGACAATAAGCCGTTCGCTCCATAGAGTTGGGCTTTATGGCAGAGTGGCCAGAAGAAAGCCATTACTTTCAGCAAAAAAACAAAATGGCAGGTGTTGGGTTTGTGAAAAGGCATGTGGGAGACTCCCAAAACGTATGGAGGAAGGTGCTCTGGTCTGATGAGACTAAAATTTTACTTTTCGGCCATCAAAGAAAACGCTATGTCTGGCGCAAACACATCACAAAACCCAAAGAACACCATCCCCACAGTAAAACATGGTGGTGGCAGCATCATGCTGTGGGGATGTTTTTCAGCAGCCGGGACTGGAAAACTGGTCAGAGTTGAGGGAAAGATGGATGGTGCTAAATACAGGGATATTCTTGAGCAAAACCTGTACCACTCTGTGCGGGATTTGAGGCTAGGACGGAGGTTCACCTTCCAGCAGGACAATGACCCCAAACACACTGCTAAAGCAACACTTGAGTGGTTTAAGAGGAAACATGTAAATGTGTTGGAATGGCCTAATCAAAGCCCAGACCTCAATCCAATAGAAAATCTGTGGTCACATTTAAAGATTGCTGTTCACAAGCGCAAATCATTCAACTTCGAGGAGCTGGAGCAGTTTTACAAGGTGGAATGGGCAAAAATCCCAATGGTAAGATGTGGCAAGCTCATAGAGACTTATCCAAAGCGACTTGGAGCTGTGATTGCCGCAAAAGGTGGCTCTACAAAGTATTGACTTTAGGGGGGTGAACAGTTATGCACATTGACTTTTTCTGTTATTTTGTCCTATTTGTTGTTTGCTTCAAAATAACAAATTAAAAAAACATCTTCAAAGTTGTGGATATGTTCTTTAAATTAAATGATGCAAATCCTCAAACAATCCATGGTAATTCCAGGTTGTGAGGCGACAAAACACAAAAAATGCCAAGGGGGTGAATACTTTTGCAAGGCACTGTATATATGGACAGTTGTCTTAGGATCTTTAAAGGCTGGCACGTGTCTATCACTAAATAATTATTTACCACAATTCATAATGCAATGCATCATACCAGTTCAATTTACTATGCAGCATTTCCTATGGAGAAAAACAGCCCTTAATACCTCCTCTCATGTCATTTCAGGTGAGAAAATGCTTGGTAAATACCCCTATTGTGGTAATAATGAATGAGAGAAGGAAATGGGAACTGTTGCTGGTTGTACATTCAATGAATCTGTAGGGGATATTTACTAAGCATCTCAAGTGCACCTCATGTTATCTCCTGATTTACTGTGTACTATTTCCTACTGGGAAAAAAGCCCTTCTCACATTATCCCAGCTCTTCTCATCTCAGTTCTTCCCTTGTGTGGTGAGAGCTGGGTATAAATTGCAATTGCTTTTGTCTTTCAACATTTAAAGCTTCATGTGTGTCATGACCCAGGGGTGAGGGGACCAGGTACATCTCATACCCTTCTGATCCAGCTTACAGGAACACCACTTGGATTAGATATCTCTGCCTCTTGCCAGTTTAGTCAGCACAGGAACTGCAGTCATCAGGATACAAGCACATATGGGTCCCTTTAGATAGGACCAACAGGAACACAGAATACAAGTAAGCTTTGTAAAATTAAATTAAAGCCTTCCCTCTGGAATGACACCATGTTTATGTGTAGTCAAACAGAGCACAGTTTATTAACGGACACCTCACATGACAGGCTGTTTTCAAATCTCCAATTAACTACTAAGACAATGGCTCAATGACAAGATACAAACATTTATCACAGCAGTATTAACCAATGCCAGGCTGTGGCCATAGCATTTAAAAATGTCTAAAGTCCAGTGGTCCCCCTGGGTATGACAGAGATCCATTGTATTAATCCCATATGAAATTGTACAGTCCCAATTGAATTCAGCTCTGTCTGAAAAGGCTTTTGAACGGGCATGGCTGGTGAAAGTGGGGTCTAAAAGGGTCCCGCCTTGAACCCAAGAGTCTGGTCGTAACAGCATGTTTATCTCAAACCTTCTAGGATAGTTATATTAATAGTTCCTAGCACAATATTAATTGAAATTTGACATTAGAAATGGAAGCACACTTTACCACTCATTGTCATTTTTACCGTAGGACTGATAAATTAAAAAACGAAACACATGGCAAAGCAGTATTGAAATAAATGAATCAATCCATTGCATTAGCTTCAATGTTTTTATAAGAACTCATTACATGACTCACCCTAAGTCTCCTATCATTATGAAATGATCTAAGGAGGAACACAAACTTACTTGTTTATGGAAAATATGTATCATAATAATACATCTTGCTAATTTGCAGTTACACATTCCCTCTATGTTCATACAGCAGGCTAAAATTATATACAAGAGTTATTAAGAATGAACAAAACAAAATCAGTCACATTTAAGGCTAGATCCCATTGTTGTGAGTAAATGTTTAAAAATATCTGTTAAAGTGTACAGGATTTTTGTATGGCAAATAATAAATAAATTGGGTTAATTTATTGTAGTTTTTCCGTTCTTACACATCTCACTGATGATATTAGACTTTAAATAACTAGTAACTAGCCAATTTATGGCAGGGAGATATAATGTGGTATTTTTGAATATTTGGCCTTTAAGCACTCACAACATCTCGGCTGTGGGTAAATAGGTTGGAAGTATGAGAACAACATAATATTTGTGCTAATTAAGGAATTACGACGAATGAAGGATTATTACTATATTCACAGACAGCTTGTAAAGTATTGAATGAATAAATTGGGATTTTTTAAGTGCTGCTGGGATAATGGTTCAAACTGAATATAAATTAATACATATAAGGAATCAAATACATAAGATCCTTCTAAGATGGGAATAGGAAGAATGAAACATCAGTGGTATAAGAGATTCATTTTGATACAAAAACAATAAAATTAATAACAGTGGGGGAATAATTTCCATTGTAAACAACAGGGATTATTATGACCACCAGCTTATATCCCGAATAACCGCTGTGTGCAGCATGGACAGCAGCCCGGATGCTGGAAGGTTGGCAAGTGTATCTGGAGCCATGCAGGCTGCAGTGCATCCGACAGCTGCTGAAGAGTGTGTGGTGGAGGATCCATACTGCGAACATGACGATCAAGGTGTTACCACAGGTACTCGATGGGGTTCAAGCCCGAATTTGGAGGCCAGGGAAGTATTTAGAAGACTTTGTCATGCTCCACCAACCACTTTCAGACAATTCTGGCCATATGACATGTTGCTTTGTCCTGCTGGAAGATCCCATTCGCTCCAGGGAAGACAGTCAACAAGTATGGGTGTACTTGATCTGCAGTGATGGATAGATAACCCAATCAGCTGAGAGCGTGTTCCAGAGGTATGAGAAGACCTAGACAATGCCAAGACACTTCCTGAGAACACTGCCGCTACTAGCTTGTGTTCTTCCAACAACGGTTGCAGAGTTCTTGTTCTCTGAAGTTTCGAGCCTGACATGACAACATCCACCCAGTACATGGAGCAGAAAATGTGACTAATCAGAAAAGGCAACCCTTTGCCAATCAGAAGAGGTCCATTTTCAGTATCACCGCCCAAATTTAAGCCATTTCTGATGATAACCCAGGGAAGGATGTACCAGTGGTGCAGGTGGTGCAGTGCACTAGGGGCCTCCTCTGGGGAAAAAGAGGGAAAGGTAGTCCTGTGTAATTTTTTTTTTTTTTTTTTTGCATTTAATTTTTCTTCCTGTAGTGTAAGGCCTCCCTGGGTCCTCCCACCTGGCCCATCCCTGGGATGTCAATGGGGACCCACTGTGCCTCCTTGACCACACCCCCCCTCATCCTGAAATTTGTTTGTGCACTGAGCAGGTGCATTGAGTGATTTGGCCCTGGCGCGGCCCATCGTAAAACATTTTTTACACCTCTCAAAGGGAGGGCAAATTTTTTTTTGCACCAGGGCCCTCCATTCTCTAGCTTCGCCACTGCAATGAACCCTCGGAGCCCCATGTGCAACAGGGTTGGCTGTACTGTCATTTTAGACACATGTCTGGTAGCCCCTGGTTTGTTTAGACCGTGAGTTGCTAAAATGTAGCATATTGGTTGGGCCCAACACACCTTTGCAGCTGACATTCACCTCTGACATCAATGGCATGTGGTGAACCGCATTTTCTATGTTGTTTATCCGCAATGGTGCCATTTGTCCAGACATGGTACAGTTTAACCACAGCAGCACAAGACCAGTTCACAAACTGCACTGTTTCAGAAATACTGCCACCATTGGTCCGAATGCCAATGATCATCCCCTTTTTTGTTATTATTCTGTTGATGTTGGCTTAATGGCCTTTCAAAAGCTCAGTTATTAGTTCACTGTATCAAGTTATAAGTCATGAATATTTGAGGATCCACTGCCCATAAAGAATTACCTTTCTCTAAGGGCCTCATTTGGCATATTTTTTTACAGAAGTTTTTAGTTAGCGAAGACCTTGCTTTTGGATAGAAGACTACTAATTAAAAACGTCTGTAAAAAATTCTGTTCAGTGTTTATATAGAGCCCTATTAAATTGGCCAAACCGCAATTGAATGAGGCCCTTAGAATGCAGTAAGAACATGACATATTAGTATTAATTAAAAAAGAATATAACGATAATATAACATATATGGGTATAATTAAGTAGTGGACCCAGCTATCATTACCAAAGATGTTATCACATATTGTTTTTATTATTTTACAGTTTAAATTGGTTTTAATCATTGCTGTATATACAATAAATAAACAAATTCTGGTACAATAAATTAACCCAATTAATATTATTATATGATATTATTAGTGTTAAACACTAATGGGATATTTGTTTCCTGGATGTTCAACTATTAAATAATAAATAATTTTAATCAAAACAATGTGGTCTACAGCTTGGTTCACAGATGCACTGAAGGGGAAAACCGATATCTTCGAAAACAAAATAAGGCCTCATGCTAATCGGGTGGGGGGGGGGGTTAAAAATTGGGGTATAATCATAAATCGGCTGCGGGAGCTTTTTTCCCTTAAGTTACACGTCTATGTTATGACCCTCACATTACGGCACTCATCCCACATCGGTAACTCAAACCCTTATCCGCAAAAGATTTTCAGTGTATGTAGTACCCAAACCAAGCTTTACAGGTGAGAAATGGCTCTAGGAACCAACAGAAAATTAGAACATCAAGGTTAATATAATGAGTGTTGTAACTGTGGCAAGGAACCATTATATTTATATATAAAAATATACAGCCTTATTAAATTGGAATTCAGTAAATTTAAAAGGGCTCTATTTAAGCACACAGCATATTTTTTTTAGTTAGTGAACTTCTATCCAAAAGCAAGGTCTTCACTAACTAAAAACGTCTGTAAATAAAATATGCTGTGTGCCCTTTTAAATTTACCGAATCGCAATTTAATAAGGCTGGTAATTTTAATAACATTAATTATCTTAAATATTAGTTTTATCTTTATAGATGTATATACTCTTTAAATCTTTTACATAGTATTATTTTGAATTCCTATTCTAGTTGCCCGTTCTTTCGTTTCCTCCTTCTTTAATATTATTCCTAGCAAATGTGTAGGTTTAATGTATGTATTAACCACAATTATCTATCTAAAGTGGTTTCCTAATATGTATTAACCCCTTGAGTACTGGGTTGTGTGTTACCCAGGGTTTAGTAGAATGAGACAGACATAATAATACAATATCATATGTTTTAATTACACATATGTTGGACTGTGTGTCAAATAATGTCAAAATGTCATAATTTTCATTGTTTTAGTGTCTCTTTAACTGCTGCTGTGGCACTCCTCAATGGTTTTAAAATCATCTGCGAGTGGTCTTTGGTACCCTTAATATTTCTTTCAGTTTTTTGCACTGCCCTTGTTTGCTAGTGATCCGTAAAATTTTATTAGGTTTTGGTGTAAAAGTCTAATGGAGTAACTTGTGATCTTTTGTCAGCGTAAAAATCAATGGAAAAGTTTGCTGTGCTTTTCGGTTTTGTTGTGCTGCAGTCACTCGTAGCAAATTTTCGGGATGGGTAATTTACATAGCTATTTATTATATGCAAATTATTTTCTGTAATTATATTTTTTAAGTAATTAATTATCCTTAGGTTTTAGTCTCCTTAAGGGTAATAGGGGACTCCAGACGTGGACCCCTTGCTCACTGTGCCTTAGGGAGTTCAGCTGCACCTCACTGACGAGGCCCATAAAGGCCAAAACGCATCTGGTGTTTGCTGTTTCTTCTGTTCAGGGTAGAATTGCCTGGTATTTCGGGGCTGGGTCAATCTTTTGAGTGGGACCAGACTGATATACTACAGGATATTTCTCCCTGTGAAGGGCACAAGTGAGCTAAAAGAGGTTGCTCTCAGAGTGGCTTATCATGGTCATAGAACTAACCTATTAAGGTTGGTTCATTCTCTGATGAGCACCTCTAAGTTTTTTTGTTTATGCAAATTATTCTTAGGGTTTAGTCTCCCTAAGGGTAATAGGGGACTCCAGACGTGGACCCCTTGCTCACCGTGCCGTAGGGAGTTTAGCTGCACCTCACTGACGAGGCCCATAAAGGCCGAAACGCGTCTGGGGTTTGCTGTTTCTCCTCTTCAGGGTAGAATTGCCTGGTATCTCGGGGCTGGGTCATTCTTTTGAGTGGGACCAGACTGATATACTACAGTATATTCCTCCCTGTGAAGGGCACAAGTGAACTAAAAGAGGTTGCACTCAGAGTGGCTTATCATGGCCATAAAACTAACCTATTAAGGTTGGTTCGTTCTCTGATGAGCACCTCTGACTTAGTTTTTTAGTTGTTTTTATATTTTTTAAGTAGTTTGATTTTTTATTTTATTTAAAGTTTTTTGTAATTACTGTATATAACTACTGGGGCTCCTTTTGGTCTCCATGGACGGGGTACATTACAATATTGACCCCAGCGGTGGTAATTAGGGCGCTATGGGGGTCCTTGAGGAATGGCTTCCTAGTAAAATAAAGCCCAGAGAGATATGAGGAAGTAATTTTTTGCACCTACTTGTCAGATTGGACAAGTTCACTTGTACATTTCTACAAAGCTGTCAAATCTTACACGTAAGTCTAACCTCGAAGAAATGCCATCTGAGTGCTCAAAATTTTATCCTAATATCCTAATCCCAGAGTACCTGTTCCATAACTATTTTAAAAATCGCTGTAACATACCTGATGTAACAATATCTAATCTTGCTGAAGTGTACTTAGAAACCTCTACAAGTGAAAAAAAAGCCTGTGGAGACTTTAAACTCCACATAAAGACAGCCTGAATTCCTCAAACCCATCACTATGAAAAGTGACTCCCATGGCTCCCTTCCTACCACTACAGGGATCCATATTGGATCCCCATGGACCCTAACCCCCTTCCATGGTCCCTAACACTAAATACTTAAAAAAATAACATAAAATAAAAAAGTTACTCCTGTAAGGGGGGAAATTTACACTGCCTGTCCATTTGACACCCTCCAGCGACGATCATCAATGCCCTGGTCCTCAGTCTTTAGCCCTGGATAAGAAGACTCTTCCAAGATAATTGAAGAATTCGTCCTCTTCTTGATTGATTTAAGGCCTTGGTCCTCATCTTTGAGTCATGGAAGTGGGTCTCTGCCTAAAAAACAACCACTTCATAAAATATTTAATCTAGGGACTTTCATGGTATTAATGAAGTCCTGTGAGGTTCAACAGGGACCCCTATGGTTATAGTTTAGAAAGCCATGGAGACTGTAGGCACTCCCATTGTGATGGGGTTAATTTTAAGTGGTCCATAGGGAACCATGTTATAGGGTTTAATATTGGTGCTATGGGTTACCTTATGATAATACTTTAGATGGGAGAATCTCGTGGATATCCAGGCTCATAGGGCGTAGCATGTATTGAGTTTGGACCCTGGGGATACCCAGCTCACAGGGGTAGCGGGTCATAGACAGAGTTGTCATAAACCCCTACATTTTTATTACACGGGAAGGGATTTCAAAAGATAGATAGATAGATAGATAGATGGAGTATGGGAGGATATAAGTTCTAGTGTAGGGTGTTCACTTTAGTGGATACCATTCTGTAATATTGCTATGTAGACTACTGACAAGTGCATGTTAGAGTTAAAGACCTATGGGCACCCCCCAGGTGCAGCATTAGCGGTGTTGTTCCTGGAGCCATGGAATGGAGGCCATAGTGATTAAACACCCTAACACAGCACCTATCAGATGGCAAGAAATGGTAATTCCTTTCTTTTAATGGAAATTATCCCAGTTAGGCATAAAATTATATTTTATAATGTAAAAGAATATCACCCATGCACTTTTATATAATTAAATATATCATATCTGCACTTTGTACTTCTTTTTATGCATTTCAGACATTTTCAAAACTTGTTTCAAATGTTTTTGTAACCCCAGTTGTATTGTGGACCACCTGAGTAGAGCTCACGAGTGACTGGTAGTCCACAGACTAGAGTTTAGGCTTCTCTACTTTAAAATCCTCAGTGAAATCAAATCTGGAGAATGATTATGGAGCTGGAATTAATTATCTGTCTCTAAGGAAGATTTCAAGTATGATGAAACATGTTGATAAAGTAGTTTAGGTTGCCTTTTATGAATGCTTCTACACATGGAATTATAAGAATTGTTGTTGTTTAGTCATGTCTGACTCTATGGGACCCCATGGACTGCAGCATGCAAGCCACCTTTGCCAGCCACAGCCCCTCTGAGCTCCATCAAGCTTATTCTCATTGCTTCAATGATCTTGACTATCCTCTGTATCTGCCGTCCTCTTCTTTGCGTGCCTTCAATCTTTCCCAGCATAATAGTCTTCTCTAGGGAATCTTGTCTTCTCATGATATGGCTGAAAAAAAGAGCTTTAGCCTTATGATCAGACCTTTTAGTGAACAATTGGATTTGGTTTCCTATAGTATTGATTGGTTGGATCTTCTTGCACTCCTGTTACTGCCTCCAGTTCTTCCCCATCTATTTATCAAGACTTGAGATTGCTGTTTGCCTTGATCTTTGTCTTTTTAATATTGAGCAGCAGGCTAGCTTTTGCACTCTCTTCTTTCTCCCATGAGTAGGTCCTTTAGTCCCCCCTCACTTTAAGCCATCAGAGTAGTATCATCTGAAGTTGTTGATATTCCGGCTTTGTATTTATCCAGGCTGACATGTAAGTTGAACAAGTCAACAATATACAACCTTTTCACATTTTTTTTCTATACTGTTGTTTCATGTTCATTTCTGGCCGTGGCTCCTTGGTCCACATACAGATCCCGGACAACCTAACCAGACAACGCGAGAACAACGGCAAACATTAAAAAACAAAACAATACACACACAAATAAAATAAAAACCTTACCCACACCAAGGGGGGACACCCAGGACCTCTGCAACACAGCTTAAACCTCGAATTCTGGCAAATTTAAAAAAGTTTACACACTCAAAAATCCCCTAAACAAGGGAAAAAATGACCGCCGAAGAAAACGAGGCTACACGACCCCTAAAGCCGCTAAATTCCACAAAGCAGATACGGCTTTTACAAAAACCTGTACGACCTACAACAAACACCATTAGCAAAAATGCTTCATCATACAAACCCGACTACCACATACGCTGCCATTTTACAACACTACCTTACAGAATTCGGAAATACCCAGTTACCCTAACGGCTTCCGCTCGCACACGCAGCCAATTTACACTACACACTTCACACATTGCTGACACTTACACCTCAGCTCCACAACAGTGCAAACCTGCATTGTATGCTGCAAGAACATCAAAACTGATTGTCAGCTCTTCAGCACAATGTTTCCTGCATGTATTACTTACAAATAGGTAAAGTATATTCATTTAGTAATTTATTACTTATTTCATTACCATCACAAAATACATATACATAAAAATAAAAAAAACACTATCGCAATAAACGCAAAAGACATTCACTGCGCGCCTCACAACGAGCGCCAACGCTTCTCATAGCACACAAACTACACTAGGGGACAGCCTTGCAATAAGTACAAAAAGCAGATCAGCTGTGACCTTACAATGACAGCAAAAGTGCGTCTGATAAAAAAAAAAACTTGCAATCCGCGCCGAGATCTAAGACCACCACAAAAAATAATGTCTGTGCCAAACACCATTCCTTGACTTACAATTCTATTGCCATAATTTTTTGATGGGCAATTCGCTAGTAATCTATAAAGCAGAGGTAAAAGTTTTTCTGGAACTTATGTTTTTCAATGTAGGATCTTAAAGGCATATGTAATTTTCTTAAATTATGAGTGCATCTGATAGAGGACAACCAGTAGTGTATGAAAAAAAAATTGCATGAAAAAATGCCAAAATAGAAATTTAAAAACTTACCTTGAAGTGTGCAAAATGTCTTGTAATTTCTTAGAGTAAACACCCCCTTCAAACCTAGGCTAAATTAGCTTACAATTAATAATTTGTTTTGGCCAATCAAGAGGATGCAGAGGTTAGCTGATACATTTGTATCAAACACTGGGGTTACTGTTTGTGCTGTAAAGCAGCCTGGGGCAGCTGCAGGTCTCACATATGCACACAGCAGCTCTGTCTATGCTGATCTCTGCTGGGGGGCAGGGCCCAACAGCACAACAGACACAGGAAGCAGTCTGGTGGGTCACTTCCCAGCAGTTACTTTAGGCTGACAACAGTCCTCTCCTATTGGTTGAGGAAGACACAGAAGGTGAATAAGGGGTTAGAATTGGTCTCCAAATGCACCATGTTGATTGGGGGGGGGGGGGGGGCAGGTGCCTGTGTAGACAACCCATGGGGCATCAACATAATCATTAGAGGGATTTTTAGATATTAATAAAAAATAAAATGTTTTATGAAATGTGCTGCATATATCAAGGATGCTTTTTGCCTACGGACTGCAGAAATGTATTAATCCAGGAAACTTAGGTATCCTTTAATCATTTCCATGCTGGCTTATAAAATTAGTTTGATTGTTCAATAATTAGAGCACTTTTTGGAACTGCTTTTTGTGGGATTGGGATATAGACTGACCTTTTCCAATTTACTGGCCATTGTTGACTTTTCCAAATAAGTTGGTATAATAGAAAGCAACACTTTTACAGCATTTTTATTTAGGATTTTGAACAGTTCGGCTGGGATGTCATCAACCCCTGCAGCCAATCTCACTTCACTCTCCAAGATGTCTGGCTCCAGCTCATTTGGACAAATGAAGGACAAATGAATGAGGTTAAGACGCTTCCTCTATAGATCTTCTGTGTATTCCTTCCATCGCCTCTTTATCTTATCTGCTTCTGTTAAATCCCTATCATTTTTGCCTTTTATCACCCCCACTTTTGCATGAAAGGTTACTTTGAGATCCCCAATTTTCTTGAAGAGATATCTTGACTTTGCCTTGATGTTATCTTTTTATATCTCTTTAAATGATCATTATAGAATCTCTCCTTCTTCTCCTTTCTTGCTCTGGAATTCAAGAATCAGTTGAGTTGTCTCTGAGGCTGTTGGAAGAGGGTGTTTACTATAACCAGAGAATTACCTTGACAGAATTCTACTAGTCTCTAATATGCTTCCAAGGCCAAACCATTATTCAAGTTATCTTTTGATTCCCTACTTTAGCATTCCAATCTCCTATGGCGAGAATAACATATTTTTTTGTTATATACAGGACGTATTAAATATACTTGTAGAATTGTACAATTTCATCCTGTTCAGCATCCATGATTGGGGTATAGACCTGGATCACTCTGATATTAAATGGCTTGCACTGGACTTGAATTGAAATCTTTATGTCATTTATAGGGTTGTAACCAAGCAATGTTACATAGTTACATAGTATTTAAGGTTGAAAAAAGACCTTCAGTCCATCAAGTTCAACCTTTCAAGATCTCCTCTGATCTGCAATATGCGAATTAACTATTAATTTATTAGTTGTATTAAAAAAAAACTGTCAGAACTGTCCTTCTGGATGACTATTTGTTGAGGTGAAGGGGCTTGTGTACTTCAATGAAGCTGTGAGCTTTACCATAGGAGGGCCACCTAAGATAGGCAAGTCATAGATGGGCGACCCACTGGAGAAGGAACTGGCAATGCTCTTCAGTATTTTTGCCATGAAAACCTTATGGATTAGCACAACCAGACACAGATGTTTATTACGAGTCACAGAAAATCAAACACAACTGAGCGACTAAACAACAACAACAACAACAACGAAGTACTGCTTTGACCACCCGTTGATTGATTATGAGGGCTACTTCATTTCTTCTGCTTTATTCTTGACTACACTAGTCTGGTGGTTATCTGATATGAAAGATCCCTTTCCAGTCCATCTGAATTCAAGAATTCCCAGGATATCAATGTTTAAGCTTATCATCTCATGTTCAACCATGTTCAGTTTGCCTTGCTTCATCGTTCTGACATTTCAAGTTCCTATGCTGAATTGTTCTTTGCAACAGCAGACTTCCTTTCCTAGTCCCTTTATATATATATATATATATACAAAAGTATTCACCCCTTTGACTTTTTACCTATTTTGTTACATTACAGCCTTAAGTTCAATGTTTTGTTAATCTGAATTTTATGTGATGGATCAGAACACAATAGTCTAAGTTGTTGAAGTGAAATGAGAAAAATATATACATAAAACTATTTTTTAGAAATAGAAAACAGAACATTGGCGTGTGCCTATGTATTCACCCCCTTTGTTTTGAAGCCCATAAAAAGCTCTGGTGCACCAATTATCTTCAGAGGTCGCATAATTAGTGAAATGATGTCAACCTGTGTGCAGTTTAAGTGTCACATGATCTGTCATTACATATACACACCATTTTTGAAAGTCCCCAGTGGCTGCAACACCTAAGCAAGAGGCACCACTAACTAACACTGCCATGAAGAACAAGGAACTATCCAAACAAGTACGGGACAATGTTGTTGAAAAGTACAAGTCAGGGGTAGGTTATAAAAAAAAAAAATACAAATCTTTGATGATCCCCAGGAGCACCATCAAATCTATCATAACCAAATGGAAAGAACATGGCACAACAGCAAACCTTCCAAGAGACGGACGCCCACCAAAACTCACAGACCGGGCAAGGAGGGCATTAATCAGAGAGGCAGCACAGAGGCCTAAGGTAACCCTGGAGGAGCTGCAGAGTTCCACAGCAGAGACTGGAGTATCTGTACATAGGACGACAATAAGCCGTACGCTCCATAGAGTTCGGCTTTATGGCAGATTGGCCAGAAGAAATCCATTACTTTCAGCAAAAAACGAAATGGCAAGTTTAGAGTTTGTGAAAAGGCATGGGGGAGACTCTCACAATTTATGGAGGAAGGTGCTCTGGTTTGATGAGACTAAAATTTAAATTTTTGGCCATTAAAGAAAACGCTATGTCTAGCGCAAACCCAACACATCACATCACCCAAAGAACACCATCCCCATACTGAAACATGGTGGTGGCAGCATCATGCTGTGGGGATGTTTTTCAGCAGCCGAGACTGGGAAACCGGTCAGAGTTGAGGGAAAGATGGATGGTGCTAAATACAGGGATATTCTTGAGCAAAACCTGTACCACTCTGTGCGTGATTTGAGGCTGGGACGGAGGTTCACCTTCCAGCAGGACAATAACCCCAAACACACTGCTAAAGCAACACTTGAGTGGTTTAAGGGGAAACATGTAAATGTGTTGGAATGGCCTAGTCAAAGCCCAGACCTCAATCCAAAAGAAAATCTGTGTTCATATTTAAAGATTGCTGTTCACAAGGGCAAACCATCCAACTTGAAGAAGCTGAAGCAGTTTTGCAAGGAGGAATGGGCAAAAATCCCAATGGTAAGATGTGGCAAGCTCATAGAGACTTATCCAAAGCGACTTGGAGCTTTGATTGCCGCAAAAGGTGGCTCTACAAAGTATTGACTCTAGGGGGGTGAATAGTTATGCCCATTGACTTTTTCTATTATTTTGTTCTATTTGTTGTTTGCTTCACAATAATATTAATAAAAAAAAATCTTCAAAGTTGTGGGCATGTTCTGTAAATTAAATGATGCAAATCCTCAAACAATCCATGTTTATTCCAGGTTGGTAGGTAACAAAACACGAAAAATGCCAAGAGGGGTGAATACTTTTGCAAGGCGCCTAAATGTTACTCCCAAGCACCTAAATGTTAACCTTGTGCCATGAAGATCCTTAAAGGACCTCCATGGCATCTAAAAATTAACATGAAGGTCCAGCAATGGCACTAACAGTGAACCTATATGCCACAGTGGTCCTTCCAGGACCTCAATGGCATCTCTTAAACCTATATGCCATGATGTTCCTGGAAGGACTTCCATGGCATCTAACTATGAGATCTTTGCCATGGAGGTCCTTACAGAACTTTCATGGCATCTAAATGTCACCCTCCATCCTCCTAAGGGGACTAATATGCCATATAGGTTACCATGTCATTTAACATATGAACTCTCTTTGTATCTAAAATGAATATAATATATATCATATATATAGTTGTGAGCATATGAGCCGTTGCTCACGCTTGCGTGCTCGCATAGCGAGCCCACGGCCCTCGCATAGCGAGGGCTGCGGGCGAGGGCCTTAGTTGTTGGCATGGAGCGCCAAAGGCGCTCCTTGTCAGCAACTGCGCCCCTCGCAAAATTTACGTTCAAACGCAAACAACCACAGAACAACCGCGACCACGCAAACAACACGACACACCAACTACATCCCTCGCAAACTTTACCTCGCAACCCAAACAACATATGAGACACGTTACCACACATTACGACCTCGCAACAATCGGACGCAACTCGCGAACATTACAAAATTCAAAACACAATCAATACACACACCACATACATAAAAAGCTTACCTACAGCAAGAGGCAGCATCCAGGACCTCAAAAAAACAACTTACACCTTCATTTAACTCAAAATAAAAGAGTTTAGACACTAAAAAATTAGCTAAGCGAGAGAAAAAATGTCCGCCGAACAAAACGAAAACAAGGCTACAGCACTCTAAACACGCAAAACACCACAAGAAACTCGCAAAACACCACAAAAGACCTACGGATATTCCGCTAAGACGCATACCACACATTACCCGCCATTTTACGCCAATGCGGAAGTACACGATTACGCTAATGGTTTCGTCTCGCGCACACACAATATTACACTGCACACATTCAGCACACTTACACAGCAGCTCCACACCACTAATGCTGCAGCAACATCAAAACACATTGACAGCTCTTCAACACAATGCTTCAAAATAGGTAAAGTATATTCATTTATTAATGTATTACATATTTCATTATTACACACCAAACAGCATTAGCTACCTTACAATTTCATTGCCGTCATTTTTTGACGGGCAATTCGCTAGTATATATATATATCATATAAATAGTACATTTGTGTTCACATTTAAATGTCTAAAAAAAGTTTAAAAAAACTTGCTACCTGCTCCAATTCCGATAAATACGGTTATTAGACTGCATTCTGGGAAGCTGAGCAGGGACATGCAAACGTGCCCACAAATGCTTCCTTCTTCAATCCATAACCATTTCAAACATGGCTTCCTTTAAGCTTATGACCGTTGCATTTGACAGCCTTTATGCAAAGCCAAGGTTGGATTATACACAAGCTGGGAATCCTACCCACTGACAGCCATTTCTAGGTTACTGCCTCTCATCAGCGTAGGGCAGGATCCCGGCTTGTGTTGTGGACCTTATGATTAGGTAGTTCACCACAACAATCATTGAATATATGGTGGGCAAAAGAGTGATAGAAACCCTCCACCATACAGTAGTACAGCATATAAATAGTACATCTGTGTTCACACTTGAATGTCTTAAAAAACAAGTTAAAAAACTTGCTTCCTGCTCAGAATTCCAAGAAATACAGTTATTACACTGCATTCTGGGAAGCTGAGCAGGGACATGCAAATGCCCCCACAAGTGCTTCGTTCTTCAATCCATAACCATTTCAAACATGGCTTCCTTTAAGCTTATGCCACTGCATTACACAGCTTTTATGCAAGGTTGGATTATACACAAGCTGGGAATCCTACCCACGTACAGCTGTGTACTATTTATATGCTGTACTACTGTACAGTGGAGGGCTTCTATCGCTCTTTTGCCCACCATATATTAAATGATTGTTGTGGTGAACTATATATATATATATATATATATATATATATATATATATATATAGCTAGCTAGCTGGCTGGCTAGCTAGCTAGCTAGCTAGCTAGATAGATAGATAGATAGATAGATAGATAGATAGATAGATAGATAGATAGATAGATAGATAAGATATAAAATTGATAGAGATGAGAAAAACTAAAAATCCTACATACAAAGGCTTTATGTGAATAAAAACGTAATTGATGTACAACAGAAGTACAGTTGACGTTATGTACTATCTCTTACTGTCGCTAAATATAGAGTCACTAACAGAGAGATAAGCTGACAGTATGACACTGCTAAATAGCACTGCTGGTGAACTTGTCTGTTCCTGACAAGAGCAGCTGGTCTTATCTGCTTGATAATTGATGGAAAGTAAAATACACCAGACATTGCAGTATACTTTATATTTCTTTGATAGTTGGTTTAGTTTCACTCGTTACCTTCTATCTATGTATGCAAATAAAATGTAGTACATTTAGTAAGCTAGTAAAAGGTTCTCTTTCTTTCAGTGGAAAGTTGTTTTGTGAGTATCCTATGGACAAGTTCTTGAAACATCTAGGGCAATGTCGTGTATCTATTACTGTTTTTCAATGTAAGAAAGGTGTGTGAAATGTGTGAGACATCTTCTGTTATGCTTTGAAACTACCAAGACCAAGTAATATAGTTTTAAGAATACTTGATAGCAAAATAGATTTTATTACTTTAATCATATACTACTACATTCTCAACTTCTTCTGTAACTGCATAATTATAAAGTATTGCAATGAATGTTTTTGAGCTTTATACATTCTTTGTGCAAAACAAGATAAATATCCCTGTACCACGCAGAGCCCAACAAGAGCTGATCTCAGAATCTGTGATGTTAGCAGTAACATCGTGCTTTGTATGAATCAGTTATCTGCAGTTAAGATTTCTACCCAAGGCATTTCCTTCTTTCATCAGAACCTAGGTGAATGTAAAGTGCAATGATGCCATTTTGTTTGTATATTTGTAGCTGTCCGAAAGCTGTTCTGATGAAAATATATAAAAAATGCTGATATAAAATTATAAAAAAAACTGTAAATGCTAGTGTCAAGTTACCACTTGTAAATTAAATTCAGATCAAGGAATGTTATAAGATGTGAGGTTCCTTTTGGGGGATGAATCCTTTAATGATATCTCAATAAATTGTGTCATTTTCAGTCTTACCAACAAATTTTGTAGAGGTGATTTTAAATTTATGTATAATATTTTAAAAATTATTATGGGCCTAATTTGTTAAAGACGTCCTCACTTCCTAAGTGCAATTTACCTAATCTTTTTCCCTTACATATAATATATTTTCTCACTGATATAACACAGAATATATTGGACACTCAAACAATACTATTGTTCTACTAAATTGATTTGTTCTTTCCTTCAGTTTATAACGTTGTATTTCCATTGAATGCTGAATTTTGCATAATAAGCGATTTGTAAACAAAATTTTATTAGCAAAAAAAAATGAAACCTTTACATTTTGCAACTTTTATAATCAATTATTCTTTACTGCAGTTGAGTATGTCCTTGTAAGCTAAGGAACTGATATATAGTGCTGCTGAAAGCACTGGCAGTTGTTAATGCCATTGTGCATATGCAAGCTTCCTATTTATTCAAACCTCCTCCCACCTCAAGAAGTTGATTTACTGAAAGCAAAATTGTCAATTCCAAAGTAGGATAAATACACATAAAAGTGAAGGAATTGGAAGTTGTATTATTTTTATTTACATTTTGAAAACACACTGCCAATTTTCAGAGCCTATTTGTCAAAGTGTCAAAGTTTCCATCAATTCACAGAAAGTGGTGTTATTAACTATGTTAACACCGTATGATAAATGAGAATGAGAATTGAAGACTTTGATAAAAATATTCAGTGCAAAGAAAATGTACAAATTAATTCTAAGTGTATATAACTTATTAAAAAAAATATGAGTTGTAAAATTAATATAGATTAGAAAAAAAAACTGAAAATTGAACATAAAAGGCCTTATGTGAATAAAAACTGAATTGATGTAGAACAGAAGTACAGTTGATGTTATGTACCTAATGCTTCCTGTAACTAAATATAGTCACTAAAAGAGAGATAAGCTGATAGTATGACACGGCTAAATAGCACTGCTGGTGAACTTGTCTGTCCTGACAGATCTTCTTTATAACTTAAAAATTATTTATATCGAAAGTGGATTAAAATATCAAACATCACTAAATAGTACTCTTTTGATTTACCTTAGGTTATCATTTAGTTTTTTTCTTAACTGAAATAAACATGTTATTATATTGATATAATATAATATAATATAATACAACACAATATAATATTACAACTATATCACTCTCATCACAACACTAATGCTTCCAAGTGTACCCATCGATTTTGTTAAAATGGGATGAAGTTTATTGCTAAAAAGACTTGTAATATATTTTCCTTTGAACTATTTGGCTAGAGCTACCATTTTATGAATGTTGTTAAATGGTGTAACTGGGTACAAAGGACTAGTGATGTGATAGAATAATTCTGTTGTGTACACTGATGATATTATGAGAGCACTTTGGGCTTGTCTAAAAACTCTCTTGAGAAAGTTTTCTATTAACACAAATTTAGATAGGTATACTAAAAAGAGTAAACATTTGGAGAACTCTTGGAGAATCTCTCCATTTCCCATGATATCCAAATATTATTAAAATAGTACAATATTTTACGTATGACATCTTCAATAATTTTACAACCCTTTATTACATATTGTCTTTTGTGTGGGTTGGATTACTAGCAGCAACACTTGATTCAGGTCACAGGAGCAATCATTATTAATAATCACTCATTTTTAACTAACATTTGATACATGATTTACTGTGGTCAACAAATAACGATGTTTATTCACACTTCCACACTTTGATCTTCTCACTGATGGGCTGCTTTCAAGAATACAGCTATTTAGTATTTTTATGTGGTATAATTGTTTGTTTTTATTATTAATAATCTTTTATCATTATTTTCCAATTGTGAATTTCATGAGGCTTGTACAATATTTGTAGGTGAGCCATCTGTAGATGCTCATAAACATTTATCTCTATAAGTGTTTCCTTATGTACCATCCTCAGGACTATGACAACAAACTGGATATATGATATGTGTAAAAATGTTCAACTAGGTATTACTAACCTGAAAGGTGAGAAATTATCAGAACAGTTCATTTGAACTATATTTGCATGTCATTTGCATGTATTTGTTTCTATATGTTTTATGTATTAAGTCAGTTTGCTTTTACAATGATTCTTATTTAGTTTTCTTTGTATATGGACTTATTACACATCAAGGCCTGAGACTAACACAGACTGAATTAATGCAGAGGACCCGGTCAGTGTAGGATAGTAAAGTACCAATAAAGATATGAATAACTGCAGTTGGAAGTTATTTTTTAAGAAAAAGTGTTATTCAGTAATAAAAATGTTGTCTCACTCAGCTCAAAAGATTCACTTATCAGAGTGGATTTCTTTTCATTATTTAATTAACATCATTAGTAGATTAATGAATTCCTGTTGTAGCCAACCTCTATGGTAAAAATAGTTAGAAAATGTTCAAGGACAGAAAAAGTTAATTATTAATCAAAGAGTCATTCACTGACAATGATTGTTTTTAGTTATTGATTAGAAGGTCAGTCTTGAGCTGAATGACAGCCAACATTGAAAGATGTTTTCCTATAACTGAAAGGATATGCTTGTGAATAACAGTCAAATGCACATATTTATATATTTGTGGTACCTTACTACCATACTATATTTGGAATAGAAGTTGTGTCCCTTTTAATAATAAAGTGACACCAAACAGCTATAAAAATGAATCGCTTTAATACTAATCTTTGCTTGAGCAAAGACTTTTGTACCAAAGATGTGTTTCACTGATTCTATTCTATTTTCCAGATCTGACTTAACATTAAATACTCCTTTGACTGCCATCTTCTAGAACCTCCTGCTTACCTTATTGAGTATCCTTTTTACC
This sequence comes from Discoglossus pictus, assembly GCA_027410445.1. Classification (NCBI taxonomy): domain Eukaryota; kingdom Metazoa; phylum Chordata; class Amphibia; order Anura; family Alytidae; genus Discoglossus; species Discoglossus pictus. The sequence continues at coordinate 310,733,944 of CM050167.1, forward strand.
TCCAGCCCATAAATTGCCCAGTGACCCCAACCCTCATATTTGTCTCCAGTCACTGACCTCAAATTTAAAATCTTTAATTTTGAAGAAAAAAAAAAACTAAGGAATGCAAAAGCAATAAATTCTATCACCTTATTATGTATTTTACTTGTAAAGAACAAAAAAGCATATCAGCATTATTGGCTGATGTTCTTAAGATTGCTTGGGGAGAATTTAAAGAGATGTTATGCAAATACTTCTTATGGAAATATAATAGTTATTTCTCACTAAGAATAATTGTTATTTAAATAAATGGTATATAAAAATACACGTCTAACTTTCTATTTCTTCATTACTTAGAGTTACTGAATAAAAGCCTCAATATTAACAGCTGGTTACCTGCACTTTTAGCATAAATTAAGCACTTCAGAAGTTAGGTCTACAATTTAAAGAAACAATTACAGTATATTTTTTGTTAAAAAGGTGTTTCATTTGAGTGTTTAATTTGTTCATTTTGGTTAAGTGACTTGTATTTGCAAGTTTTTTTTAAATTGAATGCATTTTCTTCAGACATGCTTCTCTATACCAGGTGGTAAAAAAGTATCTGCTTAGAAGGTCATCAATAGGTTTGCATGCAATAGCCACTACAGGGAAGGAAGTAGATAAGTTAAGTATAGCTGTCACATTAAATATACATATATAACTATGGGGTCTATAAACAGTGCTCTGCAAAAGTATTCAAGACCCTTGACTCTATCTATTTTGTTACATTACAGCCTTAAATTCAATGTTTTGTTAATCTGAATTTTATGTGATGGATCAGAACACAATAGTCGAAGTCGGTGAAGGGAAATGAGAAAAATATATACATAAAACGTTTTTAGAAATATAGAACAGAAAATTGGCATGTGCGTATGTATTCACCCCCTTTGTTATGAAGCCACTAAAAAGCTCTGGTGCAACCAATTACCTTCAGAAGTCACATAATTAGTGAAATGATGTCCAGCCGTGTGCAATCTAAGTGTCATATGATCTGTCATTACATATACACACCTTTTTTTGAAAGGCACCTATTACCAGACAGTGCCATGAAGACCAAGGAACTCCACAAACAAGTAAGGGACAATGTTGTTAAGAAGTAAAAGTCAGGGTTAGGTTATAAAAAAATATCCAAATCTTTGATGATTCCCAGGAGCACCATCAAATCTATCATAACCAAATGGAAAGAACATGGCACAACAGCAAACCTGCCAAGAGACGGCCGCCCACCAAAACTGATGGACCGGGCAAGGAGAGCATTAATCAGAGAGGCAGCACAGAGACCTAAGGTAACTCTGGAGGAGCTGCAGAGTTCAACAGCAGAGACTGGAATATCTGTACATAGGGCGACAATAAGCGGTACGCTCCATAGAGTTGGGATTTATGGCAGAGTGGCCAGAAGAAAGCCATTACTTTCAGAAAAAAACTAAATGGCATGTTTTAAGTTTGCATAAGGGCATTTGGGGACTCCCAAAATGTATGGAGGAAGGTGCTATCGTCTGTTAAGAATAAAATTAAACTTTTTGGCCATCAAAGAAAACGCTATGTCTGGCGCAAACCCAACACATCACCCAAAGAACACCACCACCACAGTGAAACATGGTGGTGGCAGCATCATGCTGTGAGGATGTTTTTCAGCAGCTGAGACTGGGAAACTGGTCAGAGTTATGGGAAAGATGGATGGTGCTAAATACAGGGATATTCTTGAGCAAAAACTGTACCACTCTGTGCATGGTTTGGGGCTAGGACGGAGGTTCACCTTCCAACAGGACAATGACCCCAAACACACTGCTAAAGCAACACTTGAGTGGTTTAAAGGGAAACATGTAAATGTGTTGGAATGGCCTAGTCAAAGCCCAGACCTCAATCCAATAGAAAATCTGTGGTCAGACTTAAAGATTGCTGTTCACAAGTGCAAACCATCCAACTTGAAGGAGCTGGAGTAGTTTTGTAAGGAGGAATGGGCAAAAATCCCAGTGGTAAACTCATAGAGACTTATCAAAAAAGTAACTTGCCGCAAAAGGTGGCTTTACAAAGTATAGACTTTAGGGGGGTGAATAGTTAGGCACATTGACTTTTTCTGTTATTTTGTCCTATTTGTTGCTTGCTTCACAATTAAAAAAAAAACATCTTCACAGTTGTGGGCATGTTCTGTAAATTAAATGATGCAAATCCTTAAACAATCCATGTTAATTCCAGGTTGTGAGGCAACAAAACACGAAAAATGCCAAGGGCGGTGAATACTTTTGCAAGGCCCCTAAATGTTACTCCCAAGGCACCTAAATGTTAACCTTGTGCCATGAAGATCCTTAAAGACCTCCATGGCATCTAAAAATTAACATGAAGGTCCAGCAATGGCACTAACAGTGAACCTTTATGCCACAGTGGTCCTTCCAGGACCTCAATGGCATCTATTAAACCTATATGCCATGATGTTCCTGGAAGGACTTCCATGGCATCTAACTATGAGATCTTTGCCATGGAGGTCCTTACAGAACCTTCATGGCATCTAAATGTCACCCTCCATCGTCCTAATGGGACTAATATGCCATAGAAGTTACCATGTCATTTAACATATAAACTCTCTTTGTATCTAAAATAAACCTCTATGTGCCATGAGGGTTGTCAAGGCCTTCCATGGCACCATAGGTAAATTAAACTACACTATAAAAATAAAACAAATCATTTACGTCAAATTTAGTAAAAAAAAAAAGATAAACATCTAAATTACAATAAAATAAAAAACTTCAAGAAAATAAAAAAAGATTTACTGAAAATAAGTAAGACTTACACTAAAAATAAAATAAATACAATAAAAAAAATGAAAACTGCAGAAAATAAAAAAAATAATTTAAAATTTGTAGAACAGAAAATTCCATACTTAACTACCCTTTATGACCATCCAGCTATGTCCACAATGCCCTCAATAAAATGGGCTATCCAACTTGATTGAAGAATCGTGAACACTTAAAACAATCAATCCTCATCTTCTGGGACATAGAAATGGCCCTCCGCCTAAAAAACTAAGTAAAAAGAGTAGAGGTGCTCTAAGAATGAACAACAACTAAGTAGTTTTGTTCTATAGGTCTTGTTACCCACTCAGAGAGCGGCCTCTTTTAGCTCACTTGCGCCCTTCCCAGGGAGAAATATCCTGTAGTAAACCAGTCTGGTCTCACTCAAAAGAGTGATCCAGACCCGAAATACCAGGCATTTCTCCCTGAACATGAGAAACAGCAAACCCCAGATGTATGTTCAGGTCTCTTGGGCCTCGCCCACTTAAAAAACCCAACGTCCTTAAAAAAAATAATTAAACTAACGGAGTTCCTTCTATTAGGAGTTTCACCACCACAATGGCTTTTGTTGCACTTTTGTGGCTTAAATACTATTTTTTTTTGTTTGAGCTTCTGATTGGGTGATATGTCTGGCAGTCATATTTCAGCCAATCAAAATTCAGTATTTAATGTGCCCTCGCTCATTTTTCATGGGAAAATTGTTTGAACTATTCAGAATGTTCAGAGAGGTGGACCTTATCAATCTGGGCATTAGTTCAACATTTAGGCTACATATATATATATATATATCAGTAGGGATCGGGGTAAGAGCGGGAGGGAATCCCCTGTGCTCATAGGGAGTGATCAGCAGTGGTGTCATAAGCCCATTGCCTATGTATTTCTTACCCCTTCCTATAGATGGTTAGGTAGATTAGCGTAGGGCTGTGCAGCTGCTACTGATACTACTGAGCAGAAGTCTCAGGGTCTCTTGCAGCAGGTTGCATAGACACCCTGTAGGTCTAGGGAACAATGTGAGAACAGGCTGGATATGTGTTAGCTAGTTTATTAGGAGGTTGGAGAGTGCAATTGGGATGGATATGTAGCTTGTGCATTTTGCGCTGCTACATATGCGATTAGCAAATGTCCCATAGAGCCAGTTATGGCAATCGCATTAACTGACCAGATCTGATAAATCTGGCAACACCAAAAACATGTAAATTACATATACGATTGTATTGGGCCCTATGTTGGGGAAACATGCTACCGGACAAGTTCAGGGTCAACATACAAACCACATTATGATGTTTTTTTTGTATTTTAATTCCATTTTTAATCTGTATAAATTTGTATAAATTTTTAATAACACATAATGCTAATGTGTGAAGTAAAGCTAAATCAACATTAAGAGAGCTGATTGTGTTATAAGAAAATATATAAAGAGCAAACTATTTACTTAGGGCCTCATTCTATTATCGGCCGCAGCCGTTGCAGGGCCGCAAGGACCGGCCGCAAGCTATCCGGCTATTCTATTCCCCTCCGGCCGGGGGTTCCGGCAGGCTTGCGGCCGGCGCCTTGTTATCTCTTGCGGCCGATCGCGCCGGAGGAAAGCCTTTGATCTAAAACGGCCGCAAGGAAATCGGCCGTAAGAAAAGCCCGGTTGCTATTCTATTGCTCCGGGAACCCTGTCTGCAAGGCTAAAAGCGAGCCGCAGCTTACTTGCAGGAAAGAGGTCCCGCTAGCACCAATTAAGCACATAAAATAGCTCAAATAAAGCCATCCTGCACTTTGAGAAGACTATAAAGTGATTTTAGGTGTTAGAAAAAATAGCACAAATTTCCCCTATACTCAAATCCGTAAAATATATATTTTTTAATATATGTCAAATATACATGTAAAAAGTTCATAGGGCTTGGAGCATCTCAGATACGCCCACGCCGCAGCCGGAAAATAAACAGTTAATTTTATTGGGCTGATGTGCAAGCTTGAGAGTGGGTTACTATTAATCCTCATGTCCCCCAATAGGATCCCTAGCATTTACAGAGCTGTACAGTGCAGGCTTGAATTTATTTTTGACTTTGTAGATTTCACAGCTTACGGCCGGTTCCAAGATATGCGGCCGGCCGTAAGAGGAGATCCTTGCGGGGCCGTATAATTGAATTGCGAGTTAACAGAACCCTTGCAAGGAATTGCAGCCTTACGGCCGATTTACGGCCAATAATAGAATGAGGCCCTTAGACATTAAGAACTGTACTTCACATAAGTTCTGTTATAACTGTTTAAGACAAATCAACCATATTTAGAACAAGATCTGACAAATTTTAGGACTTTGATCTGGATAGTCTATGATGTTCTTTATACCATATATTACCATTAAGAACATACACTTCTTGTACACAATACAGGTTTTTTTTAGTATATCCCCCTTTTATCCCGGCCATTATTCTCACTATTTCAATACAAGTTACATATATTTATAGGAACGGCTTTGATAATCAAGTGGAAAAATATGTCTCTTTATTAAAGTTAAAAGTTATATTTTTTGCATTGCTCCAAAAGATTTCTTAGCTTGAGTAGGCCTGCTCTAAACAGTAAAGGGACAAACAAGGAGTAGAGTGCTAGTAATCATTCTTAAGTCCTTTAAACCCTTCCACCCAGGTGGAAAAAGGATCTGGCTGCTGCATAGGAAAGTGGGGAGTGTGGGGTGCACAAGTCTAAATGGAGCAGCATAAAACCTTAATATGGCATTGGATTCATAGATCATCCCCTAAAATTGTGTTTTCTCCTTCATACCTCATATCTGACAGATTTCTCTGATTATGAGGAGGAAGAACTAACAACTTGTAGAAAATACATTTTTATGGTAAGTTTATAACATATTAAGATCTTTTTGTTAAAGGAATACTACAGCTCAAGAAAAAAAAAACACTCACGGATGTACAAAATTAACAAAGTAAAATATGTTTTGGGAAAATATTCATTTTTGAAACATTATTCTGTGTTTGTTTCTTAATGTCATGAGAGGTGAATGAATAGGGCATGTGTTTGTAGGTATCAGTGGAGGAAGGATGAAACAGGCAGAAGCCTTGAGCCTTTGCTTCATAATTGGATACAATTGAAATTGACACCACATTACTGGATTATAAACAGATTCCTTGCTCCAGGAAATGAACCTATAGCTCTCCAGAAATGCAAATGCACTTTCACACAGACAACTTCCCATAATATATCATGGATGCATCCAAGGCCTAGCAGAGGTACCAAAATATATATATTTTTTTTTCTAAATAATAAATATCTGTATGAATTTTTCTTGCTTAACTATGCTATTGGTCAGACTTGTTTTAGAAAAAAATATGTTTTTTTTTTTTATTGTACAATGGTCCTTTAATTATAATAAACTGGTTTCTCTATATTTGCAATTGTGTTGCTTATTCCATGGTGGAAAAATATTACATAATTCCATTAAAACATTTTTTGGATTCATAACTAAGATGGAAAAATGTTAAGAAACAGAGCAAGTTAAATAAAAGCATAAGGTAATACACAGACAGAAAGCACTTTGTGAGACAAGAGATGAGTTAGTTGTTTTGAGAATGGATGGTGCAATGGAAAAAAAGGATTTTGTAAATCACACTGCAGAGAGCAGACTGGGAGCCACATTGTGTGATAACTCTGTGGTTTTCTATATCCCACTACTCATATACCTGTTTATACTTAGTACTTATTTATACATTTGCTTGTTTATTTCATTGAATGTAGCAGCACACACTCTAATAAATCCTTCTTTGAAAAATTGCCTTGCATGTTTCTTTAATTTCCATTTCGACTTGTAGATATATATCCTTTACTATACAAACCCCAATAATCAATAATAGGAAAAATAATACCAGCTGTAATACAGGTAGATATGCATTGTAAGTCTGTTTAGCTGTATTTTCAATGTTACGATCAAGGAACAAAAGAAACGGGGATTGGAGATTCTATTAAACATTACTCAGAAATTAACAAAAATGTGTTGCTTCTTTATGGTAATATCTAATATTGTATAGAAGCACAATCTAAAGGACTGTAGTATTGGTAAAAACTCACATGTTTACATCATGTCTGCTTCAATCTGGAATAGCTAGTTGTCCTGGAGCCTGTGAGTAGTAGGACTATAACACTACAATTTGCTCTTCCATTTGCTCCTATTGCCAATTGGCAATTTGCTAAACCTAAACCTGTTAGGAATAAAAGTAAATTGTTGCTTCTATTAAAGAAACATTTAATCAAACAGTTAAAAACTGAATCCCTTAGACTATTTGGATATAGGACTACTAATATGAACAAAATATGGAAAATGTAAGAATATTTAATCAAAGGTGAATCGTCACATATAATCTCCAAATTTAGTAAGATAATTGACGAAAATATCCCCTTTGACAAAAGCCTGGGAATATTAGCCTGGGAAGATGATATGAAAATTACAATTTTAGAGGAAGACTGGATTAATTTTTTTTTACTATAGTTAAGAACTGATCAATCAACTCCTCATATAATGAAATGATGGTAAAATTAATCCACAGATGGTACTATGTTCCTAATAAATTAAAAAAAATATATAGTAATTTAGATGGTCTATGCTGGAAACAATGTGGACTACCAGGTACAACCCTCCGTATGTGGTGGGACTGTAAAAAAATAAAAAAATTCTGGATGAGATTAAGTCAAGAAGTATCGATTCTTATTGGCAAACAAATTACCTGTAACCCGTTAAAATTTATATTACATACGCAAATGGAAATATTCCCATTAGGGGAAAGATATCTAATATCACACATATGCCTAGTTGCCAAATGGCTACTCTTGAAATACTGGAAACAACCACAGGTACCTTCTTGGTAAGAATTAGAGAACACCATCTCAAACAATAGAGAAATTATGAGAACAGAAATGTCCGATAATGTATGGGATAAAACTCCTAAGGCCACTCGTCTGATAAAATGGCAGCTTTGGGATCAATATCTGGCATCAAGTTAGAGACTTAGCGGATGTTGATGTTTCCTTGGTAGTGTTTCCATGATGGTTTTTTTTTTTTCTCTTCTCTCTTTCTGTCTCTGCGGATCTTAGTAATATAATTAAAATCTGAGTGATATTGAGGAGGTTGGGATAATAAGATCCTGCACTGTAATGTTTACGTCCTGTTTGTTATTTTTTTTTTGTACATTGCAAACACATTGTTATATTTGTTTTATTTCTTTTTCTCTGTATAAGACATATTTATATGAATAAAAGAAATTATAAAGTAAAAAAAAAAATGAATCCTGTATTTATTGATATTAAGCATCCTAAAAACATCTGACCATACTATTAATTAATATTCTTTATAAGAACATATTATAAATAGATTACAAATCAGTAATATATTATGTCTAGCTTCTCGTCTGTCTGAATTCAGACATTCTCTTATGTTTTGTCTTTCTCCAGGTGATACCAAAACATCCTGGTAACCAGCACAATGAAGACAAAACAGTACCAAACCTTTATTGCTCATCTAACTGTGGGTTAGGTGTAATGCATGGGGGTGGAGGAAATGTCTTGTGGGTGTTCTCAGGCTATTTAACAGGTTTGTCTAGGAGAAAGCTAATCCCATTATGTTACACTCAGCCTCCCAAATGTATCAGGTGTCTGTGTTCATGGTTTATTATCCTCCTGTTCACATGATGACTGAGAGTGTTGTTAAGGTATATATAGCATATTACATTGAGATACAGGGTTTTAGTAAGTAAGCTGGGCTCTGGGGTATCCATGATATATTGCTGACAGTTTTGTGTAAAATAAGCTTTTCCATTTCTGGAGAGATATGCTTGTATTTCCCGAAGCAAGGAGTCTGCTTATGGGACCGGTGAAGTGCAAGAGGTATGGTATCAAATTCAGTCTTTTCTAATTATCTTAAGAAAGGTTGTATGTTCCCTCCTTCCACACCACTCCCTCTACTGATAGCTAAAACACTCACCCTTGTGACTCAGTGCAGAGAAAGTGATGAAACAAACAAAAAATGGATTCCCATAAACAGAGTATTCAAAAATTCACAATGTCCCCAAAAATGTTTTCCAAAGATCGTATAGCTGCTAATATCATTTGGTACATAGCTAACAAACAAGTGTCTTTTTTTTCTTGAAGTGCAGTGGTCCATTTATAAAGGTCTAATTTAATAGAATTTGTACTCATCTGTAACTCCTAAAAGGCCTCTACACCATCAGCCCTTCATAGTGTAAAACCGTAGCCCGTAACGTAGCCTGCAAGACTTACGGCTATTAAATTGGTCCGGTAAAGCAGTCCACTGCGGGTGCAAATTTTTGGATCTGTCAAGCCTGTAGCTGTTACCTTCAAAAACCGCTATTAAATTGCTATGAATCCAATGGCGTTCAAACCCGTAACCCGCAAATGGAGCCAAAAAGCCAATGGGTACTAGAAAAGACCAGCAAGGGTGTTAAAATCCTATCCATAGCACTGTAAATGCAAATATACACACACTACAGTATTTTCAATTAAAGGGAAAGTCATGTGAGGTATTACATTTAATAGCAAAACATTCTCAAGCTCGCAAATCTGCAATATAAAATACTTTTATTATTGTGTTATATTGATCCCGGCAAGCAATGTGTTAATACATATAATGGAACTCGCATGGACTAGAATATAATATTTACTGATTTATTAATATTGCATTATGTCTGGAATGTGGATCTGATTGAAACTCGTAATTGAAGCCCGTAAGGCTTTGAAATCTAACCTCCATTTTTCAGTGACGTAATGATGACAATCTAATTTGCCATTGGCTCCGTCTAAACCGGTAACTATGGGTTTGACCAATTGATCATGTTCATGACATCATGAATAATGCACAAGAATGGTTTTCGGGTTTGTGTCTACGGCACAAAACTATAACTCGTGGCATGATTCAATTTAATAGCTCTGTAACGCAGCCAAATTTCAAGTCTGCAGCCTTTGCGGGTGTGCCGATGTTGCTACGGGCTTTGAATTTAATGCGGCTGCATGTCTGGGAAAATAGAGGGAAATAGATTTTTTTCATCTAGATTGTCAATTATTAATATTTGAAATCAGCATTTCTTTTTTTAAAGCAGCAACCATTAATACAGAGCTTTATACTTGGGGTAATTTCCTTTACTCAAATGTAATTTGTTGATAAATTATAAATGCTGATTATAATAAATTACCCAAACTGCAATCATAGATTATTAGCTTTGGGAAAACATCATTTGAAATGCATAAATTGCTTATTTATAAATATGTATTACTTCAAGTCTACACATATGTGGGCTAATAATATTACGTTCTGAGCATTGGTTAATTCATTTCTGAGAATTTGGGTAAATCTGAATAACAAACCTGCAAGGAAAAAAGGACGGCCCTCATGCAAATTTATTGCAGAGATTTACTGGGTTTTTGGCTTCCTGTGGAGGTTGGTTTTGAGAAAAAGCTGTAACTTGAGGAGTTTGTTTTTATCTATCAGCGAGTTGTGATGATGGAAGGAAGAGGGAGAGGTGATGAGTATTTGTTAGATAAGAGGATGTCACTGAAATTTACAGCTACAGTTGTTTGCAAAAGTATGGCCGGATTACATATGTTGTTGATTTGTGAAGTGAAAAGAAGTGAACACAACCTCTGCAGCAAACCAGTTTTAAAAATGACATTTTGCTGAAAATGCTAATGCAAATATTAATTGTGGCATGCGCACAATGTACAGCCTACTAAGGCCCTCATTCAATTGCAATTTGGCCAATTGAATAGGGCCCTAAATAAGCACATAACATATATTTTTTAAAGAAGTTTTTAGTTAGCAAGCATCTATCCAAAAGAAAGGTTTTCACTAACTAAAAACTGCTTTCATAAAAATATGCTTTGTGCTTCTTTAGGGCCCTATTCAATTGCCCACATCGCAATCGAATAAGGCCCTAAGTCAGTACTTAGTATCACCCCCTTTCACAGATATCACAGCTGGCAAATGCTATTTGCAGCCAACTAAGCATCTTTCTATTCTTTTTTTAGGAATTGCCCCCACTCTTCCTTGCAGATTGCTTCTGGTTCTGGTATATTCTTGAGCCATCTTGCATGCTCAGCATGTTTCAGAACTACCTACATATATTCAATGATGTTCAAGTCTGAGGATTGCATGGCCAATCCAAAAGCTTTAGCTTGAGATAGTTCATGGTTGATTTCCAGAAGTGTTTTGGATTATTGTCTTGAAGTATTAGCCAGACTTTTTTCAGCTTCAGTTTCTTGGCAGTCTGACATTCGCTTCCAGAAGTTGTTGATATTTCATGGAATCCATTCTTCTGGAATCCACTGGCTGCCACATAACCTAAAAGCATAATAGATCCACTCCTATGTTTACCATTCACAAAGGTTTATTTTCTTCAAATGCTTCTCCTTTTTTCTCCACAAACATACTTTTTTGGTGATTGTGGCCAAAGAGTTTGATGTTTACTTCCTCAGTCCACAACAGTTGGTTCCAAAATGTATCTGGCTTTTATATATATATATATATATATATATATATATATATATATACACACTACCGAATTTCCCATAAAAAAATTACAGTCAGGCAGGTAATGCTGTTTGCCACACAATGTAAGGCTTTTGGTCCTCGGAGTAGCTTTGGCTTTCATTGCGAGCCTCTCCCCTTGTGTACTTTTGCTTGTCTGAGCACCCTGGGCTCTGGGCACCGTCTGCGTTCATCACGTGGCTCGCAATGAGCGGCTTCATGCGCAAGGCCAAACCATTTGTTTAGTTGTGTAAAGCGGCATTTTAGAATGGTAATGTTATTAGTTGCAAGTTAGTGTTGTAAAATGTCTGTGATTGTCAATGTTTTACGCGGGTCTGGAGCATTTTCCGTACCTTCTAATAGTGTATTTTGTACCTTGTACGTTCCTGAGTAAAAGTCTTATGTGCCTGGCGGTGTTTTGCATGGGTCATGTAGCCTCGTCTTCGTTTTTTGGCCGCCATTTTTTTTGTCACTTTGGTGATTTTCCAGTGCCGAAACTCTGCACATTCGGTTTAAATTTGCGTGCAACCTCACTCCCAGACGTCCTGGCTGTCCCCCCGTGCTGTGTGTGAGTTTTTTTAATGTTTTTATTTATTTTCTTTGTGTTTTTGTTGTTTTTGGATGTGCGCTTTTCGACTGTTAACTTCGTATTTTTAGGACCTCGTTTTTTTTTTTCTAAGTCCAGCTTTCCTTTGTAAAGTGTTACGGGCTGTAATTTTTCCACACTATTTTTTCAAACTGCTATGAGTCTCGCATTTTTCCTTGAGATTTTTTTAAAATGCTACGGATCTCACATTGTGAATTGTATAATTGAGATTTCTGTTGATCTATAGTCCCGCGGGTCGTAGGGATGAGCGCCTATGGTGCTCATCTCCACCAGTGCAAGGAGCGCCTGCGTTCCTCGCTTCGCAAGCTTTAGCAACAACCCGCAATGCTCACAACTATATATGTGGTATATACAGTATCTCACAATTTTTGTAAATATTTTATTATATCTTTTCATGTGACAACACTGAAGAAATTACACTCTGCTACAGTGTAAAGTAGTAAGTGTACAGCCTGTATAACAGTAAATTTGCTGTCCCCTCACAATAGCTCAACACACAGCCATTAATGTCTAAACTGTTGGCAACAAAAGTGAGTATACCCCTAAGTAGAAATGTCCAAATTGGACCCAAGGTTTCAATATTTTGTATGGCCACCATTATTTTCCAGCACTGCCTTAACCCACATGGGCAATGGAGTTTATCAGAGCAGGTTCACAGGTTGCCACTGGAGTCCTCTTCCACTCCTCCATAATGACATCACAGAGCTGATGGATGTTAGAGACCTTGCACTCCCCCACCTTCCATTTGCGGATGCCCCGCAGAGGGTTTAGGTCTGGAGACATGCTTGGCCAGTCCATCACCTTTACCTTCAGCTTCTTTAGCAAGGCAGTGGTCGTCTTGGAGGTGTGTTTGGGGTCGTTATGTTGGAATAGTGCCCTGCAGCCCAGTCTCTGAAGGGAGGGGATCATGCTCTGCTTCAGTATGTCACAGTACATGTTGGCATTCATGGTTCCCTCAATGAACTGTAGCTCCCCAGTGCTAGCAAAATATATAATAAAATATTTACAAAAATGTGAGGGTGTACTCACTTTTTTGAGTATGTGTGTGTGTAATATATACATATATGTAAATATTATATATCACTATCTTCGCCTCTGTATTGCACATTACTTTTGAAACAAAATATAATAGTAATTGCAGCATGTGCAAAAGTTTGGGAACCTTTCCAGTTGTACGGTTTAAGAACTTAATTAACCTGTTAGGCCTTAGACAGGTAAAGAACTGTTGTTAGGAATTTATAGCGAATGACAATTCCAGAGCTTATTAAATTATCTAACTCTTCAAATCTTGTGCTAACACTCAACAACCATGGGCTCCTTTTAAGCAACTGACTAGGGATCTGAAAATTAAGCAAATGGATGCCTACATCAAAGTGATATCAAAGTGCTCACAGTCTGTAATTAAGAAATGGCAGTTAAGGTGATCTGTGGAGTCAAGACAAGATGAAGAAGACCAAGAAAACTCATGATAGATCTGTACGTATGATGAGCAGAAAAGCAAAGAAGAACCCCATATGACTGCAAGGGACCTGAAGGAAGGTGTAGCTGACCCAGAACAGCTGGTGAACTCGTCCACTGTGCAGGGTTACTTGCACAAACATGATTTGCATGGAAGAGACATTGGAAGGAAACTTTACCACTTAATAAAACTCAACTTCTAAAATATTTGTATAATATATATATATATATATATATATATATATATATATATATATATATAAATTCTGGATCGCTACATTGTAGTGGTAAAGGGACTTGTGTACCTCAAGGAAGTTGAGCTATACCATGTAGGGTCACCCAAAATGGGCAGGTTACAGCAGAGAGGTCAGACCAATTGCAATCCACTGGAGAAGGATCTGGCAACTCTCTCCAGTATCTTTGACAAGGAAACTTATGGATAAGCATAACCAGAGGCTTGTTGGCCTGGTGTGTTGTGGTCCATTGGGTCACAGAGGGTCAGAAATAACTGAACAACTATATTCTGGGCAGGAAACAAGTTTTTGTAACTTGTTTTAGACGTTCAAATGTGAACACAAGTGTCCTATTTATTTACTGTACTGTGGAAGGCTTCTATTGCTCTTTTGCCCATGATAAATTCAATGATTTTTGTGGTAAACTACCACACAATAAAATCTACTACACAAGCTAGGAACCAGCCCCATGGCGATGAGAGGTAGTAACCTTGAAACAGCTGTACATGGGTAGGGTTCCTGTCTTGTGTATAATCCATCCTGAGCTTTGCTTAAAGCTGCATAAGACAGCAGGCATATGCTTATAGGAAGCCATGTTTAAAATGGTATTGGATTACAAGAGCAAAACTTTCGTGGGCACATTAGCATGTCCCTGGCCAGGTTTCCAGAATGCATTGAAATAACTTTAAATATATATATATATATATATATATATATATATATATATATATATATATATATATATATATATATATATATATATCTCAAACTAGGATGTAGGTGGGATTTCTTTTGGACGGAAATAAAATGGACAGGATCATTAGCAAGCCGGCCTGAGAAGTTCCAAACCAATCAATGCTATAACTACCTACATTCTAGGCCAATTTTACATGTCATATAGCCATCTTTTGCCTAAATAAACTCCCACCACCCTAGTACATGGTAGTTACAGCCAGGTCTTGCTACAATCACCATCCAAAGTCCCCACAGTTGTTATTTACCTTATACCCACAAACTTTAATAAAATTAGTGAGCTATCACTTTTAGGAATTGAGTATTAATGACTAGAACCAACATATCAAGTAACTAAAATAGGAAAATATTAAAAAAGGCAGATATATTTGAGCTGGAACAGAAAATTCTGCTTAAATAAAGGGTTGTCAATTCAAAGAGGGTTTAGGAAGAAAAGTGGGGTTTTCTGTCAATGTGTGGGAAATATGAAGTGCATAAAAGCTTATCATCCAAAAAAATATCATGCATCATCCTCTTACATCTATACACATCTGTATATATCTATAACTAATTTGGATGTACCTACAAATATATATAAATAAGTTGGATGTACACATAAACATAGAATGTGAACATTGTATATGTTTCAGGGTGTTTTCATGACATGTTAATTGCATAAGTATAAAGCTTTATTTTCTATAATTAAAAATTAGCTTTTTGATTTTTTCCCCTGCCTGATTAATCTCTAGTCACATTCAGAGTATTGAAACATAAATATGATTTCACTTTAAAGTGGTCCTTTATGTTACTTTATCTTCATTTTTGGACACCAGTGATATGTGCTCCTTAATGCTAATTTTATTTTTATTGTAAAAAAAAAGATATAGCTCAGTGTTGGGAGAAGCATTGAGTCAAGCTACTAAAATAATATCCTTTAGGAGTGTCCATTTAAGATTTCTAGGTCATTACAATGAATCATTATATACCCACAACCGGATATTACACGATTAATTCTCTGTGGTGCCAGCTTATATTTGTGAAATAAAGTTAATTCTTCTTATTGTGCATATTAACATCTGTCATTAAAATGAGATTACATTTTGATCCAAACGCTGTAAATTTTATATGGTGTGACTCATGGGATGATAAAACAACAAACACAAGCACATCCATTATTTGGGTTGTCAAAATATGCAGATATTAATTTTTAAGCATAATAGTATTAGATGTTGTGCTGCGTAAATACATACCCTGCTACATGTTCAGAAATTGTGTGAACACTGCTTTCAATGTCAGGAGCATCATGGAATATAGGCTAGAAGTAACCAGACATTTGCGTTAGAGCTGTAGTAAGAAACAAAACATAAAACTTCACAATAACTCACAATTAACACATGTACCCCCACTATTTGTGAATGTTTCATATTTAACATTGATATAGTACTGACTTGTATCTAAAGGGACATTAATCTCTTCAATACTTTTATAAACATTTTTTACCTTACTTTCTTTATTTTGGCACTTATACTGCTCAATGTAGGTGCTACCATTTTGTCCCCCGCATTCTTCTTCAATGAGATCCTCCTCCTTTTTGTGTAGCCGGTGTTTTCAACAGCACATAAACAGAGGAGGTCACTATGGGGCGTTAGCCTCGTCCACCGAGCTCAGCAGCCTTGGACTAGACAGCCAAACACAAATCCATATCAGAGGAAGATTTGGACCCTAAGGAAAAAACATTGTTGGAAACCCATTTTACTGTTTACAAAAATACTACCTATTTTACCATTTACTTTGGAGAGGTTGGTAATATAAAAAAAAACTATTTACCCAACATGCTCTTTATACACCTGGCTCAAAGCCCTAACCAATAGGGTTATAAGTTTTTAGAGGGAGAGTTTCATGAATCTCCTACTCCGTCTAAAGAAAGTGGGTGGCCCCTTAGCAAGAAAAGTTTTTAGCTTAGAGCATAAAGTCTTACCTTCTCCTATGAAATCCTATGAAATATGCTTCCTTTCTCCACTTTCAGTAAACTTTTGTTTAATCTTTTCCTAAAAGCTCAGGGTTCTACTCTCCTAAATTGCATCATGCGTCTTTCTGATATGTTTTATAAACATAATACAGTAAACTCCCCGTTATCCGGCACCCACGGGGACTCCCTGTTACCGGATACATGTAGCTTCCTGTTAATCCGGAGTCCCCCCCCAAAAAAAGGATTTAAACAACCCTTAAAACCCCCAAAAACTCCTCAAATGCCTTTAAAAAGGCATTAGCACCTAAACTGGGCCATTTAGGCCCAAAAAAACAAATAGGAAAAAAGTTAGTTTTTTTAGTGCAGTCTTGAACTGCTGAATAGTGCCGGATAGTGCCGGTTATGCCGGTTTAGAGGGAGTTTTTTGAAAATGAGGAATTGATGCCGGTGCCGGTTGCTTGAGAGTCCCGGTTAGTTAGGCATCGGATAACCGGGATTTTACTGTATATGTTAACTTACTTAACAATACTCACTGGTGGTCACCAAACTAGTTGGCCCAATGCAGTTAGAGGCTACTTACAAGTTACAGCACAACACTTCTGGCAATCAGACCATCATTTGTTGGGTAAATACCTGATACAAAAAGTGCCAGCCAATTAACGATTCGCCTTTGATGGATGATAATTATGTAATTGGGTTAAATAAAAACAGTAAACAGTATATATAATAAGGTAAAGCTGTCCTTAAAGCAATAGATGCAAGATAAAGTTATACTTTGCCCCTGGGGAATTTTCATTCAGCTACAACAAAGAGGATCCAGTTAACACAATACAGAGTAATTAGAGGTGATAATGGTCTGAAACTTGCCCCCCAAGCAGCTGCATATATAGCAACACAATTGTCTTTCTTATGTGTGTTGCCTGAGCCTGGTTGTGTTATCACCCCAGGGCACTTCAATCAAACTGCCTTCCAGAGGTCAGTAATATTGGAGGTAACTAATACATGTCATTTAAACAAGAAAATAGATTAAAAAACAACTTTTAAAATGTAACGGCAAACATGTTAATAGTAGTTTCTCACCATGCCCCGGTTGTTGAAAATGTTAACAGACTGCACCGATGGGATACCCTGGATATTCTCCATGGTTATTAAGTGGAAGAGACGGAGGAAAATGTAGCATGTTGAGAAGGTGGTAAATACAAAATCCTTGCTATTAGTCAAATTCTAAATAAGCAAAGGAAATATTGCTAACTGTTTTAGTCAACAACACTTCCCCCTCATTAACTGGAACCTTTGCTATGCCACTTTAAGCCCTAATACCTGTACCAGGTGCAATGAACATGTGAAGTGTCAGGTTGCTCTGCATTTGTTATCAGTGAAACTAGTTCTGAATAGTTTTGTGAAGTGTAATGCAACTAATCTGAAATGCAAATAAGAAACTATTTAACCAGAAAGCTGGTCTAGGTGAAGGGAACAAGGCAGTTTTCACTTAGCAGTGCAATCCCACTCTAGTATAGGGCTCAGAAAACTAGGTGGGCAAGAGTTTAAATGGTTTAAAATGTGAGCTTTCATCTGCACTACCAATGAATACATAGATATGAAGGTAAGTGCGCAATCTAGAAGCGAACCACATTACTTTCAGGGTTAAGTAGACATATGTGAAAAATGCATTAAATGAAGGTAAAGACTGGAGAGAAGTAGACTTTATATTGGGGTAATACATTTTTTGAAAAGTAAAAAAAATAAATACAGTCTGTAATGTATTACCAATTATCTATTACTAAGAACTTGCCCGTCAAAAATGACAGGATTAAAATTGTAAGGCTGACAATGCTGTTTGCTACTCTGAGCACCTTCGGCACTCATTGCGAGCCCCACGATGAGCACCTTTGGCGCTCATCGTGAGGAGCTCAATGAAGCGCCTTTGGTGCTCATGGTTGAGCCTCTCCCACTGCTCATCGTGAGCCCTGAGATGAGCCCCTGAGGCCCTCATTGCGGGACTTGCAATGAGCGCCTTTGGTGCTCATTGCGAGCTTTTCCTCTCGGCTACTGTACGGGCTGCTAATTACAGGGTTCGTCAACCTGCAAGTTTTGTGCTTGGGAATGCCATGTGTCTCTTTCCACCATCTCCCCCTGTCCCTTCCCTGTGTCTTTCTCCTCTGTGTTAAGCGATGAATGCCGTTTGTTTTATTTTCAAAGTCTGGCATTGTTTGTGTAAGTGTTACTGTCTTTGCCGTCATATATTTTCTAAGTTCTGCGTGCCCGGCTTCTCAGCCTCATTTTCATCCTATTTCCCATTTTTTACGTTTTTCGTCCGTAATTTTTTTACTCGCCTAGCCGATTTTTGATTGTTGAAAAAAAGGCAAATATGGGTCAGATTCGCTTGCAACCTCATTCCCAGGCTTCCTGCCTCTTCCCCTGTGCTGTAAGTGTGTTTTTTAAAGTTTTTTTTATTATTATTATTTTATTAGAGTTTCTGGTGTTTTGCGCTTGAAGAAAGTTTGTCTGTTAATTTAGAAAACTGCGCTTATCTCGTCAGCGGCAAAGTGACGCGTGCCTGCAGCCTAAGTCTAGAGTGCCTGCGTCGCTCATCGCAAGGCCTAAGTCCTGCGCTGCTGGAGATGAGCGCCTGTGGCGCTCATCGCGAGGCCTGCAATGAGTGCCTTTGACACTTATTGCACCCTAAGACCTGCGTGCGTCAACGGCTCGCCTCGATTTGCAAGGCTTGCAGTCGACTGCTCGCCTTGCTTTGCGAGGCTCGCAAGTGCGTGACCAACATCGCAAACGTTATGAACATTGCAAAGATCCACAACTATGTATGTGATTTTCAACAACCTTGATATTTGGCTTATTTAATTGCTTTAATAATATATTAACCCCTGCATTCAAGGAGCCTTCCTACTTGTAAAAGCATATAAACAAAACACAGTTTTTGGAAAATAATGCATTTTAAACCATATATATTTGTTTTTATATGGGTGCCTGATGCTCCTTGTAACCACTCTCCAGTGACCTGCATTAGTAATGAGCAGGCATGTGAAGCAGCTGTAGCCAATAGGCTGTGTACTATGTGGTGCATTGGACTTTTTTGGTTCTGGCTCTGTCAGTTAGACCCTCCTTATATGTTCAACACAGTGGTAATGTCACTGATGGGGCTTGTCCTAGACTCTCATTCCCCAGAGTCTGATTGGATGACGCAAAATGCTTCACCTGATGTGCCTCTCTCACACTGTCCTGCTTACAGACCTACAGACCACCATGCTGTATATCTTCTTGCCTGTGTCCCACACATGGATCTTATTCACAGGATAGAAATTTGTTTAAAAAAATAAAAAAAACAGCAGAAAAGGCAACTCTGTGCGCATAAATGTTGAGTTTTTTGCATAAACATGCCCACTTTTATTACTAAGGATCACAGAGTGCCCTATATTTATGATGTAACAAAATGTTTATGTGTATAGGCTGACAGACTATCTATCTATCTATCTATCTATCTATCTATCTATCTATCTATCTATCTATCTATCTATCTATCTATCTATCTATCCATCTATGATTATAGTGTACATTGGAAACCAGAGTGGGACAGCAAAGGAAAAATGACTGGTGAGATACAGTATGAGAGCATACCGTATATACTCTCTCCATCCCCCCTCTCCCTCTCCCGTGTCTCTCCATCCCCCCTCTCCCGCGTCTCTCCATCCCCCCTCTCCCGTGTCTCTTCACCCCCCTTTCCCATGTCTCTCCATCCCCCCTCTTCACTGCAGCCTAAGTCTAGAGTGCCTGCGTCACTCATCGCAAGGCCTAAGTCCTGCGCTGCTGGAGATGAGCGCCCTCTTCCTTTGCCCTCACTTACCTTCCATACGCAGCTGCTCCTCCGAGCGTCTTCCGGCTGCGTCGGGACCCGGCGTATGCTAATGACGTGAAGTCATATGCGCGTCACGTCATTGGCATTGGCCGGGTCCAGACGCAGCCGGAAGACACGCAGAGGAGCAGCTGCGTATGGAAGGTAAGTGAGGGGAAAGGGAGAGGGGGAGGTATTGAGGAGGGAGAGAGGTATTGAGGAGGGAGGGAGGTAATGAGGAGGGAGGGAGTAATGGGGAGGGAGGGAGGTAATGGGGAGGGAGGTAATGAGCAGGAGGGAGAGAGGTAATGAGGAGGGAGGTGAGGAGAAGGGAGGGAGGTGAGGAGTAGGGAGGTAATGAGGAGGGAGGGAGAGAGGTAATGAGGAGGGTGGTGAGGAGGAGGGAGGAAGGTAAAGAGGAGGGGGGAGGGAGGTAATGAGGAGGAGGGAGGGAGGTAATGAGGAGGGTGGTAATGAGGAGGAGAGAGGGAGGTAATGAGGAGGAAGGTAATGAGGAGGGAGGTAAGGAGGATGAGGGAGGGAGGTGATGAGGGAGGAAGGTAATGAGGGAGGGAGGTAATGAAGATGAGGGAGGGAGGTAATGAGGAGGGAGGTAATGAGGGAGGGAGGTGATGAGGATGAGGGAGGGAGGTAATGAGGGAGGGAGGTAATTAGCAGGGAGGTAATGTGGAGGGAGGTAATGAGGAGGGAGGGAGGGAGGTAATGGGGAGAAGGGAGGATGAGGAGGGGGGGTGAGGAGGGGGAGGGAGGTTGAGGAGGGGTTTGAGGAGGGTGATAAGGGAGGTGGAGGGAAAGAGACACAAGGGAGAGGGGGGAAAGAGACAAAGGGAAGGGAGATGGGGGAGAGACACAGGGGAGGGAGATGGGGGGAGACACAGGGGAGGGAGGAGGAGAGACACAGGGGAGGGAGAGGGGGAGAGAGAGGGGGGACACAAGAAAGGGGCACAGAGGGCACACAAGAGGGACACCGGGGGCAGCACATTTCCCAATCTCTGCTTATACGCGAGTCACTAGTTTTTCCCAGTATTTTGTGGTAAAATAGGTGCCTCGGCTTATACTCGGGTCGGCTTATACTCGAGTATGTACGGTAATAGAGGCATTTAGGTTGATTGGAGCAAGATAAATTACAATTTCCAACAAACACATATAAACAGACAGAGCAAAGCATTAAAAACATAAGAACCAATTACAGATTCACAATGGTAGAAATCAACTTAAGTAAATGTTATTTGATTATTGTAAGCACATTCTGTCTATAAACATTTAAACAGCTGAGGTTTTTTTTTCTATTTTGGCAGGTTGGCTTCATGTGATTTTTATACATAATTACATATTCCAGATTGCTATTCAATAATGTATGGATAGCAGAAGATTTCTGATTGCTGTTCAAAAAGCTATGAACAGAACACAATGGCAAATTACTGTTTATAAATATAAAGTATGTGCGGATGCATATTTTTATATTTTTTTAGTTTAGTGATTGACATGCTCCATACATTTAGTAACCGCCATATTGAGAGTAATATCTGTTTTATAATTTTAAATTGTAAATTAAAAAACACAGAAAACAGAAGTGATTTTAAAGTTTATATTATGTGCTGTTCTTATAAAAGAGCAAAATAAACACATATTTGCATAATTTGCTTTATTAATAAGTTGTGTATTTGCTTTCCTATCTGAAAATACGATGGTACAGTAAACTCTTGATTATCCGGCACCTGCAGGGATTGCCTATTGCCGGATAAGTGTAGTTTCCTGTTAAAAGAGAGTCATGAAAAAAAAAAACTGAAACCCCTCAAAACCCTTCAAATACCTATTAAATAGCTACTAGCAACTAAACTGAGCCATTTAGAGAAAGAAAAAAAAACAGAAAAAAAGTTGTTTAAAAAAAAAAAAAAATGTGCCGGTTAAGCGAGCCAGATTTACAAATGTAGAATAAAGGCAGGTGCTGGTTGCTTGAGAGTCCTGGTTTGTTGAGTGCCGGATAATCAAGAGTTTACGGTATTATATTTATCCATTACATAGAACAGATTAAAATGTCCATTTACCTCACTATAATGTTGTATAGTGTTCTTTATTGTGTGAAAGAGCACAAGATTCTATGTTAAAATTATCTATTGCTTTTGTTTTTTTTCTTAAACTAAGAACAGTTAAACATTTGCAGTCTTAGGTTTGTTTACAGACACACTGCAGACTGCCCCGTGATTTACAGCATCTGCCGGGAACAGAGAACAGCCGTTCCAAGCTCCGTATGAAGAGAAAGTGTTATAGTTTTACTCTGCTTTCAGCAATGTCATCAGCCATCAGTTAACCCCAAGTACCATATTTGTCATTTCACTGCACAGATGAATTTGGGAAGGGTTATTCCATCTTTCTGATCTGCTCTCTGCACAGAGCTCTTGCTGTCAGTCTCTCTGGAGACATGCCCAATTATCATGTAAACAGACACTTCATTAATGATTTTTTTTCTGTAAAACAAAGCACCTATTTCATAAATTCTAAAAGTATTTCAACATGCGTACATTACAGTGGTGTGCTCCAAGTTGTGCTGTATTAACTAGCCCTTTAAGTTTCTAGGAGCTAAAATAAAGCAGACAATTCTGTGACAAGTGTGATACATAATTGCAATTTATTTTTAATAAAAAGGTTATACATGTTACATTGTTGCAATACCAGACTCAAGGGATACAGCAACATTGCAATCTGCTGGGAGATTGATTCATTGTGGATTGCAGAAGTGTTTTCCTCAAGAAGAGGAGGGATTGGGGAGCAGACACTCACGTTGAGACACAAAGCTGGGACACAATGCTGCAGTTTAACCTTTAATGCATATCTAAGTTTCCTGGATTATGAATGCATCTGATAAAGGAGAATCAGTAGTGTATGCAAAAAAAATTTTGCATGAAAAAATACTAAAATAAACATTTACAAACTCACCCTGATGTTTGCTAAATATCATCAGTTTGCAAGCAGAGGCTTTTTTTGTTTGACACCCCTGAAAATCCCTGCTAAGATTAACATATGATTTATAATTTGTTTTGGCCAATCAGGAGAAAGAATAGGTTGTATCATACTCTGGGGTTCTTGTGTCGCAAAGCAGCCTGGGATATGTAGTCTCTCTTTTTTCTATATACTAGTGCTCTCATACAGTTGTGAGCTCAGACCCCACCCAACCATGTGATTCCATCCAGCAACAAGTACTTCCTTTTAAAGGACAAACTCGGTACTTGGCTGTCTTCCTATGCATACTTGGTTATGTAACATTCCTGTGGGTGTGCAAACCTGGCTTTTATTTTCCTGCATGAAACTTTGTAAGTACTCTGAACTTTTCTAAATAACACATCTTTTTCTGATGATCACTGCCTGTTTCTCACCAAACATTTGATTGGCATAAATCGCTATTAACTTGCGATGAATCAGGATTTTAAATATTCTGCCATTATCTTTGATTACAGTTTTTAATCATGATAAATCACATCCACATCTAATACACAGGACTTACACATACATAAATACTGTTGAACAAAATAGCTGCTTCATACTAATCATTATTAGCAAAAGGGGGAAGGGAATAACCTTTATTGCACTTGAATATCACCGACATTAAAAGCATCCTATAGTGCTATAGATAAACAATTGAGACTAAGCACTATAGGATGCTTTACTTATCTTTGCTTATCATTTGTTTTTAATATTTTTTAAACTGTGCTATCCATTTTGTCAACACCTTTGGTGAACATAGTGCATCAGTTTATACATTATTGGGATTTAATTTATCATTTTGGAGAGTTTGAGACAACACGCTTTTTTCTGTCTTATCTGTAGAAAACAGCCAGAATTTGGGGTATCAACAAATTTGAGCCTTCCAGGTAGGAGGTGTCCTTTGAGATCACAGGCTTCTACTTCTCTTACCTGTGGTGTGGAGGATACTACACTGCTTTTAATTTTGGCAATATTCAAGTGCAATAAAGGTTTTTCCCTTCCCCTTTTTTGGATAGTATCACTTGACTCAGTGTTAAGCACTAGGAAAAATTGATTCAACTTTGTTTATTATTATTATTATTATAACATAGTTGTGAGCGTACGAGTTGTTGCTAACGCTGCGGGCTCGCGTAGCGAGCCAAGGCCCTCGCGAAGCGAGGGCACTGCCCGAGGGTCTCAGTTGCTGGCATGGAAGCGAGGGCCTCAGTTGCTGGCATGGAGCGCCGAAGGCGCTCCATGCCAGCAACTGCGACCCTTGCAAACTTCACGTCGCAACCCAAACAGCACGACACACACATTACGACACTGGCAAACAACATACGACACACGTTCACACACATTACGGCCTAGCAACACTCGGACGCAACTCGCGAACATTACAAAATGTAAAACACAATACATACACACAGCACATACATAAAAACCTTACCTACACCAAGAGGGAGCACCCAGGACCTCAAAAATGCAACTTAGACCTCGATTTTACTCGAAATAAAAGAGTTTAGAGACTAAAAAAAAATCTAAGCGAGAGAAAAAATGGCCGCCGAACAAAACGAAAACGAGGCTACAGCACTCTAAACTCGCAAAACACCACAAGAAACTCGCAAAACACCACAAGAAACTCGCAAAACGCCACAAACGACCTACGGATATTCATACCACACAGTGCACACATTCAGCATGGTTACACAGCAGCTCCACACCACTAATGCTGCAGCAACATCAACACACATTGCCAGCTCTTCATCACAATGCTTCAAAATAGGTACAGTATATTCATTTAGTAATGTATTACATATTTATTATACACCAAACAGCATTAGCTACCTTACAATTTCATTGCCGTCATTTTTTTACGGCAATTCGCTAGTTATAACATATTCATTGTCAATCATTTATTTATTGTCTTTAATTAGGTTCCACTCTGTTAGTCCAATAAGAAAAACTGAACTACCAGTGACTAGCAAAGAATAACTAAACACTGCCTAAAACCTGGCAAATACCAAAAATGGCATTCTGTAACTTTAAAGACCGCTGTCAAATAAAAATAAGAAAAAATGTATAATATGAATAAGTCTAATAAATTCAAATATAGCAACAACAAATTTTGATGACAAATTACAATCTTTCAATTTAGATATAAGCTGTATTTTTATTTAAATATTCACTGGGACTTTCTCTGATACAAAAGTATATTAAATCTATATTTTTAAAAATAAAATATAAAGTTATCATATATGGTTAGAACGAGGGTCAGTTTGTATTTAAATTCCATAACTGTCCATGATATTTTTAGCAATCTAATCTTATGTAGCATCACATTGTAAATGTGATCATTCTTTTCCTGTCTGCTTTATTTAGTTTCTAGAACACTGATTTTTGAGAAGTCTCAGTTTCATACTGGACAGTGCACATCAACTACAAGATGAAATGCTCAACCTATAGCAAACTGTGATTGAAATAATGATCTCAATTATTTTTTCTTAATCATAATTAAAAAATGAATCAATGATGACCTCTAAAATGTACTCTGTTTATACCAAGAGGTGATTGCCATTCTGTTCCATATGCTACTTAAAAGATGTATGCTTGAAAAAAAAATAGTTTTTAAATAAAATACGTTTTGATTCTGGCTGAGCTATCGAATGGAGGGCCTCAGTGCAAAATAATGTGGGGGCCCTCTTTTCTACCCCTTTATACATAGTAGATACATGTAAGGGTCAGTAAATGGTCACACTATTTGAAGGCAATGATAAGAAACACTACCATGAAGTAGTGATTATCTTTGTTAGCTCCATCTGGCTGGATTTCATGGTCAGTTACTTATTGTATGTTGGTGGTGTGGGAGCCATGCAGAAGGGTGTTTCTTTCATTTGCAATCCTTTTATTATGTATACAGGGGATGATAGAAAACAGTAGGTTTTGTGGGGGATTGCTATACAAACTGCAACCCCTACTTTACAGCCTCCTCCATCATGTGAGGGCAAAACAGGGCAGTCCAACCTTGTTATAAAAGGCTATATTCCTATGCCTGAAATGTCTCTCTCCTTTCCTATCTGCACCCAGAACACAATACCTAGGAAAACGTAATTACCACTGTGGTGCTATGCTCACAATACATGTTTCTGAAAAAATACACTTTATAGTGGATGTAATATAATATATTACTTTATGTATTAACTATGATGGGCAATTATGCTTTACTGTTAGAAGCCATTTGCCTTGAGTGTCTGCTTTCTTAGCAGGGGCCTTTCAAAATAACAAGCTTTCCATTAGTACTAATGAATGCATTGGGTTTTGTGTTTTTTATTCAAGAATTTGCTCTCACTAATGCATAACTGAATTTGTTGTATCTTATTTTACTCTCATAAGCCCATGTATAGTGTATGACGTTGGTTTTATTTTCAAAGTCCCCGCTTGCCTGCCGTTGTTCGTGTAAGTTTTTATTGTCTTCAGCGTCGTGTATATGGTAAGGTTTGTGAGGCTGGCATTGCTGAGCCTTGTTTTCATGCTGTTTTTGATCCACCATTTTTTTCCTCCCTTAGGCGATTTTCGAGTGATCATAACGCCAAATGTGGGTGTAATTCACTTGCAATCTTACTCCCAGGTTTCCTGTGTTTACCCCTGTGCTGTGTGCGAGTGTGTTAGAATTGTTTTATTTTTTTTGTTGGGTTTTTAGAGTTATGCACTTGAACAGTGCTGCTTCGTGAGGCTTGCATGTGTTACGGCGCTGCTGGCTGCAATGAGCGCCTTCGTGACCAACATCGTAAACGTCACCAGCACCGCAAGATCCACAACTATATTATATATATATATATATCTATATATCACACACACACATAAATATATATATATATATATATATATATATATATATATATATATATATATACACATATGCATGTCCCAGCTCAACTTCCCAGAATGCAGTGTAATAACCGTTTTTCTCAGAATTCTGAGCTGGAAGCAGGTTTTTTAACTTGCTTTAGACATTCAAATGTGAACACAGATGTACTTTTTATTTACTGTACTACTGTTCTGTGGAGGGCTTCTATCACTCTTTTGCCCACCATATTATAAATGATTGTTGTGGTGAACTACCTACTCATAATTTCCAGAACCCAGGCTGAGATCCCGCTCCATGCTGATGATAGCCAGTAAGCTTGAAACAGCTGTACATGGATAGGATACTGAGCTTGTGTTTAATCCAACCTTGGCTTTGCATTAAAGCTGTGTAATACAGCATGCATAAGCTTAAAGGAAGCCATGCTTGATAATGGCTACGGATTTGAGAGCGAGGCATATTTGCATGTCCCAGCTCAACTTCCCAGAATGCAGTGTAATAACTGTTTTTCTCAGAACTCTGAGCGGGAAGCAGGTTTTTTAACTTGCTTTAGACATTCAAATGTGAACACAGATGTACTTTTTATTTACTGTATATATATATATATATATATACACACACACACATATACACACCTGCTGCACCAGAAGTAGATCAGCCACTGCCTGAAGACATCACCCATGTATGAGAAGGACATTTACATTTCTGTAATCTACAGGGGAAAGGGTTAAGTGTTTGTTGTTAACAAATATAAAAACAAATAGATAAGCACAGGCTTCAAGATATCGGGAAGCACTCAATTCAGAGAATATGGAAACCTTCTATACAGAGCTTCTAACATTACTAGTTTGCTATATATTTCACAAACATTTGTCATACCATAGCATGTTTCTTACAGAATCTTGGGCAGCTGCCTCTAGGTTCCTAGGATGTACATTGCATGTGTTGCATCACTCGCGCACTGCACTGTGAACCTATTTTGACCATATGCGTCACTGGTGTGAACCCATACTCTGGCACTCCAACTGTCGCTCACATAATGCAGCTCATGCCAATTGGCACCTATTTAAGGCAACAGCAACTCATGAAAAATATTTTGTCCTGTGTGGCATCTTGGCATTATCTAATTTGAATGAATACACTCTATACACTGGCACTTGACCCTTGGCTTTGTTTGACAGTTCTACTCTCTTATCTCTTGACACTTGGCCTATCTCTGGATAACCCTGACCTCTGACACTAACACTACTAGTAAAGTAGAGGGGGGAGAGGCCAAAGGCGCTGATTGCAAGGCCCGTGATGAGCTCCGAAGGCGCTCATCGCAAGTCCAGTAAAGTAGAGGGGAGAGAGGCTTGTAATGAAGTAGAGGGGGGGAGGGGGGGGGAGAGGGAGAGGAGGGGAGAGGCTCGCAATGGTCCCGCTTAGTGTAATGTGGGTTTTAAAGGTCCAGTTGGGGCCTATATGGTCCCGCTTGGTGTAATGTGGGTTTTTAAATTCCGGTTTGGCCTATATAGTCCTGCTTGGTATTTTAAGATTTTAAAGGTCCGGTTGGGGCCTATATGGTCCCGCTTAGTGTAATGTGTGTTTTTAAGGTCCAGTTGGGGCCTATATGGTCCCGCTTGGTGTAATGTGGGTTTTTAGGGCCTGGTTTGAGCCAGTATAGTGCCGCTTGGTATTTTAACCTATTTTGACCATATGCGTCACTGGTGTGAACCAATACTCTAGCACTCCAACTGTCGCTCACATAATGCAGCTCATGCCAATTGGCACCTATTTAAGGCAACAACAACTTATGAAAAATATTTTGTCCTGTGTGGCATCTTGGCATTATCTAATTTGAATGAATACACTCAATCCACTGGCACCCTTGGCTTTGTTTGACCGTTCTACTCTCTTATCTCTTGACACTTGGCCTATCTCTGGATAACCCTGACCTCTGACACTAACACTTTTGCCAGGGGCGGCTGGTGCATAGGGGCAGGCGCCCCCACAAAAATGATCAATCGCTTTAATATTGTATTTTAAATTTATATAGATAATACAATTTAATTATATCTGTATATCAGCTTTCATGTCCTCTTTCATATGATTTTTGAAAAAAATATGTTTCTGTCACTTTATATTAACCCTTTGTGTGCCTTCCCCCTTCCTGGTCACATCTCTCCTTAGAGCTACTGCTTTGTGAGTGTCAGGCTGTAACACTCAAATTCAGTGTATAGATTATACAGTGTTCAATGAAATATATCAATTTACTTGACTGGCAGCTTGCAAGCTGTGTGGTTGCTATGAACATGCCCTCTGACCTGAACGCCACAAGCTGTGTAGTTCCTATGAACATCCGCTCGGACCTGAACGCCCCCCAAGCCTATGAGACTTATTGTTATGATAGGAAATCAGGAAGGCTTTAATAAGCCAATTATCTCAAACACTCCCCCACTATGTTCCCGCTTTTTTTACTGACTGATCTCATCAACCAAGTAAGTTTGCCCAGGAAGTGATATCCAGATTAGAACCCAGGTCAATAGCTGTGGAAGCACAGAGCTCTAAACCACTGCACCAACACAGATATATATATATATATCTGTGTATGTATTATCTGTCTCTGTACGGTGAGGGCTTCCCTTGTTCTTGTTCCTTTATTCCTATAGACACAGAGGGGGGAAGAGACACAGATAGGGGAAAAGACACAGGAGAGGGAGATGGGGGAAAGGAAATACAAGGTGGGGGGGAAGAGACACAGCATTGGGGAAGAGACACAGAGGAGGGGAGGAAGAGACAAAGGAGAGGGGGAAGAGACAAAGGAGAGGGGGAAGAGACACATAGGAGGAAGAGGAAGTAGAGGGGGAGAGGCTCGCAATGAGCGCTGAAGGTGCCCATTGCGAGGCCTGTGATGAGTGCCAAAGGCGCTCATCACAAGGCAGTAAAGTAGAGGGGGGAGAGGTAGAGGGGAGATAGACTCGCAATGAGGGCCAAAGGCACTTATTGCGAGTCTCGTGATGAGCGCCAAAAAGCGCTCATTGCGACATCTGTGATGAGCACCTAAGGAACTTATTGCAAGGCCAGTAAAGTAGAGGTGCGGAGAGGTAGAGGGGGGAGAGGCCAAAGGCGGTCATTGCGAGGCCCGTGATGAGCGACAAAAAGCACTCATTTGCGAGGTCCGTGATGAGCGCCTAAGGCGCTTTTTGCAAGGGCAGTAAAGTAGAGGGGGGAGAGGCCAAAGGCGCTGATTGCGACGCCCGTGATGAGCACCTAAGGCGCTCATCGCAAGTCCAGTAAAGTAGAGGGGGGAGAGGCTTGCAATGAAGTAGGGGGGGGGGACAGGTAGAGGAGTGGCTCGCAATGGTCCCGCTTAGTGTAATGTGGGTTTTAAAGGTCCAGTTGGGGCCTATATGGTCCTGCTTGCTGTAATGTGGGTTTTTAAATTTCGGTTTTGGCCTATATAGTCCTGCCTGGTATTTTAAGATTTTAAAGGTCCGGTTGGGGCCTATATGGTCCTGCTTAGTGTAATGTGTGTTTTTAAGGTCCAGTTGGGGCCTATATGGTCCCGCTTGGTGTAATGTGGATTTTTAGGGCCTGGTTTGAGCCAGTATAGTGCCGCTTGGTATTTTATTTTTATTTTAGGTACGGTTTTGGCCTATATGGTCTTGTTATTTTAAGGTTTTTAAGGTCCAGTTGGGGCCTACATAGTCCCGCTTGGTATTTAAATTTTTTTTAGGTATAGTTTTGTTCAAAATAGTCCCACTTGGTATATTAAGGTTTTAAAAGGTCCTGTTCACCAGCCGCCACTTCTTTTGGCTTATCGTGGACCTGTCATGTTTACCAAGCTGCCTAAACTTTTGTTTTCACTGACTCTTTTGCCTGATTTTTTCTGAAGCTTTCTGTACTCTGTATCTTCTCTGTTCAAGTACTGCTATTGGCTCAACTCCAGTATCCTCAGTTTATCTAATGACAATGTTTGATGTTTTCCTAAAATATTGTGGTCCGTTAAAAAGCTGGGCATGAGAACCTTGTTAAAGTCTTACAGCTTGTATATTAATTAGCGAATTGCCCGTCAAAAAATTATGGGCATAAAATTGTAAGCCAAGCAATGCTGTTTGCCACACAATGTAAGGCTTTTGCTTCTCTGATCCAATTCGGCGCTCATCGCGAGCCTTTCCTCCCACCTACTGTACAGTCAGTTTTGAGCTTGTTAATGCCATGTGTCTCTTTCCAGCATGCCCCCCTGTCCCTTTCCTGTGTGTTTCTCTTCTGTCTGTCTGCTGACTGTTTGTGTGGAGCGTGTTTGTTTTATTTTCAAAGTCCTGCGTGCCTGGCGTTGGTGTGTTAGTGTCTTTGCCGTTGTGTATTTTCTAAGTCCTGCGTGCCTGGCTTTGCTCAGCCTCGTTTTCATCCAGTTTCCAAATTTTTACGTTTTTCGTCTGCCAGTTTTTTTCCCTTTGCTTAGCTGATTTTCGAGTGACAACACGTCAAATAAGGCTGAAAATCGCTTGCAACCTCAATTATAATATGTGATGTTTCAATGGAAAATTTAGATAACAGCAAATTTCCTAGAGCATAAATAAGCGGGAGGACTACATGTAAATACATTTCCAAAATGGTGCACAACTAGTGCATGAGACCTACACCAATACATTTTAGGTTATTACATGAATAGTGATACCTTTTTTTAGACAATGGACTATATTAGCCAAACATTTCGTTATCAAGTCAGAAGCAATACTGATAAGATCTTTGTGTTTTAAAAATTATCAATTTCACAAGTGACACACAGCCTTATTAAATTGCAATTCGGCCAATTGAATGGGGCTCTATATAAGCACAAAGGATCATTTTTTTTTACAGAAGTTTTTAGTTAGTAAAGACATTGCTTTTGGATAGAAGGTCACTAACTAAAAACTTCTTTAAAAAAAAATATGCTATGTGCTTATATAGAGCCCTATTCAATTGGCCAAATCGCAATTTAATAAGGCTGTAAATATCTAAATATAATCCAAAGTCTAATGCAAAAGGTCATGCTACTCAATATAGTCAAAAGTATCAACAAATTGAAGAAAAGAATAAGCTAAGTTTTCTCTTTCTCAACTTGAAAACAATTATCTCTAGGAAAAACCCAGTGTGATACATCTAAAACCAAATGCTAGGATAATTGTCTTGTTGAAAGTGCAAAACGCTCCAAGATGAGGTAACAGTAGGTGTCTAATTAACCTGTTATATGATTGTGCAATGAGTCAGATTTATCACATAATTAA
Source organism: Discoglossus pictus (assembly GCA_027410445.1). Taxonomy (NCBI): domain Eukaryota; kingdom Metazoa; phylum Chordata; class Amphibia; order Anura; family Alytidae; genus Discoglossus; species Discoglossus pictus. The sequence continues at coordinate 310,766,220 of CM050167.1, forward strand.
AATTTGGGTTATGCGTACTGTATGTAGATAAAACAACAAACATGTAAGAGATTTGACTCTTATAGGAATAATAATATAGAAATCTAAATCTATATATAAATGTATAACCCATTTAGATAACTTAGCTATTTTAAGTTGTCATAAAGACAGAAAATGTTCAACTTTTTAAAATATGTTTTATAAAGTTGAAGTCAATTCAAAAGTGTTTTTAGAGTCTGAATGAACTGTGGCTTGACACTCTCACTGTATGAATGACAGTTTTATAAAGAAAATCCAAGATGGATGATGGTACAGAATATGTAATTTATCTGCCACTGATAACTTTTTTCTTAATGAGATTTTAAATCAATTGATACCCATTTGTCAAAGGTTTTAAAGATAGTCCATCTCGAAATATTTTTATATGGTAATCCTAATAGATTTTTCACTTCCTGTGACCTTTATCTTTGTCCAGTAGGTGATAGTCCTGAAGAGTGAGCTCAACATACACTGAATATCTCTTTGTCAGCTGAATTTTCATAGCTGCCTGTCACGCAGGAGGGCATATTAGTATGGGGATATTTTTTTTTTTATGCTGCCCTAGGCCCATCCAGCTCTGTGCATCCCCCAAATGACCCAGTTACTTCTTCTCATTTTCCTCTTAATATATCCCAATTATATATTTACCACACACCTATATAAATAATCATACATGTGTATGTAAGTATACAGAAAGTCAGAAAGTACCAGACACAGAGAGAATATTCTTTGCATCTAGACATTTTATGGTCATATGCTTGCATTGGCAAATTCAGATAGCCTGCTGCCCCATGAAAATGTGTTGCCCTAGGCCTGGGCCTTGGCTGAAACACACGCATGCATATTAGCTATAGTTGTTTTAGATACCAAGTAAATTGCTTGTTCTACATATAGTGGAATACAATAGTTATTACATTAAATATTATTTTAATATTTTTAACTTTATAAAAGTAGTTTGGCCATTATTATTTCTAGTTCTTCGGAGGAGAATATTATAAATAATGTCCCTTACAACTGCTCAGAAGTTTACTGTAACGAACACACATCAAAGGTTTATATCAGTGGCTTAAACCAACCTGAAAAACTGGTATCAGTCCGTCATTGGTAAAGTGAAACTATTCTAAAGAAAAGTCGTGATAACACATGCTGGGCATTAGTGTTTAACAACAATACTTCGACATGACGCCATTGTCTACTACGGTTATTCATAAACATTCTTGCGATGCATGAAAAGCACAGCCAGAGACACATTACAAAAACTTCAATACTGCTCTAAGTACATGTTTTTACCATGAGAGGCAAACAAGGTAAGGTTGACAGAACTATCATTAATGAAACTAGGCTGAGCTGTAGTTATTGGATTCCATATAAACATGTTGCTAAATGTAGCTTTCTTGGAGCTGATGGTAAACTTATTTATAAACGCCTTATTTAGGATTCAGTCTCCTTTTCTACTTTACACTTTTAAAGATAGATATTTCAGTAAAGAATCTTTAAACATTATTAATAATACTAGTTATTAGAATAATATGGGCCCATCATTTATTTGCTAACGTCTGGAAAGCAGGCAAATAAACACGGTTTCTTTATGGAGGGCAAGAGCACACATCCAAAGGAAATTACAAAAATGATAGTGAATATGCAGGGTTAATATTCAGCAACAGCAAAATTACTTTGCAGTAGCGATAGTCAAGGTGTGACATTCATTTTCAGTGGATGTTATGGTGACAGATGCTATTAAAAGTAGCTAGACTGATCTTTATTAAAATGATACATAGCTTCATGATAATTAAAACAGAGACAGAAAATGTATGTTTTTATCTGTATTAGTCAAACATGTTGTTTCAGTGGGGTTTCTGTTGATTAATATAAAGTAAAACACATTTTATCTATCTATCTATGATAGACACAGAGATAGGTAATAGATAGATGGATGGATGGATAAATAGATAGATGAACTAGATCAGATGTTTATCTTATTGCTTTTTCAGATTTTCTCCACTTCCTCCTCGTTTGTCCATATGCCAATGAATAATACAGATGTCTGCTAATTCTTTCCATTCATTCAGTGTTTATATAGTGTGAGTATTCTTCCAGTTTCTGTATTATGTAGGCAGAACTACAAAAAAATAAGTGGGTGACAGGACACATGGACTTCCAGTTAGATTCCTAGATATGGAGAAAACATTTTGTTCTGCAGAATTGTTTTTATTTTGTTCCATTGTGGTGAGAGTATCCAAAAGCTATTTCCCCTAAACCAATAAACATTTGGCCTAAAGAACAAGACTGGATAGAATGTAAGGTCTGGTCTCTGTTATACGTTGAATTTGTTTGGTAATTGGATTGGTAATTCTCAGGCCAAGCTCTACATGTGGCTATTTACATGAGATCATGTTTTTTTAACCACTTCATTGATACATTCTTCATTGAGAAGTTGCTGCTAGTATATGAAAGAAAACACTTATGTATGCAAAAGATGAAGCACTTCCAGTCATATTTACATCTATTTTACATAAAAGGAATTTACATAAAGACAGAAACAGCTCTGTTTAATGTTGTGTCTCAATACTACAACCATGACATTTCTTTATCCCTACACAAAATATATATCAAATCATTGCATATCCATATACTTTGCTCTCTCCCTCTATAGATAAATATTTATTTTGAAACACGTTGAGAAATAGGGCTCTCCCTTTTTTGGGGGGGTTCCTGTTTTTACCTTTTTTTGCTCTAGCTCCTATGAAGTAATAATAAATGAAATGTTTCTCTAAATCTATATAGTGTTTCAGAATATACTTTGAACTATTATAAACATTCAAGATAAGCCGCATATCAGGAAGATATTAGTTTTAAATAAAGTAAAAAATATTAAAAGATCTGAATATGAGATTCAGATTAGAAACACACTAATTAGTGAATGAGAGGAGTTTCTTTATAAAAGGAATATATGATAACTAGAGCATTGTATTCCTAAGAAGTTTGCTAGGAATAGTAAACCAATCAAATAAAACATTGATTGGAATTTGTATATTTTTTTTTTTTAGTATATGAGGTTACAAGGAGATTTGATACTAGTGATATAAAAAGGGTATCCCCTCCTCCTTGGGAATTTAACCTTAAATTTCTTTAACAAAAAAGTATTGTTTATGTGAGTTGTCCTACATGTTATATAAAGAAATTTTAATGAAACTAATTAAAGTTACATTTTAAGAATCACGAGTGCAGGAAAATAACGAAATCGGTTTAAAAATGTATCTTCTGTCTGACAATCACATAATCTTAGTAAATGTTGTGAAGGTCACATTTGCAACCTTCTTTAGTGAATCCAACCCCTCTGCATGTAGCTATATTACCTTCAAAATGCTTCATAAACTTCATTGTCAGAAGCAAATTATACCAACCCAACATTAGTACTGTAAAATCACTCTAGCAACACAAAATAAAACAAGTACTATGGTAACATTCCTTCAATGCTTAGAAGTATAAATATGTGGGACAGTGCTGTGGAATGTTACGTCAAGTGTGGATATGAGACTGCTGTTAGTTTCCAAGAGCAACACAAAGTGGTAGACAGACATAATACAGACAAGCGCACAAAGCTACGTGCTGCCGTACTACCATATAATCATGCTTTAAAGATTAACACCTTCACTGCTGAAGAACCCCATTCCAATGATGTGGTTTGCTGCCATTGTTTGCAAAAATATATATATAGAAAGTGTAATGTGTATGGGTTTACTAGTTTAAAAATGAGACCGTGCAGAAATTATAAAAGGATTAGTAACAAAAACATAATGACAAGGGAATATGTTGATTCCTGTGTAAAACACATATATTTACAGAGGCAAATAATATGGAGAATCAATGGTGGAGCTATTGATGTTGCAAAGCACCGGCCCCACAACAGGGTATGAAGGCGATTCTTAGCTTGGGGAAAGGGGCAGATAATTATTTTTATAGAAAGGTGATCTGACCACCTACATATATTTTATTGACCCTAAAAACAGCCACCTATCTTGTAAAGAGATGTTGCAAGGGGGCTCCTAAATTATTTTGTACCAGGGCCCTCCATTCACTATCTTTGACATTATGGAGAACGTCAGCTCTATATGTACAATGCAGTCCAGTGTTAAATAAGAGTGTATATATATATGCATCATTATACAGGGCATTAACAAATACATTGAAGCGTTATAATTGCATGTGTGCAGATACCATACAAAATAATATTGTGCAGCATGTTCATTATCAGAGTAATTGATGCAAAGCCCCATTTTATAGTGCAGTGAGCGTTATCATTGTTTTAAAAGTTGTTTACAATTATAGCTTCCTGAGTTTATTCAGATTTATTTTATGAAGCATCACTCTATTGTTAATTAGTTAAAGTACAATTTTGGTTGCAGAGTTATCTACTTCATTTTTTGCCCCAACAGCTTTTGGTGGATTTCAGGGGTTTCTTCTGAGTTGCTATGATGTCCTGAGGAGGTTTTACAGTTTCTAGGCCATGTTGAAGTTTTATGCCAGATATTAGACATATGGGCTTTAGGCTTTCATTTGATTGACTTGGGGTTCAGTGGTTCCATCAACTCATTTGAACTCCTTAAAAAGGTTTCCATGACTGAATTAGTTTGGAAACAATACTTATTGTTTATGGATTGTCCTACATTGCATTGACAATGTGTGTGCCTGCTCTTAATAGTACTTATATATTATTCATTGATATGAATTTGTAATGTTATAGTTTGGCATGGTTTAAAATAAGTGCTAAATTATGTTTTATGGAAGACACTGTTATGCTCAGTACCAAAGTATGTCTGGAACAAGATGAAATGCTGGCAATTGCACACATTTAAATTGCTTTTTATATGCTCCAGGGTCTCTGTTGGCTGTAAAATATACCTCCTATTCTCACAAGTGATAAATATGTGCAGTTAAAAGCAATCACATATTATAATTGTCTAACTACGAGACGTTGTCATGCTTTGCGTGGTGTTGAGGAAGTAAAGGTGACGAGAAACGTGCGTGTCTGACTTGTTTCGCAGCAGTGACGTCACCAGGACCTAGAAAGGAGTTCAGCGTTTACTGGTGCCAAAATCACAGTGATGGAGTCATAGAACTCACATACATAATAGAAAGAAAACATCAACATACAGGATAAGTTATAGGTATATTTATTTGTCAATTGTAACCTTATGATTATGTCCTTGTATAATTGTTATGAAAACATATATAAAGAAGTGTTGAACACTGTCTCTAAATATTAAGAGATTGGATAATAATGAGATTTAGATCTATATAATATATAAGGATATAATATATAAGGAGACAATTATACTATAGAGATATGTTCTGATATAATAATCTTTTTCTGTATGATAATTAAGATAGATTATTAAAACTGCTTACATTTAGAGTATACTGCTACATATTTTATATTATTACTATATCTACTTATCACAAGAATAGTTTTGCTTTAAAATATTTGCCTACTATATAAATTAGATATAAAGTTTGTACAGCACTTAGTCACTTTTAGAGTAGGTTAGCTTGCTTCGGTATGTTAGATTAGGGGGTAATTGGTGGATCCCCAATACCACCATCAGGATTAGTTTATTTCGTTTTTTCAGGTTTTGTGCAGACAGCATATTTAGAATTAGTATAAAGGAGTAAATGGTGGGCTCCGCTACCACCAAATCATCACTTTATAGCACTGTGCACTTTATCACTTTGAACTTTTAGGTTATATTAAAATGTAATTTTTTTGCGGTGTCTCTATAGCAATTACATTATCATACTTAACTTTTTCAGTGTTCTGGTGTGTGTTCATTGCTTCTATATGTTAATTTTTTATTGTTTTTAACATGTCGTACTTGTATATATATTTAATAAATTGAGAAATTTTACTTATCCAGATAAAAATGTTTGAATTATAATTAATTAATTACTACCCTACCCTAGAAGGCTAAACATGTTTGGATATATAAGTGTTCCTATTCTCTTCTTTTGTTTATTTAACTTAATTACACCTTTTCATTCCGATAAGTATGAATTCAATAAATGTAATTTGTATTTACTATTTCAACAGATTTATATAGTTTTCTCATACTACCTCCCCTCAGATTACTAATTTCATATTTTGTATTAAAGACTTCCACAAAGACATACATTTCCAGATTACTTACAAAGTATCATGAGCGATCCAACATTTCCAAATTATACCAATTAAAAAAACAAAACATAAGGTCTTATAACAGTGCAATTTCATTTGCTTCAATTGGTGCTGCATTAGCAGAAAATGTCCCAGGACATGGTCCTTACTGTTTTAGAGTTCAAGGACAAATTTACCACAGAACTTCACATTTACACCCACAAGAAGGAGAGCAAAGGAAATTTGCACAGTTAGATGTCTTAGATACAATGGAAGCTGTGGAACAAAGATCGACGCTTCCAGTAAATAAACAGAGTTTGTGCATAGTCTTTGAACAGCTGGATACAATTATGGCCAACAACCCATACAGTCAAGCAAACAAACAATAAGCATGTTGCTGTTCTTTTTTCAACCTGTGCTAAAAGACATCAATTGACAATGTAATATGGTGTTAAAAAGAGATCGCAACACTCATCAAAGACGGTATAATTTATCAACAGTAAATGGGGTTGCCATGGTCTTTAAAAATTAAGATAGTGAACCACCTTTTCAGCGGGATATTAGAATATATACACGCAATGAAGAGCAAACTTTTATAAACATAAATATATTAAGTTGTAATTTAGATCCAATGACATATCCCATTTCTTTCCAAAATGGTGAACCTGGATGGGAATTAAAATTACAATTGCAAAGTTATCCCAATAGTAAAGTTCGTGTTAGATTGAATATTTCTATGCTGGAATATAAAGTGGCACAATCTGCTATTCTGGATTCCTTTAAAACTATTTTATGTGGGGTCAAACTTCCACAACAATGGATTATCGATTCCTTTCTACAAGTCGAAGCAAATAATCAAAATTTTATAAAATTTCAACAAAATAAGCTTTGAGTAGAACAGTATTGAGAATTGATGGATTATGTCGCTGAATTGGCTATCAACAGAGACATTGCAGCTGTAAGAGCAATTATTTTGCCATCCTCTTTCCAAGGATCTCCTCGCAATATGCGAGAAAGGTATAATGATGCCATGGCTATTGTTACAAAATTTGGAAAACCAGATTTATTTATTACATTCACGTGTAATCCACAATGGCCAGAGATCAAGGAAAATTTGAATCTGGGACAAACTACTTCTGACCGATCAGATTTAGTGGCAAGAGTATTCAAAATAAAACTCAATTCATTAATACATGATATAACTAAAGCACAGTTATTTGGAAAATGTGTGGCTTTTGTTTATACCATTGAATTTCAAAAAAGAGGACTGCCACATGCTCACATATTTTTAATCCTGCAGGAAAAAGATAAGTTTAATACTGCAGAGAGAGTGGATTCAGTTACTGCTGAATTGCCAGATCCAGAAAAATATTCCAAACTATTTGAGATTGTGACACACAGAATGATTCACGGGACATGTGGAAATATGAATCCAAATTCACCATGTATGGAAAATAAAAAATGTACAAAACAATTTCCAAAACAATTTCATATGCAAACTTATGCTAATTGTGATGGATACCCTTTGTATAAAAGACAAGGACAAACAGCTATTATCCGTGGACAAAAGGTTGATAATAGATATGTTGTTTCATACAATCCACATTTGCTCATGAAGTACAATGCACACATAAATGTGAAAGCTTGCACTTCTATTAAATCCATCCAAATGTGTATAAATATATATACAAAGGATATGATGCAGCAACTGTTGTTGTGCAAGGTGCAACAAACGAAAAGGAAAATCCAATTTTACATGACAAATTTTCGAATTATTTAGATGCTCGCTATGGGCCTCATTCTATTATCGGCCGTAAATCGGCCGTAAGGCTGCGATTCCTTGCGAGGGTTCAGTTAACTCGGGATTCTATTATACGGCCCCGCAAGGTTCTCCTTTTACGGCCGGCCGCATATCTTGGAACCGGCCGTAATCTGTGAAATATAAAAACTCAAAAATAAATTCAAGCCTGCACTGTACAGCTCTGTAAATGCTAGGGATCATATTGGGGGACATGAGGATTAAAAGGAACCCACTCTCAAGCTTGCACATCTGCCCAAACCCGAGTTCAAATTAACTGTTTATTTGCCGGCTGCGGCGTGGGTGTGTCTGAGGTGCTCCAAGCACTCTGGACTTTTTACATGGATATTTTACGGATATTAAAAATTAAATATTTTACGGATTTGAGTACAGGATAATTATGTGCTATTTTTTCTAACACCTAAAATCCCTTTATAGTCTTCTCAAAGTGCAGGATGGCTTTATTTGAGCTATTTTATGTGCTTAATTGGTGCTAGCGAGACCTCTTTCCTGCAAGTAAGCTGCGGCTCGTTTTTAGCCTTGCAGAGAGGTTTCCCGGAGCAATTGAATTGCAAATCTCTTGCGGCCGTTTTAGATCAAAGGCTTTCCTCCGGCGCGAGCGGCCGCAAGAGATAGCAAGGCACCGGCCGCAAGCCTGCCGGAGCCTACGGCCGTAAGGGAATAGAATAGCAGAATAGCTTGCGGCCGGTCCTTGCGGCCCCGCAACGGCTGCGGCCGATAATAGAATAAGGGCCCTAAGTCAGGCAATGAAAGAACTGCCTTAGTTCAAATTGAACACAGAGGTACAACACTTACAGCATGGTTTAAATTAAACTGAAAGGACACGCAGGCCAGATAATTTTTATACATTGAGATTCCATATCACTATTAATTTGTAAATGGTTTATAATGACACCGAAAAAGAGATACGCATAAAATTATACCACAAATTTATACCGTCAATCCAAGAGACATTGAACGTTTCAGTTTAAGATGACTTCTTTTACAAAGTTTTAAACATTTACGCACAGTGACATAGTTTATTATACTTTCCTATTAGCTGCAAGACATCAAAACGTCATAGCAGATGGTACAGAATGGGAGAGGTGTCTGGAAGAAGCAGCACTATGTCAAATACCAAAGCAAATAAGAGAACAATTTGCGTTCATTTGCATCTTTTGCAATGTGCCTGATGCATTTACTTTGTGGGAAACATTTAAATTAAATATGTCCGAAGACTTCTTGAAACGTTACAATGAGCCAATAGCACGGTTAAAAACTTTAATGGAAATTCAAGATATATTTCTTGCTCATGGATTAAATTGTGCAAGTTTTAATTTGCCAGATCCAGGACTTATAGAGGACATCAACTTATGATTATGACACTGAGCTACACAAACAAAAACAGAAGAAAAACTGACAAATATAAATACTTTACAATTACAAGCATTTAATGACACCACAAATGCTACAGATGATGAAATGGTCAAAGACCGTTATTTCTATCTAGATGGCCCTGGTGGATCAGGAAAAATTTATCTGTACAATTGTTTGAGGAGTTACATTCGAGCACAGGGTCAAATAGCAATGCCATTTGCAACAACTGGAATTGCAGCACTTTTGTTAGAAGGTGGTAGAACTGTCAGTTCCCATTTTAGAAACATCAGTGTCAGATATTCGACTGAATTCTTTACAAGCCAAAACATTTGTAATAAGTAAATTAATTATCATAGATGAGGCAACAATGATGTCATGTCATGCTTTGCAATGTAGTGATAGATTCTTAAAAGAAGTGATGGATAATAATTTGCCATTTAGTGGAAAGGTGATGTGATGGAGGAGATTTTAGGCAAACAATACCTGTTGTGCCACATGGAAATAGAACTGATAATCATTGAAACATGTATCAAGTAAACTGACAAGTAAACTGTGGAAAATATTTACACAAGTCAAATTAGAATTAAATATGAGATCTGAAGGTCAAAATGAACTCAATGATTGGCTCATTCAAATTGGAGAAGGAAAACACCCACAAATACATGATTTACCCAATGATACCATTGAAATTCCATCAACAATGGTTTGCAAGGAATCACTTATATCAGAAATCTTTCTAAACACTCTGAATAACGACGATTACTCAGACATTGCAAACAAAGTGATATTAACATCAAAAAATATAGTTGCCTTGAATCTAAATAACAACATTTTAAAATTCATCAACGTACCACAAAATAATTATTACAGTGTAGATTCAGTTCTGGCTGATGATAAAGACAGTGAATCGAATTTTAGTATAGAATTTATTCATTCTTTAAAGCCATCTGGAATGCCACCACATGTTTTGCAATTGAAAAAAGGGGCAATTGTCATGCTACTGAGAAATATGAATCTAAAAAAAGAACTTTGTAATGGGACCAGATTAATTGTGCACGATTTAAAAGATCATTTTATACATACAGAAATTATGACAGGGACCCATAAAGGTGAACAAGTTTTTATACCAATAACTGATTTAGCTCCAAGTGAGAGTGGTTTGCCTTTTGTCCTTCAATGGAGACAATTTCCAGTTATCATGGCATTTGCCATGACCATCAATGAATGCCAAGGACAAACTTTTAAGTCTGTGGGTATTTTTTTACAAGAACCTATTTTTAGAAATGACAACTATGTTGCTTTTTCAAGGTGCACAAACCCAGATGAGATTAAAGTTTCAATTGAAGACAACCCAAGTCAGGGTGATCTAATAACACGATGGACGTATCTTTACAAAAAACATTGTGGACTATGAGGTTTTGTAATCAGAGAATTCGGTTTCATTTTAAGTAAGAAATTTAAGGTCACTTGGCCTCTTCTTAGAGGAACACTATCTCACCTACAAAACTATATCAGCAATTTGAGAAAAAAACAGTAATAACCAACAAAAAAGGAAAAAAAAAACAGGGGTTACATCCCATAGACACAAATAAAAGTCTGCTGGGCTCTTTGAAAGGAAACCACTTTCAACAGAAAAAAAAAAATGGAATGTCTTAGAAGTCACTTTCAACATGATTGGCCCCACAAAACAGTTAGCTTGCATTTTATTACTTTTACTGTTTACAATTTATTAGGTTTATTTCAGGTTTGTAGTTTTAAAATTCTGTTTGAAAAGGACTGATAAGTTGATGCATTCTATGTAATCAAGGTTGAATGTTAGTAGCAGCATTATCATTTGTGGAAAAATTAAAATGTTTCATGCTATATAGATTATTGATCCAGGGTCAGGTCCTCTAATTACCAGTTCATGGAGTCAGGAAGGAATTATTTTTTGACAACACTTAGATTACTATAGTTTAAAATAAATTCAGGTTAAATGTTATTATCTTATGTTAATGTTTGCATTGTTATCTTTGTATGTTAAAAGGTTTGAACATTTCATTTATTGAATGTTACTAAAGATTTATGTCATTTGCAGCAGAAACATTTGTTAACAAAATTCAAAAATAGAAAGGATTCATCCAGGGATTAATCCGATCGCCATTTCATGGGGTCAGGAAGGAATTTATTTATTTTCCCTTTTGAGACAATTGGCTAATTTGCCATGGAGGTTTTTAGTATTTGCCTTCCTCTGGATTCAATACCTATGTGCTTTACGAGGAGTTTAAATAGAAGTTGTATGTTAAAATGCATTCTGTCATGGTTGAACACACTCATTTAGAAAAAGTTCAACTATTTCATGTTAGTATTGTTAAAAAAAAATCATTACCCACTGTTTACAATATAAGTTGCATATTATAAGCCTTTATGTAATGATTCACAATACGTATTATGAGAAATTGTATGGATTGGTATATTATTATTCGATACATGACAATTAAAAAGTTTGATATGGTTTAACAGTATATTGTTAAAAAATAAAAAATATTTCATATACATTTTTTTTACTTTTTTGTAGATAAAAGATTCAGATTGTTAAAGAATCATATTGTGTCACAAACGGCATTTCCAGCTTAGGAATTACTGCATATTTGTAATATTGCTGATTTGGCATCTAAGCATAAAATCTTCTATTGTCTATGTACCAGATTTTAAACATGCTACTCAGATACTCAGGCAGCTGTAGCTGAAACTCTACACTATAACACACATACTAAAACACCACAGCACAATAAAAAAAAACCAAAAAAAAACTTTAACTCCGAGCCTAATTAAGCAGGAATAAAATCTAGTTTCTAACTAGAATAAAATATATTTTGGTAGTTCTGCTGGACCCTGGATGCATCCATTGTATATTAGGGGAAGATATGTGTGGGAAATGCTTTTTACATTTCTGTAAAGAAAGCGGTAGTTGCATTTCCTGAAGCAAGGAGTCTACATATAGGCCAGTAAGGGGAAAGGGTACATCTACTTTTTAATAAGACAAACAAAATGCTGATGCCCCTGTAGGAACCCTGGAAAGATCCATGATACATTGGTGGAAGATGTATGTGTGAGTGTTTCATTTACATTTCTGGAGAACTACTGTTGCAGTGAATGATGCAAGGGGTCTGCTTCTGGGAAAGTGAGAGAGAATGGGTGTTGTGTCTATTTATATCTAATTATAGTTACAATGGTTCTCTGTTTCCTCCTTCCCACCACTCTCTCCACTGATAGCCAAAACACACAACTTCATGATTCAACTCTGAGGAAGTGACGTAACAAGCACAAAATGGATTCCTGTACTCTTAAAAGGAGTCTTCAAAAATCTGATATTCTCAAAAACAATGTTATGTCCAACAATGTTGTTAGTTTAGTACATTCTTGACAAACAATTGTCTTTTTTTCTTGAACTATAGTGGTCCTTTAAGTAAACAGTGCTACATGAGACAGTACAAAAGGTCAAATACTAAGACATGTGGGTAAACAGAAGCACTATATTATTGGGAATTATAGGCATAATATTAATTCATTTAAAGAAAAAGCTGATTTGCCCATCTATTGAATAGGTGTGTTTCACAACTTCACTGGGGAGGCTTATGACCAGTGTGTAAAAAGTAAAACAATGTCTAAAATGGCTAATGTCCCAGTTTTATGAACAATATAAACCTGTCTAACCTATTGATTTGAACCAGTTGAGGCCTACCCTGCCTAATACCCCATCTCCTGCAAGGAGGTGGCTGCACATATCACAAGGTCATTGACTGAAGGGGCTGTTGCAGAATAGGCAAGAACTGGAAATGCAACATTAAAACAGTGGAGCTGCCACTGTACTTTGGATGTTACAAATACCCCAAACACTAAATGGACCGTAACAAATACAACCTTTTCTATCACGCACTACTTGCACAATGCATTACATAAAAAGGATATGACAGGACTCAAGTCCTATATATTTTCAATATAGTGCTTATATTGAAAATTAACAGTTCTTTCCAAAACCTGCCCACCTCATTCTAACTTGCACCACCAACCAGGGCAGCCTGTTCAAACATTCATATCCCAAACAGTGATTTTGATTTTTCACATGATCTTCCACCCTCTTTGTGATGGTGCCAAGCACACAAGGCACTTCAGTGTCTCTTTAAATATTGGTTAATTGATCTTGAATGTTGCTACTTTTAAGGAACAAATTAATTTTCAAGATCATTTTACTTGGTCAGACCTCATTTCTTAGATTAAAAATTCAAGATGATTGGCAGGAAGAGCAGGCCTATGTGGTTGGATCATAATAATCCCAAGTACTCTAAAATAACACTGATTCTCCTAAATCCCAATCATTGTGAGTGTTAATTAATGACCCAACATAAGAGCCAGATGCTGGGTCATTAGAAAAATTCAAGATAAATAGCAACCAGTTATTATTATTATTCTTAATCTTTATTTGTATCGCACCAACATATTCTGCAGCTCTGTACAGGGGATAAGGACAAGGAAGAATACAAGGTAAAAAAACTGCATAAAATGGAGGGCCCTGTTTTGAGCTTAGAGTCTTTGCAGGAAGTGCTTTTTTCAAAAGCACCCTACAAGATTGGAAACTCGCTACTTACAATCTAAAGGGGATGAAAGAGGCAGAAACTTGGGGAGGAACAGATAGGGGATAGCAAGGGTGAGGAAGAAAGTGAAAGTTTACTTAGGTGGGAAGGTATGTTACATTGTGAGGTGAATGGCTCAGGTGTGTAATATATTATCTGTCCCTAGTGGTCAGATAATATAACTGCTAGAAATGTCAGGTCAGGCCCTGTGTTAGGAAACGTGTCTCCAGAAGCCAGAAGGAGAGAGAAGGAAGGGAGATGCCTTTGGCGCTCATCACCTGACTTGCAATGAGCGCCTTTGGCACTCATTGCGAGTCTCTCCTGTCGTGTACTTTTGGTCCTCTGAGATATATATTTCTATGTATATGTAGTTAAGTCATAATAAATGATTTCTTAAATCAATTAATATAGTTTAATTATTTATAATTGATCTATGCAGTGAGCAATAGGCTCAAGAGCTAACAATCTGTTTGTATTTTGCGTCTGCATAGAATATACATTTTGAGTGTTAGTGCCCTGCTTCTAAAGTGTAATGAATGTTTGAACTGTGCATTCTAAATAGACTGCGTGTGCGAGGTAAAGCCGTTGGTTTATTGTGTAAATCGGCATTGTATAGTCGTAATGTTTTTTTCGGCGGACATTTTTGTCCTCGCTTAGGCTATTTGAGTGGCGAAAATTGTCTCAATCGAGTTCAATTCACAGACGTCCTGGCTGTTGCCCCATGCTGTCTGTGATGTTTATGTAATTTTTTGGGGTGTATTTAGTGTGTTTTTCAGTTTTTTCGTTCGGCCGCTCGTACATTTTTCTAAGTCCCGCGTCTCATATATTTTTTTTTTCTAAGCCTAGGCAGCAGAATAGGGCTGTGCTTGGAGGCCTACATATCCTTATACTGGTCAGCCAAAGATTCTGCTTAGTATGCCGTTTTCCATAACCTGGTGATGTCTTAAAAGGTAGGGCAGGATAAGGGTTACAACCTTACAAAAAGTGTTTCAGATATGAAGAACTAAAGTCACTGACAGCAATAATTTTCTTTACACACATTTATTTTATACAGAATGTATACCATACATAATATGGAATAAGCAATATTTTATTTGTGTGTTTGTTCTAGAATGAGTATAGAGACATTATGGTAAAGTAAAATTTAACATTTGCAGAATTATACTTTATACAGCGGTCATAAATTCAAAGTATTCATTTAAAAATTATCACCAAGCCACACTGGTTAGTTTAGATTTGCTTGATGAATCTTGACATGTTTGTCATAGGGTATGACTGTTGGATATACAAGACCTTTGATGCTTGTCTGTCCTGATATGTACCACAGAATTTCAGCTTCCTTCAATATAATGAACTCCCACTCTCTGTTCTCTCAGTGCAGATACAGATTCTCTGACAAATCCACTCCCCCACTGAATGCTCCATCTGCCAGCTAGAGATTTTCAGTGAAATACAGGTACAAACTGTAATCGGCCCCCATGCAGAAACTACAGGAAAGAGACTGTTTGTTCCATGTTTACTTTCCTTCAGTGAGAGTTGTCATTGAGCAGCAGTGTTCCTGTTAATAATGATAATAATAGCAAGGCAGGAACCAGGCTTTAAATAGACCTTGTGCATATGCACGGTTTAACCCTTAACTATTTATGTTGCTGTTTGCTTTTTATTGCAGCCAGTAAAGAGTTGTAATTATGGTTAAGGACAGCATGTCTGCTTAGCCCAGCCTTTTATTAGCTCTACTATAAAATCTGCAAAGATACAGTACTACATCAAAATAGGTAGTGGATAAGTGGAATAGCCTTCCAGTGGAAGGTAGTACGGAGAAACAATATAAAGCAATCTGTGATATGCATAAGACTGTCTTTTTTAAGCATACAACAATTCTCAAAGCCATACAAAACATTTACATACAATACAAAATATAAACTAATCCACTATAATATTTGACAAAGTGTGAGTAACATCTGTGCAGTGCTTACTGCGCAAGCGTCACAAAACACAATTGTCAGTAAACCCTGGCTGGCATTTACTGACGGAGAGAGTGAGTGAGAGAGTGAGTGAGAGAGTGAATGAGGGAGTGAGTGAGAGTGAGTGAGAGTGAGTGAGAGTGAGTGAGTGAATGAGAGTGAGAGAGTGAGTGAAACAGCACAGAGAGTGACAGCATAGACAATTGAAAATAACATATGATACTGTTATTTATGACGGGCAAGTTACTAGTAAATACATCATGTTTTAAATACATAAAAGAAGTCATCATCTCAATTGACAATGTTAGACAGCTACCGCAATTTAAATACAGATTTTTACTTTTCATATAATTATCCCAAGTTGGCCATTTAGAAGATAAATGCCAAGAAGAAGGGCTTAAATATTCCATTCCACACTCCAACACCCTATTTCTACACATAAACTTTATAAAGCTGTCTAGAGGTGCAATTAAGCCAACGTATATAGGCATTGTAGATAGAATAGACATATAGCACTAGTCTTATCTGCTGTCGAAAAATAATGTTTCTATGTTTTAAAGAGTCATTTAATTATATGTGTCATTGTGGAATAAGGGTCTGTTTTTGTTTTTTTAGAGAATACAATTATACTTTAAATTATATTTTTAGTATGTTTAAGGAAGTAAAACTTCAGCCCTTAATAATATATTATTAGTGTCACGATCTGCTTCTTCAAGGGGGCTTGATATGAACCTAGTTCAAACCTACCCCAGCATAATTGTGTAGTTCCTGTTATCTGTGGCACAAAAGATGGCTTCTGAAGAGGGCAAGGCCCAAAATGTAGAGGCAGAGAATACTGGATACAGGTTACCAGTAGCACATGGCAAGATCACTCCCCAAGTCAGGATACAACACATAGAAATAGTCTCACACTGTGGATATGTGAAAGCTAAAACTGAAAATGTATTGAATGATCAAAACATATTTAAACTCTCCCAATACCACACCCTTGTGTACATTTGTGTATGTGTCTGATGTCACACATCTACCCTGTGGCCTTGGTTAATATAAAAACTCTTGAGATCAAATTCACCAGATATCTATAGCTAACTAGTGAAACAGTCTTGATGTTAATCTCAAGTGTTTGCTTTGGACTGCTTGAGGTGCATGCATCTGTATTGGCTGCTGTTTATCAAGGGTGAGCGTGCTAACCTCTGTGCAGAGCATTTTTACCAATTCCACATATGTTCTAGATCACATTTTTCCCTCTTATAATATAGTATAACTAGGATACATAATAACCATGTACAGGCAACATATAACCACACACAATACATAATCCCAATACAACAATGTCATGCTCCCTTGGCCATATTCATAATTACTGGCAATATGAGTCCCTAAACAATTAAATCATGACAATAAGTTAATATATATATATATATATATATATATATATATATATATATATATATATATATATATATATATATACACACTAGAGAATAGCCCGTCAAAAAATGACGGCAATGAAATTGTAAGTAGCTAATGCTGTTTGGTGTATAATAATGAAATATATAATACATTAATAAATGAATATACTTTACCTATTTTGAAGCATTGTGTTGAAGAGCTGCAATCTGTTTAGATGTTGCTGCAGCATTAGTGGTGTGGAGCTGCTGTGTAAGCGTGATGAATGTGTGCAGTGTAATAGTGTGCGTGCGCGAGACCAATCCGTTAGCGTAGTTGTGTACTTCCGCATTGTCGTAAAATGGCGGGTAATGTGTGGTATGCTTCTTAGCGGAATATCCGTAGGTTTTTTGTGGCGTTTTGCGAGTTTCTTGTGGTGTTTTGCGTGTTTAGAGTGCTGTAGCCTCGTTTTCGTTTTGTTCAGCGGCCATTTTTTCTCTCGTTTAGAGAATTTTTTAGTGTCTAAACTCTTTTATATTTATTTAAATTGAAAAGTTGCTTTTTTGAGGTCCTGGATGCTCCCTCATGCTGTAGGTAAGCTTTTTATGTATGTGCTGTGTGTATTTATTGTGTTTTGATTTTTTTCATGTTCGCGAGTTGCGGACGATTTTTGCGAGGTTGTAATGAGTGTTAACGTGTCTTGTATGTTGTTTGCGTTGCGAAGTAAACTTTGCGAGGGTCGCAGTTGGAGTGTCATGTTGTTTGCGTTACAACGTAAATTTTGCGAGGGTTGCAGTTGCTGGCAAGGAGCGCGAGGGCCGCGGGCTCGCTATGCGAGCCCGCAAGCATGAGCAACGGCTCTGGCTGGCTCGTCTGCTCACAACTATATATGTGATATATATATATATATATATATATATATATATATATATATATCTCACATATAATAGTTGTCAAACTACGAAACGTTGTCACGCTTGTTTGCAAGCTTGCAAGAGCTGCGTCCCTCGCAAAGTTTGGGCCGCAGTTCGGGCTGCAAATAGGGACCCTCGCAAAGCGAGGGGCTGCATTTGCGGAAGGTGGTGGCTTCAACGTCGGCTGCAATGAGCCAAAGCCATTGCAGGCTGCAAATGCGGACCCTCGCAAAGGGAGGGGCCGCATTTTCCGGAGCTGGAGGCTCCCACGTAGGCTGCAATGAGCCAAAGGCTCATTGCAGGCCACAAATGCAGACCCTCGCAAAGCGAGGGGACGCATTTGCGGTGGTGGAGGCTCTACGGCGCCTCACAAGTGGTTACAAACACCCACAGAAGCTAATGACTAAATACGGACTTACACAAAAAACTACGAGCTGCGGGACTTAGAAAAAAAACATTATGAAAAATACTATTTTAATGGCCGAACCGCGCGCAGCTGAAAACATTAAAAAGACAATAAATACACACAAAAATTACAGAAAAACCTTACCCACAGCAGGGGGGGGGGGGGGGTGCACCCAGAACCTCTGCAAGTGAAGTTACACCTCAATTTAAGTCCAATTTACTGAGTTTAGACACATGAAAATCCTCTAAGCGAGATAAAAAATGGGCACCAAAAAAAATGAAAACGAGGCTACACGACCCTAAAGCCGCAAAACACCAACAAGCACATATGGCTTTCCCAAAAAGCTGTATGAGGTACAAGATACACTTTTAGCAAAGACGCTAAATCATCCACACCCACGTACCACATTCGCCGCCATTTTACAACACTAACTTACAGAATGCGGAAGTACACAGCTACACTAACGGCTTCCCCTCGAGCATGCAGCCTATTTACACTACACACTGCACACATGGCTGAAACTTACACCTCAGCTCCACAACAGTACAAAAATACATTGTATGCTGCAGGAACATCAACAAAGACTGCCAGCTCTTCATCAGAATGCTTCCTGCATATATTACTTACAAATAGGTAATGTATATTCATTTATTAATGCATCACTTATTTAATTACCATACAAAAATACATATACACAAAAGAAAAAAAAAATCGCAATAAACGCAAAAGCCATTCACCATGAACCTCACAACGAGCACCAACGCTGCTCATAGTACACAAACTACACCAGTAACAGCCTTGCAATAATAAAAGTTGTATCTATTTTTATACTTAATATATAACTATAATAATATTTTGCTGATTATCAAGGCTTGCAATTCAAAAGAACATTGAGGACTAGTGCAGTGCTGCAGAGTCACAAATTCAAATATGTCAATCTGACCAGTTTGAATATATTACCCTGGTTTGAATAGAATTTGTATAGTGAAATCTGTCTATGTGCAAATGATAAGGTGTGTGAATCCCTACAAAGCAGAGAGAATCTGAGTAAATCATCAAAGGGCAAATTACAGTTTCTACAGGGCTAATGTAAATACCTTTAAAGCGATACCGAAGGAACACTGAAGTACCAAATCACCAATGATGCATTTAAAAGGGCTGATTGCTTGAGAGTTGTGATTACTGTAATCATGTCAATAAGAATGATCTTTTACTTGACTATCACTCTGTTCCTTTTGATAGACTTGAGTTGTGAATTAGGGTGGGAGTAATTATACAATAATGGCATTAATACTGTATACATTTTAAGTTTTTTAATAACAGCTGTGGCCGGTATTAGTCCATATAGCAGAGCAGACTTAAACATCATAATGTTAGTCCATATGCCAAGGAACACAATCCTATTTTTGTATTAAAGTATACCATCATAGGTCACTATTTTTTACTAAATAGTAACTCCTTCAGATATTCTAAATATGGGGAGTCCTTCAGTCATTTAACCACAGATTCTGTTCTTTGTTCCCACCAAGTACTCAGTATTTATCTACAGCAGCCTGGTGGTACCAGGGACTAATTCCATATGAAAGAACATTCATTTCTAGTTCCCTCTAGGTGGAGATTAAATCTTAGTTTTCCCCATTAACTGTTTCCTCCGAGAGAGAAATAGATCTCCATTGACCCTTTTCCTATAGCCCTGTGTGATTATTTTATTTGTTATGTGCACACATTGAAATGCTGTTTACACAACATGGAAGAGTGAATGACGCTGATGCTCACTTTGAGAGAGCAAGCTAATGTTGGACGTCGGCATCGGATGTCAGAACCTCCGGATTTGGCCTAATGAATTTCACTGCACATAACAAATAAAAGAATCATACAGGGCAAAAAAAGATCTAATTCTCCCTGGGTGGAAAAAGTTAATGGGAAAAACTAGTAACTCCCTAGGGATCTGTGCGCACTCCATGTTTAGTTGTGTGCGCTCATCTCATGGAGTGTGTGCGCGTGCACAGCATAGAGGGAATAGTGGTCACCACCCCAATATTAAAAATACAATGGTCTCTCTGTTGATTTATAGGAAAACTGGTCAGGATGGCCTCTCTTATGGCAGTTCTTATTTATTAAACGTTGCAAACTATTTTGGGGGTTTTGATAAGACTATGGTCCAAAACAAGAGAGGCCAAGGGTGCAATACGGACTGCTGCCTTGTGCTAACTCACCCCATTTTGTTATAACCATTTTCAAGTACAAGTGCAGAGACTGGAGCGGAACACTTCTTTAATAGCATTGTACTCACATTGTGGAGTTACCGGATATACTATTACTATTTTAGTTTGTTCATATGTACAGTTGGTACTTTACATGATAATATTTTCTGTTGGTAAACTATTTTCTCTAAATTAGTAAATATTATGTTGCAAATTAATTTTTAGGGGGGGGGGTTAAAAAGGGGGATTGAGTGGCAGTGAAATGTGGCCCTGTATTAGATGTACTTTACATCCTGGTCAATTAACAATACAACATTGTAGTTTACTTCATTGATAGCATTATATCACATATAATAGTTGTCAAACTACGAAACGTCGTCACGCTTTGCGAGATTGCAAGAACTGCGTCCCTCGCAAAGCGAGGGACGCAGTCTGGTCTGCAAATGCGGACCCTCGCAAAGCGGAAGGTGGAGGCTGTACGGCGCATGAGTTTCAAACACAACCCCACACTCCTCCAAACTCGAAGCACTTAGTCCTACGGCGCCCCAAACCACCCCACACACCTCTAAACTCGCAGCACTTAGCCCTCTCCTTCCCCTCCTCCTCTCCCTTCCCTGTGTCTCGCAAAACACCGCACTAACCCCCTAAACCACGCAAACACAAAAACACTAAAAACACACTAATAAACCCAATAATGACAACAACAAAAAACACTCACCCACAGCACGGGGGGACAGCCAGGACATCTGGAAGTGAGGTTAAACGCAAATTTAACACCAAATTCAAACGGCTAAGCAAGAAAAAAAATGGCCGCCGAAAAAAATGAAAACGAGGTTCCACGACCCCGGACCGCCCAGCCACGTACAACTTACCCTTGAAGGGATCCGAGATAAGCTCGGAAACCCGCATTAACCCCACGGGATCCGAGATAAGCTCGGAAACCCGCATTAACCCCCACATTAACCCTCGCAGTGGGGGTCACCGATCGCACGTGGTTGGGGACCCCCGCTGCAATCAAAATTCAAAATTCCCGCCTTACTAGTCCTTAAAGGACCGTAATAAAAAAAAAATATGTAACCCTATCACTCATGGGGCTCTATACAGAGCTCCGTCAACCCCTAAATAACCCTGTCACTCATGGGGGTCAATACAGACCCCCATAAGCCCTTAATTAACCCTGTCACTCATGGGGGTCAATACAGACACCCATAAATCCCTAATTAACCCTGTCACTCATGAGGGGTCAATACAGACCCACAAAAGCCAATAAATAACTCCCTGTCACTCATGGGGGTCAATACAGACCCCCATTAGCCCTTAATTAACCCTGTCACTCATGGGGGTCAATACAGACACCCATAAATCCCTAATTAACCCTGTCACTCATGAGGGGTCAATACAGACCCACAAAAGCCAATAAATAACTCCCTGTCACTCATGGGGGTCAATAAAGACCCCCATAAGCACTTATTTAACCCCGTCACTCATGGGGGTCAATACAGACCCCCATAAGCCCCTAATTAACCCTGTCACTCATGGGGGTCAATACAGACCCCCATAAGTCAATAAAGAACCCCGTCACTCATGGGGGTCAATATAGACCCCCATAAGCCAATAAATAACCCCGTCACTCATGGGGGTCAATACAGACCCCCATTAGCCCGTAATTAACCCTGTCACTCATGGGGGTCAATACAGACCCCCTTAAGCCAATAAATAACCCCGTCACTTATGAGGGTCAATACAGACCCACATAAACCCCTAATTAACCCTGTAACTCATGGGGGCCAATACAGACCCCCATAAGCCTCTATTTAACCCCATCAGTTACAAACCTAACATTAACCACATAAGTGCCATGAGTACAAGTCACAAAAAATAAAAAATCTACATTACATAAAATATACATACAATCCTATCTATCTAAAATACATACCCCTATCTAACATACATTAAATACTATCTATAATGCATACCCATATCTAACATACAATAAATACTATATAATATACAATAAATCCTATCTAAAATACATACCCCGGTCACTCATGGGGGTCAATACAGACCCCCATAAACCCATAAATAACCCTGTCACTCATGGGGGTCAATATAGACCCCTATAAGCCAATAAATAACCCTGGCACTCATGGGAGTCAATACAGACCCCCATAAACCCCTAATTAACCCTGTCACTCATGTGGGTCAATACAGACCCCCATAAACCCCTAATAAACC
This sequence comes from Discoglossus pictus, assembly GCA_027410445.1. Lineage (NCBI taxonomy): Eukaryota > Metazoa > Chordata > Amphibia > Anura > Alytidae > Discoglossus > Discoglossus pictus. The sequence continues at coordinate 310,789,289 of CM050167.1, forward strand.
CTGTCACTCATGCGGGTCAATACAGACCCCCATAAGCGAATAAATAACCCCGTCACTCATGGGGGTCAATACTGACCCTCATAAGCCTCTATTTAACCCCATCAGTTACAAACCTAACATTAACCACATAAGTGCCATGAGTACAAGTCACAAAAAATAAAAAATCTACATTACATAAAATATACATACAATCCTATCTATCTAAAATACATACCCCTATCTAACATACATTAAATACTATCTATAATGCATACCCCTATCTAACATACAATAAATACTATATAATATACAATAAATCCTATCTAAAATACATACCCCTATCTAACATACAATAAATGCTATCTACATACAGAATCCCTAATTCTAACCTAAAATAAAATAATTAAGACCACTTACCTTTGCAGATATCCCTTCAGATCACAAACCTAGGGGAAAAAAATAAAAAATACATTAGTACAACTAATTTACATAAAATAAATAAACATTCTAAATATTCTACTCACCTTTCCAGCATGTCCCACTCCTTTTCTTCTTCGTCGCGGCCCCTGTAAAAAGAAAAGTTTTACATTACTACAACATACAAATAAACATAAAAAAATAAACATAATATACATTGTACTTATCTCCCTGCGATGTCCCCGGCCTCCTCCTCTACTGCCTCGCCCGGGAACAATCCACGCTCTAAAAACCCCCAAAAAAACTAACGGAGAGCCGCACTCACGGACCTCCCCGACGCTAAAGAGCCTCCTACAGAGTTTTCCAGAAGAAAATTGTCAATGGTGGCTTCTGATTGGCTGAAAACGCTGTCTATCAAAATCAGCCAATCAGAAGGCGCCAATGTGTGAGACATCTCGGAGAGGTAAGTACAATGTATATTATGTTTATTTTATGTTTATATGTATGTTGTACTAATGTAATGGGTTTTTTTTCTAAGAGGGGCCGCGCCGGAGAAGAAGAAAAGAAGGACGGGGACATGCTGGAAAGGGGAGTCGAATATTTATTTATTGTATGTAAATGTGTTGTACTAATTTATTTTTTTCCCTAGGTTGGTGATCTGAAGGGACATCTGCAAAGGTAAGTGGTCTTAATTATTTTATTTTAGGTTAGAATTAGGGTTTCTGTATGTAGATAGCATGTATTGTATGTTAGAGAGGGGTATGTATTTTAGATAGTTAGGATTTATTTTATATTATATAGTATTTATTGCATGTTTGATAGGGGTATATATTTTAGATAGTTAGGATTTTGTGTATATTATATAGTATGTATTGTATGTTAGATAGGGGTATGTATTTTAGATAGATAGTATTTATTGTATGTTAGATAGGGATATGTATTTTAGATAGATAGGATTTATTGTATATTATAAAGTATTTATTGTATGTTAGATAGGGGTATGCATTTTAGATAGATAGGATTTATTGTATATTACATAGATTGGGGGATGTATTTTAGATATATATGATTGGTTGCATGTTAGATAGATAGGGGGTATTGTATTGTATTGTATGTATTCTATATGTATTTCCTTTTCAGGTGTGTAATTTAATTTTTTTGTAGTGGGGGGGGGGTTGTAATGTATTTTTTTATTTTCTGTAATGTTCCTTTTGTTATTTTTTGTGACTTAGGTTTTTTTATTTTCTGTAATTACAGTGGTGGGGGGGTTATTATGGGGTAGGTAGGTAATGTATGTGCTAATAAGTTAGTGTAGAGGGGTGTTAGTTTAGATTTAATGGTTTATTGGGGTGTGTTTAGTGCAGTGTAGTGTCTTGAGGGTACTGGGGAACCCTCATAGCACTTATGGGGTAATGTTAACTGTCCTATGAGGGTCTTTAAATACCCTTATGGGACTAATGGGGTTAAATAGAGGCTTATGAAGGTCTGTATAGACCCCCATAATAGACCGGGTTAAAATGGTGTAGTGCTTACATTTTGTATCATGAGGGTCCTGGATGACCCTCATGGCACTTATAGTGTTATTACATGCGTTCATTAGTGTGTTATAGGGGTCTATATAGTTGAGGCACACAGTACACTCACATTGTGTGACAAACAGCATTTCAACACTTTTTTATTGCCCCGTCATTTTTGAGGGGCAAGTCGCTAGTATTTAAATAATCACAAATATACTAATTTACTACAATTTATAGTAAGAGGTAAGATACTATGGATTATGTTGACAGCCTGGTGAAAGCATGAGCAAAAGGCAGAGTGTATTCAAGCCATAAACCTGTCAGAAGGGATAACCATATATCACTAAAGGAAGGAGGAGGACAGTTCTAAAAATGAGTTTCAGATTCTTTTCTACTTATATATCTGTGTTCCAGGAAACTGAATTTTACCTTGTGTTACTGGAAAACTTAAATAAATCTATATTGTAATATCATTTGGCAACTAATCTGTAACTAATTATTGTATGAAATAATAAAAGAAACATGCAACATAATTTAATGTGACACTGTAGAGGCAAATCAATTCACTGCCCTTTAAAAATATATACGTTGTATCAATCATAATGAAATTCCTGTTTGCCCAATTATATAAATTAGAGATTACTTCTAGTGTTATTTTAATTTCTCTTTCCTCACCTCAAGGAGGGTGCCATGCTGGCCTATTTCATTCCTCCCATACTTGAGAACCAGTTAGAAAGCAAAGAATCTCCATATAGCAACTTCAAATGTTGGACCATGTTGTCAGATCTGTGCACAATAAAAGATGCAATATGGAGAATCTTAGCTTGCTGGCTGCAGAAACAGGTAATTATGGTCTCACCTTCTCGCCATCCAATGAAAATGAAATTATGTTATGTACCACATTACTGTAACCAGAATAGTATCTTTAGTGTTTAAGAATATATATATATATATATATATATATATATATATATATATATATATATAAACAAAATATAATTTGTGCAAATGGCCTTGTCACTCAGCTGGTACCTTTCATGAATAGTTTACCAATATGCAAAGCTGAGAACTTAAAATAAATTATGGTATAGTGACTCAGACGATAGAGATAAGCAGACCTGGGAAGAGCTAACAGGCTGTGCCTTTTTTGTCACAGTCTATGCCAATTTTGACACTGCATGTACATCTGAATACAAACTGAAGGTTGGTGTAGCATATATACATGCCAAGCAACTCAGAGTACTTATCAAACAACTTATAATTCATTCACTCATTCTTCATCCAAAATTTGATTTTTTTTTATAGATTCTAACATTGTACAATTTTCAAGTGACTCTTCACATGAATGAATTAAAGCAAAAGCAAGCAACTGATTAAGACATGTGGATCCCATAGACAGCTTGTGTACATGAGCTATGGCTCCTATGCATTTCAGCCTGTCACACAGTACTAATGTGAAGCACATTCATTGCATGCCTTCTCAATGAACTGCAAAAGTGCCAAAATACAGATTGTTTAGTAAATTTCCTGGTGAGAAACAGACAGCTCTTGGAATACTCATCAATCAGATGCTGCATATAATGGTGCCAAGGTCATTACCAAGTATAGCAAGCCATGGCCATCTGTCATAATGTGAAAGTATCCCATAATGAGAATGTCTGTTTGAAAATATATCCCTAAATGGAGGAAATTATTCTATGTCCTACTTAGTAGCTATGCCTATAAGGGCATACAACAATTGGTATTTAAAGTAATTTATTAAAACATACTGAAATAAACAATTTGCATTGTATTTTAAAACAAATAACACTAATACCTGTTAACACTCCACAATAAATAAATCAAGGAATTAACCATAGAAAGGAATGCTGTTGTACAGTGGTTAGCACACCTTTTTTTCTTAGAATTACTGGAACATTACTGAAAGTCTTGGAGGTTAATTTGAAAGCCGCCGAGAGTAACTTAAAAAAATAATCACGTTTCCTAGTAAATAAAACATTAGAGCATTCTTTTTATAAAATATAATATAGTATCTATAGGACCTAAGCATTTCTGTGCTACATCATTATGCATTATAGACATTGTATGAATAATGTTTCAAACTTTTAATCCTAGTTGTTCTTTAGTCTATATGTTGGGAACTTTTGCTTTGGAATGGATATGAAACGTGGTCTCTTGGCAATCTTATTTAAAAACTTGCAAATTTTTGATCTTGAACATATTATATTCATGACATGAAGGGCTTAAAGTTGTATACAGTTGTATATGTGATAAACATAAAATCATAATTGGATCTGATTGAAATTGACACTGACCCCTTCACTCTCCCAGGTCCAGAAACAGACAGCTTGCACTAGGAAATGTTTATGAGTATTGCTGTCCATACATTTCCCTCTCACACAGATAACTTCCATCTTCATGTCATGGTTGCCTCCAATGCCCGTCAGAGGCTTACAATTAATTTTTTAATTAAAAACTAGTTTAATTCCATTTTATGTTATACATTTGCGTCAGACACAAAGCTTTCAAACATATTTTTGTCAATGTACAGTGATCTTTGACGTTCAAACAAAACGTGAGAGAAGTAACTACTAATAAATATGTGCTTGTTTTTATATTACTTACTAGAGCAATAAAAAGAATGAATTTTGGATGTATAATCCCTGTTTATTCACAGATGTTTTCCGATTTACGGATACTAAGCCACTGATTCCTATATTGAGTTGCTGAAGTTAAAGCCTCATGCAAAACATAGGTAAGAACGAATCTAAGTGCGTAGATATGTCCAATCAAATTAAGAACACACAACATTATCATTCTACTATAATAGCGAGTTATAAGGATAAACCTCTGTAAAGATACTCAGCAATTGCCTCTTTATGTAGATCTGTACAGGTCAAACTTGCACCAAGAGATATAAATGTATTCTCTATGGTGAAAGGTTGTCTGACAGGTGAAGCACTTTTCAATATGTTATCCAATGGAGACTATTCACTAGCTTGTAAAAAAAAATGTTCAAAATGAAAATGAAATAGAAGCGTTCAGGGTCTTATCACAATACAGGACTGGCTCTGAAACTCCCATCGGTTAGGTCCTTGTGTCGAGCAACATCAAACAAATCCAACATGCTCAACTTCAATTTCCCTCCAAGTGGGTCTCCTCCAATCAGGGACCTGTCATCGTTGGCTCTTCCAGGATTGGGTGCGTGGGGATCCATTTGCCCAATTTAGTTTGGCCATAGGAAAAGCTATGGGGTTGTGGCGTTAGCAAATCTGGTCCCTTATCTTAATTTTGCAGGTTGTGCAGGGCTTCTTGTCTTGATCCCTCCGGCACATGTAGACTGCAAGTAGATGAGATCCAAGGCATTGCGAAGGTTATCAAGTCCTTTGTCACAGTCACTCTCCCTTTTCAGTGGCCCAAGTCAGCTGAGACCTTGAACAGATTAAGTGGATTGAGGACAGATCATTGATCCCAGTCTGTAGAGCTCATCAGCATTCTAGTGAGTTCTACCTTGTAGGTATTTTATTGAAAAAGTTGTAAGTTTGTAGGGTCAGGCTCCAAAAAAGTAGGTGGCCATTATCCCCAGTGACTCTGTTCAACCAGCATAGGGAATTGTGGTCAGTTACCACTGTGAATTCCCATACATATAGATAAGGCTGCAGCCCACTATATATGTAGTGTCAATCAAAGTCAATTTTATTACAATAGTGTGGGGGCATCCCACAAAACCTACAGCTTGTCTTGGAGGTCAGGTACAAGTACTAGCACTTATTGGCCTGGAAGGAACTCCCGTGAATAGGCCCTGTGGTCATATCAAACTTTCTGTTTGGTTTGGCAGCCAATAGATGCTCCTTAGCCAATCCAGTCAATCTCAGAAACTAAGTAGGTACAGCACTATGGGTACCTCCTCAAACCGATAATCCCCTTCCCAAAACTCTCAGAGTAGGTCAAAGGGCCCCAAACCGGGAGGCCATACAGGTGTTCGAGCAAAGTGAATCCCATCAATTCCTATGGGACTTTGCAGTAGGCAAAGAGCAGAAGAAGAAGGTTCTTTAAATCCCTCTCCATGTCCACATAAAGTGACAGAATCGGTAGCTAGAGTTTGCTGCCAATGGCCAAGTTGGTCTTCCTTGAGGGTTAGCACTAGGAGGAGGGCCACGGGTTTCCCTTTGAGTCTTGCTACATTGGTCATCTAGGCATCGTGCAACTTTAACGGAGTCAGTATGGTGGTTTAAGACCAAGGCTTATATAGCAGAGGGGCATAGCTGGAGGAATTAATCCATGACCACCGGTCTGTCAGCATAGTCCCCAGATATCACCACTTGACCATTCAACCACCAGTCCAGAGTATGTCTAAGCTTCCAGACCCCTTACGAGAATATGTCTCCTTCTGACTTCGTAAACTTACGGAATTGCTGGAGATAGGTCTATGGGGCAATGGCGTAATTGAACTAGAGCCATACATTTCACCTCCTCGTAGTCCTCAGAATTCTCTGAAGGCTGTTCAGTTCAATAATCCAATTAAGATTTTAACCTATTTCTCTTACTCTATGTGATGAAGCCTGTATTGCTTATCAAAATCCTGGAGAAACCCAACAATATTCCCGGTGGCCTCCTCATACTTCTTAAACCTGTGAAACGAGAGCTTTAGGCCACTGGTCCCACTGCAACTTGTACTACCCCTAGAAGCAGGGGATGACCCAATCTCCTCCTGAAATATTTTTTCTTTGGTTACCTCCTGGATAATGGCCCTTTAATATGGGTCCCCCACTTCAGGAAACACCAATCCTCAAAGCAGGGCAATACAGGTCTGATATCACCCGGACACCTCATCATCTAAGTCTAGTTCAGGAGGAGATCTCTAATCTTTAACCATCCCAGGCTGAGTTCGGGATCCAGTCATCCATCGGGTTTGAATCAGCTCTCAAAGTAGGGTCATCTTGATATACTCCTCCATGGCTTGTCAAGAATCGTATGGTCAGACTGAAGATCCCAAAGCTGACACCAGTTTGACACAATATGAGACCAGCAGAACTGGCACACTCTGGAACTCCCACTAGTTAGCTCCTCGTGTCAGACTGATAAGTTTATCTTCATTGACTGTTTTGCACAGTCATTTTTTTCTCTTTGAAAGTAGAGGAATTCTAGCCTATAGAAGCAGCTCTCATGCTTGTATTCGTTAACCAGAACAACCTTTATTACGGGAACTAGAAAAGATTTTATAGGGAAGTGAATAATAGGTAAATTAAATGAAAATACAACATTTCACAAGTCCAGAATGCCCAAAAGGAATTTCCCTCCCCTTGAGTCTCTGCCAATGAGGGACCTGACACTTTTGGCTTTTCCAGAATTGGCTGCTTGGGAGTCTAATTGTGCAATCAGACTCCCTGCCCAGTACATACACGACTCCTTATTTGAGTCACTCCTGCACATGTGTGTAAGAATGGCTCACCCCAGGATGTAATCAAGGGGTAATGACGTCAGGAGGTGGCAAGGTGCAAAAATGGGGAACAGAAGCAAAAGCCCAGGGAGTAGGGGAACACGGCAAGAGACAGAGTAAAGGAACAGATCCTGTTGGAATGGAGAGGTTATCCGGGAGTTGTGCTGGATCCAAAGCACTGGAAAGGGTATCAAATCCTTTGTCACAGGTCTCAAATTACTAGTGAAAAACTTCCCACCTTAGTGAATACATCCTTGTGTGTCACTCCCTGAACCATTGTACTCTGTGAGATGCCTTTACCGTTCATGAGAGTAGAGAGAAAAAGTGCCAAGGTGCAAAGCCTAGAGTTTGTCAGAAGTACAATAACTCAGCATTTAAAAAGGCAATAACAGCTGCCATTGTAAGTCCATGTTCAAATAAAGTTTGATTACTTAACCATGTCTTACCATCTCAATCTATACAGGGTAGAAAATCAGTAGCTAAGCCTCATCCCATTACAAGATAATAGCTCCACAAAAGTCTCCTGTTCTAAAGTGGTAAGGTATTAGTGCTGCTAAAAAGTGGTTTTGGCTGAATTGGTCACCACTAACAAAGTAGGCACGAATGCCCTTCCTTGGTTGACATGCATGATTATGGACTATAAAATGTATTGAGAAAATACTCATCACTAGCCAGAAAAAAGGGTTTTAAAATGTTTAATTATCTCATATAGCATATAGTATCTTATATTTCCTGCAGATACCAAATCAATAGATCACATTCCTGAGGTTGCCTGCTTGTTTCCAAACATCTGATTATACATTCTTACAGCACAGTGAAAAGAGTTCAGTATTACAGTAAACACTGATGGAATAGGGATAAATACTTTGGGCCACATTCAATTCCAAGCCTGTATCTCGATCACAGACAGCAGCATGTCCGTGAGAGAGTTACAGGCTCTCCCGTAGGTCTCAGTTTGCGTGGCTATTCAATTGCTCAAGCTCGCCAGTTGCGACAATCGTAAACCATGCACTGGTTCGGGCAGTTGAGGGCGGGAACATGATCAATTAAGCAAGCCCGTAAAAGCCCATTTGAAATCAGCCAATAGGAAATTAAACAGTTAGAATAATGACAGTAACACATGGAGGTTACTTGTCATTCAATTAGGTTCGGGGATCAGATATGCTATCAGACTCGCAAAACATGGAAAACACAGAATTATGAAAATGAATGCTAATACTGTTCAAGTCGATATGGGTGGCCTGATATGTATTAACTCATTAATATCCAAGATTGTTTTAACCCTGAAATGACAGATAAAATTAAAATGTATTTCCTGCCGATCTGCAGGCTTGAGACTGTTGTGCAATTAATTCTAATGTCTGTCATCGCTTTCCCCGTTAATTACAGTGCAGGATTGATCTTTTATGTGTATTTACAGTGCTACGAATAAGTGTTTAAACCCTTTGCAAGTCCACTCTAGCACATGCATCAAATGCTCAAAACACCCATAATCTAATACCCATCACTTGTCACAAACCATCTACTTTGCCCTTCTTATGTGCCCTCTGGAATGCAAGGTCTGTTTGCAATAAACTTACCTTCATTTATGACCTCTTAATTTCCAACTCCCTCAATTTACTGGCTATCAAGGAAACCTGGCTCACACCATCTGACTCTGCCTTCCCTGCCGCACTCTTATGGTGGTCTACACTTCAGCCACACTCCGAGGCCTGGGAACAAACAAAGTCGAGGTCTTACTGTCAACAATGACATCATCACCCCCTCCTCCCAAGCCCGTTGTCTTGGGGTTCTTCTGGACCCCGCCCTGTCCTTTATCCCTCACATACAATCACTAACTAAATCTTGTCTTCTCCATCTAAAAAACATCTCCAGAATTCGCCACTTTCTTACACAAGACACAACTAAAATCCTTATACACTCTCTCATCATCTCTCGACTGGACTACTGCAACTCGCTTCTTGCTGGCCTCCCCACCACCCGACTATCTCCACTTCAATCCATTATGAATGCCTCTGCTAGACTCATCTTCCGTACACAACGTTCAGTGTCGGCATCACCTCTCTGTCAATCTCTCCACTGGCTTCCCATAGCCTCCAGAATAAAATTTAAAATCCTGACCCTAACGTTCAAAGCCCTCAACAAGTGCACTCCCCCATACCTCTCTGGTCTCATCTCCAAATACTCCCCCACACGCCCTCTTCGCTCTGCTAATGACCTTCTTCTTTCCACAACTCTTGTCACCTCTTCTCACTCTCGCCTTCAGGACTTTTCTCGTGCTGCCCCTATTCTCTGGAACTCCTTGCCTCGATCCACCAGACTATCCTCCAACCTCAAATCATTCAAATCCTCTCTAAAAACACATCTCTTTAAAGAAGCATATCACCTTCCACCCTAACACATTCTCATATCTCTCTCCCTCCTTTTCCTCACACAATACCTTTAGGATGTAAGTCTGCGAGTTTCAATCCCACAAGGTGTTTTAGGGAAAGCACCATGGTCACTGGATTCCAAACTCAAAGACAGGGCCCTCCTTGTTTTACGATGTGTTCATTTGTATGTATCTTTGTCTTGAACGCATCTTATGTACAGCGCTACGGAATATGTTGGCGCGTTATAAATAAACGATAATAATAATAATAATAATACCACTATCCTCTCGCTGCACTTTTCACTGCATACCCCCTGGTTCCTCCCTCCAATTCTCATCTTTTGAAGTCCACACTATCTGCATCTTCTCTCCCATCCCTCTGCGAGTAGCTGTGATCTATCGCCCGCCTAGATCACCCTCTCAATTTCTGGACAACTTTGCCGCCTGGCTCCCTCACTTTCTCTCCTCCAATATACCTTCACTCATTCTTGGCAATTTCATCATAGCCACTGACACACCCTCCTCACCAACAACTGCAAAATTACTTGCACTTACTTCTTCCTTGGCCTCTCACAATGGACAGATTCCGCAACTCACAGTGGTGGACACTCCATTGACCTTATTTTTACTAATCTCTGCACTATCTCCAACCTTGACATTGCTTCACTTCCCCTATCTGACCACCACCTGCTAACTTGCAACCTCACCTCATCTTCCGCTCACCACCCTTCTTCAAATCCTCCCACCAGAACACGCAAAAACCTGCAAGCGCTCAACCCACAACAATTTTCAAATGTACTAAAACCCCTTCTCAGCCCCCTCACCACCCTTGCCTGCCCTGACATCGCCACTTCACAGTACTATGCTACTCTAACCTCAACCCTTGACTCTCTTGCCCCATAATCACAAGCAAACGCCCTCGCTCTCATCCACAACCATGGCACACTACACAAACACGCTATCTACAGAGATGCTCACTCACTGCAGAACGACTATGGAGGAAATCTCGCACTTTAGCAGACTTTCTCCACTACAAGTTTACCTTGCGCTCCTACTTCTCTGCCCTCAATCTTGCCAAACAACACTACTTCAAATCACTAATATCAAACCTGTCCTCCAACCCTAAACATTTATTTGCAAGGCTCCTGTCTAACTGCTGATGACTTTGCCAGCCACTTTAAAAATAGAATTGAAACCATACGAAATGAGCTCTCCTTCCAGCTTGGCCCTATCCCACCATCCTCTCCACAAACCGACAACACCCAACCCTTACCCTTCCCCAATCCCTCCTCCACTATGGATTCCTTTGACCCTGTAACCGAGGATGAAGTATCTACGTTATTATTAACCTCTCACCTTACAACATGCCCACATGATCCTATTCCTTCACAGCGAATCCCTCCCCTATCCACCGCACTTATCCCAGCTCTCACACATCTATTCAACCTCTCCCTAAACACTGGCAGGTTTCCATCCTCCTTAAAACACGCCATAATTACACCCATTCTCAAGAAGCCCTCATCTGACCCAGCTTCTGCCTCCAACTACCGCCCTATCTCACTACTTCCCCTAGCTTCTAAACTGCTTGAGCGGCTTGTTTACAATCACCTCACTCAATTTATTTCCCCCAATTTCTTTCTTGACCCCTTCCAATCTGGTTTCCTTGCCCAACACTCAACAGAAACAGCCCTCACAAAAGTCACCAATGACTTGCTAACCGCCAAATCAAAGGGTCACTTCTCCATTCTAATTCTCCTGGATCTCTCTGCTGCCTTCAACACAGTTGACCACCCTCTTCTAATCCAAACTCTACGCTCATTTGGCATCCAGGGCACAGCTCTTCCATGGTTCACATCCTATCTACGTTTAAAAAATCTTATCACCTTCAGCCTTTAAAATTACAACTGCACACTCCACAGCTTAATAACACTCCCACCCACAATCTACAGTACAACACACAGACCCCTCCCATTGACTAAACAAATTGCATTCACGTTGCCATTTTGTATTTGTCACCCTCTTGTATCACACCTAAACCCTTAGATTGTAAGTTTGCGAGTTTTCAAATGTGTGTCCATGTCTTGGAAACAAGCACTATGTACATTTGATTATATGCTCAAAAACAGGGCCCTCCATTCTTTATAAGGTGTTAAGTTTGTTTTTTGCCATGTACTAAACCCCTGTACAGCGCTACGGAATATGTTGGCGCGATATAAATAAAGATATTTATAATAATAATGTAGGTTTACTTCCTCCATTTGCGGTTTACTAGTGTGGATACGTTTGCGAGCTTGAGCAAATGAATAGCGATTTGCGATTTTAGCCTTGCGAAAGTGATAAATCAAAGGCCTCTGAAGGCTGTAAGTTAAGAGTTAGACAGACGTAATTTTTTCAAGCCCGTAACTCGTAATCCGATCAGAGCCCGCAAAAAGATGCCAATTGAATAGCAAAGGGTCAATGGAAATATATGGAAAGGGCTACAACCCTGAGCATATGCCTAGAAAGTTACTTACACACATATACATTTATATATATATATATATATATATATATATATATATATATATATATATATATATATATATATATATATTGTGACAAGGATGGCCATACAGGACTTATCCTTTGCAGTATTTCTAATACTATCCAGACACCCCAACCTCCGTGACCCTTTTATATTTATGCTGCTTAGGAACTCCACGCACTCCTTTCACACTCCTTTCCCTGGGTTTAACACAGTACATACTTTGGTACCTTTATATCCAGTGTCTGTCGCTTTAAGCCGCTTGCCCTTGTCCACCTCTCTGGGGATCTCTCTCCTGCTTGCTCTGTCCCAGCCTGGGTCTCCACCTCTCTGGATCTCTCTCTCTCAGCTTAGGGGAACTGCAGCAGTCCAAATAGCCTTCACTCACCGGCTCTTGTGACAAGCAGCTTTAATAAGTCTCTCTCTGTCTTTGCAGCTCTTGAAAAATATTCTACTCATATTGACTCAAAGTTCCACAAAGGAAAATTGTCGGTCTCTGTCTCTCTCTCAGTCCCACAGACTCTAATCAAACTGGCAGTCACCATTCCTTTCTCAGCACTCACTGTCTCAGGCCAGCCAGGCCTGAATGAGAAAACCTCACCTCTCCTTTCCAGACCTTTAAATGCTGTTTCCACCTGGGCCAATTAAGTCTATGCAGGAGTTTAACTCTGTCACTCCTGCATAAAATTATTCAAAGTGCTGTATCTTACACCATCCTCTGGGGCATTGTCTCACAATATATATATATATATATATTATATACACACACATACATATAATGTATACGGTAGAGCCCGCTTAAAGCTTCCCCTTTTACTGCGGGTTTGCTATATCGCTCTTTTACTTGTAATTTCCCTGCTTAGCGCTAAACCCAGCTATAGAGATGATTTTTGGCTGCAGATCCCAGTTTAACACTGTGCCCCATTATAACTCGTTTTTTTCCTCACGGTACCTCATTTAACCCCTCCAAAAGTCGTAACAGTTTTAAAAGAGACACAGCAGTAGACAGAAAAAGAGGAGAAGAAAAGTGCCAGTCTGGTGCTGGACAACTTGGAAAAAGTTGAACACCAAGTGAACATTAGAGCGGATTTAAAGTTGCCAACCTCCACAATCCACACCATCCTTAAACATAAGGAGAAAATCAAGTCTTCGGCAACCACCAGAACTACATCTTCTGTCAAGAAGATTTCCCGATCCAGAAGCTACGCCCTGGAAAAGGAGGAGCGGCCTGGCCACTGGCCACTCAGCCAGGCCATCATCATGGAGAAGACCAGAAGCATCTACGGTCATATTCAAAGCCAAACACCAGATATGACTGAAAGCTTTTTAGCCCTCTTAGAAAGAAGCAATTATCCTCCAGTACTGGTATTCCTGGTGGTTCAGTGGTTAGGATTCCGTGCTTTCACCTCTGCGACCCGAGTTTGAGCCAGGGAACCAAGAGTCACACCACTCTGAAGCCATGCAGGGTTGGGCCTAGTCAGTACTTGGATGGGAGATGCCAACACCCAAGACAGAGCCTTGCAAACGAGTACCTCAAACAACTGACAGATCAGGGCATTAAGGAAGCCCAGCAAAGCACTGATTAACCAAAACAACTTTCCACTGAGTTCTTCACCAAACATTTGAGGTCCATCCATGACATTCCAATGATCCAGACAGTGGCAAAAGCAAAAATGTGAGACACAGAATTCTTGGGGTAGTGTCTTGCTATCAGCATCTGTTGGATGGTCGTAGAAAGCAAACACAGATGTCCTTGGACAAGTTTGTGTCCAAAAAAAATAGAATGGAGGATGAGCCTGAAGCCTCCACATCTGCCATGTAAAGTTGACTGTTTAGTTAATGTTGCTGTTTCTCTAAATGTTATTTAAAAAAGGTTGTTTGTGTTGCTGTTATGTTGGCAGTTTCTTAAAATTTATATAAAGCTGAAAATCTTAAAATGTTTATCGATTTGTTTTTTTCCCCACGAGTTCCCCAATCCCTATCTAACCTATATTAAAATGACCCTGTTTATTGCTGTTTCACTTAGCACTTCTATTGCCTGGAACCTATCTGCAGTGTTAAATGGGGTATAGCTGTGTATATATGTGTGTGTGTATATATGTGTATATATATATCCGGCACCCATGGGGATTGGTAGATGCACCCTTATAAAATCCTTTGGATTTCAGTATCATCTCTATGCAGATGATACTCAAATCTACCTCTCTGCACCTGATCTATCCCCCTCTCTTTTAGCTCAAGTTTCCAACTGCCTCTCTAGCATATCCTCCTGGATGTCCACCCGTCAACTCAAACTCAACATGTCTAAAACTGAACTTCTAATCTTTCCACCCTCTACTACAGCTTCCACACCTCAAATATCTTTAACTGTTGACAACACCATCATCGCCCCTACCTCCCAGGCCCATTGTCTTGGGGTTCTACTGGATCCCGCCCTCTCTTTTATTCCTCACATTATTATCCTTTATTTATAACGCGCCAACATATTCCGCAGCGCAATACAGGGGTTAGGTACAAGTATAAACAATACCCCACAATGAAAATAATGGAAGACTCTGTTATTGAGCTTTCAATCTGATATACACTGTGCTTTCCCTAAAGCACCTCACAAGATTAAAACTCGCAAACTTACATTCTAAAGGGTATGGGTGAGGTACAGGAGAGTGAGAGATGCATAGTGAATGAAGAGGCTAAAGATGATAGGCTTTTTTGAATAGATGTGTTTTTAAAGAGATTTTGAAGGATCTGAGGCAGGCAGATAGTCTGGTGGTGCGAGGTAAAGAGTTCCAAAGAATAGGGGCAGCACGTGAAAAGTCTTGAAGACGGGAGTGAGAGGAGGTGATGAGAGAGGAGAAGAGAAGAAGGTCATTAGCAGAGCGAAGAGGGCGGGTGGGAGTGTATTTTGGGATGAGAGCAGAGATGTAGGAGGGGGCACTATTGTGGAGGGCTTTATATGTTAGGGTCATGATTTTGAATTGTATTCTAGACGCTATGGGAAGCCAGTGGAGTGCCTGACAGAGAGGTGCTGCAGACACTGATCGTTTAGTATGGTAGATGAGTCTAGCGGATGCATTTAAAATGGATTGGAGTGGAGACAGACGGGTGATAGGAAGGCCAGCAAGGAGAGAGTTGCAATAATCAAGGCGAGATATGATGAGAGCGTGAATAAGAATTTTAGTTGTGTCTTGTGTGAGGTAGTGGCGTATTTTGGATATGTTTTTTAGGTGAAAGTGACAAGATTTTGTGAGTGATTGGATGTGGGGAATGAAAGAGAGGGAAGGGTCTAGTAGGACCCCAAGACAGCGGGCCTGAGAGGTGGGAGTGATGATGGCATTGTCAACAGTGAGAGATATTTGTGGAGTGAAAGCTGTAGTAGAGGGTGGAAAAATAAGGAGCTCTGTCTTAGACATGTTGAGTTTGAGTTGACGGGCAGACATCCATGAGGATATGCTCGAGAGGCAATTGGCAACATGAGCTAGCAGAGAGGGGGATAGTTCAGGTGCAGAGATGTAGATTTGGGTGTCATCAGCATATAGATGATACTGAAATCCAAAAGATTGTATAAGGGCACCAAGGGAGGATGTGTAGATGGAGAAAAGGAGGGGGCCTAGGACTGAGCCTTGGGGTACACCGACAGTTAGAGGGCGAGGAGATGAAGAGGTGCCAGAGAAGGAGACACTAAATGTTCGATTTTCTAGATAAGATGTGAACCAAGAGAGAGCAGTGTCACGGATGCCAAGAGAGTGGGGAATTTGGACAAGAAGAGGATGATCAACTGTGTCAAAAGCAGCAGAGAGATCCAGGAGAATTAGGATAGAGAAATGACCCTTTGATTTGGCGTTGAGCAGGTCATTAGTAACTTTTGTGAGAGCTGTCTCTGTAGAGTGTTGGGGCCGGAAGCCAGACTGGAAGGGATCAAGGAGGGAGTTGGAGGAAATGAATTGTGTAAGGCGAGTGTAGACGACACGCTCAAGTAGTTTAGAAGCCAAGGGAAGTAGAGAGATAGGGCGGTAATTAGATGGAGAAGCTGGATCAGATGTGGGTTTCTTAAGAATGGGTGTAATTGTGGCTTGTTTCAAAGGTGATGGAAACTTGCCAGTGTCTAAGGAAAGGTTGAATAGATGTGTGAGAGCTGGGATAAGTGTGGTAGAGAGGGGGGGGGATCAGCTGTGATGGAATAGGATCATGTGGACAAGTTGTGAGACGAGAGGTTGATAGAAGGTTAGCAACTTCATCCTCAGATACAGGGTTAAAGGAGTTTATAGTGGCAATAGGTTTGGGAAAGGGTGAGGGCAGACTGCTGTTTGTTTTTTCAGGAGAAGCAATAACAAAATCATGTCAGTTTCACCTAAAAAACATCTCCAAAATTTGTCATTATCTTACAGAAGACACAGCTAAAATTCTAATTCACTCTCTCATCATCTCTCGACTCGACTACTGCAATTCCCTCCTTGCTGGCCTCCCCATCTCTCGTCTGTCTCCCCTCCAATCCATAATGAACGCCTCTGCTAGACTCATCTTCAATACCAAACGATCAGTGTCTGCAGCTCCTCTCTGTCAATCACTCCACTGGCTTCCCATAGCTTCCCGAATCAAATTTAAAATCATGACCCTAACACATAAAGCCCTCAACAACAGTGCACCCCCTTATATCTCTGCTCTTGTTTCAAAATACTCTCCCAACCGCCCCCTTTGTTCTGCTAACGACCTTCTTCTTTCCTCCTCTCTCATCACCTCCTCTCACTCCCGTCTTCAAGACTTTTCTCGTGCTTCCCCATCCATTTGGAACTCCTTGCCCCGCTCCATTAGATTATCTTCCTGCCTCAAAACCTTTAAGAAATTATTAAAAACACACCTGTTTAAAAAATCTTATTACCTTCAGCCTTACCATGTACAACTGAACATTCCACAGCTTAACAACACTCACACCCACAATCTACAGTACAACACACAGACCCCTCCACTTTACTGAACCAATTGCTTTCATTTGCATTTGTCACCCTCTTGTATCACACCTAAACCCTTAGATTGTAAGTTTGCGAGTTTTCAATCTTGTGTCAGTGCCGTGGAAACAAGCTCTATGTACATTTGATTTTATGCTCAAAAACAGGGCCCTTCATTCTTTACAAGGTGTTTAATTTGTTTTCTGCTATGTACTCAACCCCTGTACAGCGCTACGGAATATGTTGGCGCGATATAAATAAAGATAATAATAATAATAATAATAATGCTGCTGGATAAATGTAGTTTCCACTTGCTTGAGAGATACTTTTAAAAGACGCCTAGATTAGCTGCACATAGGATGCTTTGCTAAGTATATTTGTCAGTGAGGGCTGATCTAGCAGCAGCAGCTTTCACACAGGTACGTTCGGCCCGGAGGAATGTAACGCCAACACCGCAGTGGCTCAGTCACTCATGTCTGTCTGCTTCCAGGTAAAACTGAATTGCAGAGACGTACAGTGGATAACATCTAGGGGCCTGTAAGCATTTTGTAGCAGGATAACCTGGCTCCTGGTATTTGTTGAGCCCTGTAAATTTGTATTTTTAATTGAAGTATATTTTTTCTGGTTGCTTGAGTTCTGGATAACTGTATTTATATATATATATATATATATATATATATATATATATATATATATACTAGTAACTTGCCCATTATGAATGATGGTATCATTTATAATATTCAATTGTCTGTTCTGTCTCTCTGTGCACTCTCTCGCTCTCTGTGCACCCTTTTTGTGCTCTCTCTGTCTCTCTATGCGCCCTCTCTGTGCGTGTGCTCTCGGTCTGTGCGTGTGTACTCTCTCTCGTCGAATTGTTGAGCTGCGCATGCACGACTTCTTTCCAAAGCATGTGCGGTTCCACAATTTATCGGGATTTAACATTAGTAACGCCTGCGTGTGCCATTGTACAACGCACCCCGCAGGCTTTGCACAGACTTCTTCTGAACGACTTGTCTCCAGCACGCACATACGCAAATACGTAGCAAATGTGTGGTTGCAAGATTTCCCAGGATTTAACATGAGTAACGCCTGTGTGTCCCTGCACACAACGCATCACGCAAGCGTTACACACACATTGCAAATTATTATAGTGGATATATGTGTGTATATATATATATATATATATATATATATATATATATATATATATATATATATATATATATATACTGTATATACATTTAATTTAAACCAAACGTTTCTCATCTCTTCTGTTACTACCACATACATTTCCCTTGCAGTTTCAGCAGGACAGGCCCATTAGTACCACAGGGGCAGCAGTCCCACCTCCTAGGGCCTGTGAGGCCTCAGCTCACGTCCCTTTGGGAGCGCTGCTCCTTGTCCCAGCCAGACGTTCCACTGGCGAGAATACAGCGGGTCTCAGCCAATCACAGCCCACAATAATTCTGTCACTACGTCTCCCGGCTAATCAAGCTCACCCTGATTTTGTGTTAGGCGAGCCCGCCCTCAGCTTTTTTCATAAGAAATAACACGTGTTTGTCTATTTATATCCTGGCGTCATATTGAATATCATACCACATATACGTATTTTCTCCCCATATGTAATAATTTATTCCAATATACTGAAGGAATGATTATGTATGTGAAACGTCCGCCCGTGTGTGTTTTGGGCGTTGACATATCTGTGAATAAACACTGTGGACTCGCTGCTTAGCAACGCTCCAGCCGCTTCTGATAACACGGTCACCTGGAGACGCGCGGCCCCTACTCCTCCGCTGCTAGACAGGCCTCGCCCAGGCTCCTCGTTACCTGTCAGAGCTCTCGGCAGCTTCTAGCGGGCCCCGGTCATTGGGGTCTCAGAGCAGGGTCCGTGTGTCTACCACCGGTGAGGGGCGGGATCCCCCGGAGTCTGTAAGGGAGGAGCCTTTGTACGGGGGGTGGTGGCCTCTGTGCTCCTGGTCGGGCCTCCCTCTCTGACTCCCCGGGGGAGCCTCTGCTCTGGAGGCTGAAGCGGCTTGAAGGAGGGAGCGGGTCTGCCCTTGGAGTGTGTGTAGCTCGGGCAGCCGGGGATGCCGGGGCTCTGCCTGACCACATCTGAACGGAGAGGCAGGGGAGCGGCGATCGAGGAGGAGGAAGCGGGTGAGAGCAGCAGCCCGAGGCTGGAATACATGCCCCAGCTCCCCGCTGGCCTCTTCAGACTCAGCGGCCATGTTAACCAGAAAACCCTGTGCGGCTGCAGCTGCTGTGCACCCAGCCGGTAAGGAGGCAGGGAGGGGGGATCAGACTGAAGCAGACAGCCTGGGGGACAGGGAGTGAGCTGGCCTGAGACAGTCCTGGGGACAGGAAGGGGGAATCCGACTGGAAAACACTACCTGGGGACAGGGCGTGAGGGGTCTGAGACAGCCTGGGGTGACAGTGGGTAGGTCTGAGCCTAGGGGGGCAAAGCGAGACATTAGGGTCAGTGACACAGGGGTGGGGGTCCAACACACTAGACAACACAGGGACTGTAGAGTTAGAGGGGGAGCACAGGGACACTGGGAGGGGGCCCTAAGGCACAGTCTGGAAGGGGAGGGCATCTGACAGGTCTTTGTCATCATTTGGTGGGTATCAGTATGGTTACCTAGTAGATGGATCAGGGTGTGTCTGATTATTCCTGCAAATTTATATAATTATAAAAAAGAAAACAGGTTTTGGTAGCTGTATGGCAGCAAAAGCTAAAATTATTTGTTAAAATAAAATCTGTGTGTTTTACACCCAACCTTTCTATAAATCTCTAAGTATTCTTTCTTTCTCAGGACACAACAACTGCTATTGTATTTCCATAACTAGGGAGCTGGGTGGACATCATGCATAAAGCTAAGGAGGGTGCTATAAATGTTTATGAGCTAGAGAAGTAATAGGCTTAACCCTGCTTTATGCCCTTTTAAAACGTTTAGGAGCCATAAGTAAAATTTTAGGATCACAGGCTTCTGTTATTTTACCAACGATAAGAGGAAATAACCAGAATTGTGGTGAAGAAATTACGTTTTCATGTGAGAAATGTTATTTACATAGAATAAGAATGCAAAATCTGTGATATTTACACAGTTCGCCCCGATGTCTTTGTTATTGGGACATCATATGAAACCTGTTCAGACATGAATTCCAACAACACTCAAACTCCATATATGTTTTGATGGAGGTTCTAGATGACCAGCCTAAAAGAGATATGGGCAAATGCAAGCTCATATAAAAAGGGAAATGAATCATTGAAAGACTGTCAAGCAATCAGTGGATGAGCCAGACAGCACACTTGCAAATGTAAAAAAATGCTGTCTGACTTGGAAATCCTGTTTGTTTCATTTTCCACTTGCATTTAATGGCTAGCTAATCTTGGATCATGGGTTTATCCCTATTAACAATAGCAGTCTTTACATTATTAGCAGATTGTGCAGTCTGAGAGGTTGAAGTGGGAGTTGTACTATCCATGCTGATGTGCTTACGGAAAACCTCATATTGCTACACAGAGGCAATCTGAATAGACTGTGAAAAGCTCTGTGTTGTGCATTTCAGTACACACTGAGCTTATTTAGAGCTATGGTTTATGTTTCCTTTGTTGCAGGCAGAGGAAGTGAAGGCAATGGTCAGTTGCAGCCATCTCCAGGATTACAAAGATCTTCAGCAGGCACAGGGCCAACATCACCTGTATTATTGCCACCCCTCAGAACCAGCAACCTAGCACACACGGTTAGTAGCACGTATGATCTGTCACTGTTCGATTTATGTTTTTTTTTTGTGTGTATATATATATATATATATATATATATATATATATATAATTTATTTACTGTCATCCATAACATTAGTCTTAGTTGCAGGAACAGAATGGGGGAAAAAATGTAGTGTGTAGTGCAATCTTAAACCTACCCCTGCTCCTCCTTCCTCATCCAGTCGTCCGATTGGTATTAATAGAAATAAATGTGCAAGGTACAGTCAGGCTGACAGCCAGACAAGATGCTAGTCTCTATTTCATCTCTGTGGAGCAGAGCTGGAGAAAACGGCAGGATCGATCTCCATTACATTGTATGTTAAAATTATGATTTCGCTTTTTCCTAATGTTTGGGGGAAAAGTGTAACTGCTTTACATGTGTTGTTAGTGTAACACTTATTGTATAGCGCTGTTCGTTTTTACTTTGCCTAGTTTCTTGTATTGCAGAAATATGTTTCGACAGTGTTAATACTCATTTATATATATTTTTTTTTCTGCACTTTCCCTGTTTTTATATTTGTATATCAGCTGTTACTAAGACCTATCCTTTCTAGCATGCAATTGTTAATATTTTTTGTGCACTGGTGAAGACTTTTTTTATGTGCACTCATAAAAATAAATATGCAAACATAACAGAGCTGATCAATGTATTTGCAAAATTTGTGTGTTTTTTTTTTGTTTTTTTTAAACCTATCATGCTTGAGCCCCCTGTCTGTCAAACTATATTCCCGTTCAGTAAGTGTTATACTAAACAGTTCAGTCATTCTACAATCCCAGTTCTATAGAAAACATCTACATTTCTGTAACCTGTACGTTGCAGTCATTATTATGCACATGCAGTAGCACAGAGTAAAACAGATATCTATTTAAGTTGTAGCTATTACAGTATAATATCATGGAAAAAGACGTCTACTACATAAGTTAAAGTGGCTGAGCCGCTGGTAAATTTGTTCCCTTTTAGAAGGGCAGATCTCTTTTGACAGCTGCTCAGCTGTGCTATATTTTCAGATCTGACTGAGAGGCGGGTGCTTTTGAAATGAAAGGATAAATACCAGTTTCCAGTGCTTTTTGTGTGGTGTTATTATTTTGTTTTTAATGTGTTTTAACGTATCTTTGTTTATTTACTTTGGGTCTGTGTTACTAACAATGCCACTTCAGATGCATTGCTTTTGTCCTATTACTGCTTCTTGTTACCTATAATGTGTTGCTTGTTTGAATATGAATAAAAGCTGCTAAAGTAGATCTGGTCTTCTTATTTCTCGGAAGGTTGATCTCGTGTTGTGTAACATTGCTTTCTTTTTCAGTTGGCTTATGATGGTGATTAATAAGCAGATCATATTAGGCTTGTTACACCATTGTATTTGAATAGAGTGAAATATTGTTTATGCTTCTTTTTTTTAAGCTTTTCGGTTTGTTTTTTGGCTGTATTCAAAGCAAATATATATAAACAGTTTGAGGAATACAAATTACTAAAAAAGAACAATGTTTTTCTGTTCTATTTTTTTATGTGAAGAGTATCATTCAGTTGTATTTCATGTGCAACAAAAATATTACAGTACTTGATTACTAGTATATCTTATTGGTATGTTGTACTGTTTCTTGAGAAATACATTCCAGTTAAATTGTGTTGTAGATTCTTTTCTCTGAATTAGTAGAAATCAAATTTTAGTGAGAATGTGCTAGATGACAAAATAATTTAAGACACCGTAAAACAGGTTTCATTTGGTGTGGGTGTTTTTACGGTCTGAGTAATATTTTAATATATAATGAAAGGACTTACATTTAGTTTTTTGTATAAAATGTAGTAATTTAAAACATAATCTCAAAATATGAACAGAAGTAGTTATACAAACTTAAATTTAAATTAATTTGAACATGTTGAGCCATTTTCAGATACTTTTTAAGACTGATACTTGATTTATGCAAGGTAGTTTGCTTTCACCTTAGTTAAGTATATGAAAAGCTAAAGAACATTAAAAATGGAGCAAAGCCAAGATCTGCAACATGACCATAGTAATGTTCAAGGAAGTTTTAGGAAATCATACTTCTCACTTGGCATAGTAGGTTCAAAGGGCAGTCTTCCATTGGATACATGGGGTATAGACAAAATGTTGCTGCAAAATGTAATGCTTAGTGTATATTGAGTGTAACAGAAAAACAGTTTATGCATATGGCTGATTTCTGAGTCTTCAGTCAGTTTCCATGTTTGAGTTCTGCTTTACAATTACAGTGTGGCATTCAAAGGGTAATACATTTTGCAAAAATACTAGCCCAGGCATAAACAAATGTATAACCTGGGAGCCTGTGAGGAGCAGGCAACTTTAGGAGCCAGTCATTGTAAAAGTATATCAATATACATATATAAAAAATTGTTAGGAGCCACTGGTTTATATTTAGAATATATTTTCTTATTTCATATTAATGGTAATATATATCTGTCATTGCTAAATTAATCTACATCTGTTTTTACATCCAATATATATTGAATATTTATTTTATAAATATAGTTACAGTACATCTAAGCTTTACATCAGATCTTGACAAATCCCAGTGAGCCTTGGCTCCTAAAATGTTGTTGCTGCCTCCACCAAATTATTTCACTATTATACATATATTTCTATAATCCAATCCCTGGCTTCTCACTAATTTCACTGGCTCCTAATGTTGGTTTGCATTGGTCAACTCTAGCTTTTACATCATATCTTCAAGATTCTTCTGCTCTATGACCTAATCGGTTATTATGATGTATTTACTCAGATTACTTCAACTGGTGCTTGAACAGGTTTCAACTATGAGGAGCTTAAAGTTAAGACCACTCCATGTATATTTGCTTCAGAATTGACCTTACCAATAGATAATGGTAGTAGCAACTAACCTTGAATCTTCTTTTGCAGTCAATGTGAGTCACCTGATCAGAATTGTGCATTTTTCTGATGTTTGGGGAACTTGTTTGTAACACTTGTTTAAAATCTGCATTTGATTTTATATTTCAGACTGGAGGCAATAAGCACACAATGAATGAGCATCTACATGTTGGGAATCATGCCCAAATCCAAGTGCAACAACTGTTTGAAGAAAACAGCAACAAAAGGACTGTCCTGACAACACAACCAAATGGGCTTACAACTGTTGGCAAATCTGGATTACCTGTTTCTGATAGGCAGCTAGAAAGCACTCACAGAAGGCAAGGAAGCTCAAGCTCTTTAAAATCTGTAGATGGGACAACTAAAGTGAAATCATCATCATTAACTCCAGAACAAGCAATGA
This sequence comes from Discoglossus pictus, assembly GCA_027410445.1. Classification (NCBI taxonomy): domain Eukaryota; kingdom Metazoa; phylum Chordata; class Amphibia; order Anura; family Alytidae; genus Discoglossus; species Discoglossus pictus. The sequence goes on from CM050167.1 coordinate 310,813,516, forward strand.
AGCAATATATGCAGAAACTGACAGCCTTTGAGCACCATGAAATTTTTAACTACCCCGAAATATTCTTTTTGGGTCCAAATGCAAAGAAACGTCAAGGCGTGATTGGAGGCCCAAATAACGGTGGCTATGATGATGACCAGGGCTCCTATGTACAAGTACCACATGATCATATTGCATATAGATATGAAGTTCTAAAGGTTATTGGGAAAGGAAGTTTTGGGCAAGTTGTGAAGGCTTATGATCATAAGCTCCATCAACATGTGGCATTAAAAATGGTGAGAAATGAAAAACGATTTCACCGTCAGGCTGCAGAAGAAATTCGAATTCTGGAACATCTGCGGAAACAGGACAAAGACAACAATATGAATGTTATACACATGCTGGAGAACTTCACATTCCGCAATCATATCTGCATGACTTTTGAGTTGTTGAGCATGAACCTTTATGAGTTGATAAAGAAAAATAAGTTTCAGGGCTTCAGCCTTCCATTAGTGCGCAAGTTTGCTCATTCAATTTTACAGTGCTTGGATTGTTTGCACAAAAATAGAATAATCCACTGTGACCTTAAACCTGAAAACATTCTGCTCAAGCAACAGGGTAGAAGTGGCATTAAAGTAATAGATTTTGGTTCTAGCTGTTATGAACATCAGCGTGTCTATACGTATATACAATCACGATTCTACCGAGCACCTGAAGTGATTCTTGGTGGCCGCTATGGGATGCCTATTGACATGTGGAGCTTGGGCTGCATTCTAGCAGAATTATTGACAGGATATCCCCTCTTACCTGGCGAAGATGAAGGTGATCAGTTGGCATGTATGATTGAGTTATTGGGGATGCCATCCCAAAAACTGCTAGATTCAGCAAAACGAGGGAAAAATTTTGTCAGCTCCAAGGGTTATCCTCGTTATTGCACGGTAACAACCCTGCCAGATGGTTCTGTGGTACTGAATGGCGGTCGATCTCGAAGAGGAAAGATGCGAGGTCCTCCTGGGAGTAGAGATTGGGTTACTGCATTGAAAGGCTGTGATGACCCTCTATTCCTGGACTTTTTGGCACAGTGTTTAGAATGGGATCCTGCTCTGCGCCTAACACCAAGCAAGGCTTTGCGGCATCATTGGCTACGTAGACGCTTGCCAAAGCCTCCAACTGGAGAAAAGTCATCATCCAAAAGAACAACTGAAAGCAGTGGTGCTATAACATCTATTTCTAAGTTACCTCCTACATCAGGCTCAGCTGCAAAACTAAGGACTAATCTAGCCCAGATGACCGATGCCAATGGGAATATTCAGCAAAGGACAGTATTGCCAAAGCTGGTTAGCTGAGTTTGATGATTTTGCTTGGAATACCATGCTGAGCCTTATGCATACAAAGCAACAGCTCAAATTTATAATATTTTTAATTGCTCGATTTATACACATTATCTGTGCAACCCTTGTTTTTTAAGTAACAATGAGATTTTGTATTTTAAACAATGGGGACAATGCTTTAAGGTTTTATATTTTTTTTTGTGTGAATGTGATTTGTAATTGGTCTTGCTGAACTTAGAAAGTGTCATAAATTCAGTGGCTGGCCACTGACTCTACTTGACTGTTAAATCTTATTTATTGGTGTCAAAAGTGTTAGCTACCATATATTCTAATTCACAGAATTTTGGTTTTACGTAGAAGTGGTTTGAGCAGTATGCAAAGTCTACTCAACAAGGTGTTTTATTTTTAATTGAAAAGCAGCACATTGTGTGTTTTATCCAAGCTCATTGTAGGAAACAAAATTCTGTGTAAATTTGGCTCCATTTCTGATATAGATTTTTTTATAACAAGGAAAGTCCTAGGTGCTAGTAGTCAGGCTTACAGTGAAGGGAACACTTTCAATTTAAACAAGTGCAAAGCTTTGACACTTAAGACTCAGTCTAGCTCTCTGTGCATCAGGGTATTTTTAGTAGGCTGTATTTTTTTAGAGCCTAGATCTAAGCTTTCATTGTACTTTTTTATTTTTAAGAAAAAAAAAATTCTCTGAGGAAGCAACAGCATTGAAAATAAAGACATTAAATGTTTTTGTTTATATGCTAAAAATTCTTAAGCTGACCATGTATCTGAAGAAAACAAAACAGATTTATTCTTTTTTTTTTTTTTAAGAAAATACATGTTTTTTTATAAGTGTTCTGGACATGTTTAAGTACTACTATTAAGTGTATGTATGTATATATACATACATACACACTTGAAATATGTGCAGTTCTGTAGCTTCTGTGCAGTGTGATGCTGTCAAATAGAGTTTTGAAACCTGTAATTAAAACAAAACCGTACACACTCACACACTTATAAACTGACTTGCAAGAAAAAAAAGCTTTCAAAAGGAAATATCTACTTCTAATAGGAAAATGTGTTATTTCATTTTAAATTTCGATCATTTTTAAATATATTCTGGATTTGTTTTTGTTTTCTTACAACAACTTAAAGCATGGTCCCCAACCTTGTTAAATTGTTTCCAGCTTGATTTATTTGCTCTCCACTCTTGTCTCTTAATATTTAATTTTAATATATTAAATGGGTGGAAAGTGGTTTCTCTCCTCAGAGCACACGTTTGGAATAATATTTTACAAGTAGAAATGCCTGAAGTTCAAGAATTGAATTTGTAAATGCCTCTGCTCCTGTCTGCTAAACATGTGTTTTTATTATAGTATGCATCACCTGTATACTTAAGGTAATACAGTAAGATAAGTAGCCACACTTGTAATTCTACATTCTCTTTCAGGGAGACAAAAAATAAATAAAAAAAACAGCAAATAAAAAAAACTTTGAGGCTGCCATTAAATTGAAGTGTAAACTTGAGATTTTTAAAATCCTTTTAATCTCCTCCCACTCCAACAATTCATTATATGTTATGTCTTTTAGACATTCAGTGCACTTATTTTATATTTGATTTATTTTTCACCTCCTGTCTTTCAAAACCGGAAACTTTAAGGTTTGTAGGGTATAAATTACCTCTATCTTTCTTTTATCTATTTGTTTTCCTTTCTTAGTGAATAGCTCTTCTTTTTTTTCTTGAATTGCAATGAAATGGAATACATATTAAATTATTGTATTAAATAATGTTAATTTTACTTGTTAGTTGCTGCTCTCCTCCGTTTTTAACCATTTTGTAACATTAAGTGCAAACAGGAAAAGCATGTCAAATTAACTTTGTGATTACCTTAAGGGCTCTGGTGGTTGAGCTGTGCTACTTTTTGTCTTGGAAACAGTATTGTGTCTCACAGGTTACCACTGTCTAGGGAGGTCTTACTAATTTGCAGCATTAGTGATCACACAATATGTCACTGTTTCTTTGGTTGCAATTTCATTTGGCTTAGTTTCATGCACTTTTTGGGGCTTTTTTTTATCACACAAGTGTATTACTACTAGAGTGAAACAACATAAGTGTGTATACTGACAATATAGGACAAATTGTGCCCTTAGTGTAAACAATGTGCCTTTTTGTTATCAATGCCATGTTGAAGGGCATATGTTTGGCCTCTTACTTTTTTAAGCAGTAACTGGTAAAGGCATTTGTATTACAGTTTTACTTGACTTGTCTTAAATATCCATCATGCTGAGCGGCCTTAAAAGTAACCATTATGGTAACAGATGTTTGCTTAAGGCTGACCACTTGTGCTGCTGGAAGATGCTTCCATGCAAGAAAACGTCTAGAACACTCTAATCATAGGTAGTAAATGACATTATGGGTTACCTGTATCATTACACAACTCTTCATTTTTTTACAGAGTTTTCTGTTATGCTAATACTAGTGAAAAATCTTCTTACATTTGTAAAATTTACCTCAAATTTGTTTCATTTTTGTAGTGTGATCAATCCCAGGGCATTTGGTAAGAACCAAAGTGCATTCCTTTTGTATGTGCTGGGCTGGGTGTAAACCAGCCATGACTTTATACAATTTAGGTGCAAGGCACTTGAGCCACTTTTAATGTATGGCTTTGGGGTAAACTATACTCCCACAATTGGGTTGTATGAGAATCTCTAGAGAGAAGTTGTACCTTCTTTTTGCAATTGTAAGGAATTTAAATACAAATACATCTCTAGAGATTTCAGCACCCAATATAATGCTGTTTGTGTTAGAAGTAAGCTCTCTTCTAAAATACTTTTGCATTACTACAGAACATTTTTGTTAAAAAAAAAAAAAGAAACTTGTGAATGCTCACAAAATTGCTACTATTGTCTAGGCAGTGGCTTGGCTTCTTTTTAAGCAACATCTTAGACATGTGACTGTAATATGCTGCAATTGTGTGTACTGATAATATGTGAAAACACTTGGATTGAATGTGGACTTTGTGTATATTTTGTGTACTTTTCTGTGAGATGCTGCTGGCACCACTCCACATTCAGTATGTTGTAGTGGAATAGAATAAAAGTGGTCCGTTTTTATAATACTGTATGTATTGTACAGCAGATGACAGAAGTATGAAATTTCTAGTGAATATTTGTTAAATTCTATTGTTGTGGCCAGAGATCATTTCAGAATAAAAATGTATGTCCTATATCTTTGTTTTCATTTATTTAAAAGTAACTCTGAAAACATTGTCAAATCGCATTTTTGCTTACTATAATTTCAAAAAAAAGTCAACCGAACAATATTGATGAGAAACGAATGTCAAAGTTGACCAATTACATTTTAGGCATATTTCAATTATATTTTGTTTTCAAAGTTTATTAACTCTATTTATTTGTATGCCATGTTGAAAAATTCTCCCATGGTACCTTTCTGGCTGATAATTTTGGTAAAAAAAATTTTTTTTAACCTCTGTTAGAATGAGCATAAAAGACTTTAAAGGTGGCAGGAAAGTATCTGTTCTGTAATTTGTCTCAGCAAATGTTTTTAATTACATTTTCTTAAAATATTATCCTAAAAATTTGCAATTTTTACATTACAGGATTTAACACATGTATAAGAAATTTAGGAGCGGATATTTTTTAGAAGAATTTATATGTACAAAAACTATGTACAATATAAAGTGTTAGGAGTCAGCATTACAATTATTTGAACTGTGGCTCCCAGGATTTGTCAAGTCCTGGTGCATTGTCTTTTTTTTTTTTTTAAATAACCTTTAGAGCTGATATTTTTGACCAATACGTACAGAGGGCCATTTAAGGACTTTGTGATAAATATCCACATAATTAATGGTCACACCTTACTTTGAGGTCACTGAATGTGTTGAAGGAAATACAGAGTCTATATATAAATGTTACATTTCCATAATAACAAGCAACAGTAAATTATGATGTGAACATAGTATGGACAACAGATCATTGGACACAATTGCTCTTATCATAAAGAGGGTTGGTTTTAAACCACTAAATTATGAATTTCAATTTTAAGCATCACTGAATCATTTTGACACATTGGACTTTTTTTTAACTGCTTTACTTGCAAAACATTTGTGACTAATATAATTGTTGGTTACATGTCAGCCAGTTCTAATCCATCTTTGTAGCTCACATCTACTTTATATATGAGACTTTCTTAAACTCCATGTGATTTGTTCCCAACTAAAAAAAAACATTGCTCTTGTGTGAAACCGTGTTTGTGATTTCCTAAGGTGAATGTACTGTTTTTGCTCAGAAGAAAAAAGTAACCTTCTGATTGTCGGTTTGGCTTCATGCCTACATTTCCAGACTAAACGGCTTAAAGGGACACTAAAGTGGTAAAGAAAAAGTCGTGCCCTTTAAAAAGTCTGTCATATTCAGCATAATAAAAGGATAAGTAGCCCAAGTTTATACAGTTATGAATGATTACTTTTTTTGTCCCAAATGCTTATCTCCATGTTGGCCTGACATGTTGGCCTGTCTCCGTCCCCCCATTCCACAGATTGTCACTGATTGAGGGAGACAGGCAGCAAGGGCTGGATCTATGTATTGTCCCTTGTAATGCACCCACACTGCAAACCACTTCCTGTTAATCCATGCAGCAAAGTGCTACAGCTTCTTGTAAAGAAATAAGCATCATATGCAACTGCTGGCCTTATTTTAATATTGTAAATACAACCTACGGTATATGTTTAAAGGGCCATGGCTTTTTTGGAGTGGTAAATACTTGCCTACTCATACATCTTTGCTGAATACATTATTTCTGTACTGTGAAATTGTTTGACAGTCTTTATTATTTTCTGTTTCAGTATCTGTTGCGTGCAAAACTCTCTAAGGTGACATTTAAAATTATAATAGCTTATTTCACAAGCGGTAATGTCCCTTTAAAATTAAACAGCAGTACAGTATTTTTGTTATCCTGTGTGCATATAGTTTGTTAGTCTTTCTGTTGATTCAGTTTCCTCAATGGTTTCAATTTTCTGTGTTATCTACAACTGGCATAACAATTTAGTGAAATGATGTATTAATTTCTGTGAAGGACAAATGATGTTCTCCTCTTGTAGTCTCCTACCTATGCACTAACCAAGCATGATGTGATATGAATTAGCATACCATGTCTAAACGAACTGCCACATATCGACAATGATTTAATTTAGAACATAAATGGCTAAAACGCTGTATCTATATCTTTAATATTTTATTTTAAAAGAAGCAACAGTTGTGCATTATAGATCTGCTTTATGTTAACAGCAAGTATAGACGATTTTAAACGTTTAGATCTCCACAGCAATACCCAGCAATTCAATGAAGATCACTACAGTTCAGTCGTTTTTTTTTTTTTTTTTGGTTCTTCAAGAAATGTTTTTGAGTCTAGTTAGGACTTTGTAAATTCTTTCAGCTGAGGATTCATTACAAGGATAATAGCTCGGTGTACAAATGTGAAGTGTGTAGCTTTATAATATAATAATGCCTGGGTTAAGTGCGCTAACATTAAGAGTAAAGCTGCTAATTTGACGACAGATGTTATTCTTTTTAACAATGAGTTTCTGTTAGTAATAGGAGCTAGCTTAAAGTTAGAAGGAAAACTAGTTGCATAGTCATCATATGTTTCATATTGTTTTGTTTTATTCTGCACAGGCTCAAACCTACACTGTGTATATACACACACACACACACACACACACACACACACACACACACACACACACACACACACACACACACACACACACACACACACACACACACACACACACACACACACACACACACACACACACACACACACACACACACACACACACACACACACACACACACACACACACACACACATACATACATACATACATACATACATACATACATACACACACACACACACACACACACACTCACTCTAGCCTGCATCTGCCATTGTGGGGGGAAAATAACCCTGGGTGTGTAGGGTTGGCCTACCAGCTGCTACAGAAATGGATGGGATTCAGATGTCATCATGCACGATTTGATCCCAACTTCAGAGTATCGATGCAACCCAGTGCTTCAGAGAATGCAGCAAATGCTGAGGGTGGTGTTGAACATTGATGCAGTGTTGGATATGACCGGACATGTGGAATGAGGGGAGGCCTGGTGTAGTACACAACATGAGGATGACCTGACTGACAACAGGTGCAGGTCAAGACCCTTGAAAGGACTGCCTCATTGAATTATATTATATTGCTATTACTGGTGCCTTTAATTCAGCAGTATAAATAGGTATTACTAGAATAGATGAATTTAAGACTACTGCAGTCCTATATATTTTACACTTTTTGGACAGTTACACATGCTAATAGGTAAACTACTTTTAGAATATACAGCCTTGACTGTATATGTAATATATCCTATAGTAGTAGCCTTCGTTTTTGTTTCCACTTCTAAGGCTATACATGTAGAAAAGCTTTCCTCTCTCTAATGGAAATGTGGCAATTCAATGTGCCTGAGCTTACAACAGGTCTAATGGAAATTGCATTAGTTTACAAGGATTTTCCCTCTTGAGAAAGTGGCTTAAAAAATGTAATGGCTGTTTACTGTAAACAAAATCTGTGTATGTAAAAGTTAACATATAAAAGCTTTTATTTTTTTCTCTCACTTTCTAAAATTCCTTTAGAAAGAACAATTACAGTGGTCCTCTAATTATAAACCTTTTATAATTCTGCACAAACTGGATAAAACTGCAACAATCCATGTTTGTGAAAGGGGGATTTTCTTTGATACCTTTTACCTTTCTCATCTTTTTCCTGTTGGAGGCACACTATTTTTATTATATGGCTCTGTGTGTGTAATCTTGTGGAAAGCGCCATTTATGCTCAGAACATTGGAGTGATACAAATGAATAGTAACCGCAACAAACCTAAATGTTCTTATCATTTTTCTGTACAACAGGAAAAAAACAAAGGAGTAGCATGATGGAGAAAAGCACCAGATGATTGATGTGTAATAGCGAAATCCATATTAGGTCAAGGAAAAAAAATAAAAGGCACTTTCTTTCAGATTTGAAATTGACATCTAGGCATATACTGTTAATAGGACTGTTTTTGACTAAACCAGCCAGGGTACTTACATGTACATTTTTCATTGACTACAAATATTGTCTGTTTCTACTCTAATATGGCAGGTACTGCAACCACTGATATACTGTACTATATTCCTTCTCCATTTATCAGATACCTTGACAAAAACTTTACTTGAAAAGGGGACAATTTATCACATTCTCCCAATCATTCTTGTCTTCATAATGCTAGCTTTTTTTTTTTGCTCCCTTCCATTAAATTATTTCATCCTCCTCACTTTATTTATACTCCGTTATGCCTATTTTGATCCTTTCACTCAATGATTGCTTCCTTAGCATGTTTGCAGAATACTAAAAGGGTGACATTCCCACCTACTACATTATTCAGGTTTTAGAAGTTTATTTTGTGTCATGCCTATAAAAGATTGATTTTAAATATTTAAAAACTGTTTGTTATTGCATGAACAAAGCTCATTGGCTATTTAAACAAACAAAACAAAAATTATTGCAGATTCTGACAAGTCATTTTTTTCAGATTCACATGTTTCGTGAAGGTTGTAGGATTTTAGACAGTGAGTTTCATACAATATTCTGTTTTTCTAATGTTTTAAAAACATGACAAATATTTGGTGGTTTACTCTTCCTTTTAAATATTGCAGATGTGGTCAGAGTGGAAAATATGCTGAATACTTAAATTTGTGGAATGAAGTTTATCTGGTCTGATAAGTATTTGTAGAGGGTAAGATCCTGTCAGTGTTGCACAATGTATGCTGTATCCACCCCGAACCTATGGCTGCTGTGTGATTAACTTATTGGGTTAAAGACACTCTAACACTGGAGCCTGATGCACTAAACTTTGAATGTGTGTTTTAATAATAAATATTGCCATTATTAACACATTAAATATGAATTTTGCATATGCATAATTAAAACTGGCTTCTCTTTTTAGGGCATTACAGTGGTCCATTTAAAAAGAAAAAGTGTTGATGTTCACATAAAATAGAATCCCCTCATTGCACACAAAGGAGTTTGAACATTGTATAATGGAATCTATTATTATTAACCTTTTATTTGTAATGTGCAGACCTATATTCTGTAGTGCTAAACAGGGTAGATACAAGTCAAAAACAATTTTAACAAATTACAATATAATGGTGGGCCTTGTTCTTGTGGTTCAAATCATGCATACAAAGGGCTTTCTCTAAAACACCCAATAGGATTGAAAAACTTACAATGTACAGGCTAGAACAGCGACTCTCAACCCTTCCAGTGCCGCAACCGCCCCGACAAAACCTCCCAAGCCCCAAACGGCAAAACTACAGACCAAAAAAAACACACGCCCGATGGCTCCAAGCTCCCCCCGGCAAATCGACATTTAACCTCGACAGGGTGGCGACCCACATGTTAAGAACGTCTGGTCTAGAGGGTATGGGTAAGGTATAGAAAGGTGAAGTATTGTGCATATTTAGGCTGAAGGTGATGAGCTTTTTTTTTTTTATAAAGAGATTAGTTTTTAGTGAGATTTTGAACGATTTGAAGCAGGAGAATAAGCTAGTGGAGGGAAGCAATGAGTGATTTTATATTTCATTGCAAAAATACTAGTATATTCTCGATTTTTATAGTTATGGAAGCACTTTTCTAAGTGGTTAGTGTATCGCTTTATCTTTTCAAGGTATGTTTGAAAACAAAATATAAGTAACAGTTGTATGATTATTCCCTAGGATTATAAATCTAGTTTAAATATATATATAAAAAAAAAAACTTAAGCAGAACTGTGTGTTCTGGATGCCAAATAGCTGAGAAGGATTAAATATTCATACAACAAAGATGGCACAGTAGGATAGATCTTGTGTACTTTGGCATTATCTCCAGAAGAAGCAGATGGAAGCTCACACAATCAAGCAATGTAATCAAGACTGTTTAAAAGAAAATGTTGAGAAATGTCAAAATAATTTGCAGTGTCAAATGCTGACACTTTTTTGCCATCATACAATTTGATTCAGTTGTCACATAGTCCTACTAGTACACAGTAGAATAAACACTTGCCCATAAATAAGTCCAAAGAGATTTGTAAAGAAGTCACTAAAATCAATTGAGACAAAAGGTAAAATAATATACCTTGCACAAAAGAAAAAAAGTAAAGTTTGCTCTTATTTCCAAACCAAGCTTTAAACATTTCCAAAAGTTGTTTTGCTAAAATAGATTATGTAAACCTGTAAGCTTTATTGAAATGAACAGGCTATATATGAGTAAATGACTGGTTAACAGGGAAAATTCCCCAGCTGTTACACTTTTTTTTTCCCTTCTTCAAATAATGATCTTAAATTCAGAAAATACATGGGCTCAGAGACAGGTTGCAAGTATATTTGCCCGCCTTGCTTACCATTCTCTATAATCACCCACGTGTGTATTGAAAAAAATCATGGCATCTTCCATGCACTGGCAGTCTGTTAAAATAATGAGGGGGGGGGGGGGGGCAACCTAACAAAGGGAAAAAAGAATGGGAGGGATAAGCAGCCCCATCCTGGATATCCAGATATTGTTCTCCATTGTGTCTTGTCAGAGCATCTATAAAATCAAGAGATCAAATGCTGACATTTTAATACTTGTCCAAGCCTTAGACTTTATTGTTAAAGTATTTTTTTTTCAAAATGCACAATGAAAAGATATGTGTATGTCAACAGATTGAATGTGGCAGTATTTATGTATAGACTACTAACTAAAGAAACTATCTTTGTGTAGAGGGGAAGCAATAAGAGTACATTTAGAATGAAAGTGAGGGAGGAAATGGTGACTAAATACTAGCAGCTGTGACGCTAGCTGATGGAATTCCACAATTGGATGGGAGAAGCAGGGAGTTTTTGTTCTGCTGTTATCATTGCATAGTCTGAGGCCTTGGGTAAGGAGGTGCCTCTGAATTATTTTTGCATACTCACCACCTAAAAATCTTGCATGTATTTAAATCAATTGAGTTGTCAAAATCTTACCAGAGTTTCTGGTTTTATAAAATATTTCAAATGAATGTGACAAATTCTACATAATTTTTAACTTCTAATTACATCCTGTGTCCTGCCACCATTTTAGAATATTTGTATCATGTTGTTAACTTGCACACAATTGACAATTTAGGAGCCAATCTTTAAGGCTAGGAATCGCAGGCCCACTGGTTGGATGGGCCAGTAAACTTCATCATTGTCTAAGTATGACTGTGAGAATGGGACTAGATCACGAATTGTATTCCACTGTACTTTCATTGGTTACAATCTATGCTTTCTAGACTTTAAAATCTCTTCTTCCTACATTTTGCCTAGGGCACCAACTACCGTTTAGGTTGACCCCAATAAGTAATATTAATATTAAACGCTAATTTCTTCTTTTTCTTTTTTTTTGCTGGGTTTGATAAGCTATGACAAATGGGCCTATACCAATAACTATTCAACACTGGTTTTGGGGTGATATGCATGTGAAGTATAAGGGTATTTCTATGTTTCCAAACAATAAGTGTACAACAATTTAAT